>CM053593.1:102529006-102568898 GCA_028646575.1 Pseudocheirus occidentalis | reverse complement strand
AAGGGGGGGGAGGGATAGGAAGGAGAGATGGATGATCACTGTCACAATATGTCCATTATGAAGATGTCCTGTATAATCACACATCCACAGCCTGTATTGAAGTGAGTGCCCTTCCATTGGGGGTGGGTGACAAGGGAGGAATCGAAAGAATCTAGAATTTAAAGTTCTGTAATACCTGCAACTAGGAATTAAGGTATACAGGGGCTGGGATAGGGAGACCCTTCCTGCCCTACCAGAAAATAGGAGAGCAGAGCAGGGGAGGGGCTTTACAGTGGGATTGCTGTTTTAGGGTTGGGGCAGGGGCAAGATGGGGAGAAAATTTGTAATGCAAAAATGTAATGAAAATGAATAATATAAACAAGAAAACAAATTTTAAAAAAAGTAAAAAAAAAAAAGAAAACTACACAAACCTCCACCCCTTGGTGTCCAGCAAACCTCAATTTCCTCTAAGCGGAGGCCTTTTCTTCATCTTGACACCGGGTGGTGTCTCTGATTCCCTGGATTCCCTTCCATGGTCCCAGCTCCCTCCTGAATCCACCAAACAGTCACCTGGATTCAGAAGCAGACAGCTTCCAGGTCCTTGTCCAGTCTTCAGGACAATCCCTGGCACACACTGAAGTTCACAGGGTCCAGCACATCTCAAACCCTTCACCACTTCTCTTGCCTTGAACTCAAGGATCAGCCAGGCCATGAACAAAGTCTTATCCTGGTCATGCTTCTTCAGTCCTCCAGCAGTTCAGCTGGCCCCAGGACTCAGAAGGAATATTGGCTTTCTGGGTAGCTTTCACCAGATTTTGGTCTCAGGAAAACTCCATCTCAGCTCTCAGCTCTCAGATCTTGGGAGAGAAACTCTTTCTCTCTCTCAAGAAAACTCCAACTCACTTCTTCAGTCCAGCATCCCAGCTCCCAGATGCTGAGACAATCCTGCTTCCTTCAACAGGAAAATTATATACACACACACAGGCCTCCTGTCTCAGCCAATACCCTTCTTCCATGTCAATAGGGGAGTTCCTGCCCTCTCAACAGGGAACAGGGCTCACACCTTCCATACTTAGCCCTAAGTTACTAAATGCTACTTAGCCCTAAGTAACGAAGTGCTAAGTATCTGCTAAACTGATTGCTGTTACACACACCCACTTCCATTAGAAGGTAAACTCCATGGCAATAGGTATCATTTTATTCTTTAAATTTTAGTCATTCAATCAGCCCACACATGTATTTATTAATTCTTACTGTATGGCAGGGATTGTACTAAGTTTTACAACTCATTCTCTCACCTAGCACAGTTCATGGAGGGGAGCAACATATAAAATACCTGGAAAGGGAGAAAGGGGGTCAGATTGTGAAGACCTTTAAATGCCAAACAGAAGATTTCATTCTCTCCTGGAGGTAATAGGGAGACACTGGAGTTTATTGAGCCAGGCATTTCTACTGCCTGGTACATATTAAATGTTTAATGTATGGTTATTGACTGACTGTTTCATTGATTGCACTCATAATTACTTTCCCTGTCAATTTACTTCTGGGATGCAAATATTTCTGGACAAGAAAAACTTTTTTTTTTTTGCTTTTTGGAGGGCAATCGGGGTTAAGTGACTTACCCAAAAGTGTTAAGTGTCTGAGGCCAGATTTGAACTCAGATCCTCCTGACTCCGGGGCCAGGGCTCTATTCATTGTACTACCTATATGCCCCTAGGGAAAACATATTAGATCATTACAGTTTTTGCATGACAAAACAGAGAAGAGTACTGGGCACCACTTAATACATTTCTCAAGCCCCAAACCCAGCACCTTGACTCCTCTGATTTTCAGTAGGGGACTTCATCTCCTGCTTTACTGGTAAAATGGAAGCTATTAGATATTAGTACTCCATTAGTACCGGAATTTTCTATAGCATACTTTCTTTCCTCCTAAGCTATTTTCTGTGACAAAGAACATTTTTCTTCCATGCCAAAGTTAACTCTCCTACCAGTGCTCAAGATGTCATTCACTCCCATGCCCTCTAGGATTTTGTTCCCTCATCCTCACCTTGTCTTATGTTTTCAGTCTCTCCCCTTCAAGTTGTTCCTCTTCTCACATCAACTCTCATCTAAAATAAAATATTATGTGGAAGTATTTGTAAGACTCCTAATTTTAGATAGAAAATATTTTATATTTTATAATTATATAAAATAATTTTAAATTTAGCATATTTTTAGGCAACAGTTGTCATTGGAGTTATTATACACACTTAATGAATAGATCTAAAATAATAACAAGCAGTATGTTAAATTACCCTAGAGCTTTACTACACATTTGTTATTGTCATTGAAATGAGTTTGCAAGAGAAAAAAAAAGCATTAGGAACCACTGCATTATGCCATTGATTCCAGAGAAAGAGAATAGTGATAAGAAAGTAGTTATCAACAATGCTGACTGCAACAGAGATTGAGGCAATTGACTTTCAAGAGAGTAGATACAGTCAAATAGTGGGAGAGGAAGACATTGTAAGATGATGAGCAAGTAAGAAGAGAGGAAATAGAAGTAGTAAGTATAAAACACCCAATCCAGAAAGTTACTTAATAAAGGCAAAATGGGAAAAAAGAGAAAACAAATGCTGTTTAAGCAGTTAGATTTCAGAAAGGACATTTTTTTATTATTCTTATTTATTTGGTTTCTACATTTTGATTTAAAACAAGAATAGCTAACATTAATATAGTGCTTACTATGTGCCAGCCACTATGCTGAACACTTTAAAAATATTATCTCATTTGATCCTTATAACCACCCAGGGATATCCCCATTATATAAATGAGGAAACAGAGGCAAACAGAGGTGAAGTGATTTTTCCAAAGTCACATAGCTAGCAAGTATTTGATCCTCCACTGTACCATCTAGCTATAAAAATGCTCACTCACAAACATATGAGATATAAATTAATAGAATTTTACAAGCTGAGAAATGGAAATCCATTTTAAAAATTAGCTAACTAAGCAGCCAATGAAAATGAAGACCGAGTTATGGTATAAAATTTACTTTTCTTCTGGCTAGTGATAAGTGTTGTATTAAATGATGAATGTTCTTAAAGTTCCTGAGCATATATGACTTCATTTTTAAAATGTTAGTTTAAAACAAACTAATTTTCATGAGGAAAGACTATCTTCTGATGTGAATTCCTTCTCTTCCAACACTGATACACCAACTTCACTTTCAAAGAAATTCTACTGACCAGTTTAGCCAACTAGTTTATTTTAAAATCTTCCAGACCAGGGGTGGCCAGGTGGCTAAGTGAATAGAGCACCAGCCCTGAAGTCAGTAAGACCAGAGTTCAAATCCAGCATTAGACACTTAACACCTACTAGCTATGTGACCTTGGGCAAGTCACTTAATCCAAACTGCCCTGCCTTACTCTCCCCCCCCCCCAAAAAAAAGCAAAAAAAAAAAAGCAAAAAAAACTTCCAGACTGAAGAATACTAATCTAAGTAGAGGATGTTTAATTAAAAAAATAATAACAATCCTACTACTGCAATGGGGAGCAATACAAGATTTGTTACAGTAGAACATTTGTGATGGTTTATGCTAATTTTAAGAGGACTTATACTGTGCATGTCAAATGATTATGGTTTTTAAACAGTCTTACATTTATGCCACTAGAAAGCAAATGTTCAGAACATCTTGATCATATGATTACAGAGCAGATGAGGTACAATTACAGGGTAACAGAGATGAATAAGGGAGTTACTCTGGTACAGTGTATAGAACATAAATGAGGGTAGGCATAGGTGTCTGACCGTCTGCTGGGAATCAGTTTAGACTCAATGTTGAACTCTTGATGGTTTGGAAACAATTTGATGACAGATTGAAAAATTGCAAGAACAGATTGTACTTAATCAGAAGTGGTCACAGTGATGTAATCAGTGTACCAACACCCAAATCATTATGTATAAAATTATGATGGTTTTAAATCACTTCAGAAACAAACCTATAGTACTTTAAACATGAATGTGCATGTTGTGACAGAGGAAAATGGTATTTGTAACATAATTGGGCAGTTATTTGCTGTTTAAGGTGAAATTAAATAAATTTTATTGCAAACCCCTTAGACCACAATCAACTGAAGGGAAACCACTGGCACAGTGTATAGAGCACTGGGCATGTAGCCAGGAATAAGTTGGTTAAAAGCCTGCATCATATACTTATTAATTATGTTTCCCCCAAGCAAGTTATTTCACCTTTTTTGTGCCTCATTTTCCTCATCTGTAATATGAGGGGATTTGATTGGATAGCCTTTAAAAGTCCCTCCCAGTCCTTTAACTCTACAGAATTCTTCTCCTTCCAGCTCTCTAGCTACATTTTTACCCCATTTTCTTCACTGTCTCCCTCTATTTTTCCATGCCTTTTAAAAATGAAAATCCATCAAGACCCTGTCCTCAACCCTCTTCTTTTTCTAAATACTATCTTTCAGTGACCTCATCTAACCCCATGCTTCAACTATAATATTTATTCAAGTGATTTCCATATCTATATTTCAAACTTTATTCTCTCTCCTGAGAACTGATCCTACATTTTCAACTGCCTATGAGACATCTGCATCTGGATGACCTTGTGGCCTCTCAGGCAAACTCAATGGTTTCCCTTTTCTTAGGGGGCACCATCATTAGAAACCTTGAAGTCATTATTGATCCTATATTTCCTCTACCCTTTGGCACATCTCATCAATTCTGTTTCCCTAACACATTAAAATGTACCCAGTCCTTACTGACCAACCCATTGCCATCACTTCAGATGGAATTTCTTAACCTTACACTTGAACAATGCCTATTCCCTTTTATCTGACCTTGACATCAGTCTTTCTTTACCATAGATCTTCTCTTCTTCAGGTTAAATACTCCAGTTTCTTCAACTGAAATTTGTATGAGCTAGTCTGAAATTTCCCTCACCTCATAGTAGTTGTTCAGAAATGTTTGTCAATGTTTTTCTTGACATGTGATGTCCAGCTCTAAACACAATATTCTAGATGTGGTGAGAGCAAGCCAGATTATAGAAGATTTTTTTCCTATTCTGAACACTATGTATCATTTATAACCTGATAACAAATTGGAAATCATAGTGGGGGAGAAATGGAAGAAAGGTTTGTCTAGCAAATTTAGGATGATCTCAAAAGTGAATGATGAACTTGTATGGCCCTTAAGGTCATCATAACTTAATCTCCTCTTTCAGAATACTTTCACATTATGGTCCTTTGCTAGCATTTCATCAATTCCCAAACAACGAATAGATGAGTAAATGAATACATTAATAAATGTCAACTTTACCCGGAAATCTAGAGTTCCATGTTTATGTAGTCATAGCATCACAGATATAGAGTCATAAGGGAATTCAGATGTCATCTGGTCGAACAAGATCACACAGGTATTAAGTGGCAGAAGTTAGATATGAAAGCAGGTCTTCTAACTTCAAATCCAGCACAATTTCAAATTCCAGAGCATCCCTGACATTAAGCTACATTCAAATAATTCTAAAAAGAAAGTCTTTTCTGAAGTGTCTCTGGGGTTGAGGGGGGGTAGACCTCAACGTCTTTTGGATTCATAATTATGTGGTAGAGGAAGTCGTATGTGATTAAATCAAAAGAGAACAATCTTATACGTTGACCTGTAATGGATCAGGTATGATTCTTATTTATGAAAATCCAGACAGTTCAGAGAATTATTTCAATTCAATTCGATTTTGTTTAGCCCACAATTCTTGGATGATATAGTAGTCAAATCATCTAATGTTGAGGTGAAAGGAAAGGCAAGAAGTATTTTTAAAGCACCTACTATGTGCCAGAACCCGGGCTAATTGCTTCATACATGTTATCTCATTTGACATAATTTTTGCTACTGTGATTTTAGACAGCTCTCAAAGACATGGTGTCCAGGACATAGGAAATCATCCTACCATGCTATGCCCTGGTCAGAACACATTTGGAGTATTGGGTTTGGTTCTAGATGACATATATTAGGTTGACACATTTAGGAGTAAGTTGGTGAGCATCCAGAAGAATACCAGGAAAATGAAGGACCACATCAGTTGAGGAACTTAGATGTTCAACCCAGAAAGGAAAAAAAATTAGGGAAGGTGTGTTGCTGATTCCCTCATGCAACTTGGGTTAATTTTTCTTTAAACATTTTTGAAAACCACTTAGAGCAATGGTTCTCAACCTTCCTAAAGCCATGACCCTTTAATACAGTTCATCATGTTGTGGTGATCCCCAGCCATGAAATTACTTTCATTGCTACTTCATAACTATAAGTTTGCTACTGCTATGAATCATGATGTAAATATCTGACATGCAGGATGTATTTTCATTGTTACAGATAGAACATAACCCACAGGTTAAGGACTGCTGACTTAGAGATTTAATTGACTTAGAAGACTAAGGCTGAGACATTCACCTTAGCTTCCTGATCTCCTAAGTACAAAGCAGCCAGGACACAAGGGTTTTGTGTCCATAGATCAGTAGCATGGATGGTCCTGAAAAACTAAATCTTTACTTTTTCTTGGATCACTATCCTAGGTGACCTACTCTGGATGTCCTTTCCTTGCTATGGTTAAATAAATTGTTTCTTAACTCTCATATGGATTACCTGTTTCATTCTAATTTCAGACCTAAACTACCAGGGGTGATCCTGAGTCAGGCCTACACAGGTGACATGATAGCATTCTTCCAAGTATATGAATGGTTGTCATGTGGAAAGGAGATCAGACTAATTCTACTTGTTCCCACAGGACAGAAATGGGTGGAGGTTGGGAAAAAAAAGATAAATGAAAGCTTGAGGTCAAAGAAAAAAATCCTGATAATTAGAGCTACACAAAAATTAAATGAGCAACCTCAGAAGGTGCCTTGACCTCTTAGTAAATTCTTACCCGGCACTATTATTTCTGGAAAAGTTTAAGCCATCTCTGCTTATTTCTCTTTTTTTCCTTGCTTCTGATTCTCAGGACTTTTCCATTGCCACATAAATAGCATTATCATCTTGAAAATGTCTCTGTCCTTGTAGCCCTTCCTGTGATTTGTGAATTCTTATCTGCACAACTATTTCAAGAAGCAACATTTGAAAGATACATTTGTGTCTCCAGCATTTAGCACAATGAATGACATATAATAAAGTCCTTAATTAATGCTTCATCTATCTAGTGGGTTTACCTTCACTGAAGGTCTTCAAGCAAAAGTTGGATGACTACTTTTTGATATATTTTAAAGAAAATACTTCCCTAGGAAGGAAATGGAATAGATGATCTCACAGGTCTTTGATCTGTCTGAGGATAGATTTGAACTCAGATATATATGACTCTAGGTTGAGCACTATCCATTGAGTCATTTGGCTGCCTCTAACATAGAATACCTATCCTTTCTGAGCTTGCCAACTCACAGGCATCTGTGACTCACATAAATAGATATAGTACAAAATAATACATGATTAGTGTTTCAGAGAAGTGCAAAGTAGAGGAAAGGCCATTTCCAAATGACCTTACCCATCCTGGGCTAATGCTGGAGAGGACAAGAACAACAGAGACCCATCCTACTATGTAACTATCCCCTCTGGCATTAGGAACACTGTTACTGCCAAAGAGGGTAAGCACTGTGCCTTGAAAGAGAGATTGGGAAGCCTCCCCACCACTCCATGTAATGACCAATTTGGGCAAAGGAGAGATTCTTAGTAATCTCTTGCCTGGACTTTTGCCTCCTTGTGTGACTCTGTTCCTTTGTACAGAACAATCAGTGCTTTGACTAAGAGGAAGCCCATGGTGGAGTTCAGGCACATTGGGCGCCTTCCCTCCTTTTAAAGCAATAATGAGAAACTATAAATATCCAACTGCTTCCATAGTATTTTACCAAACCTTTTAGCCACAATCAGAGCATTCAATTCTACCCAACATATAAAGGGAGAAAATCTTAATCACAGCAGTGATTAGGTACCCCTTCTAATTACCTTAATGAGGGCTGCAGAGATTTGGTGCCATTATCCTCACAACAATTATATTTACCAGCCTAACAGCACAGTGACACGAAGGCACTTAGAGCTCATTATTGGTGCTTACTCATATTTAGGAGGACTTAGGGTTTTATTTTTAAGTGCTCTCCAGTTTGCAGATCCAGGGCTGAGACAATATTTCTTTCTGCGCTCCCCAGCTCTGTCACTGTAGATGACTTGTTCTTGAAGTAGTAAAAAATATATTCAGGTAGAAGCCTAGAGTTAACAAGACTGGACAGTCCTATTTCATTTTGCTGACTAAATCTTTCTAATTCATGTCTTTCCATCTCCTCCCATACACCTGTGAAATATTCCTTAAAAGTGTTTGCCCAATTTAAAGTTTTAAAGTCCTACAAACCTCAAGCACACATAATTTCAGTTCCCTCTGTGTGTTTGTGATGCTACAGATTTTAATTATTGGGAATGAGGGGAAAACACGTCAAGAAAGTAATTGAGAGATTTCCAGATAGTTTTGTTTTCAAAAAAACAATACTCTTTTAATTAAGCTGCTTCCCATCCCCATCCCCATCCCCATCCCCATCCCTAAGGCATAAGGTCAGTTTGACACTCCAAAGAGTTAAATCATCATTGGCAGGAGTCTGGATTTGGCAGAAGCACCATGATGAGAAATCCAGATTACGAGCATCATTTGTAATGCGAGTGCCCAGCACTTAATCTAGTCCCAGTTTGTTTTTGTATGGAAGAGCAATGCTTGAAAGGCAGTCATCAGGCTAACTGGGGGCTCAAATCACTTTGGTACTAGGTGTGCCCTTCCCCATGATTGCCACGTTTTAATATAAAGCTTCATTCATAAACAAGAAACTGTCAGGTCTTCCCATCCCAAGTGCATTGCTTGCCCTGAAATTCAGTCAGCCTCTTGCTCCAGTTAGGAAAAATTTAGAGCCTCTTTTAAAAATCAGGAGATGAATTTCACTGAAAGAAATAGAAAGCCAAGAACTGAGCATCTTCCCAACCAGTCCTCTCTGGGATTTTTAAATGTCATTTATATGAAGCCCCAGAGACTATCCAGATTTTGAAAGTACTAGAATACTAAACAGGCTGAAGTGACATCACACAAAATCAACATATCCAACAATCCAAAATGGTTCATTTAGTAAAAATTCAGGCAAACCAGTTGTGGTTTCAGATTGGTCATTGATTTAACTTACCAGTCAACTGAATCAAAACAGTCTAATCAGGAAAACAATGGTAACAATTGTCTCAACCTTCAGTTTGTAACCACTACCTTCTCTCCTACCAAAAAAAAACAAACAAAAAACTTTCTCCCTTGGATTATTTACCCTGGCTAAGTACATGGAAAAGTCACTACCTCAGCTGACAAACCAAGTTAGGATGGCTCTGAGGACCTACTAGAAACTGCACTTGCCTTTAGTTCATATGTTTTCCTTGTATATCTTGTCCTGGGAGTCAGGAGGCCTGGATTCCCCTGGTAAACTACTTCATGGCTTTAGAAATCAAGCTCCTCATCTTTAAGTTGAGAGGGTTGTATTAAATGATTTCTAAGTTTTCTTCTAACTCTGAAATCTTGTGATTCCACAATCCCTTCTGAGAATTATATCCCTTTTTGCTTTCATAGCTCAGAGCATCTTCACCTTCATATACCCTGCATAGAAGGTCTACTTAAATGTTATCAGGTAAAGACAATGGGAACCTACAGATCTAGAGTTTGTGAACCAAATCTGATTTAGACCCTTAGAATCTTTACCAAAGAGAGCTTATTTAGCTTCCTTTCTCTCCCTCCTCCCAGCCTCTCTCACTACACCCTCCCTGAACCTCCCCACCACACTCATTTTTAAGGCAAAGCACTGGATTCGCAATCATGAAACCTGGTTTTGAATCCCAACTCTTACATTAGCTGAGTAGCCTCTAACAAGCCTCTGGCACCCTTCTGAGTCTTGGTTTATGCATTTATAAAATGTGAAGAATAATACTTAAATTACTTACCTCCTATGGCCGTTGGGACAAAAGTGCTTTGTAATCCATAAAGCATTATGTAAATGTGAGTCATCATCATTGCTATTATTAGTAACTACAAGTAATTAATCAACACATCAAGTCAACGAGAATTTATTAAGCTCCTACTGAATGGGGAAGCTAGGTGGTACAGCGGATACAGTGCCACTTCTAGATTCAGTAAGACTCATCTTCTTGAGCTCTAATCTGGCCTCAGACACTTACTAACTATGTGACCCTAGACAAGTCATTTAAAACCTGTTTGCCTGACTTTTCTCATCTGTAAAATGAATTGGAAAAGGAAATTGCAAACGACTCCAGTGTCTTTGTCAAGATAACCCCAAACGGGGTCACAAAGAGCAGGGCATGACTGAAAAAACTGCACAACCACAACAAATATAAACATATGGTGATTATTTTTTGGGATACAAAGAAAGGAAAATAGTCCTGTCCTTTAGGAACTCACTGTCCAATGGGGTAGATGACATGTAAACAACTATGTTTAAGCAAGATATTATGGAATTATGATCTTTATAATAATTGATAAGAAATGTGCAACGAATGTACTAATAATTAGATTTTTCATAATTGTCTCTTGAGAGTCAGACTTACAATGCAGTTTGTAATGATCAATCACACTTTGACAAAGCTTACAATCACTGCCTGTGTACCTGAAGTGAAGTGATTCAAAGGCTAGAACCTGTTTCTATCACAGAACTCCAGTCCTGTGACCCACCAACTAATGACCTCCAAAGAATTGAACAATACTGCTTCCACAGAGCTTTGGGGCCCTCGTACCTTAGTATTGTGGGATTTATGGACTGGTTCTGGGAAACCACTCTTTCCATGGGAATGACTGTCTGTAATCTACCTCCTCTCCTCCCTTCCCATTTGTGATTTATATATATAGTCTCTGCCTTCACTTCAGCAAGGTGAAATTGTGATCAGGAGAGTTCCCAATTTGCAAAACTGTTCCTCATAATAAAATTAGTTAATTAAAGGCTACCTGATTACTGGCACTTTGTCTCTGGTCTGCTGTTTCATCATTCTCAGGTTAGAGACTGGCTCAGTAAAATCTTGTTAACAATGTATACAGGAAAAAATTCTCAAAGGGTAGGTACTACTAATATCAAATACTGTTAATGTTTTAACAGAAAACAACATTATTAGAGAGGCAACATGACCCAGTGGATAGAAAGCTAGGTTCAGACTCAAGAAGGCCTGGGTTCAAGTCCTGCCACTGGCACATCCTGACTATGTGATCCTAGGAACATACTTTAATCCCTCAAGGATTCCACAACTCTCTAATACCACAATTGAAAAGCAAATGCCAATAAATACTGGTAGAGGGAGTTTCCTCAACAAGGAGTTTCCTGGACAGAGGTCTGGTCCCTCAGCAACATTAAAATTGACATTAACAGAAATGCAGTTTATTAGAAAGAACATTGGATTTGGAGTAAAAGATCCTTGGTTCAGATCTCTACTCACCTATGAACTAGATATGTAACATCAGTAAAATGATGATTGGGCTGGAGTAAATGTTCTCTATAGCCTTTTGCAATTCTATATCTATGATCCAATAACCATTGAGGCTTTATCTGTACCCCCAAACAAATGAGGTACAGTAAAAAAAATTGTTAATAAGTCATTGGTGTTTCTAATGCTAAACTACTTGATCAACTGAGATTCCACGCCCCCCCCACTTAAGTTGAAGAGATGTTAGGTATGGCCCCTCCTCTCCAGGAATCTCTAGTCCAGCTAGAGAGACAAGATATACTGTTATGAAATAAATGAGTTTTGATTCTATGTCTGAGGCAGGGTAGAGTGGTGACTCTGCCCCCAAGCTAATGAATGGACAATATCATCTCTCAGGGGCTCCTGACTCATTCATTACAATTACACTAGTATTCTGCTTTATCCTACTGGGAGTTGACCCTCCCATGGACTATACAAGTCAAGCAAGAGCTGTTTGTGAGCCCAAGTCCAAAGGATTTTGCTTAGTGATTTCTAGCCCAGTACCATTACACAAAAGTTTTGTACTTAAACTAGTTAAGAATCCCCAAGTTGGCCCAGGGGAATTATCTGAACAAAATATATACACCACTTCTTTCCAGTTCTTCATGGGAAGGAATCAAAAATAAAGAAATTACCACTTCAATAAACTCCAAGGGAGATGATATGCTCGGATCAGAAATAAGTACTTAACTGTGTAGTCTGACTTTATTCACGAGGAGTAAGGAACTTGCTAAATAAGAATCCCTATGATTCTTCACCTGAAACATCAACTAAGTTTTGGATCTGCCTTCCTAAATGTGTGAGAAGGTTTGTTTTCAAGGCCTTGGCAAACCAGCATGGAAGGGAAAATTAGTTGCACCATCCGGTTATTGAGGCATTCCCAGCTCTATTTATATATCAAAATGACAGAGAATGCATCTGTCTAGTGTTGGAAAGACAATAAAGAGGACTTAATTAACTGAATCCCCTCTCCAGTGGTTGAATGTGAAGGGCGTATCCTGTACATTACTACTCCCTGAACTCTTACCAAGACCTGGTCTGAAGGCAGTAGGTCTGTTTGAGGAGCCAACAGGAAGCTTTCCCTGGATTGAGCCAGTTGGATTAGGGCTCATTTTGCTTCAGCTGGAAGTCATTTGTAGCTTTCGTCAGCCTGATCAGCATCAATGGCCTTCGAGAGAGCACACCAAAGGTGATCATGGTTGCTCTGAACTGTGAATAGGTACTAAAGACCAGATGCTAATGCCTTTAAGGGAAATACCTACAGTTGTCCTGTTTGCTTTTGATGGAGAGCAGGAAAAGAAAGAGAAAACAGTACAGAGAGTGGAAAAATTAGAACTAAAAGGTTGTTACATTTACAAAAGTTCTCTGATACTTTCCAAAATTGCACTAGAAAATATGGATAAGGATGAGTGGTGGTACCACCTCACTGGGAACTTACTTTGGGATACCTAGCCAGAGAGACTATATACCTGCATCTATATACCAAATAGGGATCGCAGAGGAAATTGTATTTACTCCTACTAGTGGATATAGCCTTTGTCTTGAGAATGGGGGTAATAAGGAAAATCACTGGGGTATTTGGCTAACAACCTACTCTTGCTGAGAGGGAAGAGGAGGGGAGGGAGTAGCCCTCTACTGGTAACTATCAAGAATGATATCAACAGTCCCTGGAAACCCTGTCTGCAGAAGCTTTACCCCTTGGCCTGACAACGTGGAAATTTGCCGAGTCTCTTAGATGGAGATAATCCAACCCTGGTATCTACCATAAATGGAATTTGTGACACTGATTTATTAATCAGCATTTCTATATGGAAGAGACTGCTAGCCATTGGACATTTTAGCCACATCTACACAGGAAGTTAAATCCATTAGTACATTACTAACATTGTCTTTTAACAGAAAGGATATAGATATACCTTTAGCTATAGCTATATATCCTTTGTCCTTTCTGTTAGTGGGTACAGCACTGGGCCTGAAGTCAGGAAGACCAGAGTTCTCATTTGGCCTGAGATACTGACTAGCTGTGTGATCTTGGGCAAGTCACTTAACCACTGTTTGCCTTAATTCACTGGAGAAGGAAATTCCACTCCAGCATCTTTGCCAAGAAAGCCCAAAATATGGTCACAAAAATGTTGGACACAAGTGAACAACAAATATGTGTGTGTGTTTATCTGTATATGCATGCATATACATGCACATGTTTATATATACAGAAACACATACACATGCATATTTAGTTTGTATATTTGTGCACATATAAAGGTATAAATGTGCATAAATGACCTTTTTCTCTTATTACATGTAACATTAAGATATTCTCATTGTTTTGTAGAGTTCTGGGGACTTTCAGAAAGTCCATATTCTAGAACTGATGACGAATTCTCTAGCCTGCCTTTCATCTCCTTGTTGCTACTCACATCCAGGTTCATGGGCTTCATGGATCTATTTTCTATTATTTATTTTTAATTTCTTGTAGTTTTAATTTATGGAATAAAACAAGCATTTCCAGAACGTAGCACAACAAAAAAATGATTGCACATGAAACTGCAAATCTACTATACCCAATTTGCTATTCTTTTCAAATATACAACAAAATTATCATTTAAATTTCTTTTTTTCCTTCCCTAACCCTTTCCCCCACCCTAGAGATGGCTCCCATTAGAGCAAAATGGGCTTCATAGATTTAGAGATGGAAGGTACTATAGTGGGAAGTTTTGCAGGCCTTTCATTTCACAGATGAGTAAACTGAGGCCCAGGAAGGTCAAGTAAAATTGCCCTCAGTCACGTAGTAAATTAGTGAAAAAACTCAATTCAAATCCATGTCATTTGACTTCAAATTTAGCACTCTTTATTCTATATCACTCTGCTTCTAAAGTACATATATAGTCAAGCAGTGAAAGCTTTTCTCTCTCTCTTTCTTTCTTTCTCTTCCTTCCTTTCTTCCTTTCTTCCTTTTTTTCTTTTTCCATAGGCACAAAGAAAGACAAGATAATCAGGAAGCTGGTTATCTTTACAGAACTGTTGTTTTTAACTGACTTGACCATTATAACCATAATACTCCGAAATTTATATAGTACTTTAAAAGTTCTCAGAGCTCTTTAACTCCATAGCTTCATTTGATCCTCTCCTTACAAAGTAAGTACCATTTTACAGATGTGGAGACTGAAGCATAAAAGACTTAGAGGTCTTCCTCAAAGTCATAGAAGTAGTAAGAAGCTAAAGTGGAATTTGAACCCAGTTCTCCCTACTTCCAAGTCCAACCCTCTATTCATTATAATATGCTACCTCCAAAAACTGTTGTACATTTTAAACCAACATCAAAAATCTTCCTACACACACACACACAGACATATGTATTCTCTAGAAACAAAAGAATAATAATCCTCTGTGGACACAATGGAGACCATAAGAAACTTCATTTTTCCTGGCACAATTCCAGCTAAGATACACATGATATAAAGTACAAGATAGAGCTGATATAGATCAGAGGAATTCCATTTCTATATAAAGGTAATGCTTGGTGTCTGAAAGTATGGAGAACCAAATGATTTGGCATCCTTTGGAGGCTGGTCTCACCATACCTTCCTATTTTCTCTTCCAATTGGTTGGGGTGTGCATTTCCACTCAATAGGATGAGAAATACTAAAAGGAGGTAATAAAAGCAAATAAAATCTGAAATTTGGTTTGCCTAATGAAAATAGTTGAGTCCATTGTTTTAGCTTCCTGATTATCTTGTCTTTCATTATACCTCTGTAGAGAAACAAAGAAAAAGAAAGAAAGAAAGAAAGAAAGAAAAAGAAAGAAAGAAAGAAAGAAAGAAAGAAAGAAAGAAAGAAAGAAAGAAAGAAAGAAAGAAAGAAAGAAAGAAAGAAAGAAAGAAAGAAAGAAAGAAAGAAAGAGAAAAGAAAAAATCTAATGGGCTAAGGTCAGGGGTGGGGAACCTGTACCCTCAAGGCCATATGTGGTCCTTTAGGACTAGGTCCTCAAGCATGACCCTTTGGCAAAATCCAGACTTCATGATGTTTGTGTTCAGTCACAGGGCCGCACTTGAGGACCTAGTCCTGAAAGGCCACATGTGGCCGTGAGGCTGCAGGTGTCATACTCCCAGGCTAACTCAATTCACTCCATATTTTGCCATTTGTTTGCCATGATGTAGTGCACATTAAAAAAATTGTTTGGTCAAGTTTTTTTTTCTACTTTTCAACTGCTTATCTAACATATGAAAAGCAATGGTCTCAAACTCAAATTGTATATTTTTGTTGAGTCTTTTTTAGTCATGTCTAACTCTTTGTGACCCTATCTGGGGTTTTCTTGGCAAAGATACTGGAATGGTTTGCCATTTTCTTCTCTAGTTCATTTTACAGGTGGGCAAACTGAGGCAAATAGGGTGAAGTGACTTGTCTGGTGTCATGCAACAAATAAGGGTCTGAGGCTGGATTTGAACTGGCAGAGATGAGTCTTCCTCATTGCAGGTCCCATCCTCTATCCACTGCGCCACCTAGTTGCCCAAATTATTTATCTAATTGTTAACTCTCTTGCAAATTACAATGAGACAAAGAGGTTACAAACAGCTCTATCCTACCAGTCATAAATTTGATGACCCCTGAAATCCTGCCTTAGGAAACACCCCAAGTAAACTACAACCAGAGTTTTTTTCTCCCTCACAAAACAGGTTCATATGGCATACTCTTCAATATTTTAAATCCTCTGGCTTGTCAGATGGCCTTCCCATTCTAAGGGCCCCTATCCATTCCAGCCTTTTCCCTCTATTTTCTATTCCTGGGAGAACTCTGATGTTTTGTGGAAGGAAAAAAAAAGAAACCTGTTCATTGAACATCATGGAAATCTCCCCCCACAAAAGAACAACGTGAGTTTTTAAACGACCTTCTCACCTTTTAAGCAGCTGTGCCGGCATCCCGTAGGCCCGCTTTGGGGTGAACATGCCGTGCAGACAGATGCTGAGATCTGGCTTCCCAGGCTGTTGCTCAAAAATCATACATATTTCTGTGTGTGTTTATTTATATATTCCTATTTGTATACATATGCAATGTATAAAACAACAAGACCCCAGCTGACCCCTGGCACATGGCCCTCAGTACAATTTTCCAGTTCTACGGTTTCTGATTACTTGATTTCAGTCATGTCCTCCTTTCATGTCACCACCCTATTTTATTCTCCCTCATGAGATCATAATTGGTGATCTGATCCCTAGAAATTCTCAGTTGCTTCAAGGGAGGTTTTTGTGTGTGTCATAATAGTCAGAAGCTTTTTTAGAAGGTTAAATTGAATTACTACATTCCAATTGTATGTGAAGCTGGACTCCATTTCTTTTTCATTATAATAAGCATTTTATGCAGCATTTTTAAATTTTCAAAGCTCTTTGCATCCAGTATCTCATTTGTGTCTAATACCAGCCATGTGAGGTGTTTATGCTAGGTATTTTTAGTCTCTGTTTTAGAGATAACTGAGACTCAAGAAACATTAAGGCATTTGCTCATGGTCACACAGCCAGTAAATCTCAGAAGTTTAATTCAGATGGAAGACTTTCTGATTCTAATTCCATCCCTCTGACCTCTCCTCTTCACCCTAGTTTGGAGCTTCCTTTGGTCTGTTCCTAATCCCTACAAGCTGCAAATATACCTCCTCATGTTCAGCCTGATTTTTCAGAAACCAGGGGATATCAGAAAGGGGACCATAACCGGCTAGCTCAGGCAGCTTTACTATTAGAACACAGCAGGGTGCAGAAGTAGAATTTATCTTGTAAGCATATTCTGTGTCTAAGGATATAGAAAAACTTTCAAGTCATCAGGTGAAGAGAACATGAGAGTATATTCCCTCAAACCTTTTACTGCTTTTAGGGGCTTTACCTTACAGGCAAGGATATGCATTAGATCAAGTCCTATAGGGAAAAAACCACTATAAAATAGCAAGTATAACAACTGCTTATTCTTTATCAAACAGCATATTTTCCAAAGTACTGTCAGCCCAATGCCACTCTGTTATCAACAATGATCCTCCCATCTACTCTACCAATCTCAAATGACAATCTATTTTCTATCTGGGTCCACCTGGCAAGGCTACTGTGTGAGTCCACATCCACTCAAAGTCACAGCTCACAAGCCCCCACCAACGTGTTTACTTTTTACTAGAAATAGCTAGTTCAAAGGAAAAGCATTTAATGATATAGCATAGTAAGAAAAGTAGCAGTAAAGCATTTCCCTCATAAACCAGAGCTTCACATTCCCACAAATATACAGTGGGAAAAGTGGACACATGTAGAGAACACCCATGGAGAGGCACACATGTAGGGACCATGTGTGGCCAGAGTACACATATGGAGGGGGCAACTCACACCTCTGATGCTGCAAGGCCACCCATGTTTTCTGATGATGTCATCTCACTGCTACCACTGGGACTGCTTCCCAATGGTTTCACCATATATACTTTCTGCCAGTCATTTCTCCCTTCCAGTCCCATGGTAGCTGCCAGGTGTCACTTAAATTGACATGAGTTTATGGAGCCTTTCTCAATTCCCAGCTTCTGATTTCAGCTGGAGTCTTGAGGTGATGTGCTACCACATTTTCTGAGGAAGAGGTGCCGACTCCCTGAATTTTCCAATTATCTTTTAGCTTAAAGTACAGGGACTTTTATTTTATTGATTTTATTTTGCTACAGCTCTTATAGAAAGGCCTTAGTATATCCAGCCATCAGACTAAGGATTAAACCTTTACAGATTTTCTTTGAACGAGAGGGATCTGATTTGACTACTTCTCTGAGTCTTTTCTAGAATTTATATTTCCTCTTCAGAAGGAGATTGCTCATCTGAGGCAACAGGTTCTATGGAACAAAAAACAGCTTCAACTACCTAGTAACCTCAGATCTAAATCTGCTTTCCCCACTTCTATTTCCCATTTACAAAGGGCAGCTTCTCTGTCAGAGGGTTCACTCTGACTTAGAGTAGGAAATTCCATATGTGTCCCTGCTTAATTCTTCATGAGGATCTTACGATTTCAATTCTATTTCAGAAGACTCTGCTAAAGAGCTACTGAGGGGTGGAGGTGGTCCTGACTCATAGGGCACTGTAGGTATGACCCACTTCAGGTTTGTTGGAAAATTCTAACTATTTCAATTCTGTTGTAAAAAGAAATCAGCTAAGCCTAGAGAATAAGGGACATTGTTTTTCCCATCTAGCTGCTTTGTAATAGTTATGTGTGGCCAGCCTCAATCATTTCTGGTTTTAAGCTCATGTCCTACACCTGTATTATAGTTATCCCTCTTTGAACTAATGCTAACTGTAATGAGGTACAATATTGCCAATCACACACACACACACACACACACACACACATATATGCTATACATAAAATATATCACATGTATATAATATAAACTCATCACAATACTATTATATACTATGTAAATAGTATATAATATATATATTTATACACATAGATATTCTATATATACTTATATACTATAGGCTCCATGATAATATCAGGAAACAATTCTTCTCTGAATTTTGCTCCTCCCTTAGAGGCAATGTGGGGTTCAATATGCAGCAAGTGCTTTATGTACCCTAAAGCACTATAGAAATGTGAGCTATTACTACTACTACTACTACTACTACTACTACTACTACTACTACTACTACTACTTCTACTACTACTCTAACAACTACAACTACTGTGACTACTACCTTATAGACTATTTTTTTTACCAACTGCAGACAGCATAATAAAGTAGAAAGAGCCCTGCTCTAGGAATCTAGCTTTGGATTCTGTTTCTGATTCTGCCATAACTTTGCTAACTATGTTAACTTTCCCTCTGGATTTCAGTTTTGTCATCTATAAAATGAGGGATGCGGAGGTGAGACAGAGGAGTGTTGAGCCAGATGATTTCTAAGCTCCCTTCTTTTTCTAACGTTGTGTGATTCTGATATATTTTCACAGAGGTATGGATTGTGCTTTGCAATCTGTTTCCATGCTGAGATGACCACTGAGCAATCTTTCCAAAGTTCCCATCTTTCTAAGTGCCAACATCTAGAAAAGACTCTACATATTCCCATATAAAGATGAATCTATGGGACTCTAATATATATTCCCAATGCTCCTTAATAACTGTGTCTTTTAGTCTTTCATTTTAATTCAATCCTTGTCCTCATCTTTCACAACTTCAGTATTTGTAGTGATAACCCTTCTAGTATATTGACCCTTTATCAGTCTCTACCTCCACCATCAACATCTATTGCTTCATCTCCATAAGCCCTGATTGCTTCCCTTATTATTTTCTTCTACATCACCTTTGTCTCTAGCTTCATGTCCCTCTCTCCTTATAGTAAGCCATTTCAAAAAGGCTTCAACTGTATTCTTTAATCCCTTCCCCCAACTTGTCCTTCTACTGTCTTCATCTTGCTAATACTATATTCACTATGAACTAGTTTCAACTCCAAGGAATGAGATGTCCCTCCTAAGAAAAGTTAATTACTTTTTAGAAATATGTATTTTATTAATTAATTTAATTTTAATATTCTTTTCTTTTTCAATTTTGAATTCCAAATTCTTCCTCCCACTCCTCCCCCACCCACAGAGAAGGCAAGAAATACATCAATTATACATGTGAAATCATGCAAACATATTTCCATATTAGCTATACAGAAAAAAGCAAAAAAAAAAGTGAGGACATTTTACAACATTATGCACTCAGTGTTCATCAATTTTCTCTCTGGAGGTGGATAGCATTTTTTTCATCATGAGTTCTTTGGAATTGACTTGGGTCATTGTATTGATTAGAGTAGCCAAGTCTTTCACAGTTGATCATCATTACAACATTGCTGTTACTGTGCACAATGAAATCCTGTGCCTTTTTTCTTCACTTTGCATCACTTCATATAGTTCTTCTCACATTTTTCTCCCCCCTTTATCATTTCTTATAGCACAATAATACTCCATTGCAATTATATGCCAAAACTTATTCAGCCATTCCCCAGCTGATAGGCATACCCTCATTTTCCAATTCTTTGCCACCACACACACAAGATAAGCTGCTATAAATATTTCTGGACATATAAATCTTTATCTTTTTCTTTGATCTTTTTGGTGTAAAGACTTAATAGTGGCTTTACTGGGTCTAAGGTTATGCACAACTTTATACCCCTTTTAGCATAGTTACAAATTGCTTTACAGAATGGTTAGATACATTCACAATTCCACCAATAATAGCACATTAGTGCTTCCATTTTTCCCTCATCCCTCCTAGCATTTGTCATTTTTGATAGGTGTGAAGTAGTGCCTCAGAGTTGTTTTAATTCACATTTTGCTAACATTACTTCTTTTGAAAACTGCCTGATTATATTCTTTGACCATTTATCACTTGAGGAATGGCTATTATTTTTATAAACTTGACTTAGTTCTATACTTAGTATATAATTGAGAAATGAGGCTTTTGTGGAGGAAATTTGTTCATTTTGCTATTGCTTCATTGTTTGTGGTACCTTTTAGCATAATGTAGTTTCCCTGTTTATCTCTTTTAACGAGGTCTATTTTTTATTTTGCTTTGTCTAAGATCATGATTGCTACTCCTCCCTTTTTTTGCTTCCACTGAAGCATATTAGATTCTGTCCCAGCCCTTTATTTTAATGCTGTGTGTATCTTTCTGTTTCAAGTGTGTCTCTTGTAAAGAACATATGATTAGATTCTTTTTTCTAATCTATTCTGCAGTTTTCTAACTCATTTCTATTTTATGTGTGGGCTCATCCCATTTACATTTACAATGTTGATTTCTAACTCCATCCTATTTTCTTCTCTCCCTCCCTCCCTCCTCTCTCTCTCTCTCTCTCTCTCTCTCTCTCTCTCTCTCTCTCTCTCTCTCTCTCTCTCTCTGTTTCTATCTCTCTCTCTCTTATTCTCTCTCCTCTATCCCTCCTCAAAAGTCTATGTTGCTTCTAACCGCTACCTCCCTAATCTACCCTCCTTTTTATCAACCTGCTCCTTTCTCTTATTTCCTTCTCCTCCTATTTCCTTGTTGAGTAAGTTACATTTCTATACACAACTGAATGTGTGTATGCACACATGCGCATGTGTGTGTGTTCTTCCCTTTTTGAACTAATGCTGACTATAATGAGGTTTAAGTATTGCCTATCACCTCCCTCCCCCACATTTTTATCTCCATTGTAAAAGTTTTTTCTTGTATACCTGTTATATATGAGAAATGTTCCCTCATTCCACCCCTCTCTTTACCACTCTCCAAGTGCAACCCTCTTTCTCAGCCCTTCATTTTGTTTTCTTGGAGATCATTCCAACATAATCAACTCACACCCATGCTTTCTGTCTACGTAAAATTTTTATTTTACTAATAATTATAAAGTTCCTTAGGTGTTACAATAACATCTTCTTATATAGGAATGTAAGCAGTTTCATATTACTAAGTCCCTTATGATTACTCTTTCAAGATTACCTTTTTATACTTCTCTTGAGTCTTATGTTTGAATGTTAGATTTCCTATTCAGCTCTGGTCTTTTCATCAGGAATGCTTGAAAGTTTTCTATTTCATTAAATATCCATTTCCCCCACAAGGATTAAATTCAATTTTGCTGAGTAGGTGATTCTTGTTTGAAATCCTAGCTCCTTTGCCTTCTGGAATATCATATTCTAAGTCTTCCAGCTCTTTAACATAGAAGGTACTAAGTCTTGTGAGATCCCAATTGTGACTCCATAATATCTGAAATGTTTCTTTCTGGGCTATTTGAAGAATTTTCTCTTTGATCTGGGAGCTCTGTAATTTGGCTATAATATTCCTGGGAGTTTTCATTTTGGGATCTCTTTCAGGAAGTGATCAGTGGATTCATTCAATTTCTATTTTATACTTTTGATCTAAGATATCAGGGTAATTTTCCTTGATAATTGCTTGAAATATGATGTCTAGGCTATTTCTTTGATGATGTCTTTCAGGTAGTCTCATAACTTTTAAATTATCTTTCCTTAATCTATTTTCCAGGCCAGTTGTTTTTCCAATGAGATATTTCATTTCCTTCCAATTTTTTTCCATTTTTGATTATGTTTTGTTTCTTAATGTCTCATAGAGTCAGTACCTTTGCCTTGCCCAATTCTAATTTTTTAAGAAATTATTCTCTTCAGTGAGATTCTGTATCTTCTTTTCCATTTGGTCTAATTTTTAAGGAGTTTTCTTCAGTGGATTTGTGTGCTTCTGTTACCATTTGGCCAGTCTTGTTTTTTAAGGTTTTTTCCAGCATATTTTATGCATATTTTCATAGTTTTCTTCCATTATTCTTATTTCTTTTCCCAATTTTTCTACTACCACTCATCTCTTTCTTTAACCCTTTCAGAAATTCTTGTTGATCTGGGGTCCAATTAGCTTGTGGGGGGGGGACTATTTTCACATATTTGTCTTCTTCTGAGTTTATATCTTGATCTTTCCTGCCACCATAGTAGCTTCTTATAGTCAAATTCTTTTGTTGTCATTATTTGGTCATTTTTCAAGTCTATTTCTTGACTTTGAACTTCACATGGACTCTGCTCATTTGGGGGTGGGGAACATCGTTGCCATTTTCAGAGGTAGTTCTTGAGGTCTGCAAGTTTGGGGAGCTTTCAATGTGGTATGATCCTGGGCAAGGTATAATCATTAGTTTCTTGGTCTGCATTCTGGTTTTTACCCAGGAAAGATCCTTAGATTTCTGCAGCTGCAAACACAAACACTTTGCTTCAAAACTGTGACCAGGGCCCCTGCCCACTAGTGACTGATCTCAAGTGCCCCTCTCTACCCTGGAACTGCGGCCCAGAATTGTGTATGGGTAAGAGAGTTGCCAGTACATGCCAGTTATACCCAGTGCCAGCAAAAGGTACTCTGTAAACTCTTTATGATCAGTTATTTGACCACTTTGCCATCTCTGAGCTGAGGGCTCCCAACACTGCTGCAGTTGTTGTAAATGTGATTGCTACCAACAGATGTATAGGTTCCAGACAGGTCTCTACCCTTGTATCACAGACTTTTCTTCCAACTTCTTAAGTTTTCTTAGGCTGCAAAAATGTCCCACTCCAACTTCTTGTTGATTCTTCTGCTTGAAAAATTGATTTGAGGTTTATTTTAAAGCTGTTTGGAATGAAATGTAGGGAAAGTTCAGCTGGGGGGCTATTCCCCATCTTGACTCTTACCTAAAGCTCATCTTTTTAATCACATTACCATACTGATAGCTCAAACCTGGATATCACGCCTCTCCTCTCCACTCCAACTGAAAGGGTAGAGGATGAAGTGCCAAACTCTTCCCAAAGGTTCCTTTCATAGACAGCAGAAGTAGAACTTTCAATGCACTCCACTTTGCATCTGCAACTCTACCTATTCTTAGATCTACTGAATAAGATGCCTCTGAGCCCAGTTCCCCATGGTCTGTTCTCCTCACAGCTTCCAAACTCCTTTTGTGTGTTGTCTTACCCCCATTAGATTGTGGGGACAGGGCAGGAACTGATTTTTTTTCTTGTTTGTAACTCCAGAGTTTAGCACAGTGGCTGGTGCACAGAAATTGCTTAATAAATATTTATTGAATTGAATTAAAGGTGGTGTAAAATAGTCTTGCATTTTAAGTCAGAGAATCTGGTTGTGAATCCTAGATTTGCTACTTACTAGGTAATGATAAGGAGAAGCAAGGTGACTCAGTGGATAAAGTGGAGGACCTGGTGTCGGGAAGACCTGAATTCAAATCTGGTCTCAGACATGTACTAGCTGTGTGACCCTGGGTAAATCATTTAATCTCTATTCACCTTAATCCACTGGAGAAGGAAATGGCAAACCACTCTAGTATCTTTGTCAAGAAAATCACATGGATGCTATGTTCCATGGGGTCACAAAAAGTCAGACATGATAATGACAACAACAACAACAACAAACAAGTTAAGGTCTTACTACTTGGTGCAATTTATTGAGGCTTCAGTTTCTCCAATGAAAAGGTTGAACTAGATGGTATCTAAGGCCATTTCTAAGTTGAAAGATTATAACCTTATGATCTTCTCTTCTGAGTCACCAACTGCTAATGGAAAAAGTCACAAAATTATACCATGTGTATCCATTACAGACCTTAGTTTTCCATGGAAATCTTCACATTCATTTCTGACTAACTTTCTCTCATACTGCTGACAGGGACCATTCTAAGATTTCTTCGTGTATCCAAGTCTAATCTCACAGCCCTCTTAGCAAATGGTCCAGCCTTTTATTTATTGAGAAGACTGAAGTCATCAGCCACCAGCTTGCTTATCTCTCCTCAGACATACTATAAAACTCAATAGAGATATGCCTTCAGTTAAAATTGATTCCTTCCCACCAGTCTTAGTCTCATAGGATGAGAATGATTAACCTCTTTGCCTAGGTTAATTATTTTTATAGGTCCTCCACATTCTTGCTCTATTCTCATCCCCCACCCTCTCTTTCTCTCAACCCCCCACCCTTTCTCCCCACCCTCCTCTTTCTCTTTCCCCCCTCTCCCTGTCTCTGTGTCTGTATCTGTGTCTGTCTGCCTGTCTGTCTCTCTCTTTCACTGTCTCTCTCCATACCAACTTCTGCCCTCATGCATGGTTTAGAAGGGGAACTGGTATTTGAACTCGTCCCTTGATGCTATTTCCTGTGTCTAATATGATATATCTTCTCTACAATACAGTATTCTTTCACCTACTGGATCTTAAAATATATGGAGGCAGTTATATCACATCTAAATATTCTTTTCCCCACAAGGACAGCTGGAAAGATTTTGTCAAATGCCTTGATGAAATTCAATTATACTGAATCTATGCCATTTCCCTGATCTACCAGACTTATAGTCTGAGGAGAGGTGGAGGTGGGGGTGGGGGAAGAAGGAACATGAGTATAGTTTGGCGCGACCTATTATTCATGAATCCATGTTGGCTTTTACTGTTCACCACTTCCCTTTCTAAATGCTTAGAAATCCCTTAATAACACAATTTAGAGTTTTACCCAACATGGAAGTAAAATTCATGAGCCTACAGCTTAAGCAATCTAGCTTCTTCCATTTTTATTTCTAAATCAGGTCATTAACTCATCTTCAGCCTCATCAAGTCTCCTATTTTCCATTGTTTTTAAAAGATCAGTAGTCATATTAACCAGTTAAAGCAACAACAAAATAGTTTTTGTTCTATCCTTCCCAGTCCAAAGATTATTTCCCTTGGTAGTCACAAAATAAAAGGTAAGTAGAGCTGCCATCTCTCTATCATCTCTCATCATCATCATCCATCCTATTCACTGCTTTGAGTTCTCCTATCCATTCTTTGATCTTCTTGGTCCCTAAATACTGAATAATCAAATAAATAATTTCTGCTTGTTATCAGACCATTTTGACCTTAAGCACTCCTGGCACGGTTCTTAAAAGATGTCATCATGATTGTATGCATCCTTGGTTACCAGCCCTTGCTTCTGTCTTCTGTATGTGTTGTTTTTGTTTTACAAAAATCTAAATTGGTCCATTATGTTCTGGTGCATCCACATCAGTCTCTTTATCTAATTCCTTTTTTCTTTGCTCATTGGAATAGTTGTCATTAAGCTTTCATTCTTGACAACATTCCATCCCTCCTGGGCCATCTCCATTATAGAATTTTAAGCCATGAGATTCTTTTCCTAAACTCATTGAAATCTTGTTCTCTAAAATCAAGGGTTCATGTCAGGTTAAGCTCAGCTTTCTGTTCAATATCTGTCACTAGCTATAAGTTGAAATGGCAACTTTCTCATAAGGTTCCTATCAATTGTTTTTTTTAAGATTAATTCTTTCAATTGTACTTTAGCAAGTAATCTTTCATTCAAAGAATCAAGTTTAAAATAATAATGGTTGATATTAGTGCAGTATTTTAAGTTTTATAAAATATTTCATATATACTTCCATATTGTCCTCACCAAAATCCTATGAGTTCGGGTTCTTCAGATATTATCCCCATTTCAAAAATGAAAAAAAAACTGGAGCTCAGAGATGTTAAATAAATTTCCTATGGCCACACAATTAGTAAAGATCAGAGTCAGGATTTAAACTCAAGTCCTCCTGAACCCAAATGATCTCTACCATGTGTCTTAGTAGTTAGGAGGAGTGGTGGCCAATATTTATATAGTGCTTTAAGGTTTTCAAAAAACTTTCTGAATATTTCATTAGATCCTCACAACAACTCTGAGAGGTAGAGTTTATCATCATCATCATCATCATCAACCCCATTTTATACTTGAAGAATCTGAGGCAGATAGTGGTTAAGTGACTTACCCAGGACCACAGTTAATAATTGATTATTACCATTATCATGGTAGTAGAAATGTTAGCTATAGCAATAAAAGAAGAAAAAATAATTTAAGAGATTTGAATAGGCAATGAGTAAACAACACTATCACTCTTTGCAAATGATATGATGTTTTACTGGGAGAATCCTAAAGAATCAACTAAAAAACTAGTTGAAATAACTTACAACTGAAGTACAGCCAAGATGGCAGAGTAAAGGCAAGGACTTGTCTGAGCTCTCCACCAAACCCCTCCAAATACCTTTAAAAATTACTCTAAAATTACTCTAAACAGATTTTAGAGCTACAGAACCAATGAACAGAGTGAAACAAATTTCCAGCACAAAACAATTTGGGAGTTCTGCAGGAAAGATCTGTGGCACCAAGGTGAGAGAGGAGCACAATCCAGCACAGGCTGCACCAGTGCAGACCAAACATGAAAAAATCTGTAACAGGCCTCAGGGAAACTGAATCACTGGGATCAGTGGTAGTTTCTAGACCTCTCAGCCCACAGACACAAAAACAACCTAGAAGGTCAGCAGGAAAGGTCTGTCACACCTGGATGAGAATAGAACACAGTCTAATACAGGCCACACCAGCACAGCCATAGCCACAGCAAACCAGGAGCAGGCCTTGGGAGTGACTGAATTGGCAGCAGCAGTGACAGCTGCTCCTTTTGGAACTCTCAGCCCACAGATGGTAAGGGGGTCAAACAACTGACCAGAAGGAGATTACAGGGGTCTTTTTGCTAGCACTGTGGCAGGATTCTGTTGTTTTGCCCATACTTAGATCTGGGTGGCAATTCAGGGCAGGGAGGAGCACTAGCATAAGAGAGCTTGCATCAGCAATAGAGGCAGGACCCTCCTCACAGTTCCAGAGCAGAAAAGAGTGATTATGGTCACTCGTAGATCAGAGTACAGACCAAAATAGTAGTAAACACCTCTCCTTATATCATACCACTTTGGAAGATCTAAAAACTTACAGGTCCCTAAAAGTATCTCTGAAAACAGTTGCATAAAACTCCTGAAGCTTGTGACAATATACCCTCCAATCTGGAAGCAGAGCCCTACTTTAACAAAGACTTAAAAGTCAAATAATAGGCTGGGAAAATGAGCAAACAAAGGACAAAAAAAACTCTATTGAAAGTTACTATCGTGACAAAGAAGATCAAAAAACACACTTGGAAGAAGATATCAAAGTTAAAATTCCTAGATCAAAAGCTTCCAAGAAAAATACAAATTGGTCTCAGGCCATGGAAGAGCTCAAAAAGGATTTTGAAAACCAAGTAAGAAAAGTAGAGGGAAAATTATGAAGAAAAATGAGAGGGATGATAGAAAATCATGAAAAACAAATCAACAGCTTGCTAAAGGAGACACCAAAAAAAATTGAAGAAAATTATACCTTAAAAAATAGACTATGCCAAATGGTAAAAAGGTCCAAAAATCCAATGGGGAGAAGAAAGCCTTAAAAAACAAAATTGGCCAAATCAAAAAAAGATCCAAAAGCTCACTGAAGAAAGTAATTCCTTAAAAAATTAAAATCAAGCAAAAGGAAACTAATGACTTTATGAAAAATCAAGAAGCAATAAAATAAAACCAAAAGAATAAAATAATTGAAGACAGTGTGAAATATCTCACTGGAAAAACAACTGACCTGAAAATAGATCCAGGAGAGATACTTTAAAAATTATTGGACTGCCTGAAAGTTAAGATAAAAAACAAACAGAGCCTAGACATCACAAAAACTTCCCTGATATTCTAGAACAAGAGGGTAAAATAGAAGTTGAAAGAATCCACAGGTTACCTCCTAAAAGAGATCCCAAAAGGAAAACTACCAGGAATATTATAGTCAAATTCCAGAGTTCTCAGGTCAAGGAAAAAATATTGCAAGCAGCCAGAAAGCAACAATTCAAGTATCATGGAGCCACAGTCAGGAAAACATAACATTTATCAGCTTCTACATTAAAGGATCAGAGGGCTTGTAATATGATATTCCAGAGGGCAGAGGAGTTAGGATTACAACCAAGAATCACCTACCCAGAAAAACTGAGTATGATCCTTTAGGAGGGAAAAAAATGGATATTCAATAAGATAGAAGACTTTCAAGCATTCTTGGTGAAAAAAAAATAGAGCTGTATAGAAAATTTGACTTTCAAATACAATACTCAAGAGAAACATAAAAAGGTATACAAGAAAGGGAAATCAGAAGGGACTCAAAAAGTTGAACTGTTTGCATTCCTACATAGGAAGATGATATTTGTAACCCATAAGACCTCTGTCATTATTAGGCTAGTTAGAAGGAATATAATATAGGCAGAAGGCACAGGTGTGAGTTGACTCTGAAGGGATATCTAAAAAATAAAGTTAAGGGGTGAGAGAGGAATGTACTGGAAGAAAGAGAAAGGCAGAGATAAAATTATCTCACATAAAAGAGGCAAGAAAAAGTTTCTAAAGTGGAGGGGAAGGAGAGGGACAGTAAGTGAGAGTGAGTTAACCTTACTTTCACCAGAATTGACTCCAAAAGGGAATAACATATACACTCAGTTGGATATAGAATTCTATCTTACCCTACAGGAAAAGTATGAGGGGAAAGGGATTAAGAGGGGGAAGGTGTGATAGAAGAGAGGCAAATTGGGTGATGTGGTAGTCAGAAGCAAAACACTTTTGAGGAGGGACAGGATGAAAGGGGAGATAAAATAGAATGAAGTGGGGATAGGATGGAGGGGAATACAGTTTGTAACAGTAACTGTGAAAAAAATTTTGAAACAAGTTTCTCTGATAAAGGCCTCAGTTTGCCAACATATACAGAACTGAATCAAATTTATAAAAATAAGAACCATTCCCCAAATAATAAATGATTAAGATATGATGAGTTTTCAGATGAAGTACTCAAAGCTATCTATTGCCACATGAAAAAATACTCTATTCATTATTGATTGGAGAAATGCAAATTAAAACAATTCTGAGGAACTACCTCATATCTATTAGATTGGCTCACTCAAAAGACAGAAAAGGTAAATGACAAATATTGGAGAAGATATGGGAAAAATGAGACATTAATGTACTGTTGGCAGAGCTGTGACCTAATTCAACCATTCTTTGGAGCCATTTGGAACTGTGCCCAAAAGGCTAAAAAATCATGCACACCTTTTCAACTAGCAATACCACTACTTGATCTGTATCCCAAAAGAGATTTTGAAAAAGAAAAAGGACCTATATGCACAAAAAATTTATGACGGCTCTTCACTGGGGATAAAGAATTAGAAATTTAAGGGATGCCCATCAACTGGGGAATGGCTAAACAAGTTGTGGTATGTGATTATGATGGAATATTATTGTACTACAAGAAATGAGTGAGACACTCTCAGAAAAACCCTGGAAAGACTTGCATGGGCTGATGCAAAGTGAAATGTTTGTACAAAGTAACAGCATTATTGTAAGATGATCCTCTATGAATGACTTATGTATTCTCAGGAATACAATGATTCAAGACAATTCTGAAGGAGTTCTGATAAAAATGCTATCCATCCCCAGAGAAAGAACTGATGGTATCTGAATACAGATTGAAGCATACTTTTTTCGCTTTCTTTATTTTCCTTGAGTTTTTTTTTCTTGTCTATGTTTTCTTTCACAACATGACTACTGTGGATATATTTTACATGACTACATATGTGTAACCTATACAAATTGCTTGCCTTCTCAATGAGGGGAATGAAGAGGGAGGAAGGGAGAGAATTTGGAACTCAACATTTAAAAAATGAATGTTAAAAATTTGTACATATAACTGGAGAAAAATAAAATACTAAATAAAACTTTAAAAAAGAAAAGAAGAAATAATTAACAACTTTAGTAAAGTTGCAGAAGGTAAAATAAACCCACATAAATCATCAGCATTTCTATATTTTAACCCAAAAAAAGCCCAGAAGAAGAGATAAAAAGAAAAAATCCATTTAAAATAATTGTAAAATCCTTGGGACTTTACCTGCTGAGAGAAACCCAAGAACCATATGAATGCAATTACAAAACTTTTTCACACAGATAAAAACAGATGTAAACAGTTGGGAAAATATTAATTGTCCATCAGCAGGCTGAGCCAATAAAATAAAAATGACAATTCTACGTAATTAACATTTATTCAGTCCCATGTCAATTAAAACTACTAAAAATTATTTTTTACAACTAGAAAAAATAATAACAAAATCTCCCTGGAAGAACAAAAAGCCAAGAATATAAAAAGAATTAATGAAAATAAAATGTGAAGGAAGGTAGCTTAATCAAATTGTATTACAAAGTGGTAGTCATGAATACAACCATAGTAACCTGATGTTTCATAAACCCAAAGATTCAAACTTCTGGCACACAAATCCATTATTCGACAAAAAAAAAATACTGATAGGAAAATTGGAAAACAGTATGGCAGAAACTAAGTATAGACCAACATCTCACATCATATACCAAGATAAGGTCAAAATGGGTACACAATTTCGACATAAAGTGTAATATCATAGCAAATTAGGAGAGTATGGAATAGTTTACTTGTTAAATTGATGAATAGGGGAAGAAGTTTTGACTAAACAAGAGACACAGAGTATTACAGGATATAAAACAGATCATTTTGATTACATTAAATTAAAAAGGTTTTGCATAAACAAAACCAATGCAGATTAGAAGGAAAGCAGAAAACGGGAAATTTCAGCAAGTTTCTCTAATAAAGGTCTCATTTCTCAAATACTTAGAAAACTGAGTCAAATTTATAAGAATACAACTCAGTTCCCAATTGAAAAATGGTCAAAGTATATAAACATCCAGTTTTCAGATAAAAAAATCAAAACTATACTCATATGAAAAAATCTTCTAAGTCTCTATTGATTAGAAAAATGCAAATAAAGACAACTCTAAGGTACTACCTCATACCTATCAGATTGGTTAATGTGAAAAAGAACAAAAACAACAAACGGTAGAAGGGATATGGAAAAATTGGGACATTAATGCACTGTTGGTGGAGTTGTAAATTGATCTAACTATCCTGAAGAGCAATTTGTAATTATGTCCAAAAGCCTACCACCCCCCAAAATCAATTTAGTTACTAAATCCTGTTGATTCTTCTTTCTCTAAGTCACTCCAATCCATCCTTTCCATCCCCAAAGTTCTTATTCTGTTAGAGTTAGTCAATGATGAAGGTTATCTGCCTAGTATTCCTTCTCCAGCTTCTATCCATTTCAATGTAGTCTGGAACCACCCAGCCACCACATTTGCCTTCCTAAAATTCTGCTTTTATTTAGCTATTCTCTTGCTCAGAAACCTTCAAGAACTTTCTATTGTCTATAGCAATAGACTCTAACTTTTTGGAATTTCATCACAGAGCAACAGGACAGAGGCTTGTTGAAAACATCAAAGATTCCACATGGAATAAAGGAATCGGTTGCCTTCTCCTCACCACCCAGAGCCCATCAACAAGTAATAAGTATCAACTATGTTCCAGGAGCACTGGGACATTTAGATGGCTCAGTAGATAGATCACTGGACCTGGAGTGAGGAAGACCTGAATTCAAATGTGGCCCCAAAATTCAACAGCTATATGACCCTGGGCAAGTCACTTAACCCTGTCTGCCTCACTTTGCTCATCTGTAAAAGGAACTAGAGAAGAAAATGGAAAACCACTCCCATATTTTTTGGAGGAGAAAGGCAAGGTAAATGGGGTTAAGTGACTTGTCCAAAGTCACACCGCTAGTTAAGTGTCAAGTGTCAGGATTTGAACTCAGGTCCTCCTGACTCCAGGGCCAGTGCTCTATTCACTGCACTGCCTAGCTGCCCTACCACTCCCATATTTTAACAAAAAAAAACCATATGGGGTCATAAAGAGCCAGGTATGACTGAAAAACATGTGCCAGCCATGGCTACATAGGCACTGGGGTTACAAAGACAAAAATGAAAGTTTCTACCTTCAAAAAGTTCACAATCTATCGGGAGAAGACAATATCTGTTTACGTGTGTATCTGTCTATCTATCTATCTATATGTATCTATAGATATATATACACACACATACTATATACATATATGTATGTATAGATGTGTGTATGTGTGTATGGATGGATGGATGGATGGATGGATAGAACCCTAACCTAACCCTCCAACTTCATCTCCAACTCTAACCCTAAATGCACTTCCAACTCCAATAAGGGAGGGTTGATAAAAGCATTATTTTCTGGAATGTCAGAAAACCACCACCTGGTCAGACACAGGCTAGATTACATAGCTTTCCAATATCACTTCAACCACTTAAATTCCATGATATTTAATTCATTGAAATGTTGTATGGAAAAAGGATTATTCTTACTCAGCTAGTCTTCAGAAGGGAAATTTGAGAGTAATACATAGAAGTTACCATGAGGTAGATTTCAAGTCAATGAAGAAAGAACTTTTGAGCAAGCATGATGCCAAGCAATGGCACAGAAATCCATCAGACTTTGGGAGTTACTGATAGAGTCTAATCTCCTGGTTGAGACCATGAACATCCATATTCATTTGGTGGATAGAATCTTAAAAGTGCAAAGTTATAGGTTAGTTAGCTCAGTACACTTGAGTACGGTACTAATAATGCCGAGATTATTAATTTGCTCCCTATCTGGGTCACTATCTCTAATTCAGTGAGGTGGTATGGTAATAGAGTACTGGGCTTGGAATCAGGAAGATCTAAGTTCAAATCCTATCTCAGACACTTACCAGCTATATGACCCTGGGTTTGCCATGTAACATCTCTTACTCTTAATTTAGTCATCTATAAAATGGGCTTTGATTGGTCTCTAAGTTCCATTCCAGTTCTAAATCTACTAACCTATAATAACTGCTATTGTTCAGTCATTTTCAGTCATATCTGACTCTTCATGACCCCGTCTGGGATTTTCTTGACAAAGATGCTGGAGTAAGTTTCCATTTCCTTTTCCTGCTCATTTTTCAGATGAGAAAACTGAGGCAAACAGGGCTAAGTGACTTGAGAATGGTCACATAGCTACTAAGTGTTTGAGGACAGATTTGAACTCAGGAAGATGAATCTTCTTGACTCCGAACCTGACACTCTATCCATTTTGCTACTTTGCTGCTCATACATATTCAGTAACTGGTAGGTTCATCATTCAATCTCATGTGTTTGGGACAAAAAAACATTCTTTCCATAAGTTACATAAATAGCAATTCAGAATTAGTGAGATGGGTACTAAATTGTATCCACTTGTTTGTTTTCTGTTTTTAAAATGTCTAATTTTGTAAATAAAATCATAGACTTTATTTATGTTGTTGATTTATTAAGGAAATCAATTATACATGATAGTAAATACAAAGTATCATCATACATTCATTACAGAATAGCTATGTGGTGCAGTGGTGTAATGGCAAGCACAGAAGCACTTAGTACCATGTTTCAGCTATTTAATTATTTAGCACCTTGTTTTAAGTTAAAGTTTCTTTTGAGTCTTGCCCTGATTGTATCAAGTCTTTGGTAAAAAACAGAACCTGCAAATTCCACCATGGGAGGAACTTGATGATGCAGCAGGAAAGGGCAGAAGAGGGAGGAGATAATGACTATATATAAGAAGAAACCCAAGCTGGAAGAGAGCAGAAGTGAGAAGGGGAATAGTTGTGGAGGCTGGCGCTCTGTTTGATTGTTTTCTCTGTGTTGATTTTTGTTTGTGATCCTTTGTACAGAAGCCCTGGGACCTTACTGGAAGCCCTGAAAGAGGATTTTCTGGTTGTCTGTTTACATAAGTCCTGGAGGAGGGTTTCAGATGTCCTGGGACCGTATTGATGATGTGGAGTTCTCAGACCTTGTTGATGGGTCTGTGTCGATTTCACAGGCAGATAGTGAATTGATGATGGTGTCAGCAATGTAAATGAATGGTATTGTGGTTCTGTTAAGCTTTGTCTTCCAAGAAGCAAAGACTGCGAAGGAATTGAGGTGGACTGGACATTGTGAGCTTTGATGTGGAACTGGACAAGGAGCTAGATGAGAAGCTGAGAGTTACCTACCTTTGAATCCAGGTGACAGTTGGGTAAATTCAGGGAAAATCTGGGACCATGGAAGAGGAACCATGGAATCTGGGAGCCAGGCTCAAGTCAAGAAGAAAAGACATCTCCTTGGATACTTAATGCTGACTAAGAAGATCATAATTTACTGTGGCCTAAGGGGATGGGAGAAATTGGTACTCTGTCCCTTTTACTTCTTAAGGATGATTGAGTTAAGGATGATTGGAAACTAATCTGCATTCAAGAATTAAGAAGACCTTTTGACTGAGAGATTAAGACAATGTGACCTAGGGGTGGAGAACTTTGTACTTTCTGTCCCTTAAGGAGGCTTGTTCCTTAAGGATGATTGAGTTAAAGACTTACTGAATGATATCTTTTATTTAAAACAATGTGACCACTTTGGTGAAAAATATATGGTCACTTGAGGGATAAGTTGTTATGTTATACTATTATGAATGCTGTGAATGGCACAGCACTTCAAGTTTTGCTTCAACTTACTGCTGAATAAATAGAGTCCGCTATACTATGTGATCAGAACCTTAAAGCTGTACATAGCAGCCGTCCTCTGGAAAGCTGCTCGTGCTTGGCTTTACAAGTGAATAGAGTGCTGGACCTAGAGTCATGAAGACCTCAGTTCAAATAGGGTTCCAGATACTTCTTTGTTGTATGTCCCTAGACAAGTAATTAGTCCTATTTGCTTCAGTTCCTTACCTATAAAATGAGCTATAGAAGGAAATGGCAAATCTCTGCAAAATCTTTGCCAAGAAAATCCCAAATGGAGTCACAAGAAATTAGACACAACTAGAACTACTGAACAACAAATATGTTGTCTATTGTAAATAAAGAATATAGGTAGTATTATTTATTTATGAGTAGCCTTATTACAACCCCTTTGGTTTTTTACAAATCCTTAATAATCAGTCACTGCAGTTTAGCCTGCATTTAAAACTTTTTAAATAGCCAATGATATAATTTGACTAAGTTAGATTATGTGAATCCAGTAAGAATAGTTAAGCTTTCTTATTATTTACTCACTCAGCTTGGGTTTCAGTTCCCCCATAACTATTTTTCTTTTATACTTCAGTCTAAAGACTCCTACTTCATTCTTTATAATTTATACCTAACTGTTTCAGTTAAAAAAAAACAACTTGATTATTCAAAAAAGGATAATTGAACAAAAAATCATGCCAATAATTCTCTCAGTTTACTATACCTTTGGGATTGCTTTTCTAGCCATGAGTCCATATAACCAAGAAACTTCTGCTTATATAATGACAGCATACCCTAATTGTGAGCAAAGTACTTGAGAAAAAATAATCAACGTTTGGTGTAGATGTGAATTGGTCCAAACATTTCTGGAAGGCAATTTGGAGTCATGAAATGAAAGTGATAAAAATGCCCATACCCTCTGGCTCAGAGATTCTGATACAAAACACCTACCCCAAGGATGTAAGTGCCAAAAAAATGGCCCTATATGTATTAAAATATTTTTCACTTCACTTTTTGCAGCAAAAAATTGGGGAAAAGTAGATACTTATTAGTTGGAGGATGACTGAACAAAGTGTGGTATAAAAATGTAATGGAATATTATTGTGCCAAATGATGAATGGGGCAGCTTTAGAGAAACCTAGGAAGATATGCAATGAATGGATGCAGAGTAAAATGAGCAGAACCAAGAGAACAAATAATTGTCAAACAGAGTTTGAGTCAGATTGAGTAAATACCTGTGCTCAGGGTCTTACACTTAGTAAGTGTCTGAGACTAGATTTGAACTCAGAAAGTTGAGTCTTTCTGACTCCAGGCCCAGCTTCCTATCTACTGCACCATCTACCTGCCCCCCAGTCTTTTAAAAGTTTCCACAGGCAAGCTTAAGCAATCATCAAACAGACTTTAGCAGAAAATGAACTCAAGAGCATAATGGGAATAAGATACTAGGCAGGCAAGTGTCAGCTGAGGAGATAATAACACTGAAAGAAGAGGTGAGGTGAGGGATTAGTGAAATCCTTACTGATTCACAATTTCACATAATACTATCTCTCCCAGTTTGGTAGGAATCTTTGATCTTGAGATCATCATTGCAGAGCCAGAAGGGGCTTGGAGAACATCTAATCCAAGCCCCTCATTTTATAGGAAAGGAAATGAGCCTCAGAGTGACTAAGTGAATTGCCCAACGTCACCATAGGTAGTTCAAATCGGAGATGTGACTCAAGGTCCTTTGCTTCCAGATACAGAGCATTTCCGACTATATCTCAGTTCTAAAGTTTTCTTAAAGTGCCTTTAAAAACAGTCTAGCTAAAATTGTCCAGACAAATGTCCAGAAGAAATCCTGAGAATAAAGACTAATTAAAGTAAGGTCAAATGGCATATGAAAGTTATTAGGAAGACAAAGCAAGAAAAAGATTTGAATTGGGTATAGGGAGAGTGATGGTTAAAATGTGTCTGCAAGGTTTCTTGGAAGAGATGAATCTTGACATGGGTTTTGAAGAAATTGAAGGCTATGGTAGAATTAGAAGAGAAGGATATTCATTACAGGTAGATTCCCAACCAAAATACAGGCAGGAGTGAAAGATATATTTAAGGATGACTGTGAAATTGTCAAACTGATGGAGATGATGGAGTAGAGTCACGATGGGGAAGACAAAAGATGCAGGTAAGGAGGAGACATTTGCTGTCTTCTGAGGAGCTTGTCTCTGGCTTGATGATAGGGACCTGAAGCACATTCTTGATCTGGGGAAATGAAGTAAGTGTTGTTTTAGATGCTGAAGCAAAAATTAACCAATAGATGCAGAAGCAGAAATTAGACAAATTAATGGATGGTCCTGTCCATGTAAAGGACTGTTTTCAGCATGGGGAATACACAAGAGACTTTCTATCACTCCCTGGTCTTCTCAGCCCTGCCCAAACTACAGACCACTCACTGTCTGGGCAGTCTCTTTTCTGGAAAGAACAGCAGCCGCCTCACCTAGCCCAGTATAGTGCTCCCTCCACTAGACCTTGGGGGCTGGCCTGACATGCGGAGTATATTTTTCACATTATGCATTTGGCAGTCAGAGAAAATCTATTTAAAGATGACTGTTCATTTTTCATGATATGCATTACAAAAAAAAAGACTGGTATAACCCAATTTATTTATAAGTGGACTTAAAACACTCTAAAACACAGTGAAACCATTAGGCCAAAAGCTGGCTCCTGGGAATAGTGTTGCTTTATCAGAAGGTAGAATTTAGCCTTTTTTAATACATATTTTAAAGAATGCATAAAACAGGCAGGATTCAGGGTGAAGTATGACAGGCCGAGGAAGGTCCTAACCTGTGGAATCAAAAGACCACACAGCAGAAGGATTGGAACTTATTACTGGAGATAGACGAAGCTCACTGTGGTTTGGGCTGAAACGCCTGGGATTACTTTTCAAATGTTTGAAATTTGATAAACACACACACATACACATACACACAGGCTCACAAATGCATTTGCCAAGAGTTTTCCCCTGTCTAGTTTTCAACACATATGGATTTCAAATGTATGTAATCTATATACCTCTGATGCCTTGACATGGAGGCCTTTAACTGCCTTCTAAGAGATTTGCCTTAGAACCTTCTACCCAAACTTTTTTTTTCTCAAAGAACAGAAGCTCCATTTTCCCCCCAGTATTGCTCTCCCCCATTTCTGGATCCCAAAGCAACTTGGGGAAGCAGTGTAGCACCAGACCAAAAACAATGGAATGACAACAAAACTGAGTTTTAGTTTAACCTCTGTCCCTCATTAGCTATGTGATGTCGGTCACGTCTTTCTACTTCTCTGGTCTTTCCCCCATTTTATAGATGAAAATGCTGAATGAAGCCCATAGAAATAAAATTACTTACCTAACTTCAAATACGTAGTAAATTAGAGAATTGGAAATTGAATCTAGGACTACGAATTAAACTACTACTGTTTCTTCAACTACTACACTGCTTTCTGTTGATTCAAGATTCCCTTTTCACATGATTTCTTATATAGTAGAACTTGAATTTCAATCCTGATCTTATTAAGAGATTATTATTATTATCATTAGCTCTTTGGAGGGGGGAGGGCGGAGCAGTTGGTGTTAAGTGACTTGCCCAAGGTCACATGGCTAATAATTGTTAAGTATCTGAGGCCTGATTTAAACTCAGGTCCTCCTGACTCCAGGGCTGGTGTTCTATTCACTGTCGTATGTCGAGATTATTTTTTTTAAAGCAAAGTAAACTCTCTCAGGTTTTCAATATTGATGAATTTCAAATGTATGTAAGTCATTTACTTCTGATGCCTTGAAATGGAATTCTCCAGATCACTGTCTTCTCATGATAGTTATTTTCCCTCTAGGGAAACTTTTTTTTTATATTTTTTAAAATTTGTTTTCTTGTTTACATCATTCAATTTCATTATATTTTTGAATTACAAATTTTCTCCCCATCTTGCCCCTGCCCCAACCCTAAAACAGCAATCCCACTGTAAAGCCCCTCCCCTGCTCTGCCCTCTTACTTTCTGGTAAGGCAGGGAGGGTCTCCCTATCCCAGCCCCTGTATATCTTATTTCCTAGTTGCAGGTATTGCAGAACTTAAAATTCTAGATTCTTTCGATTCCTCCCTTGTCACCCACCCCACTGGAAGGACAATCAATTCAATACAGGCTATGGATGTGTGATTATACAGGACATCTTCATAGAGGAATATTGTGACAGTGATCATCTGTCTCTCCTTCCTATCCCTCCTCCACCCCCCCTTGTTCTGCTCTCTACCCTGTCCCTGTCCCTTTACTGAAGTGTGTACTTCCAGCATCCCTCCCCCAGACACTGTCCTCCCCTCTGTCCTACCGCATCTCATCCACATGCCCCCTACTCTCCTGTGTGGCATGATGCCCAGTTTAGAGTTTATGCCATTTCTTCCCTAAGCCAAATTCAATGAGAGTAATTGAAAGTAAAGTTGTAATAGTTATCCCTTGCCTCTTCTCTATGGGTTAATTAACCCCATTTTGTTTCTTCCTGTCTCCTCTCATTCTAGTCCTCTCCCACATCAGAATTTCACCTTTTAAAGTATCATCCCTTTGTATTCAATTCATCCTATACCCTCTATATACACATATACACACATGCTCA
>CM053593.1:102433101-102528506 GCA_028646575.1 Pseudocheirus occidentalis | reverse complement strand
GGAAGCATTTGGTGTGGGAGTTCTGGTTTCTGGGCTGTCTTCCTCCTATTCCATTCTTTGATCCTTTTTGTCCACAAAAAAGGATTCTAGAGTTTTATTGCTGTTCTTATTTTGCTTCCTTTTCCTCATGTTGGCCAGTCAATTAATTGGTTGTTGTTTTTTTTAGCTCTGTGAAACTCTGCTTCCATGGGGGAAAGCTCTGTTCCAAATCGCTGGAGTTTTCCCAGCTACCAGAGCTACTGGGGGGTGTTGCAAGTCCCCCCAGCTTTGGCTTGCTGAAAGTGCACCCCAGGACCACCACCAAGACCACGATCTGGATCCAGACTGCTCAACACAAGAGCACTTGGCCCTGATCAATCGATTCAGCCCCCCTGCAGAGTCCGCAGGCCAGGGACTCTGAAGCAGCCTGGTGGGGGCCGCCGCCAGTTCCAGCAGCTCCATTCCCCCACTGCTTCCTTGCCCCGGGAGCAGTTTGGCAGAACCGCTTTCTTCCCCAAAATTAATTTTCAAAGTTTCACTTTCACTAATTGTCTCTGACAATTTTAAGATCCCCTGAGACAGGTGTTTTAGATCTTCTTTGAAGTAGACTCAAGCTTCAGTTTGGGAGGCTCAGCTCCTGGCAGCCCTCGGGCCTGGCCTGGCTGCGCCTGCAGTTTTGGGCTGGGTTGGTCTCTGCTCTGGTGTGAGCTGCCCCTCACGCCTTACCAGATGTGGAGGTGATGAAGGCTGTAGAACCTCTGAAGACTGGCTGCGGTGCGGCTCAGCTCAGCTCAGCCCGGCTCCTTCCCACCACCTCGGGCCTGGCCGCAGTCCTGGCTTCAGGCTGCGCCAGCCTCCACTCCCTGCCGCTGCAATGAGCCCCTGCTGCCAAGCTGCCTTCAGCGAGAGATGTGTTTCTGTATTTTTGTGAGTCTGAGAGTCCTAGACTTTGTCTGGGCTCATAATTTTATGGGTGTTTAGGGTGGCAGTGTGGGAGCTGCGGGACCTTGCTGCTTCTACACCGCCATCTTGGCTCCCTCTAGGGAAACTTCTGTTCAAATATTTTCCCATGAAAATAGAAAGTCAATGAGGCCAGCGGTACTTGGGAGTTTGGTAAAGAGAATCCATCTAGCTAGATTATGGAAGACTGACTTTGTCAAACTCTTGTTCCAGTATGTGTCTATGAGGAAGATAATCCCTACAAGGCTCAGAGTCAAGTCTGTGGGTTGTGGAGTTATAACATAAGTTATCATGAAAGAGAAGTTGTAACACAAGTTCTATTTCAGGTTAAAATGAATGTTGCAAACAAGTCAAACTGGAAAAAAAGTCTCAAAATTACAATCTACTGCTTCACAAGATATAAAAGGAAAAGGAATTATAGAAGGAAAGAGTCTTTTATGCCTTTTTCTTTGTGACAAGGCAAAAGGAGTCATAGACAATTGTATATATATATGGATCTCAGGTTTTTATCAGCACTAGACTGGGGAGGGTTTTAGTGAGTTGAGAACAGAAAGATTTGTTTTCCATCCTCCTTCCTCAGATATATAATAGCTGTGTGACCTTGAACAAGTCATTTACCTTATCCTACCCTTAGTTTCTTCATCTGCAAAATGGAAGTATTAATAGCACTTACATCGTAGGGTTGTAAGAATCAATAAAAATAATGTAAGTAAAGTGCTTTGCTAAACTTAAAACTCTCTATAAATGTGAACAGTTATCATTATTAGGTAGAACTAAAATTTGCTATTTCTTTAAGTTCCTTCTGAAGTTCCACCTTTATTCTATACCTTATCTACCATCTGCTGGACAAATATCATAGAACCCAAGGCAAACACTCTTTTGCCAAAGCCCTCATTATCCCTTCTCAGACCATTATCACAGCTTCCCAATCAGTATCCCTGACTATAAAGTCTCCCCCTACTTTAATCCATCCTCCAAACTACCTTCAAAGGAAAGTGATTTTCTTTAAGCACAGACCTGACCCTGTAACACCCCTAGCCAATCATTACTAGTGGTTTCCTATAGTCTCTAGAATCAAATGTAAATCTGCTATTTAGCTTCTTAAGTCATTTAAAAACCTAATTCCACCCCACCTTTCCAGCTTGCTTATGTTGCATGTCCTTCCACACTGTGAGATTGTAATGCCAAGCAAAGGCAACTTCCAAAGTTCTGATTACCAGCATAGCAAACCCCATTTATTTAGCAAACATTCACAGAACAGAGAAAGTCAAAATACAGTATACCTCATACATTTCACAAGTAAGTTCTCAATTCAATCCAGGTCAGTCAAAGTCTCTTCTCAAATGGAGATCAGACTACTCCACCCCTAGAGGGTGCAGTCATTTAAGTCTATTCTCAAATGGAGATAGAGTTCTCAATCATCACAAAAAGGCCAAAGATTTCCCACCCCTGGACTCAAAGTAATTACAATACTGCCGGGGCCAGCCAGACTTGGGGGTCTCCCAGTTGTTTACCTTATACCATGTGGTCAGTCTCAGTTGCCTCTATGACTTGGCCGCCTCTACACACAGTTCTATAATATCACATTTTATAGGATAATGTTGTAACATATAGTATTTTAATAAAATTATATTTATTTTGTATATGCTTTTTAACATTTGTTCTTTGTGTTTTTATATATATATATATATACATATGTGCATATATATGCATGTGTGTGCATGTGTGTGTGTGTGTGTATAAAATAAATGTACTTGTATCTCCCCCTTTGGAATATAAGTTCTTTGAGAGTAACAATCATTTCTTTTATGGTATTTTTATCATGAGCACCCAGTTTAGTGCCTGGGATAAGTGGAGAAAAGCAGGTTCCAATCTGTTAATCGCCTAGCCTTTTTGACTAACTGATACGAATGTGGATGGATTTAAAAAGTACAAGTTAGGCCAGGCCAGTGTTTTCTTTCTGCTTTTCCCAGTCCAGCTCATGTTGAGGAAGATAACAAGAAGTAAAGAGGGAGGCCTGAACCCTTCCTCTTCCCATGGGGACTACTGAATGAAGGTGAGAGCTGTTGACCCTGCTACTGTTGCTGTCTTCATTGTGACTATTCTGTCTGCTTTTAGTTGAATGAAACTGAACATGGTTATAATCTTATGAGCTTTGGAAGGTCAAATGGTGAACCACCAGACATCCAGAAACAGAGTTCATGACGGAACTTGCCAGAAGCCAGAAGGCCAGGAATAAAGTACTAAACAGTCTGTTTGACCCAAGCCACCAGAGGCTGAGGTATAGACGCATCCAACAGCTGTGCTGCCTCTAGGAGTGAACTTGGCAGGCAGCCGGGTGGGTCAGTAGATAAAACACTGGTCTGGAGTCAGGAAAACTCATCTTCCTGAGTTCAAATCTGGCCTCAGACTAGCTGTGTGACCCTGAGAAAGTCACTTAACCCTGTTTGCCTCAGTTTCTTTATTTTCAAGATGAGCTAGAAAAGGTAATGGCAAACTGCTTCAATACTTCTACCAAGAAAGCCCCCAAGAGGTCATAAAGTGTCAGACATAACTGAAAAATGACTAAGCAACAGTAAAATAAGTAGAAATAGTATGAAATCTGAGCCCACTGTTTCCAGAGATGCAAGTGGTACAGGAAAGAGTGTACTCCCAGATGTTGGGGAAAATGTTTTCACTCCTGTTCTTACTATATCTTTTCAGTAAATATTCTGTTTTAAAAAAGCAAGTGATGACAAATGGTTAAGTAAAGTCAGGGCAATGATTATAGAAGACTGACGGTGGAAGGAAGAATGCATTGAAATGGGAACTTGAGCTGATAACATTAAAGAAATCCACCCAATAACACCTCAGAAGTACCTGAGAACCCTAAAGCGGGACGTGTAACCAGCCTCATTCTAGGAGACTAGTATGTCACTATACTGACATACCACAGGTCCTTAATAAATGCCTGTTGGTTGATTAAATGACTATGGCTTTGGTTATGAGACTCAGACCTTTTACTTTCTATAACTTACATCAGAACACTCTTGCTTGTTTCCCAGCTCTGATACTTATTACCTCTGTGATCTCTGACAATTTGCCTGGACACCCACCCTTTCTAGGTCCTACTTTCCTCATTTGTAAAATGAAGGGGTCAGAGAACATGGGTCCCATATAACTCTAACATTTGTGATCTTTAAGGTTCATCCAGCTATGAAATAGCTGGATATGTAATCCTATGATCAATAACCTTGCCAGAGCCTGATTTCTAGTTTAATTTTTTTTTCCCATTGAACACTTAATATCAGCCACTGGCTGATCTGAACCCTGAAAAACAATGGTGAGAAATACAGTGATTATGTGAGCAAAATCCAAAGGCCGACCCAAGCTCTAAGAAGTCAGGTCAGTCATGAGCATAGGTGGAGCTGTGAATAGAGAACTGGGCCTGGAGTTGGGAAGAAAGAAGTTCAAATCTGGTTGATGACACTTAACAGCTGTGTGACCCAGGGTAAGGCATTTAACCTGTGTTCCCCCCACTTTGCTCAACCAGTAAAATGGGGATAATCATAGACCTACCTCCCAAAGTTGTTGTGAGGGTCATAAAGGAAAATACTTATAAAGAGTTTAGCACAGTGACTGGTACATCATGGGCACTCTATAAAAGCTAGCTATTGTTATCATTTTAAATATTATTCTGCAAATGGTGTCTGAAGCAAAGTAGAGCTTCTGTTCTACGTTAAGGTGAAAGCAAGGGTCATAGTCTAAACAGCCTTCTGCAACCATACATTTCTATGACTTATTTATGCATTAATTTCTTCTTTTAATTAATTATAAACTAGCACAGAATCCCAAGAGAGCCTCTGAGGTAGCTGTTTAATTTGAGCTCAATCAAAATCACAGGATTTTGTGTCTGAAATGTATAGTGAGTGACCTGGGTCTAGCCTCACCACGTGATGCACAACAGCATACATTGGATGACTCATAGAAGTCAGGGATGGAAAAGACCTATTAGGTCATTTTTTCCATCTTCCAGTCATTTAAGGTTTACTCCCTGCCAAGGTAGGATTATACTCAAATATTTGGGCCAGTCTAGCTTGAAATGACTCAAGTAATGGGGCTCCCGCCACCTCCCAAGGGACCATAGTCCACAGGCTTATTGATCTCAATCTTTGGAAAATGTTCCTGATGTTAAGTTTAAATTTTCCTTTGCTCAATTTCATCCCATTAATCCTGCTTATTACCCCTCCGGCCACCCTAAATAATTTCCCTCCTTCTTTCATGTCGATGCTGCTTCAGTGCTCATAGGGAGGAGGCAAGGGAATACAAAAATATCTTCCTGGCTTGGCTCACAGCCCTAAGCATAAGATGAAGAATAGAAAAGTGACCAGAGAAGTTTAAAATTCTAGGGACCTAAGAGCTTGGGAGTGTGCTCACATTGGTGGAGCGAGGCCCAGCTTTCCAGATCTCCTGAGAACCTTCCAGCCAATCACCAATAGGTTTTCCCATGATTCACTTTATAGTCTACCACAAAATTGAAAATAATAAAGATGAAAAGTTCTAAGATCAGAGCTCGAAGGGATTCCAGAGGTCAAATAATACTACTACCACCATCACTACCACCACCATCATCTCATTTTAAAGATCAAAAGATCCAACTCAACCCACTTTACCTATGAGTAAACTGAGTCCCAATTCACTCACTTGGTTGGTCCAGTGTGACACTGGCAACAAGAGGGGCTGTACTACATTGCCTCCTTTAATCTAGTCCCTAACTAAGAAACAAAGAAGTTTGCCTTATTCTTAAGGCTCTCTAGGGAACAGGATTACATCTTCTTTACCAGCTAGTTAACAATTCATTAGAAAGTAGGAATCACTAAGCATAGCAAAACCTCACAAATTCAGACTGTTACTTTCTAAATCTGGAATGGCTTGCACAAAACCTGGCTACTTTTAGCTTTTGCTTAACAAACTAACCTTTCACAGAAATTGTGTGAGCTTGCAGGGTACTTCTCCTCACCTCTTTTTTTTTGGGGGGGGGGTTTTGCTTTTTGGAGGGCAGTTGGGGTTAAGTGACTTGCCCAAGGTCACATGGCCAGTTTTTGTGTTAAGTCCTCACCTCTTTTAATGCCAGTCCCTTCTCTCTGTTGACCACCTCCAACTCAGCTTATTTATACATAGTTGTTTTCATGGCTCCTCCTCATGGCTGTGAACTTGAGAGTAGGGACTTGTACTTCTCTATCCCTGATGCTTAGCAAAACATAATAGACAATTAATAAGGCTCACCGACTGACCAATATCAAAAAGAACAAAACAAGTGCCCTCAGGCCCTTTAAAAATACTATTACATAAAAATATTTATATTAATTATAAATCATTCATAGTGATTCCTTAAAGCAAACTTTCTAAGGGTCTCTACTGGATGTGATACTACTGCTAGTTTAGTTCTTGAAATGAAGTGCTAAATGAACAGCGTTACAGAGAAATTACTTGTCTAAGGTCACACAGACAACAAGTGGCAGAGCCAAGATTTTTCAAACGAGATCATCTGACTCCACTCCTAGCAATAACATTGCTATTCCTCTCTCAAAAAGCTTTCATGATTCCCCCATTTCCTGTTGACTAAAGTTCTACCTCCTTATCTTGCCAATAAAGGCTTTCACCAATATGATACAACCTATCTTTCTAGCATATTCCCCACTGAATCCCTAACACATATTCTACAACCCAGCCTATATAAGTGCATTCCTCAAAAGTATCATTGGTTTGCACATTTCCATGATTTTCCTCTTCCTTACTTTGTTGGAAGCCTACTCAACTTTCATGGTTTAAGCTGATGCTACCTCTCTAGTTAGGCTTCTTTTTCCCCACCTCCTACCCCAATCCCTCTACGATCCCTAACTCCCACAATATTCACTCTGTTCTGCCATTTTTCTGCCTTATATTTTAGAAAATCATCTTACTTCCTTATTTATGAAGGGAAATCAATAAAGTAAATTTTTATTTTTTCATACACACAATTTACTTCTAATTGCATATTACCACATGACATCATTCCTATGTGCTAATATGTAGCAACCATAGTTTTGCATCAAGAAGTTAGAAAGGTTTTTATTCAGAAATAATTTTACCTAAGTTTACATTTCTTAATGATTGCAAGTTTCTCAATGCAGGGGCCATGTCTTATTCTTCTTTCCAAAGCAGTCTTTTATAGACCCCTTAATTATTGCTGTTTGCCTTTGTTCTCTAAGAGGACCATGGCATCAAGAAGGTGGCTAAGTGATTAGACCACTAGAATGTAGCCCACAGTCAGGAATACCTGAATTCAGACATTTACTAGCTATGTGACTCTAGGCAAATCATTTAACCTCTCTGTCTGCCTCAGATTCCTAAACTGTAAAATGAAGATTATTTATAGCAATATCTATCTACCTCATGGGGTTATTTTGAGGACCTGGCTACCACCACATAGTAGACACTTAATAAAGGTTGGTTCCCTCCCTTTCCTCTCCCCTTTGTATCTCCCACAGTACCTTCCACATAGAAGACTCCTTAATATTTATTGAACTAATTCTGTTGCTACCTTTCTTTTCCACTGTGTCTATGTAGGTACAAGGAGTTATAGTTTCAAAGTATGCTATATAATTGAAATTAAAGACAATAGCCCTTATCAAGAAGTCATTACGTATTAAGAACTATACCAGGTACTAGGGATGAAAAACCAGAAATCAAACAATCCCTGATGTCAAAGAGTTTTTATCCTACTGGACACTGGAAAAGAGCAAGGGTTTCTGACTTGATAAAATTGCTTTATCAATGTTAAATTAATAGTCAGGTATATACTGATCAAGTGACCTGATAGCAATTGATATTTTGCTTCAATGCTTCATCTGAGGCATGAAAGTAAAACTTTGCTCTCAGAATCTGTGCCACAGTAGGTGAACAAGCCCAATAGGTAATAGCACGCTAGAAACATGGCCAATTCAGGTTCCCCAGTGGACTGTGTCTATTGCTTGAGCACCAGCCTATTCACATTGGAAACGGACATCTTCAAAGGACTGATTGACTGCCAGACAATGGGGTGAGGGTAGAGGCGGTGTGGGCTAAAGTATTGGAGGGAATATCCCTACCTGATAATTATAGATTCATGAAGTATTCAAGTAAGACTGAGTCTAGAAATGGGGCTTACTCATTGGAATTTCCAACACTGTACTGGTAATACCATAATTCATACAAATGGTGTGCCTGCCTTTGAAAAGTAATGCACAGGGGCATCTAGGTGGCGTGGCGAATAGAGTACTGGCCCTCGAATCAGGAGGACCTGAGTCCAATTCCAGCCTAAAACACTTAACACTTATTAGCCATGTGACCTTGGGCAAGTCACTTAACCCTAATTTCCCTGCCTTCCCCCCCAAAAAAAACAAACAAAAAAATAATGCAGAAATCACCTTTTTATAACCTGTATTACACATCTGATACACTATTAGAGTAAACCAATAATGATATGGTTTATAAAATGATATATCTTTTTGTAAAACAAATGATCTCCCATCTAATTTATTCTGTTTAGGAATTTGAATTAAAAAATGATTGGATTTGGCTTTTTTTTAATTAAAAAAATATTGACATATTTTCTTTGGCCTAACCTTTGTTTCCTAATATTTTTTTTTGTTTTTGTTTCCTTTGTTTGAAACCTTTGTTTCCTTCTTCTTCTTCTTCTTCTCCTCCCTCCTTTCCCCTGTAACAAAGAGTCAGGTGTTGCTCAATAGAGCTCTAGGACTGGAATGAAGAAAATCTAAGTTCAAATTTGGCCTTAGTTACTTACTATGTGACACTGGGCAAGTTATTTAACTTCTGTTTGTCTCAGTTTTCTCAACCAGAAAATAGGGATATAATAGCACCTACCTCATAGAGTTGTTGTGAGGGCCAAATGAGACAATGTATATAAAAGTGTAGCATAGTTCCTACATAAATGCTTATTCCCTCCCCCGCCAAATGAGGGTGGTGTGGGAAGTTCAATAAAGCCAACTAAATCTCATACTTTTCCATACCTATATGCTCGTGTGTTTGCAAAGAGTAAAAGGAAGTGCATTTTTTCCTCTTTTCATTGAAGTCAAGCTTGCTTATTATAATTACATTCTATTCCATTCATTTTTGTTGTCATTGTAACTTTGTCATTGTTCTTTTGGTCATTGTAACTACTGTTTTCCTGGGTCTGCTTATTTCATTTTGCTTCTGTTCATTTATCTTTACACGTTTCTCTTTATTCTTCATATTTAGTTTCTTATGGCATTGAAATATTCTATTCCATTCATGTACCACAATTGGTTTAGCCATGCCCCATCTGCTTTGTTTCCAATTTTTTCCTCCTAAAAATAGTAATACTGTAAATATTTTGGTGTGGATTTGGCTTTCCTTAAAGTGGGGCATAATATACAACAAAGTGGGGGCTAAAGAGAGATGGTAAATGGAAAGGTATGTAAGGTACCACAAAGCAGGCAGCCCACCCCAAAGCTCCCTTTTATAGACTTCTTCATTGTTATTGTTTGTCCTTCATTCTCTAAGAAGATCGTGGCATCAGGAAAGTGATGCCATGACTTGCAAGTGAATTAGATTTAAGCGAGGGAGGGCAGTGCAAAGTCATCAGTCTCACTCTCTCCTCCAGAACCATCTGGGTCCAGTGGCAAGATATAGATCAGAATGTCTAATACCCTGTTATAAACATATAGCAAAGAGGAAATGTGATTTGGCTAGCAACATAGATATTTAAACATGCCCAGAAATAGTTGAGTACCTATTTATATAGAGCATGGGAAGGTACACATCTTTAGCACACACACACACACACACACACACACACACACACACACACACACACCCCTAACAACATGTTTTACTTGTACATTGCATTTCTTTTCTAAGAGGTTGAGGTTTCAACCAAGACTTGGTGAGGAGAATACAGAGACAAAATTCTCTCTGATGGAGACTGTGGCTTCCAGGAAATCCAACAGGAGACGCCCCTATGATTCCAAGGTCAAAATCTGCAGCCCCTAGAGATTTGTGGTCAAGCAAAGTCAACTGAGGGTGGGAGTTCATTGAATGGGCAAGGTTTCTCGCCTGGAGTTGTGTTTAGAGTTTGGAAGCAAATGAATACCAAGCAGCCCTGGGTGGTTTGCAGATCCCCAAGAAGCCAAATGCTAGTTCCAAGCTATGTCCAGTTATATCAATTGGAAAGGATCCAAGAGATGTTTGCATTTTTCCTATCGTATCCTGCATCTACTTCCTTTTATAGGTCTCCATGGGCCAGATAGTTCAAGGACTTAAGGGTTACAACCAAAATGAAGACTCCAACTCATCCTACTCTGGAGTACAAACTCTAAAAAGCACTATTCTTGGCCCTCATACCTACAGACTTCCCACCCTCCAGGTTATTGGTTTCTCCCATAGTTATTAAGTAAACAAAGCTGACACCTAATTATATCGTCAGATACCATTTGACATCATGATTTGCAAATGGATCATATTATAATCCCAACAAGCCAGAGTGAATATGGGATGTCATCTACTTTGAGACCTTTCATTCCATGCCAGGTCTGCTCTGGCCTCCAGAAGTTAGATCCACAAGGAATGCTATTGCTGTCCAGGTTTTTTTTTCCTCTCTGGAAACATCGAAGGTGCAAGACTCAGAGAATATCACTCCTCCCTTCAACCCAGCACAGGAAATTTCGACTGTCAAAGATAGAGTTTGAACTCACAAACAGTGCCTGCAGTGGGATTAACACACCAGCACTTCATGGGCAAACAGATCCAATTCTTGAACAAACTGCCTTTCAAGAGAGAGGGGGCCATGGAAGTATCTGCTAATTTAGGTCCTTGGGGAGAGAGAGGGGTTGATGGGTCTGTGCATCTGAGCAGGGCTCAAATTTTTCCCTCCTGCAAGGGTTCTGTTTTTCTAAAACACAACTCCCCCAAATTAGTTGGGTCATTCTTGCTAAGGAATTTTATTTCCCTAGCAGGAAAACTGCCAGTCTGTAGCATTGTTTCTTTTCATCCCTAAAGGTGATGCCTCTTGCTAATTGAAAAAGCTAGGCCTTGTGGTTTCCAGAAGACTAATTTTCACTGGTCAAAACCTTTACCTTCATAAACTAATTCATTGTTCTACAAGGATGTAAAATAATTAATTACCTATTTGGCATATAAGTTCAGTGTTTGCAGGATCTGTTTTATAAGAAATTTTATTGATGAAAATGTGTCTAAAGCCTTTGCAATGCATTTGGCTTTAGCGTTTGGCAGCGAAGAAGCAGAATCTTAAAGCCAGAAACCTCCCCGGGGCATGGAGGAAAGTACAAGTTTGCATCTCTATTCTCACTTTAGGTTATTAGGGCTCTCCTTTTACAGACAATTGGCAAAAGGTTTCAGTGGCTGTTTCATGATTCATTTTGATTTTGTATATGAGCAAATCTCACATTTCGGCTGCAAGACATTCCCATGTTTTACCACGTTGCCCTTAAATGATTTTTCAAGAAGTTGTGTTAACTCTTAAAATTGACAAGGACAAATGGTAGCACCATAAAGTTTTACAGCCAAACTCACTGATGTCACATGAGGCTTGCTACCTTTCTTGTCATTTGGGCTTTGGGGACTAGGGCCATTTTTTTTCTTAAGAAGATAGAAATATTCAAATTGCTAGTTACCACAGGCCTCCAGAGGATGCCCTGATTTTGCTGTAAATACGTATTTGTTTAAGTGCCTATGGGCCAAGCATTGTGCTTGGTTCTGGGAATACAAAAACAAAAAGTGTACCTGCCCTCAAGACACTTATGTTAACATGAACATATACAAGCACTTCCTAGATAAATACGTAACAATTTGGTTACATGATTCTAGCAATTGCAGGAATCAGGAAAAGCTTACTGTAGGAGGAAGCACTGGAGCTAAGCATTAATGGGAAATGAGGTTTTCTAAAAGAGGGAGGAGAGTCAAGAGTACATTCCAGGAATGGGGGAACAGCATGTACGAAAGTTCAGAGAGTGGGGAGTTGTTATGTACGAGGAACATCAAAAAGCCGGTTTAGCCTGACCACAGAGCACATAAAGGAGAATGATGTATTTATAATAAAGCCAGAAAGGTAGTTTGATGCCAGGTATATAAGTCAGGCAGCTTTCTTGATGCTACAGAGATAAAAGAGCCAGTTAATGGGCTTCATTTTTCACTTTTTAGCAGACAAGGACAGGAAGCAGTGTGATACACTGGAAAGAGCTCCAGATTTAGGTCTAGTGTGTTGTGTCATTTATTAGCTATATCCCCTCCAATAATAATAATTAATAAGAATAATAATAATAGTAAGTTAGGGTACACATGATCCAACCTGTTGTAAGGACAACAATCCTGAAGAAAAGTAGCTGTTATACCCATTCTATAGATCACCAAATCAATAAGCATTTCTTAAGCAGCTGAGTCAGGTAATAGTTAGTACTGCATATGGAGTCACAGAAACCCCTGTTTGACTCTTGGCTTCAGTTCTTATTATCTATATGGCCCTGGACAAGTGGTTATCAATCTCTCAGCATCAATTTCCTTATCTTTAAATTGGGGATAAACACCTCACTGGGTGTTTTGAGTCTCAAATGAGATAATATATGGGTAAATAGAAATATATATTAAAAGTAATATTGCATAACTGTATAAAATGTTATAAATATAAAACTTTTACAGACCTTAAAATGCTATGTAAATATGAGCTTTTATTAACATAATTGAGCAGTTACTTTGAACCAGGTAATACAGTTACAAACACAAAAATGAAAGTCTCTGCCCTCAAGAAACTTTTATTCTATCTGATGAAGAAATGGAAGATCATAGAAAGTCAGCAACTTTCTCTCTATCACTCAGTTATTAAAGACAGGAGTCTACCCCACTTCTCCAGATCCAGCACTCAAGGCTTTAAAACGTATTGTCTGTAAAAGAAAGGAGTTGAAATAGATGACCTTGAAAGGTCCTCCCAGCTCTAAGTCTACAAACCTACCATCCTTTGAGTCTCTTTCCTCTTAATATGTATCACCAACAGCAGGTTCTAAGGGACGGCCACTTAGTAACTCCTTTTTATATTTATCCTTTTAATAAATGCAGTATTAAGTTATAAAAACAAAGTCAATACAAGGAGGAAAGTTCTACTCTTTTATTAGATAGGAGAATGACTCATATTTCTAAATGTTCTTTTTCAGAAAATCCCTTAAAGTTGTTTGAGAAAATTTTGTTGTTTTTATTATTATAATACAATCATTTGTTGTCAAATCATATCAGTTCTGTCCTATTCTTTGTGATTCCATTTGGTGTTTTCTTGGCAGATATACTGGAATGGCTTGCCATTTCTTTCTCCATTTCATTTTATACATAAGGAATTGAAGCAGAGTTAAGTGACTTGCCCAGAATGATACAACTTATTTATTTTTTTATTTTTTGCTTTTTGGAGGGGAAATTGGGGTTAAGTGACTTGCCCAAGGTCACACGGCTAGTTTTTGTGTTACGTGTCTGAGGCCGGATTTGAACTCAGGTCCTCCTGAATCCAGGGCTGGTGCTCTATGTACTGTGCTACCTAGCCACCCCATGATACAACTTTTAAATGTCTGAAACTAGATTTGAAGTCAGGTCCTCCTGACTCCAAGGCAGGTTCTCTATTCACTGTGTCATCAAGCTGCACGTACGTACTGCCCGCAATGTGCCAGATACTGTGCTAAGTGCTTCAAAAAATATTATTTCATTTCATCCTCCTTACAAATCTGAAAGGTAGGTGTTAATATTATCTCCATACACACACACACACACACACACACACACACACACCACATATATACAGCTTTACAACTATATAGGACATAATTGCTGAAGTTTAACTGTAACAATTATATACATATGTATATATACACATATATATTTTATATGCAAACATATACATATATACACACACACGCATACATGCATATTATATATACACATATGTGTGTACATATATATTCATGAAAAAATACACATATTTTTAAAATTGACTCCAATACATAAAGAAGAAATATTGCAAGGAAAAATAAAACATATCATGCTAGTGTGAAGAGAGCTAATATAATATGGAAACAATCGGTATATCACATTTAAAAATTGAAAAAAAATCCAGACTGTTAGGGGGGATACTGTTGACACCTTCCTTTTGCTAGCATGACAACGTCCTGAACATATTCCCAGTGTAAGCCTCTTTTTTTTTTCAGGAATTTATGACTTGGCAACAAAAAGTCAAGCAGAGACCAGCTTGGCATATGAGGCCTTTGTCCAAAACCAATTTATTTACACATTGTTGAGAAACAATGGCTGTTGTTAAGTCCCAGGAAAGTTAACTACAATAATAGCTACTTTTATTGCAAGTATTTTCTCTTAGGATGACTTTTATAGTACTTGAGATTATCAACAAATACAACTGACTTGCGGAAGGTAACATCAAAGCAACAGTCAAAGCCACTGACCCTCAGACTCTCATTATTTAAATATTGTATCTCCTTACCTCATCTTTCATGCTTAGAGAGTCAACTAAGTCCTGTCTTACCATCTTAATACATCTGCCTTGAACTTATGCCTTATTTATAAAAGCAGCATAGTATGGCATGGGATAGCAGATGGTGGTCAGGACCTTGACCAGCAGATATACGGGAATCCAGGAATCCTGAACCGGATTCCTTGCTCTAACAAAAACTAGTATGACCCTGGACAAATCACTTACCCTCTCAGTAACATGGGTAAATTCTTAGGTCTTATTATAGAATCACAGAATTCTTGAGTAGAATGGTATCATCTAGTCCAATGCATTCCTGAACAGGAGAAGCTTCTAAAATCTTACCAAATATACCCATTCTCTGGTTAAAGATCTCCAGTAATGTGGAGGTTCACTACCTCTTCTATTTGCTAAATGGTAATTTGGTAGAGTGAGGTCTCATTCTATGAGTTTCTAACACTTAGGAAATCACAGATTCTTTGCTTATCAGTGTGTTTCCTTCTTTGCATATTAGCATATGTCTTATTGATTAATGTATTACCCACATTACCTAGCAATTGTTTTTAAGGGAATTTCCAAAATATTTTGAAATAGCCTTCTTAGAGTCATAAATTTAGAGATAGAGATCTTAGAAATTATCTAATTTAACTCTAGTTACAGATGAGAAAATTGAGGGAATTTAAACTACATGTCCAAGTTCCTACAGGTTATTTGAAGAGTCAGGATATGAACCTGGATTTCTAATTTCTAAATCTAATCTTCATTCTACTATGTCACACAGACTTCCATAGTTCATAAACTTATCTGTTCTTGTTTATATTACTAATTTGTTTAGAAAGCCATTTATTGATCAATAGTACAAAAGTAAATTTTCAAACACTTGGCAAGTATTTATTAAGTGCCTAATAAATTCCAGATACTGCTGTAGATACTGGGGATATGAAGGCAAAAGTAAAATATTTGTCCTTCTCTGGGTCAAACAAATTCATGTGGAAGTGTATACAAAACAGTTTGATAGAAGGTGATTTTGAGAGGAAGGCCCTAGCAGCTCTGAACATCAGGAAAGCCCTTATATGTAGTGTGAGCCTTGAGTTGATCTTTGAAAGAAATGAGAGAGTCTACAAAATAGAGGTGAAGAGAAAGTGCAATCTGTGTTTTTGCTTTGGGAAAATAAATTAAAGAGCTAGTCATGTGAAAGAGTAATTGTAGAAGCAATATAATACCATGGAAAGAGCAGTGATTCTGAAGTCAAAAGACATGGATTCAAAACATACATCACACACTTCCTACCTGTGTGACCATGGGCTTGTGTCTTAACTTTCCTGGGCCTTAGTTTCTTCATGTATAAAAAGAGCAGTTTGGTCTAGATTGACTCTGAGGGTCTTTCTAGTTTTAGATCTATAATCCTATTGAAAACCATCTTTGTAGAGAGAAGGGGAAGGGGGGAGGAGAAATACTGGGGAAGCGAGAGAGAGAGAGAGAGAGACAGAGACAGAGACAGAGAGAGACAGAGAGACAGAGACAGAGAGACAGAGAGCACTTCAGTATAGATTCATGGTTAAGCCTAGAGCTATTAGACCACAGGTTGCCCTTTGCCACAGTGTGGTGCCCTCATTAGCAGTGAACTCTCATTCAGAATGCATGACCAGCTTATCTTTATCTGGAGACAAAACCCACTAGGAAAGTACAGACAGAAAAATAAACAAAGTATAGGGGAAGCAATGCCAATATGCCCATCCCAGTGAAGCAGAGGAGAAGGAAGGAGTGGAGAAGAGATAAGCAGATGTGCTCCCACGTTCTTCTCAGGAAAGTGACTCCTCAGGAGGATAAGTGAGCCAGACAAGACTATAACTGCTGATAATGAATTGTATGTTACAGTATAATATAGCACGCTTCCTTTTCAATAAACTGTCCACAAGTGAAGGTGCATTCCTGCACATTCCCAGACCCTTCTCCCCTCTAAATTACTAAAAAATTTCTGGGCTTTCCTTGGTGCACAAGGTTTCTACCTTTCACAGTCATTTAGTCCTTCCTTACATCTGACAAATTCTACATTTGCCAATAAGGGGTCACATTATGATCCTATCAGAGGGAAAAGACTTAGGGGAAAGAAAACAATTAGGAAGCTATTGGAATAGTACTGGCCAGAGATAATGATCCAAACTAGTGGTTACTCTGGGCAGTTAGGTGGTACAGTGGATAGAGTGCCAGCCTGGAGTCAGGGCCTGAGTTCAAATCTAACTTAGACACTTCCTAGCTGTGTGACCCTAGGCAAGTCACTTAAGCCTGTTTCTCTCTGTTTCTTTATCCATAAGGAGGTGGAGAAAGAAATGGCAAGCCACTCTAGTACCTCTGCTGAGAAAATACCAAATGGGGTCATGAGGAGTCAGATAAGATTGAAATTACTCAACCACAAAAAGTGGTTACTCTATTAATAGAGAAGAGGAAAAGCGAGAGATATGTTGTGGTAGCATTTGCAACAATATCTGGTAATTGAGTGACTCTGGAGGGTAAATGAGAGTGGAGAATCAAAGATGAAACTAAGGTTGCATACCTGGGGTGACTAGAGGGAAATGGGATGGACAAATTCAGAAAAGGAGTGAGTTTAAGGGAAAAAACAGATTCACTCTGGAACATGCTGAGTTATAGATGTCTATGGGACATCTAGTGGAAATGTCTGGTGGTTAGTTGATTATGTGAGACTAGAACTCAGATGAAGCACTAGTGTCGGATTTAAAAATCTAAGATATCAGCATAAAGATAATAATCAAATTAATATGTGGGCGCCTAGGAGGCACAGTGAATAGAGCACCAGTCCCAGAGTCAGAGGATCAGAGTTCAAATTCAGCCTCAGATATTTACTAGTCATGTGATCTTAACCCCAATTGCCCTGCATTCCCCCTCCAAAAAAAATAAAAAAGCAAAAATAAAAATAATCAAATGTATGTGAGCAGATATGATCACTGAGATAGCATGTAGTATAAAAAGAGTTCTCAGGACCCTGGTTTACCTACAGTTAGAGGGAGTGAAATTTCAGAGTTGGGAGAGACCCTGGAAGTCATGCAGTCTAACCTATAGTTGAATAAGACGTCCATTAAATTCATTCTCCTTTTGCCATTCCAGTGGCAGAGAACTCAATTCCCCGCTTTGCTTCTCATTCCAATTTTGAGCACTTTTAATCATTCAGGCTTTTTTCTTACTTTAAGCTAAAAATTACTTCTTTGAAGATACTACTCCTTTCTGCTGTTTCTGCCCTCATGAGCTAAGGAAAACAAATCTAGTCCTTTTTCCACATGACAGTCTTTCGAATATACGAAAAGAGCTATCTTGTCACCCTCAGAGACTTTTCTTTTCCATGCTCAATCTTTCCACTCCCCTCAATGAATCCTCATATGGCCTTGTTTCCAGGCCCCTTAGCCTTCATGTTACTTTATTCTGGATATATTCCAATTTGAATATATTGTTCAAAAATGGACACAATACTACCGATATAGCATGACCAGAACTGAGCAGAGTTGGACTATTATTTCCCAATTCTGGTCACTATATCTCCAAATTAACACAAATTCTAAGGCAGTAAAACAGGAGATTCTAGATTAGTGACATATTATTGTATAGATTTTAAACAGGTTTTTTATCATCTCAGTAATAGTACTAATGAGAATAATAACGCCTTTTATTTGCATAGTTCTTTTAAAAATTTGCAAAGCACTTCACATTCATTATCTAATTTAGCCCACACAACTCAGGGAGGTAGGTCTTACAATGTATTATTATCTCTGTTTCATAATTAAGGAAATTAAGTCTCAAAAAGATGAAGGTTGTTTACCCAGGGGTATGGTAAATTATGAAGTGCCAGGGGTAGGATTTGAACCCAGATCTTTCTGATTCCACATACCGCACTCTATCTACCACAACAAAAGTATAATAGAAGCCTAAAATTTGAGTCCCTTACTATTTTCTGATCTCTGAGGACATTTCTGATCTCTGTTCTTGATTGATACAGGGTGACTATCAAATAAAGCTAAAAATGGCATAGTGCGTTCATTCTAATAAATCTCCATTCTTCAAGAATGTTTTTCCCTGAATCAACAAGACCTAAAATAGCCTCGTATGGGTGCAACTGTGGGAACTTGCCATTTTAAATCTATTCAAGGTTTACATGTCTCATAACTGGGTCTACTACTGAAGTTGAATTTGAATGAACTGGAAAAGCAAAGCTCTGATTAGAATAGAAAATGCACCTTTTAGTTGGAAATTAGGATATCACTTGAGTTCTTCCCACCCAAGTATCTTCTAGGGCAAGGAAGATATATTGGGCCTCCTAAAGGAATAAAAAGTCAACATGACATAGTAAAATTCTGCTACATGACAGCTGGATCTCTTCCAAGGGCAATTGTTCACCACTGACAGCAATGAATGGATGTTTGATACTGGCTAAATATGTATCTGAGGGCAAGGACAAATAGGCAACCATTATAGAACATAAAGGGTGTGACAGGCACAACTATAAATAAGACTTTTGTCCCCTAAACTATTTATGGGCACAAAACAGACCCTATGTTGAGGAGCAGAGAGAATAATGTGGGGAGAAGGGAGATCACCCACTTCACCAACCTGTAAATTCCTCTTTGAACTAACTAAATGACATGGGCTGGTGCTTCTACGTTGAAAAAAAAACTGCAAATGCTGTCAGTGACTTCTAAACTTTGAATCTTTTATATCCAGCACTATGATATTAAGCCTTGGTCTCTCCCGCTTAGTTACAACTCTGGATACAGAACACTGGCAATATTTTCAAAAGTTTTTCAACAGTATATTGTTAAAAGCACTGACTCTGAACTCCTTGTTACCTAGGCCTCTTTTTTTAAGAGTAAAATGAATGGCTAATTTTTTTTAAATGATACCCCATCTTTTTTGGATTTTCCAGTTAAAAATACCATTAGGATGAAAACCTCTACAACAAAGGGATTTCTTTTGATAAGTGATTATATAGAGCCTGCAGGTGAAGCTCTTTAATGCAGCAGTAATTCCTATTACAGAGAGTCTCATTTTAACTGTTTCAGATGTCAGCATTGCTACATTAGATTCAAACCTCATTAAGATGGAAGCTATTGCTACAGTGGATAGACATTGTATATAATTTATTGGTTTAAAATACATTTATAGAAAATTAAATGTTTGACACAGTATTTTAAACCAATAACAAATTGCGGGCTGTAAAAAATTGGAATGTCTTGCCTGTTCTAAAGCAATAATATCTGAGGTAGAATTCTCTGCCTTTACTTAACTTGTCTGTCAAGTGCTTTTGAATGCAATATATAATGTTCTTAATTTCAAAAATGTAAAATGAGGTGGAACTGGACTAGATGGCCTCAGATGTCTATTCCCACTCTAGATAATCCTATAAAAATCTTAAATCCAAGATATACAAGGAATTAACATAAAACTACAAAACCAAGGACCATTTCCCAACATATAAGTGATTAAAGAATTATTGACAAAAAATTTTTCAAGAATTACAAATTACCACCAATCATGTGAAAAACTTCTCCATCATTAATAATAGACATTTTAATTAAAGCAACTCTGAGGTTTTACCTTATCCCAATTAAGTTGGCAAATATGATTTTAAAAGATTAGTCAATGTTGTGTAGTCTGTGGAGAGACAAGCCCATTAATATACTCAGTTATGAACTGGCACAAATTTTATGGGAACCAATTTGAATTTAAGAGAGAAAAGTCACTAAAATGTTCAAACCCTTTACTCCAAGCCATCTCATTACTGAGCATAAACCTCAAGAAGTAATCAACAAAGATTGTAAACCCAACAATATATTTATAGCATTTACTGGTGCAATGGTAAATGTTAACTGACTGAAAAAAAATGGTATCAGGACACATTTTTAAACTTAATCTGCATCACTGACATTTTCTTGTAACACTTTCTTAAGTAATCAAAACAATAAAATGATCCCTGATCTGTAGTTTTTACCAATTTCCAAGATGTAAATGCCCACACTGAAAATTTAACATTTCATTTTCCAGAACTCTATAGGAGCCAGACAGCACACCATTGATGATGATACTTTTGTGAAGGCAAAAACTGGAAGCAAAGTGAGTGAATATTGATTAGAAAATGGCTGGACAAGTTGTGTTATGTGAATGTAATGGAATATTATTATACCATTAAAATGATGAATATGAGGAATTTAGAGAAATGTGAGAAGTCTTGGGTAAACTTATGAAACATTCCTCTCTGCTCCGTAGAGATTAATCAATGAAAGAACCTACTTATGCAGAGCACAAAAGGTAAAACAAACTCTGCCCTCAAGAAATTTACACTTTAAAAAGGTAAGACATCATATATAGATCTATATCTAGACAGATCTACATAGCTAGATAGACAGACAGACAGAAGGATGGATGGATGGATGGATAGATAGACAGACAGACATTGTCTTAGATATGTAGGTAGTCTTACATATATATGTATATATGTGTGTTGTGTGTGTGTGGAGAGAGAGAGACAGAGAGAGGGAGAGAGGAAGAGAGGGAGAGAGAGAGAGGGAGGGAGGGAGAGAGAGAGAGAGAGAGAGAGAGAGAGAGAGAGAGAGAGAGAGAGTAACTTTGAGGGTGTGGGGTGGGGAAACACTAGATATAATGAGGGAAGCCTCTCATGCAAAAAGTGGTCCATGAGTGGAGTCTACAATGAAACCAAGGATTTCATGAGGTAGACGTGGGGAGGGAAAGGATTTTAGGTATGGATAATGGTCAGTGGGAATGTATAGAAAGATATAGTGTATCATTTGTGAGGTACGTTGGTGTAGGTTATAAAGGATGTTCAATGCCAAACAAAGGAGATTTTATTCGATGCCAAAAGTAATAAAGAGCCGCCAGAGTTTAATGTGAAGAGGTCATTATGATCACACTTGTCATTAAAGAAAATCAATTTGGCAGTTGTGTGGAAAATGGTAGCATAGTATGTAATGGTAATCAATTTGTTGGATATTTAGGGCTAAGTGGATAGGATACTTAGGGCTAAGTAGATCAGATACCTAGGGCTAAGTATAGAACTCCTCCATTGGTGAAAAGGTGTGAATTCCCCTGTTGACTTGGGAGAAGGCTATTGGCTGAGACACTCCCCTGTTAACTTGGGAGAAGGCCAGTGCTTATAAGGAAGAATTTTAGAGAGACAAGACAGATTTTGGAGTTGGCTCCTCAGTGAAGGAGGATTCGTGGAGACTGAAGTCAGCTGAGAGGGAGAAAGAGAGAGTGTTCCTCTCCCAGTATCTGAAAGCTGACTGAAGACATGAACAGGATGGGAATTTGTTTGTTCATGGCCTGGATGATCCTTGAGTTCCAGGCAAGAGAGGTCCTGAAGGGTTTGAGGTGTGCTGAAGCCTGTGAACTTCAGTGTGTTCCGGGGACTGCCCTGAGGACTGGACAAGGACCTGGGAGCTCTTCGTCTCTGAAGACTGCACGAGAGCCTGGCAGCTTTCAGCTCCTGAATCTAGGCGATTGTCTGGCAGATTCAGGAGGGAGCTGGGACCAGGGAAGAGGATCCAGGGAATCAGAGAGACCACCCAGAGTCAAAATGAAGAAAAGGCCTCCCCTTGGACTAAACTGAGGTTTGCTGAGGACAAGGACCTGGGAACTGTTTTTCCTTTGAGGACTAGACGAGAGCCTGCCAGCTTTCTGTTCCTGAATCTAGGTGATTGTTTGACAGACTCAGGAGGGATCTGGGACCAGGGAAGAGCATCCAGGGAATCAGAGGGACTACCCAGAGTCAAAATGAAGAAAAGGCCTCCCCTTGGACTAAACTGAGGTTTGTTGGAAATCAAGGGGTGGAAAGATTGTGTGGTTTTCTAAGAACTTTATTTGGAAACTAAAGTTAATGGTTGCCCCATGAGTGGAAGATCAGTACATTGTGAATTGTTGATTGAATCAACTCCCTCTTAGGGAAATTAGGTGATTCCTTTTGTTAATTGGTTGATTGGATCTTTAACTTAATTGAATCTTTAAATGTAAAGCTGGTTACCCCCTTAGGGAAACCAGGTGATTCTTCTGTTGTTCCTTGTTACCTTCTGTAATAAGACATAATATTGAGGCTTTCCTTGTTCTAAATATTGTATATAATATTGTGAATTGTTGATACTGTGAACATTGTACTGAATCTTGATTTGTAATGGAATAAACAGAGTGTTCACTAATACTGTGTAATCCGAATCTTAAAAGCTGTTCACAGTAGCATTCTCTCAGGAATCTACTGTTGATTGGCTTTACATAGTGAGAGATAGGAGGCAGGAAGGTCAATAAAAGGAGGCTATTGAAATGGTCCAGGAGAGAGGTGAACTGAATTTGGGTGGAGGCTGTGCAGTGAGAGAGAAGAGAACCTATTTTTTCAGGCTTATTACATATTACTTCCCTTCTCACACTCAAAAGTCAATCCTCTGGCATTTGAAGCCCCTCGTGACCTTATCCTACTCATCTGATCTTACGTCTCACTCTCATGTACTCTCTGATCCAGTGACATTGGTCTCTTTGCCATTCCTTGAGCAAAACACTCCATTTTCTGTCCCTAAACATTTTTAGGCTGTCAGTGCCTTCTAAATTTTGTATCTTTTACATTCAGCTCCAAGGCATAAAATGTGTCTCTCCCCTCTCCATACCATAAATGCTCTTTTTCCTCATCTCAGTTTCCTGCCCTCTCTGGTTTCTTTTAAGTCTCAGTTAAAATCCTACCTTTAATAATAATCTCCTTTCTTTCTATGTATTACCTCCAATTTATCTTGAATATATCTTTCTTGTACATCGTTGTTTGCATATCATCTCCCCTTTAGACCAGGACCTCCTTTGGAGAAGAGACTGTATTTTGTCTTTCTTTGTAGCCCCAGGGCTTAACCCAGTGCCTGACACATAGGGAGTGCTTAATTAATGTTTAGTTTTTGTTATCACTGTTCTTGCCTCCTTGCTGTTCCTCACACAAGACTCTCCATCTTCCCTCTCCATGCTTCTCTTTTCATCTCTTCTTTAGCTCCTCTTCTTGCTCTTGCTACACAAGTACTGAGGGTAGTTCCAGTCCTTCAGCAAAGTAGAGACAGAAATTATAAAAGTTGGCCATTGATTAGATATTAAAATGAGGAATTGAGGATGATAGAAAAGTTGTAAATTTGTGTGACTGGAAGGATGATGATAACAACTTCAACAGTAATGGGGAATTTAGGAAGGGGGTAAGTTTGGTGTGAAAAATGATGAGTCTTGTCTCGGTTATGTTGAGTGTGAGAAGCTATGCTGAGTTCATTTCAAAATATCTCAACAGGCCTTTGGTTTTACAGGACATTTACTCAAGAGAAGGCCTGGGATGCTGTTTATGTATGTATGTGTACACTTACACCCATGTGTACATCTATACATACATACATAGAAATGAGTCATCTATTTAGGGATGATAATGCATAGAGAGGTGAGAGATTATGACATAGAATGCTATGTGTTTTGTCATGGATGACCCATTGGTTGATTAATTTTGCATAATTTTTCTACATTCAAAGAAGAATTCAGTGGGGGAAGGAGTAAATTGGGAATTATTGTGGTCTAAATACAAAAAGCTTCAATAGAGTCCACAAAAAATGCAGTCAAGTTATGTTTCCCAGGCCTCCTTCCGTTTTTAGAAATTTGTATGTGTTTGGGAAATGCAAATTAATCTCAGGATATGCCTAAACCAGGCATAATTAGAAAGAGAGAATAAATGGAAACAAACCATATAACATACTCTGGTTTTATGTTTTAAATGTTCTTTTCTTTTGTAACTATTATGCGCATAAACTATTCCTTACACATTCAAACCTCTACTAAAATCTTATCCTTTACAAGGAACTTTTCTTGATCCCCTTTAATAATAATTCCCTTTCTTTCTATGGATTGCCTCCTGAAAATATCTTGCTTGTACATCATTGTTTGCATGTCACCTCCCCTTCAGACTAGGAGCTCCTTGAGAGAAGAGACTCTGTTCTGTCTCTCTATATATCCCCAGTGCTTAGCCCAGTGCCTGGAACATTCAACTATTGATCCCTTTCATTAATGTAGAAAACTGAATATTAACTATAATTGGAAACAAATTGAAACTATCATATTCTTACCCTGAAGAGATCCAGGAAATTGTTCAGTGAACAACCTTAGGGACTTGAGTATGATAAAAATTTCTGATTCAGGAAAATTAATAAAGCAAATTTATATAGGTTTATGTGCTGAATGTTTTTAAAGTTTTATAGATGAATTTTATTTCTTATAGCATAGTCACTTCCAGATATATAATCCCTTCCCATCCTTGAGCCATCTTTTATAACAAATAAAAACAGTAAAGCCAAGAAAGTGTGTATTCAGTGTCCTGTACCTATAGCTTCCCACCCTTTTACCAAGATTTACCATTTTGAGGCTTAAATATTAAACATCATCTTATCTCAATTAGACCTCTTTTGTTGAAGGGATTGCAATCATTTTAGGCACCTTCTAGTGTGTAAATCTCATTCGTTGATACAGAACAGCAACTTGTTTGTAAATAAAAGTCTTTCACAATTATCTATAGCATTGATGGGATAAATGACTTGCGTGAGGTCATAAAGTTAATATATGTCAGAGGAAAACCGAAACCCATGTCTTCCTGCCTCTATCCCATTGGTCTGCCTCAGTTAGACATATACCTTTCAAAACCCTGAAGTAAAGACGCCCAGAAACAAAACTAATGGAGGGAAGTTGTCATTATATTTTGTACTCCTTACATTTGGCTATTCATTCTATAGTTTGGATAAAATCAGGTTTTAATTTCTAAGTAACTAGGCATTTTCATTCATTGTATTGAATCTTAAACATTACCATATTAATATCTTTGGATTCTATGCTTCAAATTTGAATTTATATAAATTTTCCCTATTCTTCAAAAATCAGAGGACTTAGTTCTCTTCCTCAATTGAAGGAAGGTGTTAGAAATATTATCTGCATCTACATAGGTTGGAGTTGGGAAGAGAGTCTCAGTTTTGGTCCCCAGTGGCAACTTCTTTCCTATCAGGCAATGTGCTGTCTACGATTCCTCACCTACCTCCCACAATTGTTGTGAAGACCAAATGAGATGTTTGTAATGTTCTTTGCTTTAAAACACTATTTAAGTATTAGCTGTAATTATTAACTATTGTTATTGTTCAGTTGTGTCCAACATTTTGTGACCTCACTTGGGGTTTTCTTGGCAAAGAAACTGAAGAGGTTTGCCATTTCCTTTCTCCAGCTAATTTTATAGATAGGGAAACTGAAGCAAACAGGGTTAAGTGATTTGCCCAGGACCTCACAGGTTTTGAGTGTCTGACAACATATTTGAACTCAGGAAGATGAGTCTTCCTGACTCTAGGCCCAGTGCTCTATCCACTATGCCACCTAGCTGCCCATTAATTATTAGTAATATTGTTATATATATAAAGAACAGTAGGCCAATTTGAGTGTATAGTAGCATATGAGAAGGGGAGTAAAGAGTAGAAAGAATAGAAAGCTAGGAAGGGGCCACTGTAAATGCACAAAAGGACTTTGCCCTGGAGGTAATAGCAAGTAACTGGCATTAATTGAAAGATGACTCTGTTTATTTGTAGATAACGTGCCTAACATATCTTTCTTGTAATAACAAAGGCACAAGACAGAAGCGTGTAATACAAAGCCAGTCAGTCAACCCATCAGCCAAAAAGCATTTGCTTGTTAAACACCCACTATGTGACAGGCCCTGCAGGGAACTCTAGGGATGCAGAGGCCAAAAATATGGTCCTTGTCCTCCAGGAGATCATATTTATATAGGGTGGAGAACAGGCAAACAACTATGTACATACCAAGAGATTGGTCGTACTCTACCACCATGGCCCAGCAAGTCGGTGCATTTATATTTTAGCCAAAGTCAGCTATCTTAAAGATAAGCAGGGTTCTCCCTAATCCTGACCTTTATCTGCCCTTGTTAGAACCTGTTCTCCCTTAAAGGTTTTTCTCCTGTGTCAGCACTGGCTGCCTCTTTCACAGAGAACTGAAGTGACTAGATGGTGGGGTGTGTAGAACACTGTATCTGGAATCATGATGACCTGAGTTCAAATCCAGCCTCAGACATGTAGCTGTGTGATCCTGTATAAGTCACTTATCTTCCTTGTGTTCCATTTTCCTTATCTATAAAACGAGAGACTTGAACTCCATAGCTTCTCAGGTCCTTTCCAGTTCTAAATATATAATCTTATCATCCTTAAGTCTCCTCAAGGATATATAGGAGAAAGTACAAATTCCCTAACCTACTAAATTGTTTCCACAGTGTAACCACAAATTATCTGTCTTCATCGACTATTATTCAATAGAAGTCTTCGGTTTTATCGAACCAAATTGGTCTATTCACTGTTTATTAAATATGCCACAGTCAGTCCTCACTACGCTTTTCCTGACATGTACACACAGCTCCTAGTTCTCCTTTCATTATCTTATATTTATCTTATATATGTCTTACTGAGGGAAGTAGCCATAGTGTAGTAGACAGAGGACTGGTTTCAAAAGCAGGGTGATGTTGGTTTGATTCATGCCCCTGTCCCATACTGGCTGTGTGACGTTGAGCAAACAAATTAATCTCCCAATGCTTTAGACAAGTCTCTAAAATTCTATTAAGATAATCTGAAGATAGATAACCAACCAACGTAACTAGGTGGAGCTTCCTCACCTGTGAGTGCCCTGTGCCAGTGAAATGGCAGACAATCTGCATTCTTGCCATATCTTATGTACACTCGTATATGCATAAATTGTCTCCCCAATAAGATATAAGCTCCTTACAGGCAAGGATTGCTTCATTTTTGTCTTTGTATCCTCAGCGCATAGTAGGCATTTATTACATACTTGTTGATTAGCTATTTCGTTAGATCCTTTCTAGTACCCTGTCAGGTATATAGTTACAATTTTTATCTTCATTTTACAGTTGGGGAAACCAAGGTGACTAGCTCATTATCACATGGTTAATAGATGTCTGAGGTGGAAGCTGAACTCTGATAACAAGCTCATCACTCTTTCCACCATCCAACATTTTATTTCAGCAACTCATTCAGTCATTCTTAATCTCCATGTTGGGAAGCCCCAAAGTGTCAATTCAGCTCCAGGGAATTCTTGGGAATTCAACCAGAATTCAGAATGAAAACTTTTTTGAGGAAAACCAAAAGGCAATTTGGACATCATTTGGAACTTCTCCAAATGATCAGAGAAATAAAAGAAATAATCTCTCTATGGGGACCAGTTTGAAGTTACTAACAAAGCTAATTTCCTAGAAAGAGAATAGGAGTCACTATCAAGAAACTTAGTGTCAAAGGAATGTAAATCTAGAGCTGGAAAGAACCTCAGAGGCCATCTAGGCTAGCCCTCTCTTTTTATCATTGAAGAAACTTGGCCAAAGTCACATAAGCAAGTGCTGGAGGTGGGATTTGAACTCATACATCATAGCTCCGAGTTCCATGTTCCTTCCCCTTAGAGAAAAGTGTATAATAAAGTAATAATAATAATAAAGTAATTCTTGTTCTTTCTGCCACAAGATTCCAGTGTGGAGTTGAACCAGATTGAAATGCAATTGGGAAATGTTTAACAAAATAAATAAAATATAATACAACATAAATAATGCTAATTTGTGCTTTGCTGCCCAACAGGGTCCACCACTGGTGCACAGCATTAGTATTACCAAGAAGTCTCCCATCCAAGTAATAATGAGGTTCAGCTCTGCTTAGGTTCCAAGATTAAACAAGGTTGGGTGTATAAAACAAGCTTTCCCACTAACTTCATGACCACAAACTAAGGGTTCATCACTTTGGTTCTATGTTTAAAAATCCTAATAACTGTATTTTCAATATGATTATTTTACTCTATGATACTATGGACTACTTTATTCTATGATACTATGGATATTATTCTATGTATTTAACAACATTACTCTGAGGAGTTCTGGGCTTCACCAGACTGCCAAAAGAGTCCATGACAACAACAACAACAAAAAATATATATATACATACACACACATGAAACCAAGTCCTAGGATGCCATTCCCTATTGGAGGCCACAGTTTCCTTATCTGTAAAATGATGAGCTGGGACTCAGTGATCTTTTGGGCACCTCTCAGATTAACCATTTCTATGATTCTATTACAGATCGGACTTTATTTTATTTTTCAGAAAAAGCTCCCTAACCTCCAGGCATTTAGTTAAGTTGGTACTAGAAGACAGAGTTGCCCATGAAGTAGCACCCCAAACAGTCACGATACCCGACTTCCTCTCTAGAAGTGGTGTTATAGTGAAATTACAGCATACATTTGTCTTTCCACATGTGTTTCTATAGATGGGAGTGTGTATGTATTACCTTTTTTAACATGGACTCTTGCAGCTGTCCCAAGCTGTCCAGCTGGCTAGAGATGAAAGAAGACAAGGGAGAGGCTTATAGCACTTACAGAATTTCAGAGGTTGTTTACTTTGGGCTTTCAGCAACAAAGGCTGGGCCGACCCACCCACCACCATGACCAAGGGAACTGATGCCTGGTGTTGTGCAGGGCACAGGTGCATGGGCCTGCACACTCTCTCCAGACTAGAAGGAAAGTACAAATGGACCCTCAAGACTGGAGGGATCATCCCTGGGTAACTTCTCTTGCATTTGAAAAACATTATTTCAAAAGTTGAAACCTCTGCTCTTGAGTTGGCAAGAGAGCTGTGGGAAAAGTTTGAGATGGAAAGGGAGCCAGTGAATGTTGGTTTCTTGGCTCTGACTTTTCATAAAAGGCAAAAAAGTCTCTTCCTTTAATGAGGGATGACTGAGAGGAGTTCAGAAGATTCAACAACTTGATTCCATTCTGGTCTGCTTATCTAAATAGGATCCAAATGAGCTAAGCCTCTTTGGGTTATAAAAATGGGACTGGAATTCTCCAAATCAGACATGTTAAATTTCCAGGGCTCCCTATTTCTTGTCATTCTCTCAGCAGTGTGGTGCCAGCTGCAACCAGCTAATATGACGTTACAGTCAGAAATTAATTTGGAAAAAAAAAGGACTAGCCAAAATTTGTTGAACCTAAATAAAAGAGTGTGGGGGGGGGGTAGGGTGTTAGTGAAAGGGGGGGAGGGGTCAATTTAGGTCTGGTTAGCATTTTCCACCGAGGCTCACGTCACCGTTTATGTGAATGGATTCACTCTGGGCTAATTTTAACTAGCATGACTCTGGCAGCCTGATCTTGTGTGTCCTGTGGGCAAAGAAGGCTGGAAAGTTTCCAGAGCCCACCAGATACATAGCTGAGGTAATCTGAAGAGATTCATAAACAACATACATTCTGATCCTGTGAAAAACACCTTTCTCTAGCAGTATCTCATCTTGAAGGGAGAAATCTTTATCAGGGTGCAATGTTTCTTATCTATGTTTAATTGATTTTTTAACATTACCATTAACTTCCCAGTGATAGTCCTCCCCAAACACACACACACACACACACACACACACAGAAAGATTCCTCCATTGTAACAAAGAAACATAATTTAGCAAAATACACAAATTCTGTATTTCCTGTCTCCCTGCCTTTGCATAGGCTGTCCCTCATACCTAGAATGCATTCCCATCTTACCTGCAGAAGGAGCCCTTGCTTCCTTCAAAACTCAGTTCAACCACCATCTCCTATATCAAACCTTTCTTGATCTTTCCAGCCTCTGATACCCTCCCCCCCATTATGTTGTATTTATTTTGAACATATTTTATATTGTCTCTCCTGGCAGAATGTAAGTTCCTTGAGAACTGGAATTGTTTCATTTTTGTTTTTGCATTCCTAACACATAGCATAGTATCTGATATACAAATATTTAATAAGTTTTTATTGATTGATTAATGGCTGGAATTGGCCGAGATATATGTGATTGACTCATTCTGCATTGGAGTCTGACGCTTCTGTTCTGAGAAGACGGATATGCTTCACTATCAATGCCTTGAAGTCAAGACTGGTGACTACATTGCTCAGTCTTTCACTATTGCTTTTCTTGATATTATTTTAGTCATTGTGGAAATTGCTCCCCTGGTTCTATTTACTTTCTTGTATAGTATTTTAATTCTCCTTAATTCCTAAGGTGGGTTGGTTTTTTGTTTGTTTGTTTTTAACCCTTGAATTCTTCATATTCATAATTTCTTATGGCATAATAAAATTCCATTACATTTGCTGTTCAGTCATGTCTGAAAATTGGGATTTTCTTGGGAAAGAAACTGAGGCAAACTGATTTGTCCAGCTAATAAAAAGCCTGAAGCACATGTATCTGAATTCAGGAATATGTCTTCCTAACTCCAGGCCCAGTACTCTATCCGCTGTGCCATCTAGCTGCTCTTTCCAATACATTAAAATACTATAATTTCCTAAGCGATTCTCCAAACAGCAGCCACACAACAAAATTATGTTCAGGACTTCCCTTTGTTACAAACCTGGGGATTCCCCATGTCCTTTATCCAGCACTTTTTAGACTGTGGGTCACCATCTCATATGGGGTGGTGAAAAATTTGGCAAGAGTAAGAGGCTTATGAACGTTCAATGACCAAAAATTAATTAAAAAGCAAACACGTAATGAATCTGAGGTGTTTCTGGCAGAGTTTGCCTGTGTTGCAACTTGCAAATTCATCGCAGCCTTGGTTCTGAACACAAAGCTGTGCCTACCCCTCAGGCCAACAATGCCAACAAGCAAGTGAAAAAAAAGTTTAAGAAATCCTGCTTATGGTACCTTACTGATTTTATCCTTTCTTGCACTCCCATTCAATTTATTACTGGTACAGAATGGTTTGTCACCTACTTTGTTTCCTTGTGTTCATTTTCTCTGCTAGCTAGAAGACAGAGACCATGTATTTCTTTGTATCCTTTACAGTGTCTAGGATAGTGATTGATGACATAGTAGAAAATGATAATACTAATCATTCATATTTCTAAAGAACTTGGGGGTTTGCAGAGAACTTTACTCACAACCCAGTGATGTAAGTGGTTCACATATTACTATCATTTTATAGATTAGGAAGTTGTGGTTTAAAGAGGTTGACTTGCTCAGATTCACATAGCTAATAAGTGAAAGTCAGAGATAGGATGGGAACCTAGTTCTCTCATGATTACAGGTCCAAATCTCTTCCCACTACCATATTAGGCATTTGAAATATATTTGTCAATGTCTTGATAAATGTAGCTATGCTTCTTTTCTGAATTTTGCTCACAGAGAGTACAGCTAATCTCTAAAACCTGATAAATACTCATTTGCTTATCAGAAACTAAGCAGTTGGAGAGAATAAAATGAATGACTTCATTCACTTCATTACCAATACAACCTATACATGGGGTAAGAAGGGATTGTGAGAGATCTGAGATTTTCAATTGTCCCCAAATGTGCCCACCAATGTATACTAAAATATAGTCTTTCTTGTGTTTTCCTCATTACTCTAGCTAAACCCTGAATCTCTACTCCACCTTCATCCCTGGTCAGATCCTGTACTCATATGTCTGGGTTCTCAGTCTCACCAGAGATTTGAAAAGCAATAGAATCTACTGTCCCCTTAAAATAATAATTTCTAGATTTTCAAAGTGATATATATAGATATATACATTCACATAGTTATGTATGTATGTATGTCTGTATGTATAGTATACATATGGTGTTTTTATTATCACAACTACTCTCTGAGGTAAGAGCTATTATTATTCCCATTTTACAAGTGAGGAAATGAGCTTGAGGTCAAGTGACTTGTCTAAGGTCACATATCCAATAAGTGTCTGAGATGGGACTTGAACTCAGGTCTCCTTGATTCCAAGTTCAGTACCATTACCATTGCCTCCTGAGCCATCTAGTTATCTCTCTTCCCTCAGACATTTTTCCTGGCTGAGGAATCACCTTCTCAGTGGTGAAGAGATCATATTTTCTCAGAGCCACTTACAGATAAGTGACCATTAAATGTCAGTACGGGTACTGGTACTACAGCTAATAATTATTATGTCAGACAAAACCAACTGCTACTCAACCTTCCTTTAAACAGGTTCTCGCTACAGGTATACTAGGTACTATTAGGCACTATTCCTCAGACTATCCCCAGATCTTGGATTTCTTCACTTAAACTGTAACCTGAAAGCCAGACATACCTTTACTAAAGTAAGCTGCTTTGTCCCCTTTCCCTCTCCATTCTCTTCTGATGTGATCTGGGCCTGTAATTTTATGAATTTTTGGTATTACAAAGTGTGGAAACTTCTATTTTCTAAACAGACCAACAACCAGATTGTAATTTATAGGCTTAGTTGCCTGAGGGACTGAAATGCAAAATGATTTGCCTTTGCTCACATAGTTATTTGGTGTCAAAGGCAGGATTTGAACTCTAGTCTTCCTAACTGCTTTCCAAAATTCAATCCACTACACCTGGCTGCTTTTCTCATACTGCTCATCTTGATCATGGAGAAAGTAGGAAAGGGGAAATAGATTCATCCATCCATCCAGGAACTCATCATTTAATAGGATCAGTTTCTTTACAATCACTTCAGTGGATGCCCATAGCAATGACAACAATTGTCTTTTGTGTTGGTATTGCCAACAGTGTGTGGGAGTTAAGACTGCTAGCATATATTTCTTCACTCCTTTCAGTCTCCTGATGTTATATTACTGTAAACTGGACCTCATTTTCCTTAACTATGAAATGAGAAGTTTTTATCACTAAGGTTTCTTCTAATTCTAACTCTTCTTCTTCTACGAAAATGAACCTGCTTACTCTCATTGTTAGGATACGTACTACATCAGAGCAACAGTGCCAGTCTCAGAGCAAGAAAGTTAGAAAGAATTGGTATTTACAAGTTCTTTAGCAGATGGAAATAACTAAGCTTAGGACCTAATTAGCAAATACAATCGGTTAAAACCGGAAGTTGCATATGATGCAACTCCTCAAACGAATGGTTGTATCCTAGATGCATGAAGCTTAGCTCAGAGGGGTCTGGGGCATCAAGTACAAGACTAGACAAAATAAGACACTTCTGGAATATTCAGCAGTTAATAAAAGGAGTTTTCCTCAGAAGTGGAGGGAGAGGGGTATAGATACCCAAAAAGAATACAGCATTAATTCAGCTGAGCAAATTTCAGGATATTAACTATGATTTTTGTCTGAGGGCCTTATTCAGGGAAGAGATTGAATTCCTAATGCCCCAGGCATTTTATACTGTGGCAAACAGGAAGCTATAGCAATGGCTGGAATCATTAGTCTCCTAAACTGATTGAGTCTAAAAGATTGTTCAAATGATTTTTAGGGGGGAAAAGAACTAACTCAAAGTGGGACAGGACCTTTAGAAAAGCTTAGCCCAGTCTCTGTGGCAGTGCTCTAGGAAATGTCCCTGTTACAACACATGGGCTCCCATCTGATCTAGCTAGCAGCAGCTTGCTCGGGAGCACTTTGCTAAAGTCCTTATCTCACCACAAATACTGGGGAATGTCACTGGATTTCCTCCTTCTATAGGGTCCTATGTTCTGGAAATCAAAGTTGCTCCCCATCAAAAACTGAATTCGCCACACTGCCTTCCCTGGGGCTTTTTGTGGTACAAAAGCACTAGAATCACTAATTATCTAGTCATTTTATCTAGGATTTGGAAACGGGAATATGCTGAAGCATCCGCAGTCTCTCACTCAGTCACTCCATATTTGGGACGTGGAATTACAAATGCTGTGAATAACCATGGAACAGGGTAAAGCTGATTGGCCCATATAGGAAACTGAACCAAAGACCGTGGCTTAATTAGTATCATGTTCTAGCCATCTGAGCTAATCAGCTGGATCAAGAAGCACTTATTAGGCATGTAAGTGTGTGCATGGCATTCCCTCTGTAGTCATTTAGAGCAATGAGTCATACAATTTTACTTTGGAAACAAAATACCATACCACATCTCCCCCTCTGACACTTGTACTATTGTAAATAAACTTTGATTTAGTACCAAAAAGGACTCAAGGTGCCTATTAGCTTAGGAACTGCTCATAGGTCTATATCATTGCAGAGGTCAGAATATCCAGCACCGAGTTTTCTAGTCAATAAATATCTTACACTCTTTGGGATTTAGAGGATCCTGAGCACATTTTGTCGATTGTTTTCCCCTGAATGTTAAAAATCACTGTTTACTTAAAGGAAAATGTAATCCATATGTTTCTGACTCACTTATATTTAAATCATCACAGATTATACATAGAAGTCTTTTGATATAGAAGCTTCACTGACCTTTCAGATGAATCTTTCTTGTCTTGAACTTTGAGCAGAAATTCAGAAGTTCTGGGTTCTTTATCTGGCTTGGATACTTTTTAATGTAACTTTGGTTGAGAAAGTCATACTTTAGCTCTCTACTCCAGCATCTAACCAACAGACTAATTTTATAAACAATAATAATAATGTTCTTATGTTTCAACAGTTCAAGGTTGTATGATTTTGTTCAGGTGGGCTGTTCTCCTACTCACAGAGATGGCAACTCCTTAGTTGCCTAAGTATCTATTAAGTTAACACTTAGTAGGGGTGTTACTTGACTACCTAAAGTATTCATCACTTTAAGGGATCTACTGACTTGGAAATACCACCTGCCAATTCAGAGCACAACCCATCTGCAAATTAATAGATAAATTCTAGGGAGTTGGTCAAGACTCAAAGAGGTAAAATGCTTTTCCCTGCATCAATAGCTAGTGAATATCAGGTGTTGATTCCATCTCAAACTTGTTATAGTCCCACCCAAATGCACTATCATATAAATAACCAGGTGATGGTACTTTCTGAATTTAAATGGGTAGGTCCTTGGACAGCTTGGAAAAATGGTCCATCACCAGACCCAAACTCAAATCCTTTTCAGCTACTTAGACCTTCCACTCTGTTGAAGAAGCCTTCAAAAATGCAGGGTCACTCCCATGCCACAATGAGGTATCAAAATAGAATTTTAATGAAATTAATAATAATAATAATACCTTATATGCATATAACAACTTGAAGTTGTTAAAAATAGTTTTCCACAGGTAGTTCGCTGTATCCTCACTATAACTCCATAACATAAATAAATCAGACAATATTATCATCCACAGTGATTAGATGAGATAACTCAAAGAGGGTAACTAGCACAAAGTCAAATACTAGAGGAACCAGACGAAGGCTGCTGGTCTACTAAAATGATATAGGGCAAAGGTCATGACTTTTGCTATCCAATCTAAACACAGGGATCATATAATGAAAAAAACAAACCCTCGCCTGAACATTTAGAGGTCTTAGTTCACCTCTGGGCTATGCCACTAGCTAGTTCTGTGACTTTGATGTGGTTGTTCATTTCTTTATCAAGAGACTATATATAGTATAGTAGAAAAAGCACTGGAAATAGACAGAAATTGGGTTCATTAACTAGTTCTGTCTTCTCACTGTGTGAATGTGGGCAAGCCAATTGGTAGATTCTCATTTACCTAAGAGGAAATAAGAGGTGGATAATAATAATTTTTGATCTCTAAGTCACAAGGTTGTTGGGAAGAAAGCACTTTGTAAACTTTTACATGCTACATAAATGTTAAAAATTCCAAGACCAGAAGTCAAACCTGTCCAAACTACCTACCTACCAACCATTTGACATTTTGGAAAATGTCAAATAAAACAATGCATATTTCAAAAGTGTTCAAAATGGCAGCCATTATTAATGATTACTTTGATCTTTTTCATGTGGTATTTAGTACAGTGCTAGCTGCAGGGCAGAAGCATACCTTGACTACCAAAAGAGAAGAATGCTGCATAAATAATATAGCAAAACCCAGGCCAGAGAATAGACCAACAGCTATGCACCCCTGACAAACAACTATAAATATCAGTCACCAGAGCATGCCCTAGACGCACATCATTCCAGGAAGCACAAGTCAGCCCATCCACAAATGGAGCTACTCTATGCTGCCTTCTAACTCCTAGCCCTCAACACACACACACACACACACACACACACACACACACACACACACACACAAGCTATTTCACTAGGATCTTAATGATATTCTGTATAGGACGTCAGAAAAAGAGATTCCTGTTTTGGAGTGGAAGTTGTGCTCATTAACCTTTAAAGGCCATGAAAATGCATTCATCATAATTCTTAGTAAACATTTGCACATTCTTTGGTTTCCATTTAACTACACTGAGCATAGAAATGTCAGGGTGCAATATAAACTTTCTGAGATAAAACTATTTTCATTACTTTAACTGTGTATCCCCAGTACTTGTGTCTGGCACATTTTATTTTATTTTATTTTATTTCAGTCTAGGCTTATTATTTCATCAATTTAGGGAACTAGCAGTATGGAAAGTGTCACCACTTAGGCTGCTCAGCAACTGATACATAGTATTAGAAAATTGCCAGGGGAGCATGAGATATTAAGTAACATGACTAGGGATGCACAATTAGTTTCATATCAGTGAAAGGATTTGAACCCAGGTCTATCTGACTCAGAGGCCAGCTTTCTATTTATTATGCCACACTTGCTTTTGTCTAGTTCATAATAAGGGGTTAATAAATGTTTGTTGATTTCAATGGAAGATAAAATATTATTATTAACCATTGAGGTTATCTTACTTAACCCTCTCCCACTTGATGGACAACAGAACTGAGGCATGAAGTGCTTAAGTGATTTGCCCATGGCCACGATGATAGTGAAAGGCAAAACCAAGGTTCAAATCCAGGTCTCTGGTTCCAGATCCAATGATCTTTTTATTGCAGTAGGAGATTTTATACACAGCATGATGTACTGTTCCGATCCTGCTCAATCAGATCTACTGATGAGTCAACCTGGGAGAATTTCAAGTTGCCATTACATTTATATGAAGAAAGGACCTGCTAAGAAAATTAGTTGTATACACAAGATGGTGAAGGGCCATGTGTAGAGTACTTAAATAAACAAAGCTTTTCATGACATGAGCACATAGGCAAAATTATGTCCATTACAAATGTTTATTTAACTTGTTATCATTACTTAACCTATTAATTAAACCAGGTTCTGTGGAACCATAATTTGGGCACACTGTATCAGCATTTAATTTTAATAAATTCAATTCCTTAAACATTTTTTCAAGGCTTTCTTTGAACAAGGCACTGAACTGGGCTCTGTAGATACAAAAGTAGTTGAAGAACTATCCTTGACTTCAGTGGGATTATAATCTAACTGAGAGAATAATACAGATACACAAATAGTCTTGATACAAGTGAGATCAGGATAAATAAATGAGAAGGTTACCACAAAGGACTATGGGAATTCCAAGGAAGGAAGTCATTCTGTCTTGGGGAACAGGTTTAGAGACTAGGAAGTTTTCATAGATGAAGTGGAGTCTTAAAGGAGTAATGACAATATGTATTTGAAATTTATTGGTGAAGATTTCACTCATTCAGATTGGCCTTCCTCAAAACAGTGAAAACTAGGCGGGTTTGACTATATTTAAAATCAGTAGTGTGATACAGTAGAATGGGCATTAAACCCTTCAGGAGAGGGATTCAAGTCTCCACTCTTTCACTATGACTTGAGACAAATCATTTTATCTCTCTGGAACTCAATTGCCTCATCTGTAAATTAAGGGCATCATATTAAATGCTCTCTAAGACGGCTTCTATTCCTAAGATTCTATAACTATGTAAAATCTGAATCACAATGTGTCCTAATTAGTACAGGAATGCCACCTGATTTTTCCTCTATTTTTTTACTCATATGATGAAATATACAGTCCTCCAATGTCTCCTGCACTGTTTCTAAGGAAAGGGAAATTTCTTGAATGCATACTATCACAAGACAGAGAAGGACAAACACCTCTGTTGAATTACACTGGGGCTACCTGACTCAAAGTGAGATGTCACATTCCAGAACAGGGGAATTCTGAATCCTTAATCATCTCGAAGGTTTTAATTCATCCTAATAATGAGCTCTACACTCCATAGTATTCATTAATGGAAAATGGTTTAAAACATCCCATCACAGGTTTCCTAAGTGCAGCTTAAGTGATACCAGTCTACATGATGTTATGTGATATTGTCGATATTTCAGATAAAACATGGTCTGTTATTTATTTGGAGTAATTTAATATGGTAGACAGGGTTTGACAAAATCCTGCTGTTTGCAGGCTATTTCAGGATGACACTGACCCTGTAAACCCAACCCTTCTCTTGAGGAATCTATAGTTAAAGTGGGTGCAGTGTTTTCCATCCTGTTTTATGGCAACATGTTGGGGAGGCCCCACTTAACCCCAAGCAAGGCAAAACCTGGGCAAAGTCAGAAAGAAACCCAGAGAACCACCTGGTTATTTATGAAGGAACCTTACTTTACTGATAGTACAACATATAACTTGGGCAAGTTGCTGAGAACCTCCCTGTCCCCATTTAGCTCATAGGCAATTAGCAACCTCTATAGCACACTTATTTTAGGAAAAAGGAAACAAATATCATTTTCTTCATGCAGTGTATAATGGGCTTTTATGCAAAAGTTTTGAATCAACACCAAAAAATCTAGATGGATAATAGAATGAAACAGAGGGCACTAAGAAAAACTTTTTTCAGCACAACTCTGGGAGGCTTTATTTTATGATGATGCTTAGAGAACTATAACAAAAAGTGCTGTAGAGGGTACTAAAAAATCATGATCATTTATTAGGGATGTTGTGTAGAGGATCCATGCATGAATGGTATAAAAAAGGGAGCTAGATGATATGCAGGGATCCCCGCTAACTCTAAGAACCTATGATTCTGGGACCTATAGCTATAATCTCCAAAGAACACTCAGACTGAGCAAAGCCAGTGCAGGATCCAGTCAAACAATCACAGGTTGAAGAATTATATGATGCTAAATCATTCCTTTGGGAGTTTCTTCTCTCCCTCCTTCCCTCTTGCCCCACCAAGAATCAAGAGACACAGTTATAAAGATTCAGTTACCCTTCTAAAAAGTCCAGCAGCCAATGGGTTATGTAGAAAGTATTGACCAGGGAAGGCCAACACATGGAAACTCAGCTTTCTGAAGTTCTCCATCTGAAGGAGAGACTGTCTCCCAGTGTTCCTGACTTCTTTCAAGTCTCACCATTAAGTCCCTTAATCTTAGTTCCTTCCTTGTGAAATGAGCACCAATTTATCCTGTATATATTTTGTATGTATATAGTTGCTTGTATGCTGTCTTCCACATTGAGAGAGATGGATCTAGTGATTGGAGGGGACTTCAAGTAGAAGTTGGTGTTTGATCTGTATCTTAAGTTAAGAAATGGACATTGCCTCAGTCAAGGTGAGACGTAGGAAAGATCTTAGCTTAAAAGTTTCAAGGTCTCCCACTGTATCTGGGGCTGTCTCCAGTCCTCTTGATCTATATCTTGCTACTGGACCCAAATGGCAAGAGTGAGGCTGGTGACCTTAAACAACCATCACTCACTTAAATCCAATTCACTTGTAAGTCATGGCATCACCTTCCTAATGTCATGATCCTCTTCAAGAACTAAGGACAAACAACAACCTGTTGATAGTAGTAGCTGCCCCACTGAGAATGCAACCGGTCAATTCCAGTTGAGCAATGTATCTCCTTCCTTCCTCCTTTCCTCCCTTCTTTTCTTTTTTCCTTCTTTCCTTCTTTCATTCCTTCATTCCTTCCTTCCTTATTTCCTTCCCTCCCTCTTTTTTTCTCTCTCTCTTCTCCCTCTATCTTCTTTCTCTGTCCACCTAGGTTATAATACCCTTACCTGCACTTTCTCTACCCAGAGGAATATAAATTTTGGTCACTGAAACCTAGCAAGATATCTTGGGGTTTATCAGATAGATTTCTTTCTGAGGACTATGCCTTAAAAATAAATCATTCTGGCTCTCATTGATTGGTTAACAATAGGTCCCAGCCTCACTTGGTCATTGCCTGGGCCCTGATGGCTCAGAGTAAGTATAAATACCAATTATTTCTGTTTTGGCCAGAAATCCTTAGGGTAGTCCCTTTGCAATTTGTTTGAGGCCATTCTCTGACTCATTTCTTACCTAGGCTTAATTATTGAATGTGCCTTACCTCAATCAAACTGAGACTTGGGAAAGACCTTATCTTAAAAAGCTCAAGGTCTCCCACTGCATCCAGGATCATCTCTGATTGCCCTGATCTATATCTTGGCACTGGACCTAGATGGCTTCAAAGAAGAAAGTGAGGCTGGTGACTTTGCATAGTTCTCCCTAACTTAAATAAATTCACTTACAAGTCATGACATCACTTTCCTGATCTCATGGTCTTCTTTGAGAGCAAAGGACAAACAACACATTAAGAAATTTATTCTATGAAGAACAGATGAGACTGGAATATATCAAAGCAAGTGGGATGCCAATGCAAAGGAGTAGACATGAGACTGAGTAGGAAGTGTGTGAGAACCAGAAAGAGGACCAGCATTTAGGATGGATTACACAGTATGCAGTGGAGAGGTATATCCAAAGAAACTGGAAAGATAGGGTAGGGACAGGTAGGGACAGGACAAGATAAACAGAGGATTTTATATTTTTATTAAAAGCAATAGGAAGCCACTGGAATTGATGAGTGGGAGAGTCACAAATGGAAAGATTTGCCTATACTGAAAAAGATTTTGGAAGCATTATGGGCTGGAATGGAGAGAAACTTGAGTTGGGGAGACCAATTAGGAACCAATTTAGGCAAGAGGGGAAAAGGGCCTTGACCAAAGGTGGTAGGAAGGGGAGGCAACATAGTACGAGGGAAAGGATTCAGAATTATTAGTTAAGAGTCCTGGTTCTGACATCACCTTACATCTCTGGGTTTAATTTTCCTCATCTATGAAATGAAGAGATTGGATTGAACTACCTCTGAGATCTCTTCCACCTCTGAAATTCTGTACTTTGTAATTATTTTATTCCATGTGCTCTGATTAGATATGTAAATATGGAATCAGTCTCTTCCTTTTTTAGACCATTTTTTATACAGTTGCTAAAAAAATCTTTGTAGGACAAAAGTCTGATCATGTTATTCCCTTGCTCAAAAATATTCAGTGGCTCCCTATTGCCCCTAGGATAAAACCTAAACTAGTTAGCTTAACATTTAATATCATCTACAGTTTGATTACATCTCTAGGTTTCTCTCTTTATTCTTCCCTTTCCAAACAACGCAATGTTATGCACCTCTGCACCTTGATCCAGTTTGTCCCATAAGCATGAGATGCAGACCTTCCTCATTTTTAGCTTTCAAATTCTATCTCTTGTGAATTTTTTTCTAATTTTCTCAAGCTGAAAGCATTCTCTCCCTCTCAGAGTTTTCTAGATCTTTTAAATCTGACTCTCTTACATTACCCTATCACAATCTACTGTATTGGTTGTCTGTACACACATGGTTCCTGTAAAGAGACTATATAAGCCCCTTGAGGGAAGAGGTCAAATGTAAAGCTAGGAACGAGATGAGACTGTTGAGGAACCAAAAGAGGTTGTTTTTAAGGCTATATTGGGAAGGAAAAGAGGATCAAAAAAGGGATAGAACCTTTCCTTAGATTGGATGAAGGAATAAGACTCTGCGGTATAAAATTTTTCTCTTTCACTTTCTTAAGTCTAGGCACTCAACAAGTGGATAAATCAACTCACAATCAATTGTGAGTTTCTGCAATAAGTATCATATGAGGATTGGGTGAAGGAACAAGACATACATATTTAGTGTGGAGAAAAGTCTGAGGAGTGACATAATAGATAGGAAGTATTTAAAGGGCTATTATGTTGACATTAGATTCATTCTGTTCAACCCCAGTAGTTATAATGAGGAACAATAAGAGGAAATTGCAGAGTGTAATTCAGGCTGGAAGTCAGGAAAAACCTTCTCATGACGAGAGCTCTCTGTCTAGAGAAGTTGTGATTTCCTCATCCTCGGAGCTCTTAAGACAGAAGCTGAATGGCCACTTGTCAGGTATGTTATGGTGGTATATAGGTTAGATTAGATGGCTGCTGAGATCCCTTACAGTTCTCAAACTCTGTCATTCTGTGAAGGAACAATCATTTTTTTAATCTTAAATTTTTATGTTATATCCCTAGTAGAAGTTAAGGTCCTAGAGGTAAGGTTAGGTTTTGTATTTTTTGCTTTTAAAACTCCAACACCTAGTACAGGGCCTCACACACAGTAGGTATTTTAAAAGTGCTTTTACATTTTATTTGAATATGAAACAGAACCTGATAAATGCACAAAAGTGATATAAAGTGCTATGAAATGTTTGAGAACAGAAAGATTTCTCACTGGGGAATTCTGGAAAGGATTTATAAAAAAGTAGATAGAATGTTCCTGGACCAGGGCTAAAGACTGAACTAAAGCATAGAAGTTGAATTGTGCAGCATATGTCCACAGGATAATAAATAGTTTATTTTGGATGGATGAAGCATATTCTATGAAAACAGAATTGCACTATACAATAAATTCTTAATCAAGCTAGAAAGGTAATGTGACCTCAAATTATGGAGAGCATTGAATGTAAGACTAAGGAGGTAGCTTTAGTTCCATAAGCAATAGGGAACCACTGAAAGGTTTTCTGCATAGGAGTAACATGATATTTTATGTTCATAGGAAAGTTTATTCTGACGACTTCAAGGATGAATTGGAGGAGGGAAAAGCTGGCCTCAATGTTCATATGAAGAATAAGAAGAACCTATATTAGGGTGAGGATATTGAAAATTGAAAAGGTAAGACTACATCACATTGGCAAAGATGGCAGAAAAAGGGAAAGGACAACTGTTGGCAGGACTGTAGAAGGACAGGCACACTGTTGATGGAGTTGTGAAATTTCCTGAACAAAGTCTATCCATGTGTACAGTTCCATTTGAAGTCTATGAAATCCTATTTAGAATGATAAATGGTGTTCCTTGCTAAAGAATAGGTAAGCCAATCTAAATCCTTAATCTTTATAATTCTATCATTCTCTCAGCCAATATAAACTGAGCAGATAACATGTTTCCAAATGGTTGGGGAAACTAGTATCTGATAATAATATTCTGACTGTGCAACTGAACAAAGTAATCCATATATGTTCTGCAAATGCTTACTTAGCCATGGGAGCAGATTGGGATGTTAAAGACACCGAAGAGGGAAATTTCTTCAATGTGATGTGTCCCCTGAGTGAGAAATATGAATATTCAACTGCTCATTTTTTTCCACCAATCAGATAATTAACCAAATTTTAAAAATATATCTTATTACCCACAGAAAGCAAACTCAAGATCTTCTCTTGCCCATGTGTAATTTGCTTCCCACTATTGTTAGTTGACCCCAGTTTGGTTTGATTCCATTGCTTTAGCCCTACTTCCAAATTGCCTTTGAGCCTCTCTGGACCACAATTCACTAGGTCATTAACAGTTTTGCTTCTTATTGTATTATTCTATCTGCCTCCGGGTGGTTTTGTTTTAATTAGAAAGAGAGAGACAGAGACAGAGACAGAGAGTGACAGAAAGACAGAGACAGAGAGACAGAGAGAAGAGAGAGACAGAGAGACAGAGAGAGACAGAGAGAGACAGAAAGAAGAGAGGGAGAGAGAGAATGGAAAAGTTTCAACATGAAGCCCACAGAGATTCCATACACAAGTACAAGTTTGGCAGAAGAACGGGGCCATTGTCAGCTTAACTCTAGTTTACTGGCTTACCAACAAGTATAATTTGGAGGGAAATAAGGATCATTTTTTAAAAAGTGACAATTTTCCCCATCAGGTAGATTACAGTATTTCCTGTTATTTTATGATACTGATATTTCACTTATACATTTTCTCCAGCTCCCATAAAATTTTCCATCTGGGGTGTACTTTTCTAATCCTTTGTAAGCCTTTGGATTCAATTTCTTCCCCTTCTCCCTCCTTTTTTTTTTAAAGTGTCAGTCTCCAACAATCTGCTCAGAGACCAGGGATCATAAGTTTACATCTCAGCTAAGCAGCTTATCCACTCACATAAAGTTCCCTATATAGCACTGGAGAGCACTTGGAGGAGGAGGAAAAAGCAAACTGTAGTGCTAAAGTTACCTTTGCATGAAACCTTAGTCAATGCCTTGAATAGTTTACAACTCAAACCCTTGAAAATTAAGCTTCACAAGGCTTCCAGCTGATAGACTTTTTTCCATACAGCAGATGAAAGTGCATGGCCAGTTAGGGCTTCCTTCAAGGCAGGGGGGAGAACAGCAATTGACTACAGCCAGTAGGAAAAGGGGAAAAAATAAAGTAAACGTTTTGAAATAGCTTAAATAGTACAATGCAGAACTTTTTTCCCCTCTTCTCTCCCAGTGGAACTGTAAAGTCTTCCTAGCCAGAGTCCAGGCAGAAAAGAACAAAGGCTGAAACATCATGTGGATAAAGTTACAGACTGATTATAACTCATGTGATGCTATTTTATTACTGATGGAACAAAACGGGAAACATTTCTTTCTTTATGGACATTATTTCCTGTTGCTGGAAGAGAGTGGGTTGTTGCTTTCACTCAAACAACATGGCAGTTCAATTGGCTTCACCACTGCCAGTATTGTTTACTGGATATGTAATGGCTTAAATTCTTCCCCCTCCCTGTGCTGGACACATTCTTCTCCTCTTCCCTCCCTGTAGCCAAGCTCTTTCAGTAGGTTTTCCATCACTTGTAGGACCTTAATGTCATTCCAGGAAAGTTTGTTTGGTGGGGGAAAGAAAACATCAAATGGTGATAAACTTCTCTGCCAGAATTTTCCAGGAGGAAAGCTGGAAATAAAACTCATATTCTCAATGGTGAATGTCTCCCTCAACCCAAGGAGGGGAAGAAAGGACAGGTCATGTTGCTTACCCGGGCACACCCATAACATGTGACTGGTTTGGTACGAATAGAGACCACATGCACAGTGCTCAATGATTCATACCATCTGAGTAGGCTATCGGGTAGGGCAAGTATAAGGCATGTCCAAGAATCCCATGTGTGGGTGGATACCCTGCCATTTACAGTATCTAGTAAAATTGCCCATTTCTTCCTCATACTTTGAGGTATGACTTGAGTTACTGGAGTCAAGCAGGGTTAACTGCTTCGGCTTACTTGCTTCATTAAACAGAAAAAGGTAATGAGATAGGTGAGGGAGTTATCCGGATAATTCATAGGAAAGGAAATCTCCTTAGAGAGGGATGGGGAGAGAAAAGCAATTCGGAGGCTAAAGTTTTCAGATTGGTCACCTACAGGGATCAAAATCATTAGAACAAATTGGATATTTAAATTGGAAAATCCCCAGTTCATCTTTGCTTACTGGTTCTCTTTTGGTATCTGTTTAAATTTGCCTCCACATATTTCATTTTAAATGTAATCCAGAAATGTCAGATACTATAGGCACATGTTGGTCCTTTCCCCATCCCTCTGCATTCTCCTTCAGAACAGGTCCAGATCCTGAAGCTTTGTGATCAACAAAGGAATCACTTCACATTCAGTCTTTGGTTGCAAAGTCTAGCAGGACTGAATGTTTCCCCGAAGAATTTTTTTTTAAGGGGATAGAAGTGGAGGCAGGCCTTCGACAAATGTAGTGAAGATAGCCTTTCAGTGAAGGGAGAATGTCAGTCTATGAAAAGTATAACAATGTTTTATTAATTAGCAAAGACAGTCAACACACATTTAATTACTGCTTTGTTTAATGAATGCATTTGGAGTTTGCCTTTTCTCAGATTTTTTTTCCTCGTTTGAAATTGTAAAAGGCAGCATAGCAAAGACATTGTGTTCTTAAGAAAAAAAAATGTTACAATTGAAATTGGACAGCTCCCTTGTAGACCAGTTTTTTTGTTCCCCAAAATTATTGATGTTTATTCTTCACCTCTCCCCTTATTTGCTTAAAGCAAAGTAAAAGACTTTTCCTGTTTTCTCCAAAATTTTACAGACTCTCAGGATAATTTATTAACATCTTTTGAAGAGGCAGATAATCTTTCAGCTAGACTAGAGGACAGACACTGAAAACTTCCAGGGAAATTGGCCTACTTGGGTCTTTAACAGAAACTAGCTAGCTTGCAATCAAACACACTTGAAGACACAGGCCTTGGAAACTCTTAAAATCTCCCCCACCTGAAAAAAATGTAGGGTATATATCAGATTTTGACTGGTCTTCTTCTTACCTATCTTGAATTCTAATAGAAAGTTGTCATTCCCTCCCAAGATGTCCATTCTTCCTATTTCAGCAACCAGTTTCTACTTGTTAGTTAGAAGTAGACATATTCTCCATTTTTAACACTTCCTTTTGAAGACTGAATTAATGATAAAATGCTAAAATGTCTTTAGCTAAATGAAAAGTATAAGAGTCTTCCCATAGAGGAGGAAGCGGTTGTTTATGCTCTAAGCAATGATGGTATAGATCCAGAGATACCATTAGGAAAGCGATCATTCAATGAGAGGGGTATATGTATAGTGGTAGTTGATAACCCACTGAAGGATACCATAGCAACAATTTGTCAGCCTGATATTGACAATAGTTACCATATTTCTACATATATATCTGAAATAGACATACAACTTCTCAAGACTTGTCAAACTTGTTGCTGATGATTCACGTGGATATAAGCAATTATTGCCAGAAGAAATTGTCAAAGTAATGGTAGGAATTATGAACTCCTAGCAAGAAACTGAACTTAAAAGGGAGGATAGCATTTTTTTATCATTACAACCAATTAAAGAGGGGAGCTTTAGAAGAGAAAGAGTTATTTGGGAAATAAACATATAGCTAATAAAATTATATCAGAGATCAGATTTCAGACTTCTGGGTGAACATTTAAAATGTTACACTTTAAAACACTTAGCCAGGGACAAAGGGCACTTAAAATGAACTGGTAAAGGTGGCGGCTAGGTGGTGCAAGGAATAGAGTAGTGGCCCTGGAGTCAGGAAGACCTGAGGTTCAAATCCGACCTCAAATACTTAACACAAACTAGCCGTGTGACCTTGGGCAAGTCACTTAACCCCTACCTTCCTCTCTCCCAAAAAAAGCAAAATAAATACATATATATACATATATGTACATATATACATAAACATGTAACTGATAAGAATATATTTGCTTCAAGTTTTGAAAAATCTAATCAACTAAACTTTAATTTAAAAAAAGAAGGAGAGAGAGAAATGAACTAAAATACATTTCCCAGACTGGATACCCCACAGTGTAGCAGCTACAACACAGGAAGATGACTGACAGTGGAGATGCCCAGTGATTTTGAGTAGATACAATTCAAGGAAGCAATAAAACTCACAGTCATTTGGCTATACACACACACACACACACACACACACATATGCATGGAGTATTGATGCTAATCTCCTCATGCTCCAAGGGTCAGGCTCTGGAAGAATACTTGAAAACTGTAGTACAAAATATGGAATGGAGTTATTTTATGCAATAGTACAGAATAATAAAACCATAGTTTTCTACATAAATAGAAAGGGATATGTTGAAATAGTATTAAGAGTTTGCTACTTACTTCACATTTTTTCCCACTCCATTCCTTTGAATTAGCAAGCATTTATTATATACTTATTATTGTGTTGGATCTTGGGAGTACAAAGATCAAAAAGAAAAAAAATCAGTCCCTACCCTGAAGAAGATTACATTCTATTGGAGAAGATAACATGCACATATATGTATATATCTAAATACAGAATAAATATATAGGAAATTGATTTAAAAAGTAAATTCAATGTAATTAAATTCAGGGTAGTTGAGGAGAAAGGCCAATAAGAGGGAGATTGGGAAAATACTTTCTAGAAAGTGATACTTGAGCTGCTTCCTAAAGGACATGGAGATTCTATGAAGCAAAGATGAGGAGAGATGCATTCCAGGCATGAGAGACAGCCATTGCACATGCACATGAAACTTGAAAGGTTGTGTGAGAACAGAGAGAAGATCTGAATTCTGAATCCATTCATCTCTTTAGGCTTTAAATTTCCTCATCTATAAAATGATTCATGAAAGCTAATGCCCCATCTATTTCTGAATCCTATAAACTTTGCTGCTTTGTGAAGGCTGATAGGCTTTGAAAAAGAGATGCAATAACAAAAGAAATTATTCCTTATACAGTGTGACTCATAAAGGTACTAGCTCATACAGAGTCCATGAATACAGAAGTCTCATGAAGGAACAACAATTCTCTCCCTCTAGTTAGTGTTTCTACATAACTACATGAAAGAGGAAAAAGTAAATATAGTGTAACTGAATACCTATTTACTCAGTTAACCCTCCCTAAAGAAGACTAAGAGTCCTTAAACTTTATGGGGTTTTTTGTAAACAAAGCATTATGTTAAAAACAGAAGGTCAACAGAGTCAGAAGCTACAACTGTGGTACTTCACATTTAAAACTTTGTTACTTGGGGCTGTGTAACACCATGCACAAGCAGATTCCCAAAAGAATACTACTGTGAATAGCTTTTAAGGTTTGTATTACAGAAAATGGAGTGAACACTCCATTTATTCCATTACGCATCAAGGCAAACATTCACAACAAATCATAATATAATATTCACATTACATCTTATCACAGAAAATCATGATATAGTGTTCATAACAGCTTTACATTGGAATGGCCACAGAGCTTTCACTTCAGTGGCCACAATATTTAGAACAAGGAACAAAAGAATAATCATCTGGTTTTCCTAAGCGGGGGGGGGAATCCTTCTTATTTTATCATTCAGTCAATTAAAAATGCAATAATCAGTCTTCCAGTCATGGGGCAGTCACAGACATACTCAATCGGTCACTTATCTTGGGATCAGTCACCAAATAAAATCATTAGAAAACCACACAAACCCTTCACCCTTCAGTGTCCAGCAAACCTCAATTTCATCCAAGGGGAAGCCTTTTCTTCATCTTGACTCAGGGTGGTCTCTCTGATTCCCTGGATCCCCTTCCAAGGTCCCAGCTCCTTCCTGAATGCACCAGTCACCTAGATACAAAGGTAGACAGCTTCCCAGTCCTTGTCCAGTCCTCAGGGCAGTCCCTGGCACACACTGAAGTTCACAGGGTCCAGCACATCTCAAACCCTTTACCACTTCTGTTGCCGGGAACTCAAGGATCAGCCAGGCCATGAACAAAGTCTTATCCTGGCCATGCTTCTTCAGTCCTCCAGCAGTTCAGCTGGCCCTAAGACCTAGAAGAAATCTTGGCCTTCCAGGCAAGACCTCTTAGCTTTCCAGGCTGCCTTCACCAGATTCTGGTCTTGGAAAACTCCAACTCAGTTCTCAGCTTCCAGATGCTGGGAGAGAAACTCTCTCTCTCTCTCTCTCTCTCTCTCTCTCTCTCTCTCTCTCTCTCTCTCTCTCTCTCTCTCAAGAAAACTCCAACTCAGTTCTTTAGTCCAGAAGCTCATCTCCCAGATGCTGGGACAATCCTGCTTCCTCCAATGGGAGGAAGATTCCCAATTCTGTCTCTCTGTCTCTAGAACTCTTCTTATATACACACACTGGCCTCCTCTCTCAGCCAATCCCCTTCTGCTATGTCAGCAACAGGGGAGTTCACTCCCTCTCAACAGGAGGCAGGGCTCACACTGTCCATACCTAGTCCTAAGTTACTAAGGGCTAAGTATTTGCTAAATTGATTACTGTTACAGGTGGTACAGTCAATAGAGCACAGGCCCCTGGAGTCAGTAGGACCTGAATTCAAATCTGAACTCAGACACTTATCATGTACTAGCTGTGTGACCTTGGGCAAGTCACTTAGCCCCAATTGGCCTGCCTTCCCCTCTCCAAAAAGAGGGGGAAAAAACCTTAGTTGCTAGATTTTAACCCTTAATAAACAAATATTTTGTAGGATATATTCTCAGAGATCTTTTGCAACTGAGAGACCAAGAGAAACAAACACAGAGACAGAGACATAGAGGCACAGAGATAGAGACAGAAAGAAAGAGAAGGGGGAGGGGTTTGGGAAAGATACAGAAATGAATGTTTGAGTTCAAGCTATAAACCCATCTCTGCATTCCCCCCAGTTAGCTACAAAGAGATAAAGGAAACATTAGGTAGTAGCCTAAGCCAAATATCTGCTGTTTACTCTGAATTTCTGGAAGAGTAGTAAAAATTCTTCATCTTTACTGTTACCCAGGATGTTCTTCTGTTGAATCAATGTAGAAAGGAAGTGTGGATGGGGAAGAAGAAGGGGAAAAGAGCACATGTCTAGTATATTCCTAGACAAATTTTCTTTCTTTTCCTTTCTTCCTTTCTTCCTTCCTTGGAGTTAAGTGACTTGCCCAAGGTCACACAGCTAGTAAGTGTCTGAGTCCGGATTTGAACTCAGATCTTCCTGACTCCAGGGCTGGTGCTCTATTCACTGAGCCACCTAGCCACCCCACCCTTTCCCATTTTCTGTACTCATATAGCTACCACCCTAGTTCAGGCACTTGTCAGCTTGTGCCTAGACTATTTTCTTATTTTTTCCATTCTTTAAAATTTTTCAATTAGCAAGCATATATTTTTCTCTCCCTCATACTCTACCCCCAATTTAAAAGACAAACAAAACCCTTGTAACAAATATGCATGGTAAAGCAAAAGAAATTCCCACATTGTCCATGGCCAAAAACATGTGTGTCTCATTCAGCATCTTGAATCCATCACCTCCCCATCAGGAAGTAGCTAGCATACACCATTACAAGAGTTTTCTAATTGGTTTCCCTGTTTTTAGTCTCTCTTCTCTCAAAACCATCCTCTCCCTAAAACAACAAAATTAACACTCCTAAAATCAGGTCTAACCATATAATGTCTCTACTCAAGAAACTTCAGTGTCTTCCTATTGCCTCTATGAAAATTGTCCTGATCTGTATCTTTCCAATGAACCCACATGGCTCTGGAGGAGAAGGTGAGGCTTACACAGCCCTCCCTCACTTAAATCCAATTGATTGTCAAGTCATGGCATCATCTTCCTAATGTTATGGTCCTCTTTGAGAATGAAGGACAAACAACAATCAGAAACACTCATATCAGGCGTTACCTTGTCCATGAAGCCTTTCCAGAATATCCTAAATTCTAGTTTGTCTTCTCACCAATTACCTGGATTGGCTTGGTACATTTTCAAAATGTATGTATGTTTCTACATTTTCCCCCAATAGGATATAAGCCTTGAAAGCGGGAGCTATTTTGTTTTTATCACTGTATTTCCAGAACTTAGCACAGTATCTAACACATGAGAGATGCTTAATAAACATTTGTTGGTGAAGATACTGATTGATAGTATCCTCCAGAGTTGCCACACCCAATGTCACTGGATGGCTGAGCTACCAGTTATGAGCAAGTTATCCAGACACTGTATGACAAACAATTCAATATAGTTTTAAGAAATAGGAAGCAAAACAGGTGGCTGTCAGTTGGAGAATTACTAAACAAACTGTGGCACATGAAGATAATGTAATATTACATGTGAAATTATGAATATGAAAATAGACAACCATGAGTAAACTTACAGGTACTCATGCAAAGTAAAATAAGAAAACTATTAAAAATAAAATATATGGGGGCTTTGTCTTTTAAATTGTGGGTAGAGTATTAGGGAGAGAAAAATATATGCTTGCTAATTGAAAATTTTTGAAGAATGGAAAAAAAACAAGAAAAAAATAGTCTAGGCACAAGATGACAAATGCCTGAATTAGGGTGGTGGCTATATGAGTACAGAAAATGGGATGGGGTGGGGTGGCTAGGTGGCTCAGTGAATAGAGCACCGGTCCTGGAGTCAGGAAGACCTGAGTTCAAATCCACCCTCAGACACTTAACACTTACTAGCTGTGTGACCTTGGGCAAGTCACTTAACCCAATTGCCCTACCTTCCCCCCTCCAAAAAAGACAAATAAAAAAATAAAATATTTGTATTGTGTTTGTGTGTGTGTGTGTATGTGTGTGGAGAGAGAAAGAGCAAGAAGAAAGGAGACAGACTGTATCATGAAATCAGAACATAAAAAAGAAGGAAAAGTACTCTTTAATTACTGTGACCAAGCTTGGTCCAGAAGAAGAGTTTTGTTTTTGTCTTTTAAATTGTACCTTCCTTCCTTCTTTGCAGAGGTAAGGACATTGAATGTGAAACATTGTAACTACAATCAGATGTGGTTGGTATGTTCACTGGTTTTCCTGACCTGCTTTTTTCCCCTTTCCCTTTTATTATTTGTTACAAGAGGCAGTTCCTGGAAATTAGTACGAATAAAATGAAAGTTAAGATAAGTCATTGGCTAAACAAATATTTGAAACTAACTGACCTTTCTGATGTTGACTGGTAACCCAACCAGCCAGTGCCACTGGTAGAAAAAGAGAAAGGGAATATAACCTTTTATTAGTAGTCGTATGACCTAGTATTCCTGGGGTTCATTACTACAAAATGTGGGCATACAGCCCTATGTCTTGTTTTCCTAACCAATTTATAAGAACTTCAAGAGTGAAGACAAGATGTTTTAGTTGTTCTGAATGTCCCCAAAGTATCCAGGAATTCTGCAAAAGCAGTGGGAATTCCATCACTGATGTTGCCTGACTGAGCAATTGGAGATAGCATGTCTGAACAAGACTTGTATTGACCATTCCTGGATCTCTACTATTGAGAAAATTATCCAAGTTACTGGGATGGACCCATCATTGTAGAAACATTATAGCTGGCTAGGGCTAACACAAAATAGAGCAAATAAATTTCAACTACCCCCAAAGTTCCAGTCATAAGCATATCACTCTTTCTCTCTATAGCTTTACTTCCTGTTTGTTTAGGAGGAATATGGGAGTAGAAACTAGAAAAGACAAAAATCTCTTCATCTCCTTCCACTACAGGCCTGCTACAAATTTCTTTGATTTTCTCCATTCCTGATGTATGAAGTTTGGGAACAAAGTAATGGTATCAGGGAATGTCAAATCTGCGGGCTAAAAATGTCTTCCTCTAGAAAATGGAAAAGTCATTTCTGAATTGAATGAAACAATTCTCCAAGCTGAATTCTCAGCTTTTAGAGTATCCTATGCCTCTCACTCTCAAGGATTGCATTTTTAAAGAGGAATTAGGGATCATAAATGTGAAATGAGTCATAGGCTGAGTACAAAATTTGTGCAACTTCATCCATTAGAGAGGGAAATTCTGGCAGGCCATTCTTTAAAAACAATATGAGAGCAGTCATATTACTAGGCTTCTTCATTCTTCTTGGTGAAGAAAAAGAATGAATTGATTTAGAAATAATTATGTTACAGAATGGAAACTAGTCACTAATACAAAGGATACAGGATTCTTTCTATGCCTCTCCATGTTTTCTCACAAGTACAAACAGGAAAGAAAATAACTACATTTCCCAGTATTCCTCACTCCAAAATATGAACTCTTATTGAGAGAAAAAGAATTCCAGTTCCCATGAGGCATACATACTGACAACACAAGTTAAATATTTAGGGTGTTTAGGGAAAGGGCTTATAAAACTGAGAAATGATAAAAGTTCCTTTTGGGTCTGTGGCTATAACTGAAATCCGAAGCTTCATAGGAACTGTGAGTGCAGATACAGAGAAAGACAGAGACAGAGAGAAACAGAGACAGACAGACAGAATGACAGAGACAGAGAGACAGAGACAGAGAATACATCCTCTTTCCCCATGTATTATATTAAGGGATGTTGAAGCCATCTTTCCCCAGACTCCTCTAAGAAAGAGGAATGGGATTGTGCTTGGAATCTCCCACTGATAGTGTTTCCTACTCTTTTGCCATTCATTTTCTTTATCAATTTTATGTTTGACTAATTCCCATTGGGTTCCTTCTTGAGTTTGTTAGCAGGAAGAACAACTGATAACCTGGACCCAAGTTTCCACAGAAGTTTCAGGTCATTTTTATTTCAAAGTGGAGGGTCAGGTGTGCAACAAAAGTAGGCTAGAAAGATGTCATCACTGAAAATCCCCTACAAATGATTGTGATTCCTGTAGGGCCCAGAACTGGCTAAACCATAGGATACAATGATTTAATGTTAAGTTTAATTCTACCCTCTACTGAGGGAAGTGGCACTCTGCTTACCTGAATTTGTATTGGCCCAGAAGAAGGCCTCTACCCAGGAACATAAAACTTGTGGGTTGTCCTGGACCACAACCCCTGCAGAAGATGTGGCCAGGACATCCTAGAAGAACCAAAATTCAAGATCCTATGTTTATGAAGCAGCTAACCACCTAAATAATGTGATTTGAAGTAAACCAGCTTATTATTAGTTGCCTCCTCACAGTGCCTGAAATTTCCAAAATTAATTAAAGGGTTCAGGAAAACTCCAAATTATAATTCACATTAAATCATCTGGGAGATGGGCAGAATTAACCCATTAAGTCACTGTTATTGGAGTAATATCCTAGCAGGTGAGGCTAGTTTTTTCCTTAAAAAGTGTGAAGTCATTCATGGTTCAAGGGACTATGACTCAAACTGTTGATGTCACTTCCCCATCACATGTATACAAAGCATCCATGAAAAGCTGGAGGACCCCTCTGATACTTGGCCAGTGGATCACATGCAGTGGGAGCTGATGTGCTAAATGGCTATTCTTGTTACATAGCTTACTCTTGCAATAGACAAATACTCTTTCATTAATTGTTGAATGACCAGTCAGAGTCTCATTTTGTTCCAATATTTAACCTAAACTACCAGGGAACTGGACTCAGACTCAGCCCTAACAGCCACTCTTAGCCATTTATAAGTTAGATATCATTATTTTAGTCCCCTAACAGAGAGATCGCTCTCAAAGGCATGTGATCTAAGACAAATATATTTGCTATATTGTAGATGGTAAAAAAAAAAAAGGTAAAGATCATAGGATACCACTGCTTCTAAGAAAATAATGGTGAAGAATGATAAAAAATAAGAACCAGAAAAAGAAGAAAATCTAATTTAGAGGCAGTATGGAATGGAGAGATGACCCCAGGTTCAAGTCCTAAATGATACATTTTAATAAGCTGTGTTTCAACGTTTCAAAGACTTTGATGCCTCAACTATAAAAAGAGGATAACAATAATATTGACTCTCCTTGTCTCACAGGGTTGTTGTGGCAACATTGCTTTTCTAACTTTAAGTTAATCATTTGTATTACCTTGATGTAAAATGTCGGAAAGCTAGTGGACATCGGGAGATGTCAAGTACATGAACAGAGAAGAGAAAGTCATAGAACAGGATAGAGAAAGAGAAGACATACATTGCCTATTTCTCTATTTTGCCTCAAGACAGAACTGCTAATATCAATAATTAGACACAGCTGGTAGTTCTATCAATCACCTACTCATCACCATTACTCACTTTTTACTTGAACTTTCTTCAAGTATTTTTAAAACCATTGTGTAAGCAGGTTCAGAGGTCACCAGTTCAGGCACAATGAATTGACAAGTTTATCAGATGAGAAGTTCATCATAACATTAGAAATATTAAACAGGCAACTCTCTTGACTTCTCAATGCCCACAGGTGATTCTTTAAGACAGTTACAGATTAGTTACCCATCTGTTCTGATAAAGGAACATTCTAGACAGGGGTGAAATCACAATACTATGCCCAAAATATGATGACAATAAAAATAGTAATAAGGGCAGATAAGTGGCGCAGTAAATAGAGCACCAGCCCTGGAGTCAGGAGGACCTGAGTTCAAATTTATCATGAGACACTTAACACAAAAAATTCGCCATGTGACTTTGGGCTATACTCCAACTCAACCCCAATTGCCCTACCTTCCCCCTCCAAAAAAGCAAAAAAAGAAACATAAATAAAAACCAGCAATAACTTATATAACGGCATATGGATTACAGTGGGTTCTACATAAGTTATTTCACTTGATCTTTATATCACACTTTAAAGCTGGCACAACAAGTATCAATCAATTTCTCCATTTTGCAGATGAAGAAACTAAACATGGAAAGGTTAAGAGAATTTCTTGATGGTGCAAATGTAATAGCAGTGATGTACCAGTGACAGATCAATATTGGGATGTTCCTATCAATATTTCACAGATAATGCCTCTATTCCATGGACAAGTTTGTGCTCCAAACACTTGTCAACCATCTTGCCAATGTTTTTCAAAACTACTGCTAGGCAAAACAAAGAAACAAACATGTTATAAAGGCAAGTACCTAAAAAAAACAACTCTACTTTGATGGGAGCCATTGTTCCAGGTCTGATTCTATCAAATGAGGAAGAATTGGTTGTAGAATAATAATTGTCATAATAATAATTCACATTTATGTTAACTGTGAGATTTATATATGCTTTCTTCAAAATTACCTTATGAAGTTGTTAGTGCAAATATTATCATTCCATTTTACAGATTAGGAACCAAGCCTCAGGGAAGATAGATGAACTCACCATCACCAGTCATCTTGACTTTGGTTTTGCCATTGGACTTTGATGACTCTGAAAGACAGAAAGAGGTCAAGGATTTTGTGCAGCTCTGCTTTGCTTAAGTCCGTTTCATGAATAATCAAGATATCACCCAGTGATATCATTGATCCTCTTTGAAAACAAATAATAAACAACAACATTACTTCGCATTCCTTATCACCTGCAATTCCTCAGCTTTTTTCCCCATTAATAAACATTTTAACTTGTCACCACATTAAATGGACCCATTCTTTTGCCTGCCTCAGCTTCCCTTGACTAACTACTGACTCCCAGAATGAATCTCTGGTCCAGTCAATTCAATATGCATTTATTAAACTGTGTGCTAGGCACTATGATAAGTCCTGGGAGTACAAATACAAGAAGAAAAGAATCTAATCCCTGCCCTCCATCCCAAGAACCCTAATGAAGGGGAAATCTTGAATCAAGAGTGGAGGATGGAGAGAAATTAAAACATGACTAACTTGGGAACTGGCTTTAAATGGAGGTTCTGGAAGCAACCAACCATTCAGAGGAAGGAGCCTCACTTACAGAATGTACTTCTAGTGTAAAGAGACCAGGGATAGAGTGCCTTTCCAGAGTGGGAGACCATCAGGGCATAGTGAACTTCCAAGGTGAAAAAAAGACTTCTGAGTTACAGAGGAGAAAGTCAGTATGGAGAAAAGTGAAGTCTGGAGAGGAACAGGCATATTCAACCCAGACAGTATACTGTGTTAGTATAGAATTATTCAATGACAACCACACAGAAGAGAGAATTCCAAACTATGCTGGTATTATAGGGAAGACATGGTTCTGGTGACTTACCAGGATTGTACCATATTGGTATTTTTTTTCCACAGTTGGTCAATGCTATGTACATACATACAAACAGTCTCTCTGAAAGAAGGAAAGATGAAAAATATGGAGATAACAGTATTCTCCTATTTATATAGAAAAATAAAGTTTTTTTTCTTCATCGCAGAAAAATCATTCAGATAGAAAACAAAGGAGAGAAAAGACGCTAGAGGAAAATATGAGCTTAAATTTTTGACAAGAAATTTAAGAAAAGAAGACACAAATTAACAAGAAGTTAAGATGGACCTCTGAATACCTGAAACTACATAATAGATTTAAGGCCTTTTTTTTGTACATTCCATCTCTGATAAGTGCCCCGTGTTCCTATATCTTAAATTATAGTTCATAAAGCCATATCTCCTTTCCTATATAGTCATACTTTCAGTATATTTTTATCTTCTAAAGTCCTTGCCTGCAAACAGAAATAGCAAAGGAAACTCCATCTATTTTCTCCATCCCCTCCCCCAAGTCCTTTAGTTTCCTGACCAAGGCTCTACCCATGGACCCTTGACTGGCTTTTTATGTCAGTATCATTTATTCCCACAGGAATTACCAGTCCTCATAGGAAAATATTCTATTCCATTTCCATTTAGTCAATAAGTAGTTTCTGAGAACCCACTATGTTCCAGGCACATATAAGGGTGCTAGAATGACAATAATGATGAGCTTTTTAAAAGTGCAGGGATAGAAAAGGCTTGCTTATTGCCACAGGGAATGTCCTCAAGTAAAAGAGGGATTTGATTTTTTTACTCTAGAGGGGTAGAATTAGAAACAATGGGTGGGAGTTACAGAGAAGTAGATGTTTAACTCAATATAAAGAAATAGGAATTGCCAATAATTCCCAGGGCTACCTGGGAAAGTTATTAGCTCCCTAACACAGGAGGTCTGCAGAAAGAAGTTGGATGGCTGCATACAGTAAATGAGATTCCTGTTGAGGGAGGGGTTGAAGTAGATGGCTTCTCAAGTCCCTTCTAACTTAGATATTCTATGATTCCACCATATTACTGCTAATGCAACTTTTTATATATAAAGTTCCAACCTTTATTGTCTTTATCATGCCACAGTTAGAAGATCAAAGGGGATGGGTATCATGTGAGAAGAGCATTCTGAAAAAGGAATTTTTGTCAGTCCAGGGGGATTGTCAATCAGTAATGGAAAACAAAGGGTGTCTCTAATCACCAGGACCAGTAAATTCATCACTTATTCTGAAACCACAAGGACACTATGCCAATGTACCCTAGGGAGACCTACATGACATATAATCTATTTCTAAACCTTCAACTCAGTTGAAGGCAATTGTAACATGCCATCAAAATAATGCTCAAGGGCATAACATCTTCCCACAATTGTAGGAACTTCTTATTTTAAAGTAAATCCGATCCTGCTGGCAAAATGGTTTCAAATTCCCAAGTGAACAGTCATTTGTGTATCCCTAAATAAAATGCATAAAGTACTAGACAGTCTCTAAATATGAGCTCATGACTGAGAAAGGTGAAAAAAGGGCCTCTGATGTGGTCATCTCATCATCAAGGCCCCTAAGATATTAGTCCTCCTTTCTCATTGCTAATAATGCCATTTTAAAGTTATTGTCTGTCTTCAGGATTATGTATATGTGTGTATGAGTATGCATGCATATTTCCTTTCATTTTTATTTCTCTCTTGGAAAGCTTCCCCCACCACCTTTTTTTCCACGTGGATTCAGATCTTAAAAATTCATTTTCAAACAGATGTGTCTGATGGAGCCTATTGGTTAGCATAGGAAAGAAAACATAAAACCACTTTCCTTCCTCCCCAAGCTCATCCCTACTTCCCCCCCCCAACAGAGGTCCTTAAATAGACAAAAAGCTAATTATCTGATAACCAGAAGTAAAATATTATCTTAGACAAAACCATCTTTAGCTGGCATACAACTCATTTGAATTGTCAGTTCAACATTAATTTTATCTGCTTTTCACTTTATTGGATCAATCAAAATGACTTGGTGATTTTTGCATTGTGGTCACAGTCTAATCCTCATTCTATCACATAATTTACAGAATCAGAGAATTTCGAAGTTAGAAGAGCCTTCAAGGGTCACCTAGTCTTACCTATACTTGAAAAAGAATCATTTCAAAAGCTTCATGATTGGGCACCCAGATTAAGCATCCTGGGGCACATCTATAATCCTTGCTTCTGAGAGGGCTGAGACTCATGAATAACTTGAATTCTGCAGAAGATTAATAGAGCTGTTTATCCAGCTCTAACCTGTATAATTCAGATTCCAGTCTCTATTTCCAACTCTCTACTGAATATTTTGAGCTGAATGTTCCTTAAACATCTTAACCTTAATATTTCCAAGACCAGTCTCATCCCAAGTCTCCCCCTTCCTAGCTTCCCAATTCAGGGCACCACCATCCTCCACATCACCCAGGCTCACCATCTGGGTATCATCCTCAAAACCTCACTTTCTTTCACCTCTCCTATCTAATCACTTGCCAAGTCCAGTTGATCATACTTTTGCAATATCTCTTAGTCATACTCTCTTTTCACTTCTGACATGGTTAACCATCCTGGTACAGGCCTTCAGTCTCTCATGCCTGGACAATTACAGTAACCTTCTGGTTCCCCCTGACTCAAGTCTCTCCCCACTTCAGTCTGTCCTCAATTTAGCAATCAAAATGATCTTCCTAAAGCACTATTTAGATCTTGTCACTTCCCTATTAAATAATTTCCTATGGTTATCTATTACCTCCAGGATCAAAAAATAAAATCCCATTGGCTTTTAAAGTCTCTTATAATCTGGCCCCTTCTTACCTTTCCAATCTTATACCTTATTTTCTCTGTGAACACTGTCAATCCATTGACATTGTCATCCTTTCTGTTTCTAGCATAAGATACTTCATTTCCTAGTTCTGTACATTTTCATTGGCTGTCTCCGGTACCCGGAATTCTCTCTCTCCTCATATCTATCCCTTCATTTCCTTGGCTTACTTCAGATCTCAGTTAAAATCCCACCTTCTGAAATAAGCCTTTCCTACTCCCCCTTAATATTAATGGCTTCTGTCAGTTGATTTTCTCCAATTTATCTTGGATATATCTCTTATGCACATAGTTGTTTGCATGTTGTCTCCCTCCACTGAACTGAAAACTCATTGAAAACTGGAACTATTTGTTGCTTTTTTTGGTATTCCTAGAGCAAAGCATAGTGCCTGGTCCACAATAGGTGCTTATTAACTTCTTATTGTTGAGTTGTTTCAGTTGTCAGACTCTTTATGACCTCGTTTGGAGTTTTCTTAGAAAAGATACTGGAGTGGTTTGCCATTTCCTTCTCCAGCTCATTTTATAGATGAGGAAACTGATGCAAATAGGGTTAAGTAACATGCCCAGGGTCACACAACTAGTAAGTGTCTAAGAACAGATTGGAACTCAAGAAGATAAGTCTTCCTGATTGCTGACTGTCCACTGTTCCAAATAGCTGTTGACTTGATATGAATTCAAAAGTCTGAGTTTTAATTTGCACTTCATGCATAGAGTGAGTGCCATACTGGGCACACCCAGTTCACTGGTATGTGCCAAATTTTGAACCCCTCTATACTTGCAATCTGCAAAATAAAGGGATTGAACTATAGAATGTAACTCACCTTGTAAAAGTCCTTTAAGCTTTTTCCAATGCTTTCCTCACTAATGTAATGTGAGGTCATGCAAGTATTATTATTCTCATTGTGCAGATAAGGCAGCTGAAGGGAAGTGATGCCAAAGGTCACACAGGAGTTCAGCATTGAACTTGCAACCCTCTGGATCCAGATTCAGTGATCTTTGAAGAGCTACCACATTACCCCACAGTTGTCTCTTTTCGTAGAACAGTAAAATGAAGTCCCAAACAGGAAGCCTCCAACAGCTCACTCAGGGCTCTGCTTTCCCTCACTGAACCTAGGACTTCTGGAATTAGAGGCGGAAAGTGCACTGAGAAAAGCTCAAAGATTTTCAGTTCACCTGAGCAACCCCAAGTGGGTTAGATAGCTAAGATAAAGAGCTAACGTTGGCTAAGTGGAGGCCATTGTGTTTGCACAAATGCCTTTGAAAAGTAGGGATATTCTTTGAATTTTTCTCTCCCCAGTAGAAACTAAAACCTAAGGGTATTTCTGAGTTCTTTGTCCTCATCTCTTGTGCAATTTCCTTTTCATTCTATGTCTCCATTTTGTTGTACTTGTCATCACTTCATGTTCTATGGCCTGCATAAGCCCTCCTTTGTACTTACTATTTTAAGCTTCCTCCTTATCATGGGGCTGATATTTGCTCCTTCCTTGCTCAATAGCCTAAGCATCAGGTTTGAAATCCCTAGACTCCCTGGAGCCACCGTGTTGAATCTCTGCAGAGGCCATGGGGTCTCTATTCTTTCCCAGTTGCTTCAAATTTCACCTTGGAGGGTCAGATACTACAGACCTAGGGACTAACTCTTCAAAGAGACACTATAAGAGAATTTTAATCCTGCCAAAATGCAAATTACATATTATTTTCAGGCTACCTATTTGACCAGTAGCTTACAACATTTGGAGCTTCTGACCAAAATCTGAAATTTATTTTCCCCAATTTGACATTAATTATTATACTAGGTACACATGATCCAGCAATGGCCTTTACCAGTAAATGGGTAACCAACTAAGGACATATACCCCAAACATTATTTCCTTCAGATGCTTGCTAATCTTTTAATGAGAAAAAGCTTTTCACTCCATACTTAGAAATAAGACTGAAAATGCAGCTACCCTTGGAAGACCTGGCAAGCTAAAAAAAATTCGCCCTAAGTACAACTGATTGACCATGAATTCTTCTCTGAAAATTGGCTCAAAGACAACTATGGCTATAGCAAACATTTCTATAGTACTATACTTTCCCGCCAAGACTGAGATCATTCCACATCTTTTCATTCATACAACAAATATGCAGCAAGCATCTATTTTGTAGAAGTTATTGTGATACACACACAAAAAAGCAGAAAAATTGACATGATTTACTTTTAACCCTCAAGGAGTTTATAGTCTAGAAGAGATGATATGCACATATAAATAAGATTTAAAGTAGAATATGCTAAGTTCATAGGAGAAGTCAGATAGGCAACGAATATATTATATACCAATTATGTGCCCACACACCATGCTAAGTGCTGGGGATTCAAAGAAGGGCAAAAAACAGTCCATGACTCTGAGGAACTCACAACATAATGGGGAAGACAACATGAAAACAATCGTGTACAAACAAAATGTATATTTAGCATACACTGGAGATAACTTAGGGGTGAGGCACTAGCATTAAGAGGGACCCAGGAAGATTTCTGGTAGAGGGAAGATTTAAGCTAATATTTGAAGGAAGTTAAAGGGAGAGGAGCACTTGAGGGATGAGGGATAGCCTGTGAAAAGATTGAGTTAAGAGATAGAGGAACTGCAAAAAGGCCAGGGTCACTGAATCATTGAGTATGTGAGGGAGGAAATAACATTTCAGAAAGAGTAAAAAAAGGAAGGAATCAGGTTATGAAGGACTTTAAAAGCCAATCAGAGAGTTTTATATTTGATTCAGGAGCCAAAGGAGTTTATTGAATGGGAGTGGAGTGACCTTTGGGAAGATGGCTTTGGTACCTGAATAAAAAGTAGACTAGAGTGGGGAAGAGACTTGAGGCAGGGAGGCCAATCAGAAGGTTACTGCTCTAGTCCAGGTGTAAGTGATTATAGCATATACTAGGGAGATAACATTATTGAGAGAAAGTAACACGTATGAGATATATTATGAAGGTGTATTAAATAGGATTCAGCAACTGATTGGATAGGTGGGAAGAGAGGATTCAGATTTGAGTGAGAATTCATCTGGCTTGTGAACCTAGAGGACTAGGAGGATGGTGGTACCTCTAATAGTAATGAGAAAGGCAGGAATAAGGAAAGGTTTTGAGGAAAACATAATGAATTAAGCTTAGGGCATGTTTAATTTAAGATATCTAGGGGACATATAGCTAAAGATGTCTATTGGGCAATTAGATATGTCCACCTGGGAGACAGGTTAAGGCTGGATCCAGGAACCATCTGAGTAGAACTGATAATCCAATCTATTGGAGCTGATGAGATCACCAGATGAGTCTATGGTATTCAGAGAGAAGAAGGCTCATGAAAGAGCACTAGGAGATACCCAGGGTTAGTGACTATAACCTGGATAAAGATAGAGCAAAGGACTCTTAGAAGGAGCCATCAAGCAGGCAGGAGGAGAACCAGAAGAGAAGAATATCATAAAAATTTCAAGAAAAGAGAGAATCCAGAAGTAAGTTATTGACAGTGTCAAAGGCTGCAAAGAGGTCAAGAACAATGAATGTTGAGAAAAGGTTGTTAAATCTGGCAATTAAGAGATCATTGTTACATTAGAGAGAGAAGAGAGGAAGTACCAAAGGCTTAATTTAGATGGGGAAGAGATTGTTACTACTTGAATAATTGGGGAAATTTTCATGAAGGTAGCTTTTGACCTGGACCTTGAAAGTTGAGCAGAATTTCAAAAAGGCAGAATAGAGCATTAGGCAGAAAATGTTCTCTCTCACTTAGAGTCTATGTCAGAGAGTAAGGAAAGGCAAGAATGGGAAAATTAGTAGGATCCAGAATATTGATAGCCTCAAACACTAGGCTCAGGAGTCTGAGAAAGTGGGCACTACCCACCCAACTCTCTAGCCTCTTGCTGGTAGAGTTAAGTATCCTATGTCCCTACTCCCCATTACTCATTCCATATGAGGTAATTTAGAAAATATTCTCATTTCACTAGTCCTAACTTACTGTTTTCCCTGTGAATGATAGCATAGCATTCTATTAATGTTATTATGCCTTTTATCTAAAACTCTCTAAGTTTGAGTCCTGACAGGCTCTGAGGCTTCCCCTGGAGTAAAAAAACCCATTCACGCTGAAAGCTACACCACTGTGTGCTGTTGTCTGAGTAAATGTAATAGGTGCTATCTACTAAGCCTGTTACTCACTGGCATCTGTTCTCCTTCCCTTGTGGTCAGTAATGAGGCTTCATTACTGCTATTCCTATGTGTCTTTTCTGCTCTTCATTCAATCTTTTCTGCACTGAATTCATTCATCAATACATGGGTATGTGTGTGTTTATCTTTGAACAAACACTACAGACGGCCAGTGAGCTGGACCTAAAATCAAGCATGAGCATGGGAATGAGCTAGATTGCCTTGGAAAAATGCAAGTTGTTTTAATGACTCCCAAATCCTCTCTGAAAAAGCTCATCTTTTAAATCGAAATATTCTTCTAGGGTCATTGTATCACTGCAAGTCACAGAAAACAACAGTTTCCAAAGCTGAGGATGGAAAAATTCATGATGGGTTTGAGAAAGCAGTAGCACATTTTACGATGGATAGAACATTGGGCTTGATGTCAAATGATCTGCGTTCAAACCCTTACTGTCACTTAAAATTGTATGACCTTGGGCAAGTCTTACCATTTCTCCGGGTCTCAGTTTTCTCATCTGTAAAGTGAGGGGTTTAACCTTTAAAGTCTCTTCCATCTCTAAAGCCTATGATGTATTACAAACAAAGAATTAGGATGATGAATGAACAGAAATTATACCATCAAAGAAATGTATACATGAAAAAAGAAGGTAGACCTATCATGTCCAAGACCTATCATATCCATGTGCTCTACTGGTAGCTCATTATGTCAAGGAGAAAGCAAGGAAAATGCCCAATACCTTCAAAGGATTTGTCAAGAACTTATGGGGAGTCCATGAACAGGAACCACAGAGAATAGACAAAACTCAATGGGTTGTGATATACATCATTAATGGGAATCAACTCATATTGATGAGATTACAAATACCTTGAGTATTTTAATATATTCTAAGTATATCTGCAGTTGGCATGGTTTGACTGCATCAAGTCTTGGATGAGATCTAAAAGCATTCAAAAGAGTTTGGCCTCTTGGATGAGATCTAAAAGCATTCAAAAGAGTTTGGCCTAACTCTTCACTGAGGAAAACTAAATGTATGAAGAATTTCTGGTTTTCCAATTGAGTGGGTAACACATAAATCTCATCCATCAAAGTGTATGTATAATACATACATGCATGTATAAATGTGTGTGATACATGTATGTGCATGTATGACAGACATTGGAAATGAACAAAAATTGGAATCAAAACTGGAGAATGAGTTGAATTGCCTCTGAGAAACTGTAGTCATTTTAATTATCCCAAACATTTGCATGAAATAAAAACTTATGTCATTAATACCAAAATTCTTCCAGTGTTGTTTATGGCTGCAAGGCAGGATATACTATGAATTTCAAAACCTATAGCCTCCAAAGTACTGAAAATGAGAATTGCTTGCCAGAAGAAATATCAGCAATCTTTGATATGCAGATACTGCCACTCTGATAGCATAAAAATGGAGAGGAATTGAGAAGCCTCTTGATGAGGGTAAAAGAAGAAAGTGTAAAAGCTAGTTTGAAGTTTAACTTCAATACAACTAAGATTATGGTACTGGTCCCATCACTTCCTGGCAAAGAGATGGAGAAGAAATGGAAGCAGTGTCAGATTTCATATTCTTAGGCTCAAAGATCACTGCAGAAGAAGAATGAAGCCATGAAATTAAAAGATACTTGCTCCTTAGAAGGAAAGATATGGCAAACCTGTACAGAATACTAAAAAGCAGAGAACTACCTTGCTGAGAAAGGTTCATATAGCCCAAGCTGAGCTGTTTTTTCTCCACTAGTAATGAATGGCTGTGAGATTTGGACTATAAGGAAAGCTGAGCATCACATGATCTATACTTTCAAACTGTGGTACTGGAGAAGAATTTAAGAGTTCCTCGGACAGGAAGGAGATCAAATCAGGCAATACTTAAAGAAACTAATTCAGACTATTCATTGGAATAACCTCAAGCTTAAATACTTTGGGCCACATAATGAGAAGACAGGACTTATTCGGAAAGATCCTGATATTGGGAAAGATTGAAATCAAAATTAGGGGATGGCAGAAAAAAAGATAGATAGTGTCGTGAAAGCAATGAACATGACCTTGGACAGACTTTGGGAGATGGTGGAAGATAGAACAGCCTGGAATGTTGTGTCTATGGGCTCAGGAAGAGTTGGAACACTACTGACCAATACAACAACAAACAACAAAGAGAAGAGAGGGCAATGGGAGGTACATGGAAAAGTTAGTGTTAGTAGGCTAGAGACATTACAAAAAGGAATTTCCAAGGATTGGTAGAGAAAAAGAAAAGGAGTTGGCCACGTAGAAAGAACAAGGAAAAACCAAAGGAAAATTTATGATCTACATTAATATCCTCTGAATGATAAGAAAAGGGAGAATATGCCCTGCCTATTGAGTCAACTTCTTGTGGAGAACTTAGTAAAGGATAAATACAAGAGTCATAGAGGATGAGAATCTATAAATAGATTGCAATCTTCCTTATTAGAGGGAACTGTACATCTAGATAAAGATCCATTTGAGTATTTAAGTATATTCTGCACTTACTTATCAGGTTAGATTTCATTTCCCTTGGTAGAATCAATCATTTGATCAATCAATAAGCATTTATTATGCTCCCTGAGGACAAGGACTGTTTTCATTTTCAAATTATGTCCACTATATCACATTCTCGGGGATAATATTTTGTACCAACAATACTGATATAGTAAGTACACAATTCCAAAAGCTAATTAAGTCTGGCTGACTAATTGATATCAACTAATAATCATGGGAGGTATCATACTTGTGAACTATAGCATTAGAAAAAAAAAGTTCTTAGACCTTTCAGAGCTACCCCTAAACTATGAGGGGATGATAAGCATCCTTGATCCTGGGAACCTAACTTCTCATATAAGTCAGGGTTAGGAGAGTATTTCTAGAGCACATGTTATTTATACAAAATAAATACAAGGGTAATTTTGTAGGGAGGAAATGGGAGTGCACTAACCACTAAAGGGATCCACATTAGAAAAAAAAATTGAAAACTTTTTGTGCCAAAATGAAACCAGCTAAAGTTAGAAGGGGAAAAGGTAATTAAGGAAGGTAATGATTTCCTTTCCCACATACAAAAGGAAAAGATTTAAATGCATAAGAATATGCACTATTCTCCAAATGATGAATGGTCAAAAGATATGAACATACAGTTTTAGCTCTTATATTACTCGTTTATCATTTATTTATCTCTTATTTATTTAGATCTGTCCCCTCTTTCTGTCAGGAGATAGATACAATTCTTCATCATCAGGCCCTCTGGAATTGATATCAGTCGCTGCATTAATCAGAGTTTTTAAGTAAGTTGCTTGTCTTTACTATGTTGCTGTTTCTGCATTAATTGCCTTCATGGTTCTGCTCACTTCACTCTGCAACAGTTCAGACAAATCTTCCCAGGTTTCTCTGAAACCACCCCTTCCTTATATCTTTCTTATAATATTCCATTATATTTATATACCATAATATGTGATCCATTCCCCAATGGATGGGCACCCTCTTAGTTTCTAGTTCTTTGCCACCACAAAAAAAAGCAGCTATAAATATTTTTACATACATAGGTCCTTTTCCTCTTTCTTTGATTCCTTCGGGATATAGATTTGACAGTCAGGGAATTGTTAGGTCAATGGCTATACAGAGGTTAGTGACTTTGGGGGCATAGTTCAAAGTTGTTTTCCAGAATGACTGAATGATTTCAGAGTTCCACCAACAAAATGTTAACATTCCTGTTTTCCTGTAGCCTCTCCAATATTTGTACTTTTCCTCTTTTGTCATCATTGACACAATGCTGGATGTGAAATGGAATCTCACAATTGCTTTAGTTTTTATTTCTCTGATTATTAGTGATTGGGAACACTTTTTCCCCTACAGTGTTATTGATTATTTAAATGCCTTCCCTAGAAGACTGCTTAACATAAATGTCCCGTTGTTGTTGTAATCCACTATCAGTGGAGAGGTGAATTTGCCTAGTAACTCTTGGAAATAGTTTGTAATTACGGTCCCAAAGTTACTAAACTATGTATACCATTTAATCTATCAGTTACACTACCAGGCCCATACTGTACGGAAAGCAAAGAAGAGGAAAGAGATTCAGAACCAGAAAACGTAGCTACAAAAGAAAAGGCACAAACAAATAGAATGACTCTCTCAGCAGATCAGAGGGCAATACACTAGGAAAGGGAAGCAGATGTTCTTTCTTCCCAAACCACCTTTCCTTTCCCTTTTTAGCGCACCATGAGGGATTTTAAGGGGCTGCTCAATGGAATTCAAAGTCAGTTTGAAACAGAATCATCTCCTGGAACTGTAGCCCACAGCATTCCACATACTTGGCTCTATCCTCTTTCTATCCGTGGAGAGGATGGTATCTCATAAAGGACTCTCTGTACCCTGGAGGGGGGTAGGGAGTGGAATGGAGTGGGGTGGGGCTTGGGAATGGAAGTGAAATCACTCTCTTCATGTAATTGGGATCAGGGATCCAAGTGTCCAAAGTTCTACCTCATATATATGCCTAAAACCTTGGAATCGGGGAATGATCTGGGATATAGATGGGAGCAGAGGAGAACATGTTCATACTCTTACCAGTAGCTAAGCCCAGATGCTCTTCTGGGGAGAAAATATTATTTCTGAGAAGCAAGAGCACTTTTACCTCTGCCCTTTTATCAAGTCAGCAACATGTATTGATTTACAAACCAATAATAACTTTAACATCGGCAACAATAACAACAACACTACTAACTGGAGAGGCTGCGTGACCTATCAAATAGAAAGGCAGCCTGGAGTATAAATTAATTGGATTCAGATTCTGCCACTAATACATATTGGTTATGTGAAGAAAGCCATTTAAACCTTCAGTACCTCAGACAACTCTTTAAACTCTAAGTTGCTAAACTGCATTGGATAGAGGAATATTCCATTTCTGATTAAAAAATAATAATAATGATAGCAGCATCAACACACATTTGTATGGCAATTTCTTTGCCAAAATTCTGAGGCAGGCAGCACAAGTGTCATGATTCCCATTTCACAGAAGAGAAAGGTAAAGTTCATAGAAGTAAAGCTATTGGTCCATGATCACATAGGCAGTAAGTATCAGAGCTGAGCTTTAAATACAGATATTCTGATTCTGTGCCTAACGTTCATTCCTACCGTACCATGTTATTACTGTTTCTTAATTTATGTAATACTTTTTCTCATAATCACTATGTGAGCTAGTAAAACATTATTATCCCCATTTTACAGATGAGAAAATGGAGGTAAATAGAGACTAAGGGATTTGTCCAAGATCATAGAGCAAGGTTTGAGGCAGGATTTGAACTCATATCTCCCTGATTCTGGGTCCAATGCCCTATCCAGCTGTACCATCTAGCCAGCAGTATACATGAATAGAGCACAAAGGTAATAAAACATCTTTGCTAGAGTCAATCCTATAAATAGATGATGCATATATTATTATCCCCTATTTCCTGGAAACTGAGGAAATTGAGGTTACATGACTTACCTAAGATCATTTAGTACTGTCCCTTTCTGATTACTCAATAACCAGTTGCATACATTTTTATAGTTAATTATACTCAATTTACTGTATTGTTTTTGTTGTTTGGTCCAGAATTTTCAGGATAGAAGCTCCATCAACCAATGCAGAAAGATTATTTCTCATAACAAATAGCTTTAGAAAGTTTCCCAGGACAGCTTGAGGAGAAGTGACTAATCCATTGTCACACAAGTACATTCATCAGGAACAGAAATTAAACCCTCATTATCCTTACTCCAAGGCTGACCCACCACCCTCTTTGCTATTCTGCCTCTCTCTTCATTATCTGCTTAAGCTATTTTTTCACATATATATAAGTCTTCTTTTTCCAACAAGATTATAAGTTCCTTGAGGACAGGGGTCATAGGATATTCTTTTTTATCTCCTACAGAGATATTCAATAAGCACTTGTCAAATTTAACTAATTGGGTGCTGAGAACTCAACTTCATTAACTAGTCAACTAATTATCTCCCTCCTACTTTCAAAATGGTCCTTGATATTAGTAAGAGCCTATTCAGTACTAGAGAAAAAAAAACCCATTAATATGTTTGCAAAAAGGCAGTAGTCCAAAAGCACTATAAGAATGGGCTGTTGTTCCAGTTAAGAATTTTTTTTAAATAACCAAATTGGACATCTTGTTATTTACACTCATGATAACACTGCTATTTGATCAGAGGGAGCTTCATTGCCTTAGTTGGTTTTGTTCAAATCAAAAGGATGAATGCATGGCCTTGACCTTCTGATTCAGGCTTTAAAAAAAATCTTCCTAATTCATTTTCTGTTTTCCTATTTCTTTGATACACATAAGAATTCAATCTCTTTGGTTCTTCATGATGTCATAGACTAAAGGGAGACAATCCCAAGAGGTCTTCATTTGAAGTGGTTCATTTAAAGGATGAGTCGTGTTCTCAGTGCTGTTTTCCAGGTTCTAAGATATTTTCCATTTTTTTTTCCCACACAAGGAAAATGGACTATGGGTCAGGTAATGTAAGCAACAGACGTGGAGATAGTTGCCAAAAATGTAACTACCCAATCGGCTCCAAAGGAAAATATTCATTACAGTGACACATGTTAATAGTATTGAATTCAAAACACTTGTTTGGACATCCAGATGTTGGAAAGTGCCATATCCTGATTAACTGAAATATTCCCTGTCCTTTCAGATCTTCCTTCCTTATTTTGATTGCAAGTCAAGTTTCAGAGAAATTCTTTCCCACTACTATCCACTGATCACATCATGAAAGTATTTTAAAATCTTCCCTTGTTTCCTATAAGAAGAAATGGAAAGCATGGCTACAAATATTTATGTTAATGGCCCTGTTTATTATTAGACTCCTAGTTCAGACTGTTGCAGGGTTACAGCCATGTACCTTCCTATCTGGATTCCCCCTCAGACATTCACCACCACTATAACACACACATACACACACACAGAATTATAAAATAGAAACAAAAGCTGTAGTGTTTCAGATAGACAGTATAAGACAATTACAAGTACTTACAAGCCAAAGTGAGGAGGAGATACCTCTCTCCCCACAAAACACAACAAATAACAGAAAGAGCAAGTGAGTCAAGGAGGCAATGCTCTCAATATCAAGGTCAGCCCCAGCTACACATACAGAGAGAGAAAGAGGGAGAGAGAGAGAGAGAGAGAGAGAGAGAGAGAGAGAGAGAGAAATATTCTAGTTTTAACTCTTTCTTGGAATGCTCTGAGCTCAGTGCCTAGGGTTTCATTTTTATAGAATTAGATCATAAATGGGACCATACTGGCTGTTGGGTCATTTGTCACCAAATGAGCAAGAATGTGGTGTCCTAACATGGAAAGAATGCTGGTGCCTTAAACATTTATTTCTGGTTATATTTTTCCCACCCTTGGAATCAAAGCTTCCACTGATAAAAGAGGATAGATCATGGACACATTCTCTACTCTCCCACCAAAAGTACTTCATCTACACAGCCTGAAGCATTTGTCTTTGTTATGTGATAGACTGTCACTGGGTCAGTGATGCTCTTTGACCTTAGCTATGTTTATTCTAGAGTTTTTCTTCTCTGCTTCTCACACCCATTCATCCCTTGGGCCAAGGCCAGGATTCTTCCATCCTTCTCCCTTTGTTTCACTTCTATTTCCAGCAAAAGGGCTCCTTTCCTGTTTCCTTCTTAATCACCCAACCATGGAAGTGTCCACAGGAGGAAGATGACAAAGTAAAGCTTCCAGCCAATCCCCAAGATCTTTCTATACATCCAGGTGTTAGGAATCAAGTATCCAGATGTTGGACTGAACGTTTTTTGGCCTGTTCCACCAAATACGTGAATTGGCCTCACAGCCATAATAGCTGAGGCATAATAACTGATAGATCAGATCAAAGGCAATAGTGGTTTCTTGTCCAACAGTCAAATGCCTTCTTACTGCATTAATCTCCGTGGAAACTATATTTTGTCAAGGATACAATTTCATCAAATAAATTATGAAATAGCATAAAACATAGAACCAAAGCTTCACAAGGGCAGGGGCACAACACAAAACAGCAAATATTTATCAAATACTTATATATGCAGAGTGCTGGGTTAGGACATGGGGAAAGACAAAATGGAGGTTTAAGTCAGTCCCTGTGCTCCAGGAACTCACAGTGTACTCAGAAATTGAGAAGCCAAGTCTCTTTGCTGCTCTAACACTGGACTGAAGTCAAAGAATCTAGGTTAGAATCTTGATTCTCTTATTTATTACCTGAGGAGCCTTGAGCTGTCAACTTCATTTCCCTTCTACCTCTAGAGCCCCGGATCTGTAAAATGAGGGTAATAACATTTTCATAGCACTACTGTGAGAAAAGCATTTTGCAAGTGATCAAGCCCAATGTAAATGTGAGTTAATATTATTATTCTACTCTCTCCATGAGACCCAGCAAATACTTCTTTGCCCTGAGATCACTCAATAAACATTTGCTGAATTCAGTTGGATGCCAGATTTCCCCAATCTATAAACATTTGGCCCATATCTCAAAGGTTGAAAGAAAAAAAGCCCAAAGAAAGAAACGAGGCATTAAATTTTCCTTGGTCCCTCAATGCTTTTTCAAAACATTGACTTAAGGAAGAAAACACATTTGGACCTGAACCAACTTCTAATATACTAATTCCTGCTCAGTGTAGTGTAATACTGCTTTGCCCTGAAGCTGTTTGTACAAATAAACCTTCTTTTACACAATAACTATGTTTAAGGGGACTCTGCAAATCACAGAATGGCATAGAAGATAGAGAATTGGACTGAGGAAGCCTTGAGTGTAAATCCCAACCCAGCCATTTACTAACTATTTAAATCTAGACAAATCAATTCATTTTTCTGAGTCTCAGTTTCATCTGTATAATGGGAACAAAAATAGTGATTACCTTGTAGAATCACCATGTATTATAAATAGGATCCTAAATTCAAAGGTGGGGCAGCTAGGTGGTGCAGTGGATAGAATGTCAGACCTGGAGTCAGTAATACTCATCCTCTTGAGTTCCAATCTGTCCTCAGACACTTACTAGCTGTGTGACCCTGAGAAAGTCACTTAACCCTGTTTGCCTGAGTTTCCTCATCTGTAAAATGATCTGGAGAAGGAAATGGCAAACTACCCCAGTATCTTTACCAAGAAAGCCCCAAATTGAATCATGAAGAATTAGGCACAACTGAAATGACTAAATGACAACAAAAATTTAAAGTCAGAAGACATCTTGGCAATCAGCTATTCCAACCACCTCATTTTGCAAATAAGAAAATTAAATGTAGAGAGTGTGAATGATTTGCCTAAGGTTACACAAGTACTTAAATTGGAGAGGTAGTATTTGAACATAGATGGTTATGCTCCAAATTCAGCATGCTTTCCACTGTATCACATTGCTTCCAATATGGCTATTATTTTAAATACACTACAAGAGCTTGTCTTTAAAGGGAAAGGGCAATTAATACTTTAGTAAAACAAAGAATACATTTTAAGTGCATAATCACCCCTAATTTATTTTCTTCCACAAATTGACAAATCATCTTTGTCATAGGAAAAGTTTGCTTAAAATGCTATATGCCTATATAAGCAAAGGGCTAAGATCTGGATTGTACTTGCATAAATATATACAAACAAATTCTAAAAAAGTAATCTGATCTCTTTCAGTGTTCTACAAACGAGAGAATTGAGTGAGTACAGAAGTCTGAGTTTTCTCCTCTAAAGATAACTTCCCACACTCAATCAAAATCATCAATAACCCTGACAGCTTCCTGTAGCACTCTAGGCTCCTTCCCAGATGAGCTGGATATTAAGCCTTCCATAAAAACGTGATGATGTGAATATGTCTCACCCTCAGCCATGGGAGCTTAGTGACTTACACCTCAGCACCAGCATTAGCACAGGAGCATATCAGCTGGGACTAGCTTAGCAGGACTGGATACTGTGAGTATAAGCCTTCCAAGGGAATCAGTAGGATAGTGTTGCATTTCAGCTGCCTCTGAATGTTCAGAGCATAAGTCATTACTTATAGTTGACAGGTACTCTTACAAGGATTCAAGCTGTTTCACACTGACCAGGACTTCTTCCTTACTGAGTCGCAGCCCTTCAAAGGATCTGATGATATCATCTCTATTTTTTTAATAGCAGTGGGAGAACCTTAGAGTGCTTTTAATTCTCCCAAGTTCTGGAGTTTTTCAAAATGTTACAATGTCTCATAGTGTTCTCCATTCCTCCCTTCTCTACCACCCTTCTCATTTCACCCCCTCACTTGCTACTTCACCATAAACTGAATTTGAACTATGAAAGTGTAGTTGTGTTTAAAAGAGAGGTTTTCATTTTTAGGTTTAAAATGGGGGGAATATAGGACGAATTAGCTAGAATCATGGGCATAAAGGTCTTTAATAAGCAGTTCATTTAGAGTCAGAGAATCTAGTTTCATATACCATCTACTTCACTTAGCCCCTATATGACCATGAATAAGTCATTTACCCTCTCTGAGTCTGTTTCCTCCTCTATAAAAGGAAAGGGTTGGGCTAGAGAATATCTAGGGTCTATTATAGCCATGGAATTAGTTTTCCTCAGGTAACCAAACCATTCCAGATATGTGAAATTCTATACTGGGTTGTTATCACTTAAAAAACCTTCAAGGAAAGAGAAACTGTATTCTTTCTTTGCATCTTTCAACACTTCAACAGTTCTATGATCTCATCAATACAGATCACAGTGTTTCTGTGCCTACCTATCTGGTAATGAGAAGTAGTGTGGTATAAAGAAAAGAGTATTGGATTTGGATTCAAAGTACCTGGTTTTGTTATTTAATACTTGTGTGATTTGGGGAAAAACTAATAGGATATATAAATGTGCCTCTTACAGACCTAGAAAAACCTAAACAAAAGATAAACAAGAAAGAAAATAAGGAACAAAATACTTTTTTTAGGTTAGATATGGTGTGTCTCTGGCAATTTCTGAATGGGGAAAGAAAGAATAAATTGTACCTGTTCCTCAGCTCTATAGGGCACCTTTACAAAATCTGACAATGTACTACAGCATAAAAATTTCACAAGTACAAAAAAGCATCAAACATATCCTTTATCAACTTAAATACAATAAAATTATACTTAGTAAAGGATCTCTTAATTAGGTGGAATGACTGACTGATCTTGGCCTTGGAAGACAGAGGGTAAAACATTTCCCTCTTCTCAAGAGAGATATAGGAAGCTGTAGATATGTAATGCTGCACATACTGTCATCTGTGTTCTCTGTGTCTACTTGATTTTACCCAATTGTTTTTCTTGTGCCACAATTGGGAATTCAATGGTCATGGTAAATGTATTAGTAAATTAGTTATAGAAAGAAAACTTTAATCAAACAAAAAAAATCAAAGAACCAATATAGATTAAACTTTAAAAAAGGATAGTTATGTGATGCAGTTGAGAGTGCCAGGCCTGGAGTCAGGAAGACTCATCTTCCTGAGTTCAAATCCAGCCTCAGACACTTACTAGCTGTTTGATGACCCTGGGAAAGTCACTTAAGCCTGTTTGCCTCAGTTTGCTCATCTGTAAAAATGACCTGGAGAATGAAATGACAAACCACTCCTGCATCTTTGTCAAGAAAACTACAAGTGGGAAGTGGGGTCATGAAGAGTCAGCCATGACTATAACAACCACTACCACCACCAATACCACCACCACCTTTTTTTTTAAGTTGAGAAACAATTTGGTACAGTGGAAAGTATGCTGGATTTTGAGTCAGAGAACCTAGGTTTAAACCTAGGCTCTCCAATTTATCACCTACCTAGTCCTCATCAAATCACTTATACTCTGTGAGACTCAGTTTCCTTATCTTTAAAATGGAAGGGGGGCTGGACTAGGTTATCTTTAAAGTTCCTTTCAGTCCTGAAGCATATGATTCATTACATAAATACATATTGTGTATGGTATGTGTATATATACGCATATAATTGGGGAGTACAGAGAAGTTTCTCATAATATCCCATATCTGATTTGTTAGTGCTTTCAGTTGAATAAGGGAGTCTTAAGGATGCTGCCTTAGGTCTCCTGCTTCCCACTGGCCAGTATTTCTTTTTATTTTATGAGATGAAGCAAGAGAGGGACAGCTCTGTGACTGAATCTTACACAGAGCCACAATAGGATTATCTTTAAAAGGTTTTGTTCTATCAGAGGTTGAGTCAACCTTAAGTGTTAGCTTTGTCTCAAATATTCATTTAAATGTGTCCCAGTATTGAGTAAGGATTCTTTAAGCAATGGTCATCTATTTTCAGTGCACTTGGTGGGGAGATTGAAGATCAGGTGACAACCCTGGGCATCAAGTCAAAAAACCACACTAGTTGGGGGGACTCTGAACAAGCTATTTAATTTTCCTTATCTGTAAAATGGGGATAAATTTACTTACATTACATACGTTGGAAGGTAGTTGCCAAGAAAGTGCTTTTTAAATCTTAACGTATTAAATGTAAGTTTTTGTTATTTTTTCAATAGAATGGTATCTGAAATTGTCCTCTCTACCTCCACCACAACTACTTCAACCTAAACTGAACTTCTTTCAACTTCACAGGACATGCAAAGAAATAAGGAAAGAAGAAAAGAAACATCTACTGGGCACCAAGCATTATGCTAAATGCTTTATCTCGTTCGGTCTCTGCAACCATCTTCTATCATCCCTTTTTCACAGCTGAAGACAATGAAGAGGCATACAGACATTTAGTGACTTAGGGTGACATAGGATTAAGAGAGAAAGGAGAGGAAGGAGAAAAAAAGAGAGAGGAAAGAAGGAACCGGAAAGTATATACATTCAGAAACATGCGATTTTAATTAAACCTTCCAAAATATCCAGGACCTTTCTCTTTCTGTATCTCTCCCTCCCTCCCCTCCTCATCCTTCTTATTTTCCTCCTCTCTCTCTCTCTCTCTCTCTCTCTCTCTCTCTCTCTCTCTCTCTCTCTCTCTCTCTCTCTGGGGAGGGAAGTGGAAAGAGAGAAGAAAGAGGAAGGAAGATAAGAAGGGAGAGAGGAAGGGGGGAGAGAGAAGGATACGAAGAGAGAGGGGGAGAGACATAGATAGAGGATGATAGAGGGAGGGAGAGAGGAGAAGGAGGGATGGACAAAGAGAGAGAGATCTCAGGTTGTTTCAACACACAAAGTACAGCTGATTCAGATGTCTTGACCAAAGGATCTCTGATTACTAATGAAATGACTGGCTTTTCCATTTGATAATCAATTATTAATAAATCTAACCAGAGATGTATGGAGATAGACCAACTGTAAATTTAAATACTCTAAAAACAAAACAGAAAAGCTGTCGCCATTTCCTAGGTTAAGAAGGTTAGACTCCCCTCTCTTGCTTTTCCTTTCTACTGTTCAACAAGCTTTGTGGAGTCCCAGTTACAAAACACTTTAAGGTTTTTTGGCCTTGTTATTTTGCCCTTAGCAACACATGTCCCTCAGTTTATTCAAGGGTGGGAAAGGAAAGGAAAAAAAGCAGGCACCTACTGTGAAATATTATAATACAGGTTCTCCACTTTGGCAGCCAACACAGGCCTGCCCCTGTTCTACAGAGCAGTTTTCCCTGGGATGCTAAAGGGGAGAGCAGCGGGAGCCTAGCAGGTGCTGGTGTTTCCCTGCTCACCATTCAGAGGAAGAGTTCTTTTCTTTGTTCTAGGAAGTTGGCTGGCCCCTAATAGGACTACAAAGGCTGCTCCTAGGCATTCTCCCATAGTTCGTGTCCTCTTAGTCCAGACCCCAGGGATCTGCCTGAGAAAGAAAGCTCAGAAAAGAAGCAGCATCACAACCTGGAGAATCATGGTGGATTACAGGATCAAATAATATTTTTCCTCTCTTTTTTAGTGCCACACCTCTAAATGGATGGTTTCATCACACAAAGACAAGTAAATGGACAGTGTGTCCATCTATCACAGAGTACAAATATTCGTTTTTCACACTAAAATGAGACACCAAAAAGTCTGGAAGGAGCACAGTTCAGTAGAGTTGCTTTCCAATCAAGGAGGGAAAATAATTCAAGAAAACACAATGGGAGTCTCAACATAGATGTGCTTTCATTCCCCTCCCTGAAAAAAATCAATTTTTACCAAAAAATGTCATAACTTGAATACTTATTGACTTGTGTGACCCTGGGCAAGTTATTCAACCTTGCTGGATCTCAGTTACCTCATCTGTAAAATAAACGTGTTGGGTTCATTGTCTCAGAGGAGATCCCCTTACCTCTAGACACCAGGCTATACCACAGACTTTCCATAGAAAGTCAGATGTGGTACCCTTCCTTGTTGATGGCACACAATCTAGAGTAATAGATTCACAGTGCTTAAACAACTGGTCAATTCAGTGTGAAGAAGAGCAAACAGATTATTCTTTAAGAAAGATAAATCTCCCACTGAGTGAGTATTTTTACTTTTTAAATTATTATATGGCAAATTTTGATTAAAATAAGAGTAAGATAGAAGAGGTAATGCATGTACCTAAATTTGAGTAGGAAAAACATAAATAGATTTTTGAGAAAATATATACATAAAAATGTTTCAACCAGCCTGAGATTTCATTTGTATAAGGAATGCCCAGTGAAAGACTTCCTTTAACAAGAGAGATTAGCACTGAGAAATTGCCTACATCATATATCCAGGAAATCTGAGAGGAAGGACTTGAACCCATGCCTACCAGAATCTGAAGCCAGTTCTCTAATCCCTCTGTCTATATCTTTTATATAAACAAGGATAAAAATTTAATTATACAAAATCATATATAAATATGTATATATTTTATATATAAGTGAATATAAAATGTAATTTCTGGGTAATGAGATGCAGTAGAGAGGTGATTGGAGTTGGAATTGTTGAATAACAATAGGAAGAAAGAGTGTAAACCTGTTATAAAATTTTCAGGGATATCTTGACTTTAAGGATCTTTATTACAGCTAGTTATAGTAAATAATTGTAGTAAAATAGTAATTTCCTGCTGGTAGTAATCAGTGTGGTATCTACATTTTTATATGGCCTCATCCATTCATTATATTGTCACAGATTGGAGCAGCACTGGAAATAACATACATCAAATGGCAGTCAGCTGGGTCCCCTTCCCCAACACCTCTTCCTGCTCCCCAAAGAAAAGAAAAATAATAATAACTCACTTTATACAAAATAAATCAGCTTCACTAAGAGGAAAGTTTGGTAGTTCATTGGACCAAGCCCAAAGATGGGGCTGAGGAATCATTCAGTTAAATCTCAATTGTCACCTAACCCAGTATATACACCCAAAATTAAGTTTATCATCAACAACTTTTTATTGAGTGTACAAGGCACTGTGGTATGCTCTAGAGATAAGACGGTGTTCTATATGGTTTACACACATTTTGTCTGGATTTTATTGAAAATAAAATGAAAAGTTATGCAAAAAAATGGTTTGTCCATAATTTTCTTAAGTCTGAAAATTTAGAAGTAAGGAACTGAGTCCCCTATGTTCAAGACTCACATGTTCAAGTACACTTAGTCATACATTTAAAAATTCTATACCAACTAATGTTTTTCAATTTTTTAATGTATTTTTTGGAGGGGGGAAGGCAGGGCAATTGGGGTTAAGTGACTTGCCCAAGGTCCCATAGCTAGTAAGTGTGTCAATTGTCTGAGGCTGTATTTTAACTCAGGTCCTCCTGTCTCCACATCTGGTGCTCTATCCACTGCACCACCTATCTGCCCCAGTTTTTACAATTTTAAAAAAAGTTGGTATAATCTTCCCATGCTAATATGCATATTCAAATTCATAATTCCAAACTTTTCTGTGAATGATTTATAAAGTTAATGAGGCACACAATGTGCAATGATTAGGCCATCATTTAAGTACTGAAGGATGATGCAATAGCTGAATTGCCGAATATAATCTGTATTTATCCTGGCATTATGATCCTTCTGTCTCTTCTCTTTAAATTCCATGACATACTTTTTTAGGGAGCCTTTCAGAGTCTGTCCCTGTGAACAAAAGAAGAGGGACTTACCATCATATCTGATACTTCCATTTGATCTCCTTTGACCCTTCCAGATAAGTACCAGCCTTAAAGCTTACAACTACTTCATTTCTTATAATAGGGGCACCTATGAACCAGGACATGAGTTGGAAGTTGCTGGGAATAACAATATGTAACACCTCGGTGTACCATTAGCTCTATGTTACAGATACTAACATAGGTAGAGAGAAGAGATGTGATTTGCCCTGGTTGACACGGGGTAGTGTAGACTAGCAAGAGAGTCTGGGTACTAACCCTGGCCTTCCAGCTACAAATGGAAATGTTCTTCTTTGGAACCCACTTAGACTCCTGGACTTTTCTCTTTTTTAAATAAGAATATACAAATGACTCTAATTAGCCATCAAGAGAGCTTTTCTAGGAATATTTTTGGAACCCTCGTGCTGGGCAGAGCAGAGAAATCTCTCCCATTTTGCCCCAGTGTGTTTGTGTTTTTACTCAACCATCTGTGGGTAATGCATGAACAAAGCAAATAAGCTTTCTGCCCATATAAGGAGCGGCTAGGAGTCCTGATCAGATAGCTTGAGCCCAACCACAATGAGAATTTCTTCAGGATTTATGACATTAAATACTGTTGGAGGAGCAGTCACCACGCGTTGCATTCCTGAGGAGTATGAATGCCTTTGGAAGAAAGGTATCTTGTTTGGAGGAAATTCCAGAATGATTTTCAAATGCCCAGGTTTGGGGACCAAATTAAAAGAGCAAAAAGCCATTATTCTTCAAAGCCACGTCAAAAGTGAATAAAGAAAAATATCAACATGCCCCCCAAAAGATTTTACCCAACAGAGCTCCCTTGGGCCCTTACATGTAGTACAATGTGGCAAGTTTAGAAGAATAACTAACATTAATGTGGTATATTCCTAATGACAACTTTGTGAAGTGAGTGTGAAAGGTTATCATCCACATTTAAGTGATGAGGAAACTGAGTCTCTGAGGGATAAAGTGACTTACCTATAATCATATAACTAATCCAGGTTAGAGTTGGGATTTGGACCCTAGTCTCCCAATCATGCTCTCTTTTTAATCTAATACAAGGCCTCTCTGTGAAACAATGTTGTAGAGAAAAAAATTGAATATGATTCAAAGCTCCACAACCCATTTATTCAGTAATATAATGCCAGACAGAAGCAGATATCAAAATAATAAAATACTAGAATTAGGAGGGTACCCTAATTTTTCAAAGGAGGAAAATGAGGCCCAGAGAATTCAATTTTATTCAGCAAGGATTTTTAAAGTAACTATTATATTTTAGTCTGGAGAAACAAAGATAAAAATGAAAGTGGACCCTGACCTCAAGTGACTTCCATTCTACTTGAGGTTATGGCAGTCAGCTAGTTGATAGGGAAGAGAAACTGTCCAAGGACACATTACTAATCTTGATAAAAAAAATATATCATCATCTGATCTCAGATATTTCCTAAATAGATTCTCAGACTACCCATATAATACATGTATACATATGTGTATGTATGCAGAGAGAGAGAGGGAGAGAGAGAGAGAGAGAGAGAGAGAGAGAAAGAGAGAGACAGAGAGAGAGAGACAGAGAGAGAGAAAGAGAATCTTTTAGAAGATCACATCCTCCTGAATTTCAAATCCATGGCCCTTTCTCTATTTTCATTCTTCTTAATAATTCTGTAGCATTAGTACTGCAGGCTACTAAGACCCTTTGATATACTTTTCTCTGTTGGCTTCTATGACACAATATCAAGAGTTAAGATTAGTGATAGTAAAAATGAACCACTACTTATGGTGTGCCACACAGCAAGTTCTCTTTAACATTAATTTTTATAAATGAACATATTTTAATAACATAAAATTCTACATTATATGCCATGTAAAAAAATAGGGGTCTTAAAACATAAGTCAGTCAACAATTTGTATGACATATAATAGTGGCAATTCCTTTTGTGAACAAGTTAGACTGAATAATTGCTGAAGTCCCTGAAGTTTTATATTTTGCAATAAGCTAATATTTGAGTCCTAGTTCTGTCAATAACTAGCTTTATGGCCTTGAATAAGCTGCAGACAGAATCTTAGAGGTCATCTTGTCCAATCCTACTCAGATTTATAAAATCTCCAATAAGTGGTCATATGGGTTCATATTTATGCTTTTATTTGTATGGGGAACATACTGATGCACATCAACAACATATATGTAATTTAAAATCTTAGAAAATGACCTGAGCCTCTGAGAGGCTGATTTGCCCAGAGTCACACCTCTAGTATGTGTCAGGCAGGATTTAAACCCAGCTTTTCCAGATACCAAGGTTCATCCTCTAGTTGCTAAGCCACACCGCTTGTTTTATGTAATTATAAATTCAGAGATGGGGAATTTATTAAACTCCTAGAGACAGCCCATCCCATTTTTAGACATCTCTAATTGTTTGTTAAATTTTTCCTTCTATAAAAACTAAATCTTCCTGTTTTCATTTTGAAAATGTTTTATTCATGCTCCTTTTCTTCTTCATTTTCACCTTTCGGTAACTACCACACCAACTTTCAGAAAGGAAGCTTCTTTGTAACAAAAAACAGTTATTAAGTTAGCCACATCTAATATATGTGTGCTTTATCTCCCTACCTCTCTTTAGGAATCTTACTTTGCTGCCTTCCTCTGAGATCATGTTCAATCACTGCTCTGAGCAAAGTTCTGAACTCTTACAGTGTTCTTTTCCTTTGTGTTATTTTGATCTTCAAATAAATTGTATTTATTTTGCTCTGAATCACCTTATTCAAGTCTTCTGAAATTTTTCTGAAATCTTTATGTTTATTATTTGATTATGGTCATATACCATATTGTTCAGTCATTGCTCAAATGATGAGCATTATTTTGCTTTCATATTTTTTCACATGTCAATCCTAGTTCGACTTTCATGAACCTAGCTGAAAAAAGTCTTTAAACATTTGACACCTACTACTATCATGTAAATCTTTTATTTCTAGGCTAATATTCCCAGTTCCTTTATCAGATTCATACACGGCTTTGTATTAAGTCTTTTAACCATGCTGGCTGTACATCTCAACACGCTGCAGAGATATACCCAATAATGCAGACGTTCTCTGGCCATGATGAAGTAGTCCTATCATCACTTGAGTCCTCAACACTAGACTTCTATTTAGCCCGAGATTGCATTAGCATTTTGGCAGCTACATTATATTGCTGATTCTTATTGAGTTTGCAATTCAGCAAAACCCCCAGGTATTTTTTCACATGAATTGTTGACTACCTATATCTTTCCTGCACTTGTTAGTTGATTTTTTGAACCTAAGTACAGGACATTACATTTACCCGTATTAAATTCCACCTTGTTAGCTTTAGTTCTCCATTCTCATCAAATGAGATTTTTTTAAAGTTCCATTGTGTAATCTAATAGAAAACAGGTGGCTCTTTTTTTCTATGTGGGAAATGCTGGTGGTAGCCAGGAATAAGCCTTCAAATATTCAAAGATTGTTACCATGTTAGCCCTTATAGGCTAATATCCCCAGTTCAGGAAAAAAGAAATTCTTCTGAAGGAAGCCCAGTGGTTTTTACATTATAAGATAGGTCATTCCATTAAATATGGAAAATTCTGTATCAAAATTCTTTATAGAGGAACAGACCATTTAGAGAATGCCTTTCTATTTAAAAGAGGATTTATCTGGTTTTGCTTGAGGACAGACTATGAAAAATAGAGTAATATGAGATAAGCCTGAAAATATAAGACCATGGAAGATTGGTAGATCCTTGAATGCTAATAAAGAAATCAAAACTCTACTCAGTAGGCCATGCAGAGCCACCAATTTTTTTTTTAACAAAGTACTGGAATGTAAAAAATCATTTATAAAATGTAATCATGAATGGCAAATATGGCAGAGACCAATGAATTCCAAAAATAATCACCATAGATAAGTCAATTTCCATTTAGAGAGTAGTTTTAACCTCTTCTCCACCAAACCTTTCCTCAGATTTGCTATCATGTAACACTCTTGTATTCTCTGCCTTATTTTTTTTTTTTTTTTTTTTTTTTGCTTTTTGGAGGGTAGTTGGGGTTAAGTGACTTGCCCGAGGTCACGCGGCTAGTTTTTTGTGTTAAGTGTCTGAGGCCGGATTTGAACTCAGGTACTCCTGACTCCAGGGCCGGTGCTCTATTCACTGCGCCACCTAGCCACCCCTCTCTGCCTTATTTTTGAGACTTTATCCAATGATAAGCTAAGTAAGGAAGTAGTTCAAAGGCAAGTAAAACGTTGAAAGAGGGTGAAACAAGGGTCCTCTCCATCCTACTGAGACTTTATCCTGATCTTCCTCAAAGTAAGCAATGAACTAGTCCAAAGGCAAAGAACAAGAGTCAAAATGGAATTGTTTTGTTTTGTTTTGTTTTGTTTTGCTTTTTGGAGGGGGGAAGGCAGGGCAGTTGGGATTAAGTGACTTGCCCAAGGTCACACGGCTAGTAAGTGTTAAGTGTCTGAGGCCAGATTTGAACTCCTGACTCCAGGGTCGGTGCTCTATTCACTACATCACCTAGCCGCTCCTCAAAATGGAATTGTAAAAGGATTCTAGATATTCCACAAAATATATCATCACCCTCTAATAACTTTGTTGATTATAAAATGGCAGGGTCACATTATCAGCCTAGAGAACTTTTGGAAGTAGCTACATGGAAGTAGAATTCCTTCCTATGGGGCTCATCTTGCATCATAATGTGCAGTTCAGGATCTAAAATAGAAATTTTGTTTATTATAAACTAATAAACAAAAGAAGCCAAGAGGAAGTTCAGTGTCATTCCATCATGACTTTCCTGGATCATGATTGTTTCTCAAATACTCATTGGTGTTTGAAAACAGAGGTGTTTATTATGCAAGTCTCAAAGGAGATTTTGTGGCTATTGTCAATTGCATAACATTGTTTCAATTTTTACTGTAAGGCCAAGTTTGACTTTATGGCCCAAAGTTTCTACTTCTGCTTTTAATACAAACACAGAAGAAATAAAATCTTCTGTGATACTCTGAAGACTGAGATCTAACAGTCCCAGCGAACATTGTGGACACATTTATTGTACTCTACACACACCTTTCTAGCTAATGTTCAATCTTGCTAAGAGCAACTAGGGAGGGTTTGTTCAATTACTGACTGTTCTGGATAATGTTAATCTTAGGTAGGTGAATGTTAACATTAGCAGATAATGTTGACATTAGGAGAAAGTGGACCTTAATTGTAACATCTGTTTAAATAACTTTACATTTCATTCTGCTTGATTCTCCTTTCTGATTCTGCAGGGCACAATAAAGTGGAGAGAAGAAATGGGAAAAGGAGGGACAGTAGGCAGGACCATTAATTCTCTGACCTTCATTTAAGCTTGTGGAGCAGACACTCAAGTTCATTATGGATCTTCCTAATACCGCTACAGAAAAAAAAGTCTAATATAACCTTTATTTGCAAAAAGAAATAGTAAGGAGGAAGAGAAGGAGAAGGAGTATTATAAACATACAAAACCATCCTTGGAAAGCAAAATGTTCTCTTAGGCTATATTCTTTTTGAAATCGCACTGAAGTCAACAATGTTATTAAAATGTTGAGTATTGTATATAGTTGAGTAAAACATTGATCTGTTGATCAGCAAGGCTTGGGAATCCCCAAAGTGAAAGGTTCCTAGTTAGCAACTAACAGAGAGTTGGTCAAGCAATATCTCCTTGCCAACTTGAAGACTCCACCCAGACAATTTTGCTGTTCAGTTTTGGAATCTGATGACATTTAGATGAAGCATGACTAATTACAATGTTTACCATAGCACAGCCATGGTAGACCTTAACTTACTATACAAAGCACAGTACCACTTGTATGGAAAGAAAGTTTCCCACAGAGCCTCATGTTATGAGAGAGAACTAGCATGTCAGAGACACTTGCTCTGCATGACATCAGTAATATCATAGCTCAAGGCTCTTCGAGCCAATGTCATTATCCACTGGATATATGGTATTCCAATGGACAATGAAACCTAAAGCTTCTCCCTCTTTCCCTCTTCCCCTATTCTAACAGCTCAATTATTTTATAAATATGAAAATACAGAGTAGTCAGATATAATTTGCTGAAAAATAGAGGTATAAGACCTATGATATCACTAGAATAGGGAACTACATGATAGAGCATATCTCTCTCTCTCTCTCTCTCCCTCTTTCTCTCTCTCTCTCTCTCAGACACACACACACACACACACACACACAAACACACACACACAAACACACATGAGCACCTTTTCTTCCACTTATAGTCTTACAAAATTGCCTAGGAAGCCAAAAGGTTAAGTGACTTCCCCAGGATCACATAACCTGTATATGTCAGAAGTGAGGCTTGAACTCAAGTCTTCTTGACTCCATGTTGGCTCTGTATCCACTATACAATGTTGCCTCTTTGCTGAAAGAATTACAAGGAAATCTCACTGCACACATACAAATTCTGTTGACATGGAAGAATATCTCCCCATCAGTCTGAGTAAACTATTACATAACAGCTAAGCTATAATAAAATCCTGATTCCAAATCAAATAAGTCTCCCAGACTCCTAAAATGACTCACCAACAGCTTTATAAACATACAAAATACTTGACAAGGAAGTCTCTGATAATTTTTTAGTAATTATGTCTGTGAATTGTTCCTTGCTGACATCACCACTCAAAGTAGGTTCCCAAAAGTTTGCATTGCCTCTTCACATCTGCTCATTAATCACCAATGCTTTGAATACTTCTATCATTATCAAATATTCACCGGTTTACATGACTCCGCAGCACTCTCCTTCCTTGAATGTTTAATTAGTGGAATCACTATGATCAAAGGCAATGTGATCAGGGACGCATATCTCTTGTAGTATTTTTAGTGCAGTTCAACACTATCCAAATAGCTTCATGGCAAAATCACCTTGCACAAACAAAGATGACACAATTGTGAACATCTTGAAAAAAAACACTGAAGGAAAGAGAGGGGAGTGGAAATGGGGGGGCACTGAGTTGACATAGTCAGTGTTAAAAGACATTTCAAAGCATTAGAGTCATTCCTCTTTGTGTTGGACGAAACATTAAAAGTTTCGGCACTAACATGTGATTCACAAGACTGCCCCAAGCCAAATATGAATGTCAGATGCTGGGGTTTTTTATACAACATTGTCTGGCAGCCATGGCATGAATTCATAAGGGAGATAACAAAAGAACCTTGATTTTCAGCTAAATAAGAATCAGTGTCTGGGGACATATAATCCTCAAAGAAAAGAAAGAGGTATGAAAGTGGATTTAAGGTAGGGAACAAGGTAAGTGACTGAGGAAAAGGAGGAACTCCGGGTACAGTTCAAGGTCTGGGTCCCATCACAGTTCGCGTGACTCAAGGCAGACTAACTCTTTGACCTTTCTGTGACTGAGCAAACCCAGTGGTAAAAACTGGATATCATTGAAAGCCTGAGAAAATACACTACTAGAAGAGTTCAAAATATGCCTAAAAGGAAGTTGGATTTCTCCCTGAATGAACTGTGTTCATTGGTATGCTGGAGGCATCCCATTGGAAAAAGGGAGAGGGGGGAGAGTTAGAAAGTTGTGAGAGTAAGCATATCATTTCCTACTAAAATTAAAAGGGCCATCTTGAGTAATGAAAATGTCTCCTTTCTCTGCTTGAGAAAGTAGGACACATGGGAAAGAGGAATTCTATTGGGTAGCTCCAGAAAAAAGATCTAGGATCAATGGGGAGGTGGTTTTCAGCTCAGTGTAAGGAAACATTTTCTAACGATTAAAACTCTTCAATTGAAGGGAGAGGGGAAAGTGAGGAAATATATTACAAAGTAGTAAGTTTTCTTTCACTAAAAGTGTTCAAGCAAATGCCAAATGACCATCTCTCAGGAAGGTCATAAAAAAGCAAAAGTAGTAAAAGTAAAAAATATGATGTAAAGTCATTCTTTAGGTGTGTCCAACTTTATTTTTCATTCTTCTGTTTATTTGCCTAAGTAATGGTCAACTTAATCACCAACCATTCCTAAATACCCATAGTATATACAAAGTCCTGCGCCTCATGGCTTGGGAAGTTATTGGAGAAATACAAATTTTGCCCTTGACGGTCACACCCTCTGATAAAGCACTGGAGTTAGTGGTAGTAAATCCTGAAGTCAAATCTCGCCTCTGACATATTTTGGCCATCTGACCTTGGCCATTTTTAACCCCACTAAGCTCCTCTGTAAAACAAGGATAACACCTGCCTCACAGGGCAATAAGTAAATATCTATTAAATGAAGAGTGAAAGCACATGTACATTTCACAAGTGAGTTTGTATTCTGGGCATTTGACTCAGTAAAAGATTAATTCACAAGACTGTTGTGAGAATCAAATGACATAATGTAATTCTATACATATATAATATATAGTTATAGTTATACATAAATATACTTATATTACAGATGTAGTAATTACACATTTATCATGTATATATGTTATATTATAAACATATTTATACACAATATTATATTATTTATTATACAATATTTATACACAATATTATACACAATAATCATAGAAGTGTAATTACACTATCGCATCTGACTCTGTATTTCTTTTCTTTTCTTTTTTTGTCTTTTTGGAGTGGGAAGGTAGAACAATGAGGATTAAGCGACTTGCCTAAGGTCACACAGGTAGTAAGTGTTAAGTGTCTGGGTCGGATTTGAACTTAGGTCCTCCTGACTCCAGGGCCGGTGTCTATTCACTGTTCCACCTAGCCACCCCAGACTCTGCATTTCTTACACACACATGTGCTCTCACACACACACACACACACACACACACACGCACACACACACACACACACAGCCTATCCAAAAAGTCTTAGTGCAATTTTAAGCCTTAATAAGTTTTTCAGCCATAATAATGAAAACCTCAAAACACCGTAGTGATGATGTAAATAGAAAGACAGATATAAACACAGACATAGATAAAGTTTAGAGGTAGAAATAGATATAGACATATAGATAACAGCCACCCTCATTTAATATTCTGATTTTCGTAGGCTTTTAGAAGCTGACACTAGCAGGAACTGCAATAATATAAATTCTTCCAATATATTTCCAGATGAATACCAACTTGACATTTTCAGAAAGACATTTAGTTCCATTGGCAATATCATTGGAAACAAGCATGACAATTTTTATTTTCACTTAATTGAATAAATATTTATTAAGCATTACAGGACTGGAGACAGGCAAATGTCTCAATTTTCAAGAAAGGGAAGAAGGCATAGTTGTCAAAGTAATGGCTACTGAGTTTGATTCTTGGTGAAATTTTAGCATCTATTATTGAAGAGATCATTTGTGAAGATTTCCTAAGGGAAATATGGCTTCATTAAGAACATATCAGACCAAAGTAACTTCTTTTCCCTTTTTGGCAGAATAACTAACCTGGTACGTAAGAATAATGTTGTAAACAAAACATTGCTGCATTTCATCAGGGCATATGACAAGTTCTTTTTTTTTCTTTTTTCTTTTTGGAGGGGGGAAGACAGGGCAATTGAGATTAAGTGACTTGCCCAAGGTCACACAGCTAGTAACTGTGAAGTGTCTAAGGTCGGATTCAAACTCAAGTCCTCCTGATTCCAGGGCCAGTGCTCTATTCACTATTCCAACTAGCCACCCCCAACAAATTCTTTTAGAAGCTATGTGGCACAGTGAATAAATGTTAGGCCCAGAGCCAGGGAGATGTGAGTTTCAATATAGTCCAAGATGCTTATTAGTTATGTCACCCAGGGCAGGTCGCTTAACCTTTGCTGCCTCCCTTTCTCAAATTGAAAAAGTATGATAATAACACCACCTCCCTCCCAGGGTTGTGGTGAGAATTGAATGAGATGATATTTGTCATGTGCTTAGCACAATGCCAGGCACAGAGCAAGCACAATTTAAATGCTAGCTATTAGCTATGATCATTAGCTACCCTTAAAGGAAATACGTAGGCGTATGATAATAATACACTTGAAAGGATTAAGAAATGGAGTAATATCTGAATCCACAGATTCAGTCAGGGATCAGTTTCAACTTGAAAGGATGCCTCTAGATCAGGAGTGGGGAATCTGTGCCCTTGAGGCCACATGTGGCCCTCTAGGTCCTTGGGTGTGGCCCTTTGACTGAATCTAGACTTCACAGGACAAATCCACTTTACAAAGGATTTTTTTCTGTAAGACTTGGACTCAGTCAAAAAGCCATGCCCAAGGATCTAGAAGGTCACATGTGGCCTCCGAGCTGCAGGTTCCTCACTCCTGCTCTAGAGAGTAGTCTGATACACAGAGCAAACAAATGATTTTTCTCAGTCATACAGCTAGTATTCATCAATGTCAGAACTTGAACACAGCTCTTATTAATTATAAGGTCAGTCCTCCATCCACAATGCAGTAGTGCATTTTGAATCTAATAAATTCTGAATGTAATAAACTTAATCTGAATTTGTTAAACCTGAATTAAACAAATTTAAATTAAATCAGGATAAATATAAAATTCTGAACTGAGGTTGAAAAAAATCAATCACCCAAACACAAAATGCAGAGACATAGCTAAGTACAGTTACTGATGAAAGGTTTGGAAGTTTTACAGAGCTAAAAACTTTACAAGACATAAAAAAGCATCAAGACATCAAGAAAACACAACACAACATCAAAAAGCTCATGTGTATTTTAGCTGCATTAAAATTCATAATTATTTAAGTTGTTTCAATTGTGTCTGACTCTTCATGACCCCATTTGGGTTTTTCTTGGCAAAGATACTGGTGTGGTTTTGCCATTTCCTTCTCCAGCCCACTTTACAGATGAGGAAACTGAGGGAAATAGTTAAGTGACTTTCCAGGATCACATCTAGGAAGCATCTGGTCTGATTTAAACTTGGGTCTTCTTGACTCCAGGACTAGCACACTATCCACTGTGCTACCTAACTGCCCAGCTGCATTAATAGAGGCACAGAATTCAAAACAAGAAAGGTGATAATTTAGCTGTACCATTACCAGCTCAAACAACATCTAGATTGCTGTGTTTAGTTTGGAATTCATTCATTAAACAAGCACTTATTAACACTTACTGTGTGCTGTCCAGTTTGCTAGGCACTAGACAGTCTCTTATATTTGAGGAAATACTCATTTACAAAAATTATGCAAAGTAATTTTTGGGGAGTGAGGCCAGTAACAACTTAGAGAAAACAAGGAAAGGTCTTGTAAAGAATGTAATGCTTGAGCTAAGCCTAGGTATTCTTAGAGGTAGAAGAACAAATGTATTCCAGGAACAAAGGACAGGTGGTTCGTACAAAGACACAGAGGTGGGAGATGGGATTGTCCAATGGAAAAACCAAGATGGCCAGTTTGACTGAAGCATCAAGTGGAATGAGGAAAAGCAACATTAAGTCAATATGGAAAGATGTCAGAACCATAATTCATGATCACTACATTTCAGGAAGGATATTATCAAAGTAAGCATTCACAAAAGAGAATGACCAAGATGGCGAGGAACCTAGAAAACTGTTATGTGCATCATTTTGGAAAATGGGACATTGTAATATAGAAAGGAAAAGACATGGGGGCAATTTGAAAGCAATAGAAGTATTTGAAGAGTTGTCATGTAGAATAGAGATTAAACTTGGTTAAACCTGGCCAAATAGGGAAGAAGCAACAGGTAGAAATTATAGGAAATCAGATCTCAGTTTGATTGAAGGAAGAACTTTCTGAAAATTAGATTTGTTCAAAAGAGAAGTGGGCTGCCTCAAGAGATAGTGAGTTACCCATTACCAAAAGACATGAAGCAGATACTGGTTGACCGCTTCTCAGAGATATAATTTATGGAATTCTTGAGGATGCAGAGGTTGGACCAGATGAGGGATCTTCCAAATCTGTGGTTCTGTGATACTCGGTGTAAAACATCATTATGGGCATTGGGGAGATAAAAAGTTAAGACAAAACACGGTTCTAGGCCTTATGGCATTTTTAATCTTAATAAGAAAATAAGATTCACACAAAGACAACTATAATACACAATAATTCATGATAAATGTATTAAAGAAGTACAAAACAAAGTACTCAGTGTGGTCTAAGGTGAGGAAAGCCATTGAAAATGGTATGATGAAAGAAGAGTTTGTGGAAGAGGTAACAATTTAATTTGATTTTACAGGATGGATAACAGTTTAATAGAGAGGAATGAGGAAGGAAGAAATATTTAACAGAAGAAGAAGCATGAAACAAATAGCATTATGTGGATAATGTGAGTGATCTAAAGACTAGACAATGACAAAATAATAATTCTTAATCATTGAAAACCATAGCATCATGCAGTCTCCATTAAAGAATATCTCAGAGGTCACCTAGTTCAACTCATAGGTAAAACAGGAATCTTTGGCTATGAGAACTCCGCTGGTCTTCTAATCACTGGAAACTCATTCCCTTGCAAAACAAACCTCCTATTTTGAAGCGGCTTTAATTTGTTTTTTAGCAAATCCAGTCTTAAGTTGAGCTAAAAATTTCTTCCCTGTAATTCTGATTATTTGTCCTTGTTCTACTCTCAAGAACCAAGCAGGATAATTTGATTGGTTCTCTTTTGTCAATAATCAAGGATGAGCCATTCATAGAGATTATGTAGGAATTTTTCATTCTTCTTCTACGTAATACAAATGCCCCAGTTCTTTGGTAACCAGGAAACTTTTCCCATCTTCTCACCGAGAAGAAAACATTTTGTTTTTCATGGCAATAATTCTAGTACCTTTCTATATAGCCCTGTGAGTAGGGATTTTGTGCTTGAGAAAAGCAATGTGTTATATATATATATATATATGTTACATAGTATAGTAGGAAGAATACTTGACCTGGCCTCAAAAGATTTGGATTTTAATATCAGCTAAAATGCTCCCTGTTGACCATGGGTAAGATACAATTTCTCTGAACTTTATTTTACTTTATCTATAAAATAGGGACAATAGCCACTACATCTCACAGCAACATATGAAGTCAGCTATTTTTTATAAAGAAGTATACTATTATGTGCTTGTGATGACTACAAAATAACGAAATTGATTCCAACAGCCACACCCCAAATCGGTATTATTTTGTAGTCATAAGGGTGCATTTAAAGTTGCTAAAGATTCAGCAGGAGTTGACATCCACAGTAGCGTGGGGAAGAGGGGAAAAAAAGAGCAATTCATTAATCAAGAAAACTTCTATGTAGTATAACACAGGATAAAGCGTTGGATATGAAGTCAAGAAGACCTGAGTTCAATTCTTCAGACATGGTAGCTCTGTGACCCTTAAACTTAAGGTCACTTAACTTCTCAGCCTCAGTTTCCTCATCTGAAAAATAGGAACAGTAATAACACCTAATTCACAAGTCTGTTGTGAGGATAAAATGAAATAATGTGTGTAAAATAGTTTACAAGCTTTACAAATGCTAGCCACTGTCACTTTATTATCTAGAGTAATCATTCGTTTCTTTTATGTAAGAAGTCCTGCCATGCTTAAAGTCATTTGAAATGCTAAGTAAATGAACATGTATTTGAATTTCATGAATGTGTTTGTATTTAGGGCATTTGTTTCAATAAAGGCACAGCCTGTGGTGTGCTGGTAAATATTTGACAAGTACCTCTCTGGGGGAAAAATGTTATGACACACTTTTATGTTGAATATGCATTATTAACATTTTTCCCCGTCACTCTCTTAAGTCTAGACAATCAACAAAACAATAAATTAAGCCCTACTTTGTAAGGTTTGCTGATTTCAGAGATGTAAATGCTTATGCTGAAATTTTAACAACCAGCTCTTGGGATCCAATTTGAGCTGGCTCCAGCACATCCCTGGCATAGTTAAAGGCAGGCCTCAGCACCTTAGGTGTAACTTCTGGAGGGAATTTACAGAAAAATATTGTTAGGGCTGGAGCAAGCTAAGATGAAGAAGAGCTGAAAAACTAGATCACTAGAGTGAGTACCCAGAATGCTGAGAGCACTGATCCACTCTTGAAAGCATCACTTCTTTCAGAATACAGATTCAAACTTGCCTTCTTCAGGAGCTCTTGATTTTCTTGATCATTGTATACTGTCTCTTAAATGTAATTTGGGGCAGGTTTGGCATTGTCATGGGCTGGTTCAGGGGTGGGGAACCTGTGGCCTCGAGGCCACATGTGGCCCTCTAGGTCCTCAAGTGTAGTCCTTTGAATGCAAACTTCACAGAATAAATCCCCTTAATAAAAGGATTTGTTCTACATAGTTTGGACCCAATCAAAAGACCACACTCAAGTCAAATATGACATTAAGGGCACAGGTTCTCCACCCAGGGTCAGTTAACTGTGATCTACTACATCTTCAACTCCAATCAGCCATCTTGAAAAATGCCTACCATTGGTCACAAAGAAGATCAGAAAAGAAAATATGGAAATCTCTGTGTAGAATTATACAGCCTATTAGTGATAATAGCTTGAGGGTAAGGATTGTCTTTTGCCTCTTTTTGCATCCTTAGTGCCTTGCACAGTGTCTGGCACATAAATAGCACTTAATAAATTGATTGCATCAATCAATTGCTTATCAATTGATTGCATTTATGTAGCACCTCAAGGTTTATGAAGTGCATTATAAATATTTTATCCTCACAACTCTAGAAGTTAGATGTTATTATTATCCCCATTACACAGATGAAGAAACTGAGGAAAAGAAAGAATAGGTGATTTGCCAAAGGTCACACAACTAGTAAGTATACAAGGATGGATTTGAACTCAGGTCTTTCTGACTCGGAGCCATCTAGCCTCCTTGAAAAGTCACTGGAAAAACATTCAATGTACTTGGCCTAC
>CM053593.1:102384989-102432601 GCA_028646575.1 Pseudocheirus occidentalis | reverse complement strand
GTATAATCTTGGCATAGCTTTTATTTGGGGGGAAGCATTATAATTTTTTGAAGTTTATTTTTCATTTTCAATATTCACTTTTATAAGACTTTAGTTCTAAAATTCTTAGAATTTTAAGAATTTTAATTTTAATATATTCTTAAATTTTCCCCTCCCTCTTTTCCCCCCTCCCCAAGATGGCATGCAATCTGATATAGGCTATACATGTACAACTGTATCAAACATATTTCCACATTTCCAAATTGCAAGTTGTGAAAGAAGAATCAGAACAAAAGGGAAAACCATGAGAAAGAAAAAACACAAAAACAACAACAAAGAGGAAATAGAACGCTTTGATCTGTACTCAGACTTGATCTTTCTCTGGATGTCGATAGCATTTTCCATCATGAGTCCCTTGAAATTGTCTTAGATCATTGCATTTCTAAGAAGAGTCAAATCTAACAAAGTCAGTCATCACACAATGTTCCTGTTACTGAGTATAATGTTCTCCTAGTTCTGCTCACGTCATTCCATGTTAGTTCATACAAGTCTTTCCAGATTTTTCTGATATATGCCTGCTCACCATTTTTTGTGGAACAATACTATTCCACTACATTCATATACTACAGCTTCTTCAGCCATTCTTCAGTTGATGGGCATCACCTCAATTTCCAATACTTGACTGCCACAAAAAGAGCTCATATAAATATTTCTGTACATGTGGGTTCTTTTCCCTTTTTTATTGTCTCTTTGGGATACAAACCTAGTAGCAGTATTGCTGGATAAAAGGATATACAGTCTTATAGGCCTTTGACCATAGTTTCAAATGTTCGCCAGAATGCTTAGACCAATTCATAATTCCACCAACAATGCATTAGTGTTCCAATTTTTCCACATCTTCTCCAACATTTATCATTTTCCAATTTTTGTCACGTTAACCAATCTGATAGGTATAATGTGATACTTCAGAGTTTACCTTTCTATAATCAAGAGCAATTTAGAGCATTTTTTCATATGACTATAGATAGCTTTGATTTCTTCATCTGAAAATTGCCTATTAATATCATTTGACCATTTATCAATTAGAGAATGATTTATATTCTTATACATTTGACTCAGTTCTATATATATTTCAGAAATGAGGCCTTTATCAGAGGCACTGGCAGTAAAAATTATTTCCCAGATTTTTGCTTCTTCTTTGCTGCCTTCACTTGGTGCAAAATTTTTTTAATTTAATCAAAATTATCCATTTTGTATCTCATAATGTTTTCTATCTTTTGTTTGGTCATAAATTCTTCCCTTCTCTATACATTTATCAGATAAACTATTCCTTACTTTCTTCATTTGCTTATAGTTTCACCCTTTATGACTAAATTGTGTAACCATTTTGACCTTTTTTTGGTATTGAGTGTAAGATGTTGGTCTATGCCTAGCTTATGTCATACTGTTATCCAGTTTTCCCAGCAGTTTTTGTCAAATAGTGAGTTCTTATCCCAGAATTTGGAGTCTTTGGGCTTATTTAACAATAGATTACTACTACTCTGCTGTTGTCCTCTTCCCCGCTCCCCAATCCCACCAGTGCAAAGAAGCAAGCCTTATCTCCAAAGATATAATGACATCAAACTGCTTCCTGGATACAGCACCTTTTTACTATCTTTGATATTTCAATGGATCTCTGATTTCATTTCAACCTATTCAAATCTTCTCACTCTATGTAATTCTTGTTTGTGTCTTCCAGTAAACCCTCCAGAGAGAATCTACTCACCATGCTAGATGTATTCCTTTAGTTTTTTTTTTAACACTTCACAGACACCAGAGCACATTCAATCCATCCATGAGTTGACTGAATGCCAGACTTGACATTAGGAAGATCTAGGTTTAAATCCTAACTCTGATACTTATTTCTCTTTGAATATGAACAAGTCTTTTAATATCTCTGAGTCTTAGATTTCTTATCTGTAAAATGGGTCATCTTTGCTGTGTCATGATAAGGCATCAAGGTAGGATCTTTTTAGATGCTAAAAATAATATCTATGTACTCGCCACTTGAAAGATGAGAAATCTCAACAAAGCCTCTCCTGTGGATTTGTTAGTGCACATATGATTCCTTAAAAGATGTAACAACGGAAATGGATAACAGTATGATTACTAATATTAAATGAGGCATAAAACAGGGATGTATGCTCTCAATGGCTGTTTGCCATTATCATTGAAAGTACACAGTGCAAAGCCTGCATGCCCCATTAGTACCCACAAAATGGAGGTGTGAGGGAAGGCAAGACCCAGAAGAAAGCCTCCATTCTGTTGAGTAGATCTTTTGTGCAAAATCAGTAGAATAAAGTAGAGAAGAAAAGCATAAGATAAGAAAGTATGGATGGATTCTGATCTCAAATAATAGAGGAAATAGCCATGTGAATGATGTCACAGATGACTTGAAGAATTTAAGTAACTACCTCAGTACCTTTATAAGGTTCAAGTGAGATGATGAGTATAATTTTGTTAACCTGAAGGTATTATATAAATTTTAGCTATAAGCATCATCATCATTATTATTATTATCATTTATCACGTTCCCTACATAACTAGATTCATAGGCTCATGGAGCTAGAGTGGGAAGGTACTTCAGAGGTCACCTAATTTAACTCTGACTAGATCATCTTTTCTGACCACATATTTTTGGATCAACCAACAAGCATCACCTGATATGTGATGTTTATTTATCATTATTATACAATTCATTATTATGCTTGTATCATTATTATTATTAATCACCTAGTATGTCGTAAGCACTGGGAAAACAAGTACAAGGAATGAAACAATCCCTACTTGCAGTGAGCTCCCATTCCAATGATGCCTTTTATCTGTTACTTCTTATGTGCATTATTTTGGTACTTCTCATCATCACTCCTAAGAAAGATAAACATATTACAAAGACATGTATGAAAGATAAATGCATTAAAAAAAATTCCCTCTGAATCAAATTGTGGATAGGAGAAGTGTGAGGGAGAGAAGGAAGAAAAGACAAGGGTAGAACAGAATCCATTTCTTTGAGTGCAAATGATGAAAGAATGTGTCACAACTGGGCATAAAGGTTACAGCTCAAAGAACACCTAGAGTAATGCTCATGAAAACAGCTCTAGAGAACAATTTTGCCAAAAATATATGTGCTACAAATATTCCTAGGACACATAACCAAGTTTACTGGTAAACAACAGCTGGGAGGGGAAAGAATGGAGGAAGTGAAGACGCAACTTTCAGGTGATGGGAAATGTGAGGGGGAGTGAAGAATCCAGGAAGGTGGTATCTAATGTCAGAAGCTATAAAGGGAAATCTAAGTTTATTTCAAGAGTGAGGAGGTGACATTGGGAAGACAGAGAAGGCTTAGGGTAAGCAGCTGAAAGGCATTAAAAGTGTTTCAGCTGGCGAGGTTTGGAGAGGGTTGTTAAACAAAGAGTTAACCATTCTATCCCATGCTGTGCAAAGCCCATAGGCTCAATGTTGGGAAAATATAATGAAAGAACATATGGTCTCTACCCTTGAAGAATTTGAAGTTGAGTAGACTTTCAATCTAAGTCCCTTGCAATATTTGATTGGATAATCTCAGTTGATTAAGAATGTGATGCATGGAAAGGCTTGTATGAAATAATGAAGAGTGAAATGAGCAGAACCAAGAGAACATGGTAGTCAGTTACAGTGTTTTAAGAACTACTTTGAATGACTAAGTCTTTCTATTATAAATACAGAAATTAAAAATAAAGGACATATTAAGAAAGATTCTTTCTGCATCCAAAGAAGGAACTGAAAAATAAAAGTATGGGTAGAATATTTTGATATGTAAATATATATGTGTGTGTGTGTGTGTGTGTGTGTGTATCTAATGGTAGCAATCTCTAGGGCAAAGAGGGAAGAAAAAATGGAAAAAAGAAATTAACATAACATATTTGGAGGGAATAACAAGTTGTAGATGGTAGATTTGCAGTTTCAGGTGCAATCATCTTTTTGTTGTACTGTGTTATGGAAATGCTTGCTTTGTTCCATGAACCGAAAATAAAATAAATTTTTAAAAAAGAACATGATGCTGAAGATGCCCAAAGTCATGTGTTTGGTCCTTGCTTGAGCTAGTTCCCTTGAGTCTATTCAATGGTTTAAGTTTATAATACCTCCAAACACTGTACTGGCCAGCTCAAACACTTCATATTGATCAAAAAGGAGACCTATCCATCAGTAAATATTTTTAATGACTAATCATGTTTGAGGCATTTTGCTAGGTTCTGGAGTTACAAAGACTAGAGCAAAATAATCCCTGCCCTCCAGGAACTTACATTCTGTTAGGACCAAAAAAAAAAAATAGAACAGAGCAAACCAAATACAAACTATGTAAAAAAATAAATATAAGATAATGGTGGGGGACAGGAAGGGAAACCAGAAGCTGAAGACAATAGGAAAGGCTTAATTTAGAAGATGGTACTTAATTAAGCAAGAGAATGTGAAAAGCTTAGTTCAAATATTCCTATAATTAGAAAAGTATCTCTAATCAAAAACCTGGAATAGGGAAATTTAAATATAAGGACCTGATCTCAAATATAGATGGAAATATCTTTGGGGGTCTTCTGGTGCAGTAGTATTGAACTCAAACAGAAACTACCATCACTAATCCATATATAAGCATTGCTGTGAGTCACATATTGATTTAGCTTTGAAAAGGATATTATCTATGTTTATTGTATGTTTATGTATTTTGTTAAATTTTTCCCAATTACAATGTAATCTGGTTCAAGCAGTCCCCAGAATTACTCAGACCAGTCAATGACAGCAGTAGAGAAACCTGGGGAGCTGAGTCTGGTGCCTGGCACAGGGAGCAATGGCCAGTGATCGAGGTTTATATATAAACTGCTGTTAATAACGCTGCATTTGGAAAAACACAACCATTTCTTGCTACTTAATATTATGCAAAGGTAATGGCCTTTTTAAATGCAGATGAAAATGACACAGCTTGATTATTGTTTGCTATTTATTAATAATAGTAGTAAAGGACCCGATTTCATAGCATCTGAGGCCACTTACAAATGGGTGACTCACGCACACTGCTGATCTACATAAATAGTGTGTGCTAAGATGAGCAGCTGGTATAACAATCTACATCACAAGACTCCCCATTTCCTGTTACCCAGGGTAAGTAAATTTCAAGCGTGAGGGAAAATGTTAGCAAGTTTCCCCAAGTACCTTTACTGAGAGACTAATGTGGCTTACACAGAGAGGGGGAAAACGGAAATTATGAGGTAAATGTTCTTCTCTCTCCTTCCCCCCATCCCCACATTCACATAAGAACAAAAACATATTCACATTACAGTTTTCTCTTCTATCTTATTTTTTAAATCAAATTTATGTAATGAATATCTAGCCAGAGGCATTCCAGGACAGCTTGAGAGCCAAATATTGAAAGCAGTTTTCAAAATGGATAGTATACATTTCAGCTGTTTCTCTCTCTGTCTCTGTCTCTGTCTCTGTCTCTGTCTCTGTCTCTCTCTCTCTCTCTCTCTCTCTCTCTCTTCTCTCTCTCTCTCTCTCTTCTCCTCCTCCTCCTTCCCTCCTCCTCCGTCTCTTCCTCCTCCTCTTTCCCCTCCTCTTCCTCCCTCCATCCTTCCCTATCCCTTTCTCTTCTTGTCTCCCTTCATCCTCATCCTATTTTCCTTCTTTCTTCCATTCCTTCCCCTCTTTTTTCTTTTCACTCCCCTTCTCTTCGCCTCTTTTCATCCTCTTGTTCCTTCTCTTCTTCCCCTATTTATCCACTTGTCCCTTTCCTCTCCTCTTCCTCTTTCTCTTCTCTCTCTCTTTCCTTTGCTGTTTTCTTATGGTTTAAGACAGCATCACGTGCCATGAAATATTATGGAAAGCTTTAGTCCCTGAAGCTTACTTTAGGTTTTAGTTTCCAATGAAACTACCCATATCTGAAGTCATTTCATACAAAGCTAATTTTTATTTTTTTTAAGATTTGTATTATAAACTATATGACTTAGTTCTGACATGCTATTTATCTAGGGTAGGAAGGACACACCTCTGATCTAGAATCTGTGGTCACCGGTTAATTTTATTATTAACCACTAACAGTTGCTGAAGGCCTCCTGGGTAAACTGAGCCAGAAATTGCTGGCTTAGCTTTCAATACCCCACAGGAGAGTCATTTAAAGAGGAAGTAGAATCCAGGAATCTGGACAAACCGAAAATTCCACTAGCTGTCTTTTTATACATTTCTCTTCTCTTGTTAGTTTTTTCATTGCTAATTTGGACTTTATGTTTCTTGATGTTTTGATGGACTTGAATACTGGCCCTGGCTCTGAGCCTGAAGGCTTCTTTATTTCTAACACCATGATCCCTCTGTGCCAGGCTTGGAACTTCTTACCTTGGTACAGTCTCTCTCTGGGTCAGAAGGCTCTACATGGCCATTCTTCATTAGACCTAGTCCCCAGTGTACACACATATTTAAAGCAATTCATTTTGTGACAGCAAAAAGTTGGAACCTGAGGAGTTGTCCAAAAATTATGAAAGGGCTGAATAATTATGGCATATGAATGTGCTAGAATAGTATTGTGCAGCAAGAAATGGTGAAAGGGGTAGTTTCAGAGAAACTTGGGAAGACTTGTATGAACTAATGCAAAGTGAAGTAAGCAGTACCCAACGAACAAATTATACAATAACAATAATACTATAAACACAAAAAACTTTGAACAAATTGAGAATGCTAATTGGCATAATGACCACCAACTAGAAGAGTCATGACAAAACATGCTATACACCTCCTGATAGAGAGGTGAAAGATTCAGAATGCAGACTGAGACATATTTTTCAGTCGTGACCAATGCGGAAATTTGTTTTGTTTAACTATTGTATTTCTTTCTTTCTCATTTGGAAGGAAGGGACCTTGAGAAGAGGGGTAGGAGAAAAAGAAGCCATATTTTTCTTGACTGAAAAGAATAAAGTTTAATTTTTAAAAAGCTCTCCATTGCCTCCCTAAATGTCCTCTCTCAAAGTGTATTTCCATCCAAGTCCCTTATGACACATTTGTAATATCACACTTAGTATTCTCTTAGCCAGTAAGAAGTTACTTCTCCATCTGGGTCCATAGCATGTAGCAAAGGGCTGTCTTTCAGGGCACCCAAATGGGTTATGCTTGTCACATGAAGAGCATAATAAGTGTTTTTCATCCAATCACTCATCGATTGTTTTCATTTTTTAAATGAAAGAAGATTAAATTTCTGCTTACAAGGTCTAGGGAAGAGACAGGCACACTTGAAACAATTAGAGAAAAAGATAGTTTATAATAAAATGGTAAACTACAGAAAGCAAGAAGTGTTTGCTATGCTGTTAAGATAAATGCAAGAGAAAGAGATTCATGTTAGATAAGGGAAAGGTTAGTGATAGCTGGAGTCAATTCAGGTAATGCAGAAATGCTTCCATTGCCACCTATTTACCATGTCATTTGATCTTCATTCCTCAAAATAACCCTAGGAGGTAAGTTGAACAAGAACCATTATCACTATCTTGCAAAGAATGTTTCCCTCTGAAGTTGAAAGAGTAAGGTGATTTTATAATCAATCTAGTCTTTAAAGCTGTCACAAGAATCTCTAAAGGAATGAAGAGGAACTTGAACTAGAAGAGCATTGCAATATCTCTATTGTTGGAGACGTCCCAGAGAAAAACACTTTCTTAGATGGTTGAGACCCAGAATAGTCGAACCCTCCTCATTTTATGATTCCCTAAAATTTCTCCAGCCATCTTAAATAGGGCTATGAAATTCTGAAGGAAAAAAAATTTTAATTGACTTATAAGTTAAATGAAAAACATGACTCAAAAGTCATGAGATATTTCTAATCTATTACAACTACTTTGGGACTTAGAGGGTATCACAAAAGAGGCAGATGCTGAAAGTAGCAGGCTTTTACTGCAATCGAATATTATCTCACATGATGGGAGGAATGAATAAGTCCAAATCTGGGACACATACAATCTGGGGCAAGAAAGAGGAAATCATCCCCTAAAGCTTAGCAGTTGCCAAAATGGCCCAATTCTACCTTTGTAGCTCTCATACACACTGCTTTCACTCTGCTAAATCTGCTACCAGCCTGGTTCAGGACTTCACTTCTCACCTGGACTATTGCAATAACCAGTAGGTTCTTATGCCTTCCTCAGATCTCCTCTCACTCTAATTCATCCTCCACTCAGCTGTCAAAGTGACCTTTCTAAAGCACAAGTGTGACCATGTCATCCTCAAATACACACTTAAAAAAACTGCAATAGCTCTCTATCATCTCTAAGATCAAATATGAAATCCTCTCTTTGCTAAAGCCTTATTTAATGTCTCCCTTATATCTTTCTGACACCTCACTCACCTACCCGTACTCTGCAAACCAGTGACATTGCCATCCATATTGTTTTTCATCTAAAAAAATCTCTCTACCAACTCTATGCCTGGAATTCATGTTCTTATTCTCTTTCTCTCTCTCTCTCTCTCTCTCTCTCTCTCTCTCTCTCTCTCTCTCTCTCTCTCTCTCTCTCTCTGTCTCTTTGTCTCTGTCTCTCTCCCTCTCTTTTTCTCTCTCTCTCTGTCTCTCTCTCTGTCTCTCTTTGTCTGTCTCTTTCCCTCTCTCTCTCCATTTTCCTGGCTTTCTTCAAATCTCAGCTAAAATCCCACCTTCTTCAAGAAGCCTTTCCTGCCTTCCTCTAATGCTAGTACCTTTCCTCTGAGATTATCTCCTTCTTATTTGGTATGTAGCTTGTTTGTACATAGTTATTTGCATATTGTCTCCCCATCACTTATGAGATCATTGAAAGCAAGATGTATTTTTTTGCCTCTCTTTTATTCCCAGCATTTAGTATAGCGTCTAGTACATGGTAAGCACTTAATAAATGCTTGTTACTCTTGTGGTTGTTGAAATTCTGTGATTCTATAGTGAAACAAACTAGGTAATGTTTTTTAGGGTCAAAAGAAGGTATGATCATAAAACAGGAAAAGTGGTGTTTATGTATAACTCATAACTCATGACTCTAGAATCTAGAAGAAATACAAAAAAAAATGTGTTAGCAAATGTAGAGCTTCTGGAATTGACTGCTTTTATTTGAATAGGTTATAACATATTAGGGATTTGTATTACTTTACAATAACTTTTGAAATCGTTCAAGCAATAAGAGAATGTTGATTTCAAAATGTCAGTAATTTCATTAGAGTACTGATCATCCAGGTGGAATCTCTCTACATCAGTATATCTACTATATACTATATACTATATCTACTGGCCTATGCCCAGGTCTTGTTTTTCAGACTTCTCAACCTAAATAGGTCATGAATCACCATTCTGAATATTTATCTGCCTAAAGCCAAAGCAAAGATTAACATCAGCCTAGAGGCAGGATGCTAAAGTGGGACAAGCACTGGTTTTGTAATCAAGACTTGGGTTCAAGTCCTGACCCTGAGATTTACTAGATAGTCAATAAGCATTTATTTAGTGCCAGTTTATGCTAAGTGCTTGGGATACAAAAAATTACAAAAGACAATTGCTACTTTCAAGGCACTTTCAGTCACCTCTCTATGTCTTCATCTCTTTATCTAGGTTGACTTCTATATTCAAGGATTTGTAGTTTCAGTGATGTAGTTACTCCCTCTTGATGTAGTTACTCCCCTCACGACTTAATAGATAGAATATGAGTTGCTAGGATTACAAAAATTCGTTAATCTCTAGTTAATCTGGTGATGAGCCTCTCCAAATTTAGCCAGGCTAGTCATTGGATAGAAAACATATAAATTATCACTGAGCCTGAGCTAGAAGTATTTCTGACTTGGTAGGACCTGCTAGCATTTACATTCTGATGGCATAGCCTTGGGGAACACATTAGAGTAGGCCAGTGGCTTCTATTTAATGATTTGCAAATTCCTTGGGGGTTCACAATGATAGTCCAAGTGGTTCATGCTAAAAAATTCTTTTATAGTACCTTAAGCACTAAATAATTGGCTAATTATGTTACAAATATATTTTCCCTCTGTGCCAACAAGCATGTGCATGTTAGAAGCATTACACGTTTGTTTCTGCAGTGATTCTTAAATGTAATGTTCATGTGCATAACAATTTTGGTATTCATGCAGTCATTATATCAAATTCTGACTTCTTCTAACCAAGTATAATTTATTTGTGCAGTTTTTCAATCTGTCATCAAATTGTTTCCAAATTGCCACAAGGATATGAGATCTGATCATAAACCAATTCCCAATGCATGGTCAGACACATAAACTTACCTTCATTTGTGTTCTGTACTAGAATAGATCCTTTATTCCTTCCTGTCACCCTGCAATGGTACCTCATCAGCTACGTAATCACATGATTAAAATGTGACAAAAGTTTGTGTTCTTACAAAGCAAATATCAGGACATATGAAAAACATGATCTCTGGCCATTGGCATTTCAAGTCAATCTGAAACTATCATGGACTATTATTATAAATAAGCATTATATTGCATCTTATAATATTATGGTCATATTCTAGCTTAAATTTATCCTTCAGTTATGTTAACTATTCTTCTATCTGGTGGGTTTTTAAAAGAACAGTGTCAACACTGGTAAGTCAATCAGCCAGCAGAATTTCTGTAAGGGTGGCCATTATGCTAGTAGTTAAAGAAAAGAAAGTGCTATTTGAAGAGATTCTTTCCTTACAAAGGTTAGTTTATATATAAACACTTGTAAAATAAAGTGATGTGTGAAATTAAATTTTAAATAAATGTATTATTTGGTATAGAGTTTTTCATTAGATAGTAGAAAAGTAACATTTTTTATTGTGACTATCTACCCATTTTTGTCAATTGCTTAGGTGAGTAAAAATATTTTTAAATGAATTTCTAGCTCTCAACAAGAGACCTTACAAATGTTCCTACATTTTCTATCATATATTGTATAAGTGATCATTTTTTGTTTTGTTCTTTTCAATTAAAATACAGAAATAAATTTAATGCAGAAACCAATTTAAGACTATTTGTTATTGAACAAAATATTATGAACTTTTGTTCAAATAAAATAAAGTCCAACATCAAAATTAAGTTTATATACAATTATTATAACATGTTAAATATATTCAAGTCACTTATTCCGTTTAAAATATTATTTATATTCAATGAAATTCAATATGAAGTCTTGCACATAAGATATTGTTGTCCTAAATTTTAAAAACAATGTTGTAGAATGTCACAATTATTTTGTAATTAGAAATTTATAATTTTATAAAGTTTTTATAATTATAAACATAATAAAATTTATGTTCTATAATTACATAATATAAAGTTTAATTTTGAGCTTTTTTGTTTAAGAGTTGTCATTGGAGCTATTGTAAGCACTTAATGAATAAATATAAAAGAATATTATGAGCCCCCAACATTACTCTGGGGGCTCACAACACACTTGTTGTTGCTAAAAGAAGTTTAAAAAAACCATAGGGAACAACTAGAATAGGACTTTACTGAGGCTCCTCATCTATAAAAGAGATGGTACTTTCACTACATACACCAAAGGATTGCTATGAGGAAAATGCTTTGTAGAACATTTAAAAACCTTATATAAATGTTAACTGTTATTATGATCTTTCAGGATCTCTTCTAGCTCTCAAATTCTTTGTGGAGTATAGTCCCCTCACTAATGGGCTCCTAAAAAGCTAACCCTGGTATTTTGTGGTCCAGATTGTTATCTGTATCATAACTCATGAGCCCCAACCAATGCATTTATTCTTACTAGTCAGTCAGAGGATACAGTCATTTAGTTCAAAGATAGTTAATGAAATGTGTGTATATCAATAAAAATAACAATATGAAAGAAACAAGGATTTAATAAATACCTATTTGCTAGGTGCTATGCTAAATACTTTATAAATATTATCCCTGTTGAGCTTCACTACTGTCCTTGGAGGTGCTACTATTATTATTATTCCCATTTTATAAATGAGGACTCTGCAGAAGACAAAGTTTAAGTGACTTGCCCAAGGCCACACAGCTTGCAAGTGTCCAAAGGTAGATTTGAGTTCAGGCCTTCTGACTCCAGACCTAGCACTTTATCTCCTATCATCTAACTGCCTCATATAAAGCAAAGCTCACTCTCCCACAAATATACAAGCTCACAAGGAAGTAATGACAACAAAAACATTAGCAATCATTTACACGGCACTTTAAGGTCTGAAAAGTATTTTGTGCACAGGTTATCTTATTTGTCCTCACTCTTTGCACCTCAGCTCTGTAAAGTAGGTGTCATTATCTCAATTTTTTCACATGAGATGCTCAGTGAATGAACAAATGGATGAATAAATGAATGGATGAAAAACCATTTATCAGTTATTTACTATGCACCAGTTACTATCCTAAGAGTTGAAGAAACAAAAAGAAAAAGAAAAGTGGGACAATTCTTGACCTCAAGGAGTTCACATTCTAGTTTGTGGGTGAGGGAGGGGAGCAGAATGCATGTGGAAGGTTTTAGTTACAAGTCATATGGAAAGATCCCATTTTCTTCAGGGTGTCATAGCAAGTCAGAGGGTAATATTTCCTTTTTAATGTCATCTCCACTGATAAAATTTTCTGATTATTTGACAGCAGGAAGGACTTTGGCAGCAAGAACTTTCTTTTCATTATCTTCTGTAGCTGTGGCACCTCCAGAGTCAGTTGCCAGACTGCATCTCCACAGGGGTTGTTTCCCAGGATAGTAGCTATGGGTACTCTGCTAGAAGCATTGCTCTTGGATTCAGGACACTGGGTTGACTCCACTGGAGGGTGAGGAAAGTTGGAGGTCAGAGGGGTGGTAGTACTTGGACATGCCTGGCAAATACTGCTTCCTATCTTTCCCTTAAGGTACCTTGTCACTTCAGATAGATTGACTTGCCTACCCTGTGAGTGGCAGTTGGTTGACAGTTGACCCCTTCTCTTTAAGAGTTTCCTTTCTTGACAAATGCTATGAGCCATGGGTTGGAAGCAGAACTGAGGTTCACAAACATTAAGCACTTTGCCCATGATCAGACAGTAAGAAGGCAGGATTTGAAATTAGAACTTCTTGACTCAAAGTTCAACACTTTAACCACTAAGCCACCTACCTGCCTCAAAAAATGGATATGCAGAGGAGTCACATATAAGACACATATGGGGAATATGTCTGCTAAGGATACATGAAGGAGTATATACATAAAGGAGTATATATGCAGGGAACATGTGTGTCCAAAGCACACTCATGTAGGTGAAAGGTATGCCTCTAAAACTGTCAACCTACTGATAGTATCCCATTCTTTTCTACTGGACAATATTTATGCTGCTTCCTACCAGAGGCTGCACCTCGACTGCTTACCATAAGCATCATATGTCTTCAAACATCCTGCTGCATTCAGAGATACCTAACATTCAGATTCCAATGTCACCTAAGGCAGGGATTGTTAATGAGGGAGCCATGGACCACCAAGGTGTCTATGAATAGGTTTCAGGGAGTTCATATTTGGATCTGCTGCCCTGCCTGATTCCAACTCCACTGAACAAGATGCCCTTCCCAGGATAAATGCATCATCTTTAAACTTACCAATATGCAACTAATTTAAGCCTTGATTGATGCATTACTTCCCTCAGCCTCCTCTACCTATGACTGGAGGGCTAGAGGGTAGAGTCCCAGATTTCTCTCAATGCCTTTTTTATAGAGGGCAGAAACTACTCTCAACTCATTGTACTTTCTATCTACTATCTGGTTTCAACTTCATGTAACAAAGTGCTCTTGTGCCAGGTTTCCCTGGTATCCTCACCCTACCTTGTTTTTGTCTCTTTTTCCTTTTGCATGTTGTCTTCTTCTTTAGATTGTAAGCATCTTGAGGACGGGGACTAGTTTCTTTTCATTAACTGTATCTCTAGCACTTAGCACAGTACCCGGTATATAGTAAGCACTTAATAAATGTTTTTCAAAACAAAATCAGAATGTATGGGGGGGGGGAAGAATTAGATATCTTCATTTACACTAGTCTCTAACTTAAAGTTAGCATTTCTTTCAATTATTTAACAACACTATTTTTAAAAAAGGTGTCATAAGATTTACCAGACTACCAAAGGGTTTCACCATGCATAAAACAGTTAAGAACCCTACACTAGACATGTTACGGTTAAAACTAGTTAGTTTTCCCCCACAGAGGAAGGCTAAAAATCTTTCAGTCAGCTCTTTAACTCTTCTAATCTGACTTCTGAGCCAGTCTTCAGCTGAGATGCTTAAATCAGAAACATTTCATATTCTGTCTTGCATCTACTGGTGGTTGCTGTGATTAGTAAGCCTCTCCATTTTAGGGGAAAGCTTTAGCTCTCTTTGGTTAGCTCATTCCGTCAATTGCTATGAAGCTCTTCCCCTCAACCAGCTTGTTTATGGAAGACAGTAGATGGTCAGATTAAGAAATTTTTTTAACTACTTTCTCCTATATTGTCAAAGTAGTCCTGAGTCCTAATCATACCTCTATGGCTAATACAAATAGACCTTAGTGCTCTATTTCTTCAAATTGAAAATGTGGTGAGGAAACTAGTCTTAACCTCTCTTGTCATGTTCTTTTGTCCTATGGCAATGACAGGGCTTGCACTAATTAAAAACTGAAAAGCCTGGTAACCTCTGCACCATTTTCCCTAATAACAACATATAGTCTGGTGCAGAATCACATACAGTGACAGATTCTACAGAGAAAAGCTGCCAAATAGTGCTTCATATGAGTGTGTTCCATGACGGATGTCAGGGACACATCTATCTTTTCACTCTCATCTGCACATGTGAATAATGACCAAAATTAAATGGCTTCAAAATTGAAGGATAATGAAAAAGAGAATGAAAGTATGGTCCAAAAAGAATGACAGAAGGCAGGATGCCCAAAAGACCAAATTGAGAATTTATAACCCCTGAAAATCTATGGTTAGTACCTATAGAGAAAAGGAAATTTCCCAATAAACACACACACACACACACACACACACATTTCGTTAAACTCTAAATATCTTTTTATGGAAGTAGGCAGCTTCCAAAATGTTTTATGGCGGAGAATATTTCTGAAGAACAAACCATTCAGCCTCTTCCTCACTCCTTAATTCTCCTTTTGGCCTTGTCAAGATAAAGCATTTTCAGAACTACAGTAATTGCTCCTTTATCAAGCTGTACTTGCCACTATCATCTTGAGCAGTTCTGCATTTTATTATTAAGAAAGTTTATTTCATAATCATCTAAGCCAAAAACTCATTCAGTTTACTTTTTTCTTCTGTCTCTTTTTTTTTCCTTTTGATCTTTTAATACTCTGAGATGATTCATTCAGATTGGGGAGCAGAATTTGGAAGGAGATGGAAAAGTACTTCAGGTGACTGTATTTTTTATACTTGTTTTTCTTCATCTTCACAACAATCCACAAAATGGATTATCTTCCTGATTTTCAAATATGAATGTATATAAAGAGCCTGGAAAACTTTAAAGTAATACTCAAATGCCTCATTATTATTATTACTATTATTGTTTGAGTTGCAGGCAATGAAGCAAGAGAGGCAGGGTAATTTAGTGGAAAGAGCACTAAATTGGGAAACAGGACACATCCCAGGTTATAGAATGAAGTGGTTTGACTTTAAACATCTCCTCTAATCTTTCTAGGTCAAATGAAGGAGCTGAACTAGACAATCTTTTACATCCCTTACAATGCTAACACCCCATTAAGATTCCTCCTCTTAGACAATGATTAGGCTGAAAACACATATGGCACACTTATCACATTTATAGATGACAGATAGGAAAGACAGCCAATGCACATAGAATGAAGACTAAAACAATGGACAAAGTAAAATAATGGGTTGAATTTTAAAGAACGAAACTTAACAGAAATAAAAGTTATTTTAGTCCTAATTTTATGTTCAATATTTATTTTTCTATTTTATATTTATTTATATATTTATATTATATATGTTTATATTTTATGTATATTTATATTTTATATTTATATTTTAAATATATTTATTTATATTTATTAAATATAATATTTATGTTTAAAGTCCTAAATTTATGTTCAGCAAGCTCTACTGTCCATGTATAGATTGGGGAGAGGATACCATTTTGCCTAGATAATAGTTTATATAAAAGAAGATCTAGGTTTTTTTAGTAGACTGAAAGGACAAGTTTAGTTAATAACTGGACATTATAGTTAAAACCACATGATATGATGTAACAAGTACCTTGCTGAACTCTGGAATCACATATTACTTGAGAGAAGGGGAGAAATACAGCTTAAGCCTGTTCTACCAAGACCCCAGGCAAGAAACTTAAATAAAATAGCAGAGTGAAAAATTATAAAGCATAACAAAATAAGGATCAGGAAAAATCACGTAGTGGTATGATTTTCAGCTCTTTGTATACCATAGAGAAGGGAACAAATTGCTAGAAAATTCACATTCCAAGTTTAGGAAAGGTTTCGACTTCAATGCCATCTACCTGGTATCACACCTGGGAAAGCCACTTCTACCTAAGTTCTCATAACCATGTGCTGTGGACTGACTTTTCTTTTTTGCTATTATCAGTCCTGCTTTCTATACCAGTCATTTGCACAAGCTTCACCTTTTCCTGAATATATATATGGAGAGAGAAAGTGAGAGAGAGAGAGATTTACCTCTGAATCTTCTGCTTAATGCATTCTTTGCCATGATGCTAATATTATCTTCAAAAATTCTACCTCACTTCTTCTGTTGCAACTGCTTTGCCTTCCAGAAAGTATCAATTCACTTTCAGAAGGAGACTACCCTGGGTAGCTAGTCAACAAATTCTCAACTCTATTTTTACTGTGGCTCACAGCTCCCTCTAGGATGATAAAAAAGAAACAGTCAGACAGTTGAAAGGTTTCTAGAATCACCCATTCCAATGGAAGGTTCTTAACCTTTTCCTTTTTAAAATATTATATATATATATATATATACATATATATAAAATATTTTTTTCAATAACAAACATTTGTCTCTACTCCAAAGAAGAGGAAGAGGAGGAGGAGGAGGAAGAAGAACAAGTAGTAATACTACTACTACTATTACAGCTACAAGAACAACATTTTATCATCATCATAACAAGTATGCATGGTCAAATGAAGCAAATTCTCTAAGGAAGAAAAATTCCATAACAAGTGTACATGAAATGAAGCAAATGAACCAAATTCTCTCCTTCATGAACAAAAACGTATGTCTCATTTTGTGTTGGGAGTCTATTACCTCGATCAGAAGTCCTCTGGGATCATGGTTTATCATTGCATTGATCAGCACTCTTTCAAAGCTGTTTTCCTTTCTAGTATTTTTGTTATTGTGTAAATTAGTCTAGCTCTGCTCATTTCACTCTGTCAGTGTATACCTTCCCAGGTTCCTCTGACATTGTCCATCTCATCATTTCTTATGCTACAATGATATCCCATTATATGCAAATTCCATAATTTCCAAACTGGTTGAAACACTTTAGTTTTCAGTTCGTGGCTACTACAAATAGAATTGGTATAGATATTTTCACACATATTGAGTCTTTTTCCTCTTTCTTTGATCTCTTTGAAGTATTGGTTTAGAAGTGATATAGCTGGGTCAAAGGTCATATGCTATTTAGTGATTTGGGTGGGCCAAGGGGGTAGGGCTGGGGATGATATAGCTCCAATTGATTTCCAGAATGCTTGGACCAATTGATGGCTCCATATGTATTACATTAGTGGTTCCTGGTTTCTTAGATTTCTTCCAACATTTATCAATTTTCTTTTTTGTCATCTTCATCAACTGACACATATCCCTAACTCTTAAGTTAGAACAACTGAATGCCATTCATTTTTTCCCCAACTCTGTTTACAGACAAGGTGATTCCAATACTGCCAGCACTTCCCAGTAACTCTTTCTAAAGCTGGACATGAATACTCACATCTACTATCATTTACTCTGTCAATTCCTAAAATACACTTCTTCCTAATTAGAATACAGCTTCCTGATTTTCTTGCAGCTTTGATAAGTCTTGAGAAAATACAGGTATAGGACAAGATGATGCCTTTTCCTGATATTTTTGTTATTGTGATAAAACTTTTTCCCCCTTGCACTGATTTTAGCTACCTTTCTAGAAATGTTTAAAACAATGGAGGTAATAATTCTGCTACTGCTACCAATTACTATCTTGATCAGGCCACCAATGTGGAGTACTGCACTGAATTCTAGTTACCAAAATTTTAGGAAGAAAATTAATAATAACTGCATTGATAAAACTCTAAGACTTATAAGTGTTTCAACAAATATTATTTCATTTTATTTTCATAACTCTCTGAGTTAGATGCTATTGTTACCCCATTTTACAGATGAGAAAACTGGAGAAGACAGAAGTTGAATGGCTTGCCTTGAGTCTCATAACTAGAAGGTCTGACTGAGAATTTGAACTGAGATCTTCCTGATACCAAGCTTGAGGCTATACACACTAGAATATGTACAGAATATTGATGAAATGAATTTAGGCTTTTTTTTGTCTAGAGAATGGAAAACTTAGAAGCAGAGGTGAGCTTCAATCAATTTGTGCTGGTTAAATATTCTGTGTGAACCTTTACGCCTTAGATATTGGTAAACTCCACAAATCATGGCTTGACTTATTTTGTTGATTGTCTAGATTTAATAAAGTGATGGAGAAAATGTTCATGATTCAGATTAAAATGTTTAAATGCATCCTTTTTCTTTAGATTCAGTTGCTAATCCTTAACCATTACACCCCTGCTAAGAAGGAATTGGATACTATCATCTAGTCTTAGAAGCAGGAAAAAAAAACATTAATTTTGTTCTGTTTGACTTCAAAAGGCAGAAATTGGTTTAAAATATAGACAAATTTTCTAAAACTCAGGGCTATATAAAAATGGAATGGATTGTCTTAATATATTGTAAAGTACTCATGACTATGGGGATTTGGGAAGGTATTTTCCAGCAACAACCGAAGTCGCATCCTGTAGAGGAGATTCATTTTCAAGGATGTCTTAGACTAGATGGTCTAAGAAGCTTCTTCCCTCTCTGAAACGCTGAATCTAGGGAGCAGCTGGCATTCACAAAGCCCTGAATTATGATTTTGTTGTTTCACTGACTGCTGTTCAAGCCTGAAAAGTGTTTCTCAGATAAATTAGGAGCCTAGAGAGATGTGAGTGTTTCAATGAATAATAAGAGGAATAGACTTCATCAAAAAAAATCTCAGATACTTCAAACAGCATTGTACTCCCTCCCTCCTCTTACCTCCACCTTCTCTCTCATCCAGACACAGAAATCTGACTCCCAACTTGAACTCTTCGAACTTGTCTACTGTGTATACAGGTGGTAGTCTGTTGTTCCTGACAATGATTCTCCCTAGCCAACATGACAGAATGCCTGACCTGTTCAGCAGAGATTGGGCTACACAAACTGCCATCATCACTTACCCAAAAAAAAAGTCACAGAAGCAAAAAATATACTTTCAATTAAGTGTTGATTGTATGGATTGGAAAAGTAAGTGTCAGCAATGATAAAGGCCCCCCCCAATACTTCTCAGTAAAAAATGGGAGGTATACACACATACACCCACATACACACATATGTATGTATGTAACTAATACTTTACTTTGAAATATATTATGTATTTCTCCTTGCAAGATTTATTATCCTATGTTTTTCTCTCAGAATAGAGACTGGACCTGTGATTTCAATAATTCACTAATAAAGCACTGAGAAGCATGGGAACTCCCTCTACCAATGCACACCAACATCTCTCTAATTTATAGCCTTAGAGAGTTGCCTAGAACAGAGGTTCCAAACATATACCTTGAGTACATGTAGTCCATGACACTTCAGAGTGCAGCCTGAATTGGATTAAAATATATTAGGGAAATAGTTAATAAAATGCTCTTATATAGTCATTTTCAGTCATGTCCAAATCTTTATGATCCCTTTTGGGGTTTTCTTAGCAAAGACACTGGAGTAGTTAGTCATTTCCTTCTCCGATTTATTTTACAGACGAGAAAACTGAGGCAAACAGGGTCATGTATCTTGCCCAGGGTCATACAGCTAGTAAGCATCTGAGGTCACATTTGAACTCAGGTCTTTATGATTCCAGGCCCAGCACTCTATACACTGAGCCACCTAGCTGACCTAATAAAATACAGTAGTCTATAGATAATATTAACATAGGATTTCCTAAATCAATACGCAGCCTGGGGATCAGTGGCTTCCCACCTCCGTCATTTCTATTTGAGTTTTAGGTTACCACTGGCCTAGAGGAGCCAGAGGCTAAGTAACTTCTCCAGTCATGTACCAGATGTACCAGACAAAGGCTACTGAATACTATCTTCCTCATTTCCCTATATCAAGTTGTCTCTCATGCCGGTAATAAAAGGATTAAAGTCTGTAGTATTGAGAATAAACACTAATCGACAATTCTGGGTGAAAAGAAGAAACCAACCTGCCTTTAACCTTTTTTTTTAAGAAAAATTTATATTATGTATGAACATTGAGAATTAGCCCTAGTTATTTAAAAGGTGGAAATCTTGGTGGTGGAGGGAAGGGGGAGAAACTAGTAGAAAGAAAAGAGAGAAGTAGGAGCAAAAAAAAAATTAATCTCCAATTCCTTCAAGGCCTTTTCATTTCCAATCAGATCTGTAATTCTCCCTCCTCCAGTGAGGAAGACATTTGCAATATTCATGAGTCACAATATGAAATCCTTTATTCCCACGGGCAGATAGATGAAAATGATGCTTCATGCAACAAAGGTTTGTTGGGGATTTTCTTCTTCTTTCACATGTGGCAATATTTATCTTCAAAGTTTTCCCCTCTGGCTCAGGGGTAGGTTTGTAAAGCAGATGGTCTTGTGTGCCTTAATTGTGAGATGATCTGGTGTGTGATTCAGTAGCACTGTTTATTTGTGCAGTGGTTCAGTGGAATTTACAAACTGCATAATATTGTTCTAGGCAGTTTTCTTTTTATTAAGAAGTCACATTTTCTCCAGTGTCTATGGCTGGGCCTTTAATTAGGTGGGGCTCTCAAGATATTTTCATCCTGACTTCCTCTGTTAGCTAATGACATTAAACCAGTGAAGAGCTCATTTCCATAAGGGGATGGAAATCAAGACATCAGTCCTTGGTTTGCATAAAAGCTTATTAACAAACGATTAACATGTAACCAATGCAAGCCATGGGTTTATTCCTAATTAATACTAGCTGTTCTTGGAAAAATCAAACTAACACATGAAGTCTTTTAGAAAGTCCTCCCTTGCTATTCTGGTTCTGTCCCTGAGAAACCCTCCATAAATTGTCCCATTTACTTGTCACGCGTTATTTAGTGATGAAATGTCTCTGGAGCTGCCAGGCCTATAAAAAGTTTTTGAGAGCAATTTGACCTTCCTGTTCAGTTTCCTTTATTTAAAAGAGACTGCAAATGAATTTTGCTTTGTTTTTCTAATAAGTATATTTTGAAATGGTATAAGAACATTGGACTTGGAATATGAGGGCCTGTATTTAAACCCTGGCTCTACTATTTACTGTCTGTGGGACCTTGGGGAAGATACTCTGTTTCGCAGTTTTCTTACCTGTGAAATGGAAGGTGCATAGTAAATAACTTCTAAGGTTCCTTTAAGCTCTAAATTTGTGATACTGTGAAGTGGAAAGTATCTAATTACTTTGGAAAAAAGGAAAAAGTAACTGTAATAATAATTAAATCATCATCAACATCATCATTGGTATTTAATGCTTTAAGGTTTATTTGTAAAGCATTTGTGCCTATCTAGCTTGATCGAGTCTTATTTGGGGATTGCTAGGAATGAGACACTGAGTCTTGTCTCCTCTAAACTCAGTAATCAATTATCTATAGAACAAATATTGAATTAAAAGGAAATGTACTTGTTATGTGCTTATGTGTTCTGTGTTATGTGTTCGTAGGCTCAGTGCCATGGGAGCTGTAAAGACACAATTCTTCCTCTTAAAGAGTTTATAATCAGAGGCACTAGATGGCATAGTGAATAGAGCACTGGCCCTCCAGTCAAGAGGACCTGAGTTCAAATACAGCCTCAGATACTTAGCTCTTACTAGCCGTGTGACCTTGGGCAAGTCACTTAACCCCAATTGCCCTGCCTTCCCTCCTCCAAAAAGCAAAACAAACCAATAAACAAAAAAATGTTTATAATCTAGTTAGGAAGCTAGAACATACATACATATATATATATATATGAGAAGTGTTAATACTAATAATCTTCCTAGTATTACTAATGCTATTGATCTTCACACAAAGGCTGGATGACCACTTATGGATTCTGACCTCTGCAAATCCATCCTTTCCAACTCAGACTCTGCAAATACAAGTACAGGAGCTGTAGGCATTCTGAAGAGAGTTAGGCATTGTAAGGCCACTGTGAATTCCCTTTAGAGAGACCTAGTGAGGACTGTAATTCCATACCTTGCTAATTTATATCTGAAGCCCTCTAAAAATCCATAGGAATGAATATAATTGATAGAACAATTTTCCAGGCAGAAAAGGGCCCAGAGTCATCTAATTTATCTGGCTCCCTGGCCAGACTACATCAGCTTTGAAACCATAATAACATATCCCCAGGGTATGTGGTAAACGGATTCCATTGCAAATCCAAACACATAAATAACCAATGAAACCTACTCCTCAGTTGGTCCTAGTGGGCAGATGCTTCCTGTAATCTATTGGGAGATATTTCATCCCCACTACTCAATCTGGGTGAGACAACATGGAACCCAATATGGAGGGAAGAAATTTTCTTTTAAATATAGTTCCAAGCGCAATATGGAAAGATCATGGGGAGTCAAGTTCTCCACATTCTGCAGAGTCAGTCTATGCCTCCGTAAGCTTTGCTACCACCCATATCAGTCCTTGCAGTACTCCTCTGCCCACCCACCAGCACTGGTCAAGAATGTTTCTGGGAGCAATAGAACAGGTGGCTTCTTTGCCCCACCCTCTCCAAAGTTTTGCTTATGATCTAAACTTATGCCACTAGAGACCTACATAGTGTTTTTTCTAATTATTTTTAGTAACCACAGAGCACATTTTCAAATAACAAAAAGTGCAATGTAAAATGCTACCACGCTCCCTGGTTTACAAACCCTTTTAGCAGTGTTTGTTGGCTTTTGAAACTTAAAATAAGGGAAAGCCACTGTCCCTCGATAGCATTGATTAGTTTGATGAAACATCTGAGATACACCAGCTTGAAGAAGGAGTTTCCCATGCACAGTATGGGAATTTATTGATGCATTTCCCCTTAAGGGGGTGGAAAGGAAGTGGGTCCATCAGCAAAGGGACACCTGATGATACTTTTTGTCCCTGGGCTGGTGAAGTGGAGGCTTTGGCCTCATTGTCAGCCTTGTGTTGTAATGGTTCCAACAGGAAATGTGGAGAACCTAGTGAGTCACACAGCTTTAAAAAAAATAAAACATCCTGGCTAAGCTTTCCTATCGACTTAGATATACCCCTTCCTATACCACTTCCCCACTCCCACCCATCACCCAAACAGGTACAATGAGAAAGCATCGCTGGCTTCCTTTCAAAAACAGTTCTTTTGGAATGTGTTTGGGCAGAAGTTCGTTCATAGAGAGAGGTAACTTTGGTTCAGAGAGGAAGTTCATGCTGAATTCAAATTCTATCTTTTTTCATAACATGCAAGAGATGACCTTTTTTAACATGAACCTATCTTGTCCCCTTTTATTAGTTTGTTGAAAGTATTTCCTGGTCTACATTCCTCTGTCCAGTTATCTCCAGGGAAGTGATAGCCTTACCTTAGCAAAATCTGACTCCTGGACATTATAGTGAAGGTGGAAGAGTAAAAGGGAGTACTACTGTGCTGAGAGGAAAGCCAGAGAATACTTGACTCTCTTGGCACAGGTTATGGAGGAAATGGATCAGAATCTCTTGGGTCAAAGAATTAGAATGGAAAGCAACTCTAAAAAAAAATTTTTTTGAACACACACACACACACACACAAACACACACACCTCTCACTTTCCAGTGATTTCCAGAGTTTTCCATTTGGCCTTTAATTGGAAATACCACAAGGGAAAAAAAAATAGCATTCTCACGCAATTTCTTTTTTTCGGCTCTCAGACAACACTATTCTACACAGAGGTGAGGGGAAATTATGGGGTAAAAAAAAGTGTTATGCCTTTCTCTCCCTTCTACCTAAAAGATCTCTATGGGTAAAAGTTTCACAGTTTTTATTTTATCCATTCCTTCTCTCTCCCACACTTCCCTCTGCCTCCCCCTCCCTCTCCATCACCACTTGCTTCCTCACAAAAAAAAAAAAAAAGAAAGAAACCACTCACATAATGACATATACTTGAATAGCTCCAGGACCTATTCTTAGATTGATATATAAGGAATTTACACGCCACTCCCTTCAGCATTAAGAAGCATTAACCTTTGGAGTATGGTCTGCAAAAGCATGTCAGGGTATTTTTAAGAATGGGAAAAACCTGGGATACAGATAAACAACCAGGCCCCAAACCGAGGCCTGGTTTTAGAACTATGATTCTGCGGCTCAGCAAGTTACAGCCCCCATAACACCTCCCCCACCACACCCCCCACCAAAGCACATTGTCCTCACCCACACAACGGCTGCCATCTCTACTTTTTTTTAATTGTTTTGAATTTGTTTAATTTTTTTTCATTAAAAATTATTTTATTTTGTTTTATCTGGAAACAGAACCTGATCCATGACTAGGAGTGGAAAACATTACCCTAACTGATTTATTTTTATGAAGATTTCCACCTAGGTCTGCCCTCCCTCCCTGCCCCCCTTTTCAAAAAAACAATCCCCAATGGTTGAAAGTTTTTCTATGTGTCTAAAGGCTTTTATTTTTCCCTAAATTAATCTTAATGATAATAGCTAACCTGTATATCAAACTTACTACATACTAGGCACTGTTCTAAGTTCTTTATGATTATCATTTTCTCATTGGGCCTTCACAATAATCCTGGGAGGTAGATAGTATCATTTTTTCCATTTTAAAGGTGAGGAAATTGAGATTGAGTGACTTGTTCAGAGTCACTGTCACACAGACTGAGACTGGCTCTGAACTCAGGTCTTCCTTACTCCAGGTCAAGCACTCGACCAGTGGACCACCTACCTGGAAAGCTATTTTCCCTGCTATTACTATGGACAACCAACATTTGAGAAAGGGCAACAGTCTATTGAAGTGAATGGGGAAAAAGTTGCCTTAAGTGATACTGTACATAAAAGTTGCCCTGGGGTGCCAAGATGGTGGAATATAAGCTAGGACCTAGCTGAACTCTCCCAATATTCCCTTCCAAACAATTTTAAAATAACACCTAAAATAAAATTTTGGAGAGTCAGAGCCAACAAAAGGTCAAAGGGAGACTTTTTTCCAACCTCAAGCAACATAGAAAATCAGCAGGAGAGGTTTGTCACACTAGGGTAGATGCAGGCCTGGAGCATGGCAGGAGCACTAGGGGTGGGCTTTGGCAGCAGCCTTAACAATAGCAGCAACAGCAGTAGCTTCAGTTCTCTGTAAGCGGGTCAAACAACTGGTCAGTAGGAGATTACAGGGGACCATTTCCTGGCACCAGAGGTGACTGGCACTGTTTATAACTCTATTTGCTATAAGCAGTTGTGGTTAACAGTTCTAGAGTGGAGAGGAGAGCTTGTGATAGGTCATAAAGGAAGTAGGGGTCCTGGTCACAGTTCCAGGGCCAAGAGGAGCACTCAGATTTGTGACTACAGGGAAGCAGGGGACCTTCCTGGTAAATTTGCTGTTATTGAGTCATATCTGACTCTTTGTGACCCCATTTTGGGGTTTTCTTGGCAAAGACACTGGAGTGGTTTGCCATTTCCTTCTCCACCTCATTTTACAGATAAAGAAACTAAGGCAGACAGGGTCACAAACAGGGTTATTAAGGCAAAACAGAGGCCAGATTTGAACCTGGGAAGATGAGTTTTCCTGATTCTAAGACCAGTGTTCTATCTACTACACCACCTAGCTGTCACTTCTGGGTAAATAGACCAGGAGAACAATGACAATACTTCTTTCAGGATAGTAACACCTTGGAAGCACTGAAAACTTGCAGAGCCTCCAGAACTAGCTCTAAAAACAATAGCACAAAAAATCCTGAACCTTGGGACAGTGCCTCCCCAGCCCCAAATGATCAGAGCCCAATTTTAACATAAAGTTCAAAATGAAGAAATGGGCTAGGGAAAATGAGCATACAAATAAATAGAAAAAAAAAAACCTTGACTATAAAAAGCTCTACCAAGATATAAACTCAGAAAGCAACTATAAGGAAAGCCTCAAAGAAAAATGATAATTGCATGTGAGCTATACAAGAATTTCTAGAAGAAGTGAAGAAGAAAAAATAAGTGTATTAGAGGGAACATTGGGGAAAGAAATTAGAGTTATGTAAGAAAGTGAGGGAAAGAGGCATTCATAGCTTGGTAAAAGAGGCACCAAAAATACTAATTGACCTAATGGTAAAAGAGGTAAAAAAAAAAAAAAATGACTGAAGGAAAAAAGCTCCTTTAAAAGTAGAATAGGTCAAGTGGAAAGAGTAATTCAAAATCTCACTGAAGAAAATACATTCTTAAAAATAGAATTGGGCAAGTGGAAGCTAATGACTCCATGAGACTTTAAGAAGCTATACAATGAAATCAAAAGAAAAAAAATAATAGAACATTTGAAGCATCTAATTGGAAAAACAACTGACTTGGAAAATAGATTTAAAAAGAGCTAATTTCAGAATTAAAAGACATGATCAAAGAAAGAACCTAAATATCATATTTCAAGAAATTGTCAAAGAAAACTACCCTGACCCTAGAACTAGGGGGTAAAATAGAAATTGAAAGAATCTACTGATCACCTCTTGAAGGAGATCCCAAAATAAAAACTTCTAAGGATATTGTAGTCAAATTACAGAGATCCGAGGTGAAGGAGTGAATATTGTAAGCAATAAAAATAAACCATTCAAATATTGGAGATCTACAGTTAAGATAACACAAAATTTAAGAGTTTCCAAGGAGAAGACGGCTTGAAATAGAATTTTCCAGAAGACAAAGGAGCTAGGCTTACAACCAAGAATAATCTACCCAGCAAAACTGAGTATAATCAGTTAAAAATGGATATTTAATGACATAGATAATTGCCAGAAATCCCTGATGAATTTTTCAAAAGAACAGAGCAGAATAGAAAATTTGACATTCAGGTATAAGACTCAAAAGAAGCATAAAAAAACCATGAAAGAAGAAGGAAATCAATAAAGTTAAAGTGTTTACATTTCTACACAGGAAAATGATACATGTAACTCCTAAGAACTTTATCATTATTAGGGCAGTTAAAAAGAATCTATGTAGAGAGAGGGCATGGGTGTGAGTCAATTATGTTCAGAAGATCTTTTAAAAAATGAAGGGGTAAGAAAGAGGAATGCACTGGGATAAAAGGGGAAGGAAGAAGTAGAATGGGGGGAAATTTTTTTCATGCGAAAGAACCATGCTGGGGAGAGCTTTTATAGCTGCATCAGCAAGCACCCTAGCATACCCAGGGCAGCTGCTAGCACAGGTTCTTAGATCTGCTTTTCTAAAGGAAAGCAACTCAAAATGTGTTAACAATCTTTCTTTAATCAAACAAACATATCATTTACCTAGTTCAGGGGAAAAAGTCAGTACCCTGAACTCCAGAGAATACAAACTCAAGTTACAAGTACAAGTTACAAGCACAAGTTACAAGCAGACCAAGAAACAGATAAGCAGATGGGCTTCCAATCATCTGACCATCACATCCACTACCTATTCAAGTCACCAGAGAGGGAAGTATCAACATCCAGGTTTTTCAAAGCCGGGACGGGGGTGTAGGGGGTGCTCAGCGGCTTCTTAGAGTCTCACCTGGCCAAATCACACAACTGTTCTCAAAGTGGGCCCCAAAGGAAACCTCACATCAGTGTGTATATATACACTTCTCCTGGGTCAGAGAATATCACAGCCCTCTTGACCCACTGTCCAAATACAAAGTAACAAGGTATGGCCATTCGCACAAAACAAGCCTCCTGCCACAGGCTCCACGTGACCACATTCAGACTATTAGGGGGCAGAGTATACTTTCAAATCAGGGAACATTCTTGCAGTCACTTAAGCCACTTAAGCAAAGAGGCTAGGGGCAGGAAAGAACTTCATATTGCCATTGCAATAGTGGAGAGGAAAAATGGTGGTGGGGCAAGCAAAGCTTGAATATCACTCTCATTAGAATTAGTTCAGAGAGAGAAGACTATACGCACTCAGAGAAATCTTTCTTGTTCAATAGGGAAATAGGAGGGAAAGGAAAGGATAAGAAATGGGGAGAGGTGATAAAAGAGAGGGCAGATGGAAAAGCAGTAGTCAGAAGCAAAACAGACTTTTGAGGAGGAACAGGATAAAAGAGAGAAAGAAGGATAAACAGGGAAAAAAGGAGAGGGAAATATACAGTAGTCATAATTGTGAATGTGAATGGGATAAGCTAACTCATAAAACAGAAGTGGAAAAAATGACAATTTTACCTAAACTATTTATTCAGTGTCACTCCAACCAAATTATTTTTAAAAATATATTTTACTGACTTATAAAAATAATAACAAAGCTTATTTGGAAGAGCAAAAAGTCAGTAACTTCAAAGAAACCAGGAAAAAGATGTAAAGGAAGGATATTCAGCAGTATTAGACATTAAACTATATTGTAAGGGAGAGCATTGTTGACATGTGAGAAGAATAATTTTGATTTTTTAAATTAAAATTTTCTTGTATAAATAAAACCTATGTAGCCAAGAATAGAAGGAATGTGGAAAATGGGAAAACTTTCAAAGACAATATTTCAGATAAGATGTGATTGGGTTGGCATATTGCTGTGGTATAGGAAATGATGAGCTTGTTAATTTAGAAAAAAAAATGTAAAGAATTGAACTTATAAAGGAAGATGCTACCTATCTCCAGAAAGACAGATGACAGATGGAAATAAGCATAGTATAGTCTTATATGTGTGTATAAGAATACATATATGTATGTTTATAGATATCTATGTGTATATGTATACATATACACACATATATACACATGTATGTGTGTATGTGTGTATCTCCACACTTAATTGTAGTTTTCATTGGGGAAGGAGGGAAACAGGGAGGAAGAGAGGGGGAATAATAAAGGAAAAAGTACACTGCAAAAAAACAAAAGAAAACCAATAAGGAAGCAAATAAAAGCTAGGCAGCTTTCAAAATAATGTGTAATCTTTATAAGTTTTCTTGAAATGGAAATTTATTGTTTTATCCTCTCTTGGCTATTTTTCATGTTCATGGCCATTTTTTTCTTTTCTCATTTTGTATTTAAGTTTAAAATAAAATTTACAATAACAAAACAAAATAGTAGTGGCTAGCAGAATGAATTAGAAATCAGAATCCAACAATATGATGTATATAAGAGACTCTTAAAACAGAAAAACAAAGACAAGTTAAAATAGAGGGCTGGAGAAAAATCTATTCTACTTTAGTTGAAGTTTAAAAAAAGGCAGGGGTTAGCAATCATGATCTTATAAATAGCAAAAGCAAAAAGAGACCTAGTTAAAAGACATAAACAGGTAAATGACATTTTCCTAAAAGATACCAAAGACAATGAAGAAATATAAAAAATTTTACAGCAAGTTTATTTGATAAAGGCTTCATTTCTGACTAATATAAGGAAGTCAAATTTATAAAAATAAGAGCCATTCCCCAACTAATTAATGGTCAAAGGATATGAACAGTTTTCAAATAAAGAAATCAAAGCAACCCATAGTCATATAAAAATGCTCTAAATCAGTATTGTTTAGAGAAAGACAAATTAAAACAATTCTGATGTATAACTTCATACCTATCCAAAATAACAAGTGCTGGAGGGAATGAGGGAAAATAGGCACATTAATGAATTGTTGATGGCATAGTGAACTGACCCAATCATTCTAGAAAATAATTTGGAACTATACCTTTTGATCCAGCATGCTGTGCATACCCTTTAATCCAATAATACCACTTTAAGGTCTGTACCCTAAGGAGATCAAAGAAAAAGGAAAATGACCTATATGTACAAAAATATTTATAGCAGTCCTTTTTGTGGGGGCAAAGAATTGGAAATTGAGGTAATACTAATCAGTTGGGAAATGGCTAAACCAGTTGTGGCAGATGATTGTGATGGAGTGCTGTTGTGTTATAAGAAATGATATGGAGCTGGTTTCAGAAAAACATGGCAAGTTTATGAACTGATACAAAGTAAAGTGAGAACCAAGAGATGAACGTAAACCATAAAAGCAATGTTGTCATGATGATCAACTGTGAAAGACTTGGCTATTCTGATTAATACAATGATCAGAGACAATTTGAAAGGACTTGTGATGAATAAATGCTATCCATCTCAAGAGAGAGAACTGATAAACTCTGAGTACAAATTGAAGTATAATTTCCTCCCTTTTTTAATATGGATAATATGAAAATATATTTTGCATGATTTCACACATATAATTAATATCATATTGTTTGCCTTCTAAGTGGGTGGAGGAGAGATGGGAAGAAGAGAATCTGGAACTCAAAATTTAAAAAAGGAATGTTATAAATAAACAAATAATAATTTTAATGGGGAAAAAAGCTACACTACAGAAGAAGAGATTTCAGCTTAAATTTTAACTCATTCATCAATGTGTGCCATGTGCTTTGGCCCGTGCTAAATGAAATGCATATTCCATGGCTAGAAATTTATTCTTAAACACACATTTTTTTAGGCATGTGTTATTGTATACACTAATAGAGTCTTGATTCAATTTAATTTGAAACAATAAACATTTATCAAGCATCTACTACATGCAAGGAACTGCATAAGGTATGTTAGAAATATGAAAAACAAATTAATCATCCTCACACTCAAACAGCTAGTAATCTACTGGGAGATGCAATATGGACACAAGAAAGTCAATATGAAATGTATATAAAATGTATACAAATTGTTTTGAAAGAGGAAGAGCATTCATAAGAGGGGGATTGGGGATTTGGAAAGACTTTGTAGAACAGGTATGGTATGTTAGCCATGCTTTGAAGGAAGTAAAAGATTCTGGATCAAGAGGTGAGAATAAAGTGCATCTCAGACACAGGAAAGTACACATACAAAGGCACAGAGGTGAAATTATCCCCAAAGAGCCATTGCCTTGTGGGTCTGTGGGGGAGATGGAGAACCCCTGCTAGATCTACCAGCAGTCAACTATCATGGAAATTTCTCCACATTTATGGAAATAACCTGTTTGCTTTTCAAAGAACTAGAAAAACAACAGTAAAGAATTCTTTTGAAATATTGTTTATATTTGTTTTAAATGTCCAACATCAATCAGCTGAATGGTTCTTTAAAATAAGCCAACTGGATTCAAACTCTTTGTACTTAAACTAAATTAACCTAGGTTATCCCCAAAGCCACTAGTGGAGTGGAGAAATCTCATTTTGTTGGTATTTTTTTATAAAGTGAGTAATTAATCATTAAATGGTTAAGCACTCACTTGTCTAGTACAACCCATTCACCACACACTCTCACAGGGAGACTGTCCAAGCCCAGAGCCAATCCAATTGCCTCCTGTTGCCATTTCCTAGGTAACCAACACACACAGCCACGGAAACCGAATGTACGCAGTGGAAGAAAACCAGAAAAAATAACCTCTGGCATTTCCACTCTTTTTCAGGACAGTACATCTGAATTGTTAGAAAAGACATAATGGAACTATCAGGAAGAAGTACTCAGATTATAGGTTCTAGCTGGGGGTGGGGAGGACTTATTGAGAGTTTCTTCTTTGCTAGTGGAGCTAAAGACCTGACAGAACTCTCAGGATTATGGAAGATTGGTGCATTTTGTAGTGATCAAAGAATCAGAGATCACTTAGAGTTCTCTGAAGGGATTTTTGAGGTCTTTTACCCTGAGTCCCTCATTTTTACAATTGAGGAAACTGAGTCCCACAAAAGTTAAGTAACTTTACTTTTGGTCACCTAGACAGTCAGGGGCAGAACTAAGATTCAAACTCAAAGTCTACTGAACCTAAATCTAGTTTTCTTTCTACAGTGCCATATTTCCTAATAAGTAACAAGTCACCTACTCTTCTCTGAGTCAGATAACAAGAAAACTTCAAAAAAACTTAAATGATGGTGTGTGTCAAGGGGCCAGCCTTCTCTTTTATTCATTCCTGAACTGTCTCTTCATTTCTATAAGGAGAGTTCTCACATCTACATGGAGGTGGGGGGGGGAGGAGTGTTGTACTCTAAACTTTTAAAATAATATTTTATTTTTCACCAATTTCATGTAAAAACAATTTGTGTTGGGTGTTTTCAAGTTGTTTTTGGGGGGCTTTTTTACATTTTGAGTTTCAAATTTTATTTCTTCCTCCTTTTCCTCCCCCCTCCTTGATAGAGTAAGCAATCTAACTCATTCTCTCTCTCTCTAAATATGTATATGTATGTATGTATGTATGTATGTATGTATAAAGAGAGATGTTTATACAAATATATTAATATCTATAAATCCATATTGAGATATATTTATATGGCTTACAAGGTACTTTATTTACCAAGGTACTAGAATATAGTACCTAGAATATAATCTCTTTGAGGGTAAAGATTTCTTCATTTTGCTAGTCCTTCTGCATTCCCAGAAGACACCTCAAAACCAGAAAGACCCTGTGGTCAAGTCCCATCTCCAACACATACTGGCACTTCAACACCCAGATGAGTCACTTACCCCCTTAGTGTTTCCTCATGAGGAAATCCCCTGTGCCAGTGAAATGCCAGTTCTGCTCCCTGAATTAATCCCAATAAATAGCACAGTGCCTTGAACAGAGTAGGCACTTTAGAAATGCCTGTAAAATTGGTTTGGAGGTAGGTAGTAGGGGTGTTATATCATCACTTACAGATGAGAAAACAGAAGCCCAGAGAAATGAACTGAGTTGCCCATAGCCACCCAGCTAATAAACAATATTGCTGAGACTTGAACCCAAAACATACCATGTTAAAATATCCCGACTGATAAGCTGCCTTAAGTACAATGCAGTGGTGACTCATCTCATAAAAATGATGCCCAAAGCAGAGCACCACCACATGACTCGCAGAGCCTTCCCAACAGCCTTTTATGCTATAGGATTCAGAGACATATTTGCCCTGGAAGATGACAACATTTGCTACAGGAGCAGACGTCTCTCACTTGTATCCCCAGACTAGCTCTCACAAGTTTGGCTTGGTCCCAATTTGCCTGAATAACCTCTAAAGGAGCAGGGAACCTAATAGGCACTCTCAGGGATAGGTGGAGAGGGAGGGGACAGAGTTCCTCTCCTCCCAGCTTCTAAAAGAATTCACATCAGAATCCTTTTTCTATGGAGATAAAGAAGCCCAACCATTGTTATTATTCTACATACTTAATGACCCCATACTTTAAGGGAAAATGCCTCTCCAGACCAGCTTTACACAGGTTTACTCCAAAGCTTCTTTTACCTCTTTACTGACCAGTGGCCTAAGTAAGCTTCAGAAACTTCCCTTTCAGATTTTCAGTTTTTACAGAATCATGGATCCATGGAACCTCAGATCCAGAAAGCATCTCAGAGGTAACCCAGTCCAGTCTCTCTACCTAAAACAAGAATCCCCTCAACAATATCCTTGACAAGCAGTCATCTGTCTTCCATTTGAACATCTCCAGTAACACGGAGCTCACTACTTCAAAAGTCAATTTTTAGATACCTCTAACAGTGAGAAAGCTTTTCTTTATTATGAGTTGAAATCTTCCTCAGGGCAATTACAATCCAATGGCTCAGGTTCTTTCCTGTAGGGCCAACCAAAACAAGTTTAATCCATCAAACACTTGAAAACCTTTCACATATTTGTAGTCAGATATCATGTCTCAAGACACCCCCAAGTCTAATCATTCCCAAACTAAATATATTACTGTTCCCTTCAACCAGCTCTTGTGTGGCAGTTTTGATTCCCTTCAACACAGTCATGTTAGGCAGTCAGTCAATAAACAACTAAGTTCCTACCATGGACCATGCACTATGTTAAGCATGGGGATGCAAATAAGGGCAAAAGACAATCTTTGCCCTCAAGGAGCTTACAATCTAATACTAACAAACTATAAACAGGAAAAAAAAATAGGAAATAATGACTAGAATTAAGAAAGATTGGGAAAGGTTTCCTAAAGAAGGTGAGATTTTTAGGGGCCACTAAAAAGAAGTCAGAGAAACTACGAGATGGAAAGCAAGAAAGAGTAGGCCTGGGGGATCACCCGTGAAATGCCTGGAAGCAGGAAAGTGCTCCTGCTTATTCTTTCTGTTAGTGGCACCCAGAATTGACAATATTACAGATTTGCCCTAATGACTTGATGATACTTCAGTCAGTCAACAACATAGTCACTAAACACAATATAATGGAGGAAATGCTATGTTACCCACCTACATTTGGATAGCAACAATAGTTTTTGAAGACCTTCATATATATTATTTCAATTTCCCCTCCTCCAGCAGGTGGGACAGCAGGTGCTGTTGTTCTTATTCCAGAGGTTAAGTGATTTAACCAGGGTCCCATAGCTACTAAGTGTCTAAAGTGGATTTTAAACTCCTTCTTCCTGATTCCAGGTTCAGCCAAGATTAGAGTGCTGGGCTTGGACTTACAAAGACCTGAACTGAAATCTAGTTTCAGATTTTTGTTAGCTGCATGACCATGGGCAAATCACTCACTTAACACATCTGCCTCACTTTCCTTGTCTGTAAAATGGGGGCAGTAATAATGGCATGTTATATGTAGTGACATGGTATCTAAATAATATATTGTAATTTCTTATTATAACAACACCTACCTCCCAGGTTTGTTGTGAGAATCAAATAGTTTAATATTTGTTGAGTGCTTTGCAAAACTCAAAGCATTATATAAATGCTATTATTATTAGTCAAATTCTAGTTACAGCATTCATTTGAAAGAAATAAAATCATTTTCACCTATTTTAAATGCAAATAAAATTACAGTCTTAAATAATTGTAACAAATAAAATTTTTTATTTTATTGTAAAAATTATAAAAAATGTATTGTAAAATATTGTAAAAATATTGTAACAAATAAAATTACATTTTAAAAATAATTCAGTTGGTGGTTTTATTTTTTGCTCTTTTCAGTGGGTTCAACTAATCTAAATTAGTTCATTTCAATTTAAATAATTTTCATGTGACATCTCTATTCAGAATATTATTCTGGGTCCTGGGAGATATACAAATTTTAAATAGGACGTGGCTTCACTTACAAAATTAATTTAGTCTTACTAAACTTCCTTACACCATAGAGTGACAATCAAAAAGATAAGTGCCAAATGGCTACATGGAGAAGATCAGAATCAGTCTTCAGGCACAAATAAACTATCTAAATTAAATCTGTCTGGATTATTCAAATCATATCAGGTGGGGCTATGTTTTTTCAAGAGCAACCAAGGTGACCATACCCTTGGTGTCTGCCTGAAACTGTTCTATCAGCTTGATGGGGTAAAGGAGAGGGAGGCACCATGGTAAGGAGGAAAAGCCTGGACACTGGAGCCAATGTAGCCCCAGCACACATCTAGGTTCAGTCACTTACTGCCTTATGACCATGAGCAAGTAATTTTTTAAATCCTACATAAAGATTGACTCCCCAGACTGAGGAAAAGTAAGACCAGGAAAAATATTTAGCGTATTCTTTGAATAGGCCAGCAAGGCAGTAGCAGTGGAGAGAGCAACAGACCTAGAGTCAGGAAGCTTAATCTTCCTGAGTTCAAATCTAGCCTCGGACACTTACCAGCTGTGTGACCTTGGGCAAGTGACTTAACCCTGTTTGCCTCAGTTTCCTCATCTGGTCAAATGAACTAAAGAAGGAAATGGCAAAACCACTCCAATATTTTTGCCAAAAAAAAACCCCAAAACCCTAAATGGAATCATGAAGAGTCAGGTACAACTGTAAATAACTAAACAAAAAATTCAAAGGAATGTGAACTTCCCTTAACTGATCAACATTATTAAGTTCCTACTATGTGTAAGACATTTTTTTTAACCACTGGGGATACAAATACAAAAGTGAAACAATCCCCACCTTCAAGAAGTTTACTTACATCTCACACAAATCTCCACAAAGTGGGCAAGCCAAATTCCCAGGATGCCTTAGTTTGGAGACTTTGCCAGATGCCTTGACTTCTCCCCTTCTCTCTCAAAATGCCCATCCAGAGGGCACCAGACAGATGTTTAGTGATTCACTAGGGTAGCCCTGCCATGTTCTAACATTTTTCTGATTTCCATGGCTTCCTTGTATCTCATGAAGCTGGTCCTAATCATTTGCCATCTTGCACTCTTAAGTGACTCAAACACCTGCCTCCTAATAGCTAAAAATTTCGTAATCTGATTGCAGTAGCTGTTAAAATGGGGCAAAAGGGAAGCAGGGAAGATTTCAGGTCAATACGTGCTATTTGAAAAGAAATGTGAGGTACAAAACTAGTAGGAAGATGGCCTAGAATAACAAAGTACAGATATTTGACAGAATCATGGATTTAAAGCTTTAAGGAACCTCAGAGGAAATCAAATTCAACCCCTTCGTTTTACAGATGAATAAACTGAGGCACAGGGAAATTAAGAGATCTGCCCAAGATCTCAAAGACAAAAAAGAAAGAGGAGGATTTGAACTCAGAACCTCTGAATTCAGAGCCAATGAACATTCTGCCACTTTAGGCCAATCTCTGCCACTCAAAAGGGTATATTCTCTCCTAGATAGGCTTGGTGACAACCTGATTCCTAGGGCAAGACTACTATGTATGAATCAATTAATCAGTTGACTAGTATTTATTGTGTGCCTACTATGTACCAGACACAGTGCTAAGCTCTGGAGATGCAAGAAGGGCAAAGCAAATCATTCCCTGCTCTCAAGGTGCCCCAAATCTAGTAGGCAAACAACACACACAACTATGGACAAACAAAATATAGATGGGATAAACTGGGATAGTCTCAGATGAAAGGCACTAACATTAAGAAAGGCCAGGAAAAGATTCTCATGAAAGGTAAGACTTGAAGGAAGCCAGAGAAGGTAAAGGAGGGAGATGAAGAGGGAAAGGGTTCCAGAAAAGGTAAACAATCAGTAAAAATGCATAGAGTCAGGGGATGGAGTGTCAGGTGCAAGGAACAACAAGGAGGGCAGTGTCACTGGACCGTAGAAGCCATAGAAGGACAGAAGGTTTGAGGTTGGAACTACTGAATCACTTAAATGGAAACAAAGAGACTATGCACGCAACAGTTTGCTTCCTCCTTAGCTGTAAGGTAGGGGAGGAGGGACAGAATCTATTCCATATATTATTATAATCTCATGCAATTATACATCCTTAAATTGATCAATCATTACCTATATGCAAATAATATCAAATGGGCAACTAGGTGGCACAATGGAAGTAGTGCCAAGTCTGGAGTCAGAAAGACCTGACACTAGCTGTGTGATCCTCGGCAAGTCACTTGACCCTGTCTGCCTCAGTTTCCTCATCTGTAAAATGAGCTGAAGAAGGAAATGGCAAACCACTCCAGTATCTTTGCCAAAAAACCTCCTCCCCCTCAAAAAATAGGGATAATCAAGGGTCTGATAAGACTGAACAAAAAAAAAAAAAACAAAAAGCTAAACAATTTGCAAATGACTCCCAGATCTAATTATCCCATTTCTAATCTGATCTTCAGTCCCACATCATGAACTCTCTTCTGAGCATTTTGAATTGGATGTCCCCTAGGCATCCCAAACTCAACATATCCAAAACAGGACATTACTTTTCCTTTCAAACCTACTCCTTTTTTGAACATATTATTGTTGAGAGTGTCAACATCCTTCTAGTTCCTCAAGTGCTCAATCATGGTGTTATTTTTGACCCTTCGCTTTTGATCACTGCACAGATCTAAATACTTGTCAAGTTTTTCAATTCCACTTCCACAACACTTCCCCCATCTGTCCTTTTCTTTCTACTCACATAACAACCACCTTAGCTAAGGGTCTCATTGCCTTTCACCTGGACTATTGATAAAGCCTCCTAATTGACCTTGCTGGCCCAAGTTTCTCTAATCCAATGGTTCTCAACCTTCCTAATGCTGTGACCCTTTAATATAGTTCTTCAGGTTGTGGTGACCCCCAACCATAAAATTATTTTCGTTGCTACTTCATAACTGTAATTTTGCTACTGTTATGAATCTATCTGATATGCAGTATATATTTTCATTGTTACAAATTGAACATAACCCACAGGGTGAGAACCTCTGCTTTAATCCATCTACACAGCCATCTGAGTGATTTTCCTAATGTCCAGCTCTGACTATCCTTCCTCTACTCAGTAAATTCTTGGGTCTCTCTACTGCTTCTAGGATCAAAATTTATTTCATACTTCTTTCATTCTTTTTTATCTCTATGTTGTTGGTTTTATAATGCATTGTAGATTATATAAGTATTAGTATAGGACTATATTTGTATAACTTACAAATAAGTGAATACACATTCATTTTGAACATACACACACACACACACACAAAGTTTTACTGATAATGATACAAGATTAAGTTTGATTATCATTTTTCCCAAGTCATCCTGCTGACATGTCAGGAGATTCATGGTAAGTATTCTCTTACTCAGATTCAAAGAACCTTAAGTCCTTTTATATAGAAGATACAGAGTTAGTCAGTAATGGAGATAGGGTTGCAATCCAATTCAACAAACACTTATCAAAACCCTCTATGAGCAAGGGATTAAATATGCTTCATTCCCAAAATCTGAAGAGCATACAACCTAAAAAGAAAGATAGGTGCACAAAATATAAAATACCCCTGAATGGTAATTGCTTTAAAAGAGACAAAATTCCAAGAATTTCAAGGAAAAAAAGATAGTTTTTGACTTGGAGAATTATTGGGAGGAGGTTCAAGGAAATAATGTGGTTTGTTCATCCATCCAGTGGGCCTTTTTTTAAAAAAATAATTCTCTGCTTTCTAACTTCTGCTTAGTCCATGAAGGATATGCTAGGAGAAGTGGATGGTAGTTGCAAGATGACAGATTTAGGCTTAACATGACATAAAGCTTTAAAGCAATTAAAACTATCCCAAAATGGAGTACTCTGAGGAAGCAGTGAGTTTCCCTTGATTGGAAGTCCTCAGTCAGAGGCTAGATTCTCTAAAGTACAGATCTAGCAATATCATCTTCCTATTCAATAAACTCAACAATTTCTTATTAGCTCCAGAATCAAATATAAAATCCTACATTTGGTTTTTTAAACCCATCACAATCTGCCCCTTCCCAGCTTTTCCAGTATCATTCTCTCCTTTCCTCCATGGACTCTACAATCAGGAGCATGCTGATAAATGTTTAGCAACAGACTCTCCCTAAATTTAAAAAAAAAAATCTATACACAATACACCTTTGAGTTTATTCAGTGCTACTAACATTTTCTTTATTACTTTCTTAAGTCTATACAATCAACAAAATAATAAATCAAGCTCTACTTTGTAGTATTTGCAGATTTCTGAAGTATCAACAGTCACACTATTTAAGAAGCTTACCATTGTTGAACTACAATCTTGCAACAGTGGTCTTCTTGCTGTTCCATACAACAATCTACCTCTTAACTGAGTCTTTACTGGCTTTCCCACAAAGGGACATAGAAGGAACATTCTTCCTCCTCATATTCTTCCCCTGGCTTTCTTCAAAACCCAACTCCAGTCTCACTGTCAACAGTAGGCAATTATATGCCAACAATTTATATGAACATTTACAAAAATATTGATTGCCCAGATTAACAGAAGAGGGAATAGAATACTTAAATAACAGTGTAACCAGAGCGTCTTCTACCCTATGGCTGTAAGGACAGGTGCTCTTTTTCACTCTGGAACTGGGAACTGGAACTATGTATATGCAATGGAACAGGGCCCTGAACCCAGCACCAGCAAAGGGTTCCTTGTAATCTCTTTCTGACCAGATGGCCAACCTCCTTACCATCTTTGGATTGAGAGCTGCTGAAGCCGCTGCTGCCATTGCTGTAGTTGCCTCCAAGGACTGTTGCTGGCATTGCTACAGTACTGCTAGCACTGCACTCTGGTCCTAATACCACCTTGGTGTGACAGACCTTTCCTACCAACCTCCCAAGTTATCATGGGCTGAAAAATTTTTTCATGTTGACTTTTTGATGACTCTGCCACTCCAGAATTTGATTTGAGGACTTATTTTAAAGTTGTTTGAAGGGGAATGTTGGGAGAGTTCAGGTGAGGTCTCTCTAATCTTCCTCTACTCTGTCTTCTTGGCTCCTCCCCATCTCATTCATAAGTGGAAAAATTGAAGGCCAGAGAGATTGAATGAATTAACTAAGATCACCCACTTAGTCCCTTTCTGAGAGGAACTGTAAGATTGGACTTCTATGAGATACAGTATGGATTAGACTCTGTCTATAGTCAATTTAGAGTTCTACAAGTTGTTCAAAGGAAAGCTAATTATATAAACATACATCATGGTATGATAGTGTTGGATTTGACATCAGGAAGAGTGGGCACTGAGAGATTATTTAATGTGTCCTGGCCATGTATCCTTAACATACATACATCTTGGTCCAGATTGGACCCAAGTATTCCTTACCAGTAGGATAGTTTTCCAACTCTTAAGCCAGTGCTCTCCAAAGTGGGGGCTATGGCCCTCTGGGGGTCAATTGAACAATGCCAAAGGGTTTTTAGATTGATGGAATGGGTGATTAACCAATCAGAGGACTGTTATCTCTTCTCTATACTTGCTCATTTGATGACCTCATCAATTCCCACAGATTGAACTATCACCTATATTCAGATGACTCCCAGATCTATATAGCCAACACCAGTTTCTCATGTGAACTCTCATTCCACAATACTTATTGGATATTTGTTTCCTTCATTTTCAGACAATAAATCCATTGGTACTTAGTTTCCATTATCCCAAAATAGTTTGTTAAATTTTTTGTAAATGCTTACAGTCAAATCTTGTTTTGGCTACATAATTACAAATAATTAATTTGCCATCCTTTTTGACATAATTACTTGCATTGATGGGTGTCATGTAGACACAGCCTAAGAGCATATGAGAAAATAAATTATGAACCTGTAACAAGCAATAAATAGACATTTATTAAGTACCTATTATATGCCAGGCACTGTGCTAAGCACTGAGGAGAAAGGAGGGAAGGAGAGAGAGAGACAGAGACAGAGACAGAGGGAGAGACAGAAAGAGACAGAGAGAGAAAGGAAGAGAAACCTCCAATAACAATGCAAGAAAGCAACCAAGAGAGAAAAGACATCCCCCAGAAAAACTTTCCCATAGAAAACATAGGCAGACAGGAAATGCCTGGTCGAGATGAGAAATCCCAGATTATTCTACTTACTGAACTTCCATCATTGTTCTCCTGTGGCTATCATTATGAGTAAGAATAATCTTCCTAGAATGCAGACATATTTTGGGGGGATGGGATTGGAGTATAAAAATGACATGCTATATTCTTGTAAATATTAACTGGTTGATACAGTAGTTGACATTTTCCCTAGAGAACCACCCCTACATTTGCCACTCTGTGGCATGGGAGGATCTCTCTGGAGATCATTAAGGTTGATTCAGGAATTGGAAAAAAGCCTAGAGGCCATAAAGTCCAGTTTATATCTGAACCAAGAATCCCTATTCCTATATCCCCCAAAAGAAATTATCATTCAGTCAGTAAGCACTTACAATATACCAGGTATTGTGCTAAATGCAAGGGATACAAAGAAAGGCAAAAATGATCTCTGCCTTCAAGGAGGTTATATTCCTAACGGGGGAGAGAAGAGGCAAATACATATATACAGATAGATATGTATGTGTATACATGTTTACATACACAAGTGTAAATATATACCAGTGTGTGTATCTATATCTATCTATATAAATATATATACATATACATTTATATATGTATATATATGAATACACTCAAGTGTAAATCAAAAGTAATTTTAGGGGGCGGCTAGGTGGCGCAGTGAATAGAGCTCCGGCCCTGGAGTCAGGAGTACCTGAGTTCAAATCCGGCCTCAGACACTTAACACGAAAAACTAGCCGTGTGACCTTGGGCAAGTCGCTTAACCCCAACCTGCCCTCCAAAAAGCAAAAAAAAAAAAAAAAAAAAAAGTAATTTTAGAAGAAAGGCTTCCTATAATTGGGAATTATAGGAAGAAAGATATTCTAAGTGAGATTGGAACTGAGTCTTTGAGGAAGCCAAGGGAAGAATGCAAGGAGGAAGAATGTTCCTTTCATGTTGCCCATGGGGAAGAGCCAGTAAAAATGTTCATTTAGGAGATAGAATGTTATATAGAACAGCAAGATGGCCTCTGTTGCAAGATTGCAGTCTGATGATTGCTAAGATTGTTAAATCTCTCCCTAACAAAAATCCCCAGGACCAAATGGATTCACAAGTGAATTCTACCAAATATTTAAAGAACAATTCATTTCAATACTATATAAACTATTTGTAAAATTAGACAAAGAAGGAATCTTCCCAAATTCCCTTTATGACACAAATATGACACAAAAAATACATAAAATAGGAAAAGAAAAACAGAGAAGAAAACTGTAGACCAATTTCCCTAAAGAATATTGGTGAAAAATGTAGAATAAATGCTAGCAAAATTACAGCAAAATAGGCAGAGACAAGTTGGTGGCATAGAAGCAGAAAAATTCCATGAGCTCCCCCAATAACTACATCAAATACTTATAAAATATTACTCTAAGCAAATGTTAGAGCTACAGAAGTCACAAAATGACAGAGAGAAGGAAATCTCCTGCTGAAGGCAGTCTGGCAGATGGACAGGAACGGTCCATCACAGCATGCTGGAAGCTGAGCCCAGCCCTGCTTAAGACTGCAGTTTTAGCCCCGAAGGCATCCCTGACCAGCAGCAGCTGGAGGGGACTTTGGGAGAGTGTATCACCATCAGCTGTGGTGGTTTCCAGAAATCTAACCCCATAAATGCCAAAGACAAAGTAAAAGGTCAGTGAAGAACTCTGTTGGAAGTAGGGGGTAAGAAGCATGATCCGGCCTATGCCCCCAGAGTGCAAAGAAGCAAAGGTGTCATGCAGCCTCCATGTGGCTGGTTCAGAGCTCCTGGTCTGCAGACAGGAGGGGGACCAAGTGGCCATTCAGAGGGTAATCACTCTTGCCTTAACCTACCTGGATTTGGATCACAGTCTTGAGTGGTGGTCCTAAAGTGTGTGACCAGTAAGCCAGAGCTTGTGGGGTCATCAGAGAGAGCACCCAATTAATAGCTCCAGCAGCTGTGAAAACCCCAAAAATTTGAGACAAAGCTCTGCTCTGCAGAAGCAGAGTTCTACTGTGGGCAAAGAGCTCAAGTAATTGAGTGGCAACATGAGCAAGCAAAGGAAGCAAAGCAAGAACAGCATTCAAACCTCATATTCCTTTTTTGGGGACAAAAAGGATCAAAGCATGGAATGGGAGAAAATACAATGAAGTCAGAACTCCTGCACCAAAAACTTACAAGAAAAATAGGAACTGGTTATAGGCCATGGAGGAGTTCAAGAAGGATTTTGAAAATCAAGTAAGAGAAGTGGAAGAAAAATTGGGAAGGGAAATGAAAATAATGCAAGAAAATCATGAAAAGAGATTTAACAGCCTGACCAAAGAAAATAACACCTTAAAAATAGACTAACTCAAATGGCAAAAGTGGTCCAAAAAGCCAATGAGGAGAAGATTGCCTTAAAAAGCTGAATTTACCAGATGGAAAAAGAATTTTGAAAGCTTGCTGAAGAGAATAATTCCTTCAGAATTATATTGGAACAAATGGAAGCTAATGACTTTATGAGAAATCAAGTTACTATTAAACAGATCCAAAGAAATGGAAAAATAGAAGGCAATGTAGAATATCTCATTCAGTGGAAAACCACTGACCTGGAAAATAGAGCCAGGAGAGATAATTTAAAAATTATTGGACTACCTGAAAGCCATGATCAAAAAAAGAACCTAGAAATCATAATTCAAGAAATTCTCAAGGAAAATTGCCATGATGTTTTAGAACCAGAGGGCAAAATAGAACTTGAAAGAATTCACTGATCACCTCCTGAAAAAGATCCCCAAAAGAAAACTCCTAGGAATATTATAGCCAGGCTCCAGAGTTTCCAGATCAAGGAGAAAATATTACAAGCAGCCAATAAGAAACAATTTGAATATTGTGGAAATACAATCAGGATAAGATTGTATTTTCACAAGATCTGGCAGCTTCTACATTAAGGGATTGAAGGGCTTGGAATATGATATTCCGGAGGTCAAAGGAGCTAGGACTAAAACCAAGAATCACCTACCCAGCAAAACCGAGTATAATGATTCAGGGGAAAATATGGTCACTCAATGAAATAGAGGACTTTCAAGCATTTTTGATGAAAAAACCAGAGCTGAACAGAAAATTTGACTTTCAAATACAAGAAGCAAGAGAAGCATGAGAAGGTAAACTTGGAAAAGAAATCATAAGGAACTTATCAAAGTTTAACTGTTTACATGCCTACATGGTAAAGAAATAATTGTAACTTATGAAATTTTTCTCAGTGTGAGGATAGTTGAAAGGAATATAAATTTGTGCATGTGTATGTATTTGTATACATACATACATGTCTCTATAGGAGGGTATATGTATGTATGAATACATATATGAGTGTGTGTAATATGAATACAGGTATACATAGACAAAGGGCACAGGATAAATTGAATAGGAAGGGATGATATTTAAAATATAAAATTAAATTGTGAGAGAGGAATACAATGAGAGGAGATAGGGAGAGACAAAATAGGGCAAATTACATCATATGAAAGAGGCAAAGGAAAACTGTTACAATGGAAGGGAAGAACAGGAAGGCAAAAGGGAATGGGTCAACCTTACTTTCATTGAATTTGGCTTAAGGAGGGAATAACATACACACCAAATTGGGCATCTTACCCTACAGGAAAGTGGGGGGGGGGGGGAAGGAATAAGATTGGGGAATGATAGAAGGGAGGGCAGATTGGGGGGAGGGTAGTTAGAAGCACACACTTTTGAAAAGGGACAGGGTCAGAAAATAGAACAAGTTGGGGGTGGGACAGGATGGAGGGAAATATAGTCAGTTTTTCACAATATATCCACTATGGAAAACTTTTGTGTAACTACACATGTACAACCTATATTGACTTCCTTATCTTCCCGGTAGGGATGGGCAATGAGGGAAGAAGGGAAAGAATCTGTAATTCAAAGGTTTAAAATAAAATGTTTTAAAAATTAAAAAACAAACAAAGGATCTACAAATACCTTTACATTGAACATTAGTCAAGTTGTAAAGAAGGATTATGACCAATGGAGTGAACAATGAGGAAAAAGGGACAAAATAAAACAAAACACACATACACACACAAATTACAATGAAATATCACAAAAATCATACACTATGACCAGGTAGAATTTATACCAGGAATATAGAATTGGTGCATTATTAAGGAAACTATCAGCATAGTTGACCATATAAATGACAAAGCAAAGGAATAGATGGAGCTTCCCTTAAAATGACAATTAGTAACTATCTAAACTCATCAGCAAGCATTATCCATAATGAGGATAAGCTAGCAGTCTTTTTGATAAGATCAGGGTGAGGCAAGGATGCCCATAGTCGCCACTATTATTCAATGTTATTCTAGAACTACTAGCTATAAAAATAAGAGAAGAAAATGAAATTGAAGAAGTTAGAATAGGAAATAAGGAAACAAAATGCTTGCTCTTTGCAGACAATATGGTAGTATGCTTAGAGATTCTTAAAGAATCAAATAAAAAAAATAGTTGAAACAATTGAAAACTTGGGCAAAGTTGAAGGATACAAAATAAATTCACATATACCATCAGCATTTTTATACATTACCAACAAAGTCCAGCAGGAAGAGATAGAAAAAGAAATTCCATTTAAAATAGCTGCAGTCAATATGAAAAACTTGGGGGTCTACCTGCCATGGCAAATTGAAAACTATATGAAGACGATTCCAGAATAAATTATGAAATCACACAAATAAAGACAGTTCTAAACATATAGAAAAATATTAATTGCTTATGGGTAGGCTGAGTCAAAGTTAGAAATAATAATAACAGAATTGATCTGGAAAAACAAAGTCAAGAATATCAAGGGAATCAATGGGGGGAAAAGTGTGAAGGAAGGTAGACTAGCCATACCAGATATCAAGCTATATTACAAAGTGGTAATCATCAAAATAATCTGGCACTAGCTAAGAAACAGAGCAGTGAATCAGCGCAATGTATTAGGCACACAACAATACATAGTAGTAAATAGCCATAGTAATTTAGTGTCTGATAAACCCAAAGATCCAAGGTTTGGGGACAAGAACTCACTATTTGACAAAAATTACTTGAAAACCAGCAGTATGACAGAAACTAGGTATAGACCAACATCTAACACTGTATATCAAGATAAGGCCAAAATGGGTACATGGTTTAGACTTAAAGGGTGACATCATAAGCAAATTAGAAAAGCATAGAAAATTTTATCTGTCTGATCTTAAGGGAAGAATTATGACCAAACAAGAGATAGAGGGCATTACAGTATATAAAATGGATAATTTCTATTACATTAAGTTAAAAAGGAGTTGCACAAACAAAACCAATGCAGCCAAGACAGAAAGAAAGCAGGGAATTGAGGAATGGGAGGGGGTTTTTTATCAGACAAGTTCCCCTGATAAAAGTCTCATTTCTCAAAGATAGAGAGAAATGATCAAATTTACAAAAATATAAGTCATTCCCCAGTTGGTTAATGGTCAAAGGATATGGACAGGTAGTTTTCAGAAGAAGAAATCAAAGTTATGTCTAGTCATATGAAAAAGTGTTCTAAATCACTGTTGATTAGAAAAATGCAAATTGAAACAATTCTGATGTATTGCCTTGTACCTATCAGATTGGCTAATATTTTAAAAAAAGGAAAATGATGAATGTTGGAGGGGATGTGGTAAAATTGCAACATTAATGCATTGTTGATAGAGTTGTTGCTCTGTGGAACAATTTGGAACTATGCCCAAATAGTTATAAAATTATTCAAAACAACAATACTACTAAAGAGATTAAAGAAAAAGGAAAAGAAACTGTATGTACCAAAATATTTATAGCAGCTTTCTTTGTGGTGGCAAAGAATTAAAAACTGAGGGGGATGCCCATCAATTGGGGAATGGCTGAACAAGTGTAATAATAATCAGTTTATCAGATACTTAGGGCTAAGTAGATCAGATACTTAGGGCTAAGTAGCACCTAGTAACTTAGGGCTAAGTATAGAAGGTATGAACTCTATCCATTGTTGAGAAGGTATGAATTCCCCTGTTGACTTGGAATTGGCTGAGACAGGAGGCCAGTGCTGTATATAAAGAATTTTAGAGAGAGAGGAGAGAATTTGGAATTCGTTCCTCAGTGAAGGAAGATTCATGGAGACTGAAGTCAGCTGAGAAAGAGAGGGAGAGAGAAAGAGAGACAGAGAGAGAGAGAGAGAGAGACAGTGAGAGAGAGAGAGAGACAGACAGACAGACAGACAGAG
>CM053593.1:102347994-102384489 GCA_028646575.1 Pseudocheirus occidentalis | reverse complement strand
TTCAGGAGGGAGCTGGGACCAGGGAAGAGGATCCACAGAATCAGAGAGACCACCCAGAGTCAAAATGAAGAAAAGGCTTCCCCTTGGACGAAACTGATGTTTGCTGAGGACAAGAACCTGGGAGCTGTTTTCCTCTGAGGACTGGATGAGAACCTGTCAGCTTTCTGCTCCTGAATCTAGGTGATTGTTTGACAGATTCAGGAGGGAGCTGGGACCAGGGAAGAGAATCCAGGGAATCAGAGACACTACCCAGAGTCAAAATGAAGAAAAGGCCTCCCCTTGGATTAAATTGATTTTTGTTGGAAATCAAGGGATGGAAAGTTTGTGTGGTTGTCTAAGGACTTTATTGGAGACTAAAGTTAATGGCTGCCCCATGAGTGGAAGATCAGTATATTGTGAATTGTTGATTGAATCTTTAAGTGTTAAGCTGGTTTCCCCGTTAGGGAAACCAGATCATTCTTCTTTTGTTCCTTGTTCTAAATATTGTGACTTTCTGTAATAAGATATAATATTGAAAATGTTGTACTGTGAATATTGTACTGAACCTTGATCTGTAATGGAATAAACAGAGTGTTCACTATTACTGTGTAATCTGAATCTTGAAAGCTTTTCACAGTAGCATTCTTTTGAGAATCTATGCTTCCTTGGCTTTACAGCCTCAGACACTTAACATTCACAAGCCATGTGACCTTGGGCAAGTTACTTTCCCCCAATTGCCTTGTCTTTCCCCTCAAAAATAAAAAAAAGTCCTTTTAAACCCTAAGAATCTATCTATAAATCTATTAGTGTAAACATTCCTGTTAATAGTAAAAAGGCATAAATTAATCTTTCAAAAAGTACTTATAAAGTTCCTATTATGGACCTTGCATTCTGCTGAATATAAAAAGATGCAAAGACAGTCCCTGCCCTCAAGGAGCGTTATGTTCTACCTGAACTTAGTGGTCATAGATATAAACCCAAGGTAGTTTCTTTATAGTTTTGGTATTCTGGATGCTATAAATAGAAGAACTGGAACATCCCAAATGCCAAAGGAACTATAAGGCATCATTGCAAGGACCTCTCTCCAGTCTTCTTTTTCTTAAGAGATCTAGAACAGCTAGAGTTAAGTTTGAATAGTTCTCCACATTTTTAGTCAATTAGTTATGAGTGCCTGGTAAAACTCACAAGGGAAGCCTTGAATCAAAATCTCTCTGGTGGCCCCTTGTAACAAACACTTTTTAATACTTTATGGTTCCAAGAGGTACTTACTTTAAGTAAAATGCTTCATGACATTTTTTTTTATCACAGCCACCTTCCCAACTGTACAAAGTTTCATAGGAAAGCTAAAAGAACATTTCAATAACTGTATGAGCAAGCATCCTAGCATGCCCAGGATGGTGGCTAGCACAGGTTCTTAGATCTGCTGTTCTAAAGGAAAGCAACTCAAAAGGGGTTAACAATCTTACTTTAATCAAACATATATATCATTTATTTAGTTCAGGGGGAAAAGTCAGCACCCTGAACTTCAGAGAAAATATAAACAAAAATTACAAGCAGACAAAAAAATACAGATGGAGAAAATAACATAATTTGACAGGATTCTAGCTGTCTGACCATCACAGGCCTACATAGTTACCAGCAAGAGAAGCACCAACATCTGGATTTTCAAAGCTGGAGGCGGGGGAGAGGAGGGGTGGGGGGGTATTAGCAGCTACCTAAAGTTTCATCTGACCAAATCACATAACTCTTCCCATAAGTGAGCTCCAAAGCAAAACCTCAATTCAGAGCACCTTTCTCCAGGTTCAGAGGGCATTCCAACCTTTGTGACCCACTGCCTAATTATGAAGTAACAAAAGTCATGCCTTCCTGAAAAACAAGCATCTCCTAAGCAAGTTTCTCTTGTTGGACTCTAAATAAGGCCTATTAAGGGGCAGGAAAAATCTAATTCCCTTACCATTACAGTAACCTCTTGTAATACTACCAATACTTCTCCTCTAGACTTGAACTGTCAACTGGGCATTGTCTTCATTATTTCACAGCATATTAAGTATTTAAGTCAGGGATGGGGAAATCTATGGCCCTCTAGGTCCTCAAGTGTAACCCTGGCTAAGTGTTTACACTGTGCTTGAAGGGCCTCCCATAATTCTTTGTCCTACCTCAGAAAACAAGTTGGACTACTGGGCAAAGCGTGTAAACTAGCAGGTAAGATACATACTTACACAGAATCAAATCTCAGGAGTCTTGAGGAATGAATGTTGTTCATTTGTGTTTATAGAAAAGTTAGACTGCCCTCCTTCTTCCTTATTACCAACCCATGGTCCTTCTCTCTTTCAATCCCACCCTTAAAATTCACCTTGAACTTACCTAAAGATATCCCAAACCACCCAGAAACAGAAACGCAGAATCTCGAAAGTACAAAGGGCCTTGGTGGTCCCTAGTCCACAATACATACTTGACCAAGAAGATCTTCTAAGACATACAAGACCAGGTAAACTAGCCTTTGCTAGAAACCCTATAGTAAAGGGGAACTCTCTACCTCCCAAGGAAGTATAGTTTCACTTTGATATAGTTCTAATTATGATGAAGCTTTCCCTTTCTTACTTTGTTGTTCGCTCAGTTCAGTCGTGTCCAACTCTTGGCGAAGATACTAGAATGGCTTGTCATTTCCTTCTTTGGCTCATTTTACAGACAAGAAAACTGAAGCAAACAGAGTTATGTTATTTGCCAAGGGTCAAACAGCTAGTAAGTGTCTGAGGCCAGACTTGAACTCAGGAAGATGAGTCTTCCTGACTCTAGGGCCAGCAGTCTGTCTTAGAACCTACAACTCAATTCAACAAAGAATCATTAAAAGACTAGGATGTGCAAGGTACTGCAAATACAAAGACTGAAAAAGCCTCAAATATTAACACAAATAAATAGATTACTTTAGGAAGGAGAAACTATTAATTGGGAGGATCAGGAAAGATTTCATGAAGGAGGTGATACCTAAAATATAGTCTGGCCATGTCCCACCCCTGCTCAGGAAGTTCCAGCGGCTCTAGGATCAAGCCAAAATTTCTCTGTTGGCATTTAAAGCCATTCTAGTTCCAGATGATCATTCTAGAATCTTTATAAACCCATTTCTGTTGATACATTTTAGCTTCCAGCCAAATTGTCCCATTTGTTGTTTTTCATATGGGTCATTCCTATCTCTGAGACATTGCCCTCCCCCCATCCCTATAATGTTTTCCCTCCTTACCTCTGCCTCTTAGAACTCCTATTTTGCTTCAAGGCTCACTTCAAGCACCATCACTTCCTTCATGAGGTCTAGATCTCTTCAGTGGTTTGTGTCTCCCACCATATATCTTTATATTTACTGATTATATATTCTGTACTTATCTATATACATGCTGTCTTTCCTCACCTGCTCCACCTCCCACCCACCTCCCCCAGATAGATTGTAAGCTTCACCAGGGCAGGAAGCTTTTGTTTCCCTAGAGACTAGAGATTGGACATTATGTCAGGTGCTTAATAAGTGCTTGAATACAGGTTGAATACCAGTGTTGACCCAAGAAGAAAGATAAGGATTCTGAGAAATAGAGATAAGGAGGATAGCATTCCAGGCATGGGGGATGGTCAATGCAAATTCAAAGAGGTGGAATGTCAAGTTCAAGAAACAGCTGTTTAGATAGGCAATGAGACTGCAAAGGTGGATTGGAGCTAGATTGTGGAGGGGATTAAATTACATATTTAGGAGTTTAAATGTTATTCCAAAAGTGATAGACAGGCAACTGAAAGTTTTTGAGCTAGCAAGGAAATGACAAAATCATAGCTTTGTTTTAGGGGCATTTTGGCATCTCAGAGGAGGAGAGACTATAGAGCAGAGAAACTGTAATTATGAAGACCAACTAAGAAACTATTACAATAGGGATAGGATGAAAGATTAAAATTCATCTAGTCAGACCCACTAATTGCACAGATGAGAAAACCAAAGTCCATAGAGGTTAACTGTTTTGTCCAATGTTATGCAGAGCCAGAATCTTACCTTTTTTCCCCAATATCTGACATAGCCTTGGTCCTTTGATTTAAAATGAAACATTCTTTTCACTATATCACATTACTTCTCTAAATCTGGGGAAAAGCTGACAAGGGCCTATAGTTGAGAGATAATTACTTGGGTGAGAAGTAGACTTAAGTGAGAGAAATAGTGAAAACAAAATGGCCAAGCTTTGGCAACTGATTGGCTATGAGTGAGTGAGTTTGAAAAGTCAAGACCTTCTCCTAGATTAGGAATCTAGGTAAGTGGGTAAATAGTAGTACCCTTGACAGAAATAGGGAAGTATGGGAGTAGGGTTAGTCTAAGGGAAATGATGTTCAATTTTGGTTTTGAAACATTGAATTTGAGATGCTAATGGGACATCCAGGTGGTGATGTCCAATAGACAATTGGTGAAGGGGTCCTGGAGTTAAAGAGATAGATTGGTTGAGACTGTGATAGATGATAGACAGAAAGGCAGGTAGGATAGATATGAAACCATGATCAAACCTCCTCTCTTGCTACTCCTGGAAAGAGTGAACTCTGCCAATATATTCCCCTAAGGCTTCACTCATCATTTCTGTAACTTAAAAAAATATTATTTATTAATTTACTTTCAGTTTACAACATTCATTTCCACAAGCTTTTGAGTTCCAAATTTTCTCCTATTCCCTCTCCTCTCCCTTCTTCCCCTATGGCAGCATGCAATTTGATATACATTCTACAAATACTTCACATTAAACATCAGTCAAGTTGTCAAGAAGGATTATAACCACCAGAATGAACAACAAGAAAGAAGGAACAAAACAAAGCAAAGAAGAGAGAGAACAAGTAGTTTGCTTCAATTTGCATTCAGACTCCATAAATCTTTCTCTGGATGTGGATAGCCTTTTCCATCATGAGTCCTTTGGAGTTGTCTTATAACCTGTCATTGCTGAGATGAGACCAGTCTTTCAAAGTCAGTCATCACAGATTCGATGTATCTGTAATTATGTACAATATTTTCCTGGTTCTGTTCCTCTTACTCAGTATCAGTTTGTGTAAGTCTCTCCAGGTTATTATGAAGTCTGTCTGCTCCTCATTTCTTATGGAACAGTAATATTCCATTATATTCCTGTACCACAATTTGTTTAGTAATTCCTCAGTTGGACAATTTCTTGACTTACAATTCTTTGCCATCACAAAAAGAGGTGCTATAAATGTTTTTGTACATATGGGTCCTTTTCTTGCTTGTAAGATCTCTTTGACATAAAAATCTAGATGTGGCATTGCTGGGTAAAGGGGTATGCACATTTTTCCAGCCCTTTGGGCATAGTTCCAAATTGCTCTCTAGAATGGTTGGATCAGTTCACAACTCCACCAACAATGCATTAGTGTTCCGATTTCTCCACATCTTCTCCAGTATTTATCATTTTCCTGTTCTGTCATCTTAGTCAATCTGACAGGTGAGATGTGGTACCTCAGAGTTGTTTTAATTTGCATTTCCCTCATCAATAGTGATTTAGAGCATTTTTTCATATGATTATACATATCTTTAGTTTCTTCCTCTGAAAACTGCCTGTTCATATCCTTTGACCATTTTATCAGTTGAGGAATGACTTGCGTTCTTATGTATTTGACTCAGATTTCTATATATCATTTCTATAACTTTTTAAGCAAAAATGCTTCTGTCCCAGTAAAATACAAGCTCTTTGATGACAGAGACTATTTTTGCTTTGTATATTAGTATCTACAGGATTTAGCACAGTGCTTGGTACATAATCATTCATCTCTCTCTTTCTTGCTCTCTCTCTCTCCATACACATACACACACGTATGTGTGTATTATAAATGTGTATATGTGTAGAAATGATCATTAAACCTGTATTTCATTTTTTCTTTGAATCCTAGCCCCCAGTGTAGTACTTACAATATAGGTGTTGTGTAATGAACATTTATATAATGAACAAATGACTGAGGCATCCACCTAGGAAGAATGAGAAGAGAAGAGAAGAAAACAGAACAGAATAGAACTTTGGGGACAGCAAAGCTCAGGAGGTAGAAGATAGATGGTGATAAAATAAAGGAGACTGAGAAGGAGAAGTCAGACAGAAGGAAAATAAGAACAGCAGTGTCGCAGAAACTGAGGAAAGATTATCTTGGAAAAAGAGATGATCAAAAGTATAAAAAGCTTTAGAGTGGTCAAGGAGGATGAGAATTTAGGAAAGACCATTCAGTCTGGAAAAGGATAGTCCCAGTTAAGAGATCATGGTAACCCTACAGAGAAAAGTTCTAACAGAGTGGTAGGGTTTGTAGCCTGGTCACAAGGAGAATCTACATCTATTAACTGGAAGCAGCCCAGTGTTCATTCTCCTATTATAGTAAGCTCCTTCCTTCTATACTGGCTCATTCCTATCAACAAGGAACCCCTATGGGCAGGGGTGAGGCAAGGCTTCAGAAAAATGACTCCACTAGAGAATTTGGGGATGGCTAACCCTTCAGCAGCTGGTAAATCAAACTAAAGCATCTTTTACTGATTCCACTTTTAGGTCAGGGCTTGCCTATACCCTGTTAGTACCAAGTACATCCCTAAAAAAGCACCAAACTAGGAAACAAAAAGTAATATTTGTTTATTTCTCCCTGTTGACAACTGACATCCGAATAAAGTCATCTCTGAATGTTCTCAGTGTTCCTGCCTCTATTGGCTCATGATATGCTATATTTAATCTGCGGGCCTGGGAATCTGATACACAAGCTTGTTAGACTTATGTATAAATTAAGAATAAAAGACTGAGTGAAGGCTTACTAAGGCCCTTTCAATAAAGAGCTCTATTTGTAGTATATTGACTTGGGGTATCTCTTTTAAAGACCATGAAGATTTCTTTTGCTTTTGGATACTTGGCTATGTTCCAAATAGCTGACCTGAAAATTTCATCCCGTTTGCCTCTGGTATAATGGGTAGGGATGGTAGGAATGCCTCAGAACTAGCACCAAACCAGTCTCTCTCTAGAGGGGCTGTCATAAACAAGCAAGAGCAGAATCTTTCTGCTTCACCCCAGAGAAACACCCAGGAAACAAGGGGAAATTATGAGGAAGAAAACTTCTGCTCAACATGACTTCTTAATTATCAGAAGTATCCACTAGTGAGACAAACTGCCTTTTGAGTGAAGTCCCCACCACTGGAAACGTACAAGCAGAGTCTGGATGCTCAGTCATAAAGGATATTATAGAGCAGTGGTTCTCAACCTTCCTAATGCCATGACCTTTTAATATTCATATGTGAGTATTTCTGCATGTGGGTGGACCCACCTGGAGACAGCTAGAGGAGCAGTGTCTCGGTTCCTAAGACCATTGGAAATATGTTTTCCAATGTTCTTAGGCAACCTCTGTGAAAGGGTCATTCGACCCCCAAAGGGGTCACAATCCAAAGGTTGAGAACTGCTGTTATAGAGGGTATGCTTGTCCAGGTACATGTTGGACTAGATTGTTTCAGAAGTCCCTTCCATCTCTGAGATGCTATGATTCTATGAGTGAGGGGTGAAGGATTAGAGGTAAAGGGGTTAGAAATTTTTTTGGAGAAGCTTTTTAGTAAAAGGAAGGCAAGATATTTTTTTAAATGGCTTCAGGGAACAGCAGAGTTAAGTTTAAAAAGAGTTAAGAAAGGGGAAACCACATATTTATAGGCAGAAGGAGTTGGTAGAAAAGAGAAAAATGATTGAGAGGCAAAGATAGAAAGCAAGAGGACAGAGAGACAGATCGAGCGTAAGGAGGGAGAGAAGGATGAGGGAGAGAGACAGAGAGAGGGACTGAGAGAGAGAGACAGAGACAGCAAGACAGAGACAGAGGTATTCAGACAGAGACAGACAGACTAAAGACTGCGGAATTAAAGGAGCAAATTGCTTGAAAAAACAAGAGGTCAAATTGGAATAAAAGCAGCAATGCACTGCTGTCAACTGAACTAGAGTAGATTGCAAATTTTTCAGTCTAAGTATTTGCACTTTAGAAATTAGTCATTGCTACAATTAGAGCTTGATTTATTATTTTGATGATTGCAGAAAGTTAACAAAGTACAGTCCTGCAAACACTTTTCCCAGGTTGATTGTTAAACATTTACTAGCACTCTAGGATACAAGCATGTAAGTTGAAGCACCAGGCTTGACCAAAAGAAGGACTCCCTCTTGACTAGGAATTGGAGCTAAGGACAAGAAGGTACAGAGAAAGGAAAATGAGTAGCTCACAACAAATAGCTTCATTTTTTTCCCTGTAAAGTAGAAGATTTAGTATGGTCCATGTAATTCAGGAAGCAGGTTTGGAGCTGAAGCCAGCCATTTGAATCACTTGTTGGCATCATTAAGAATTCATTCAGACAATTTAATATATTTTGGAGGGGATGGACTTGAACTTGTGATGTAATTAGTATAGTGAACCCTCAATACAGAAACTCTCTCCCCTAAATGTGTATATGAAACTAGGGTATGCATTATAATATTAAAGCTTCCATTGAGAGGTCAAATTATTTGCCCTTGACCACACAGATTATAGATATCAAAGATAGGTCTTAAACCCACAGACCCCCAACTCCAAGGCCATCCATCTATAAACTATGCTATACTGTTGTGTATGTGGATGTATATGTATATATGTATGTCTGCATATAATTGGTTGGATGTTGTTCTTCCTTCTCCAAGAGGACCAAAATGACATCACTATGTTAGAGTCAAGTCACAATGATGCATCAGACTGTGGCTGATCAGATCAAGACAAGCTCGGGATGCTCCACCACAGGTTGGACACAAACAATCCATGTGAACATTTGGAGGGCTATCAGTACAGAATGAAAAATATGTTTGGCCTCTTATATCATTATTTTGCATCCATTTGATTGTATCTATTGTCTTTGTGATGAGATTCTTTTTTTTTTATCATTTTAAGTATGTACAACACAGATTCTGAATTCAAATTGTTACTTCTACCAGTGCATCAATAATCATTTTAGGTGCCTGCTATATGTTAAGCACAATGCTAGAAACAGGACACCAAGAAAATTCTTTGCCCTCAAAAAGTGGATATTGTATTGGAGGAAGCAATAAATCCATGCATAAGTAAATACAAAACATACAGAAAATAAATGCAAGTATATGAGTGATAGGAGGAGGGGGGATATTAGCAGCTGGGAACATTAGAAAATACGTCATGAGTGACTAGAGCACCGGCCCTGGAGTCAGGAGGATCTGAATTCAAATCCACCCTCAGACACTTAACACAAAAACTGGCCATGTGACCTTGGGCAAGTAACTGAAATGACAAGTCTTAACTGAGTGACCAGAGAGTCCAAATAAAAAGTTTTTTAGGAGCTTTATTTTGCTAGCTGGGGCTGTTCCAGTGTCAATCTTAATGGAACAGCAGCCTAGCTCAGGGGTGCAAAACCTTTTATACAGTTTTTAGGTTTAGGTATCTTGCTTACACAATTGGTTACTATGTCGGTGCAAGCAAGCTGTTACTAAGGCAAGGGGGGTTTGTGATTACATCTGTAGGTGGGGGGTTGTAGGGTAAGTGAAAGTGTATTGGGCATGATGACCGAGCAAGAAGCAAAATGAGGAAAAAGACAAATTACCCTAGGCCAGTTTCTTGACTTCTATCTCAAGTTCATAAAGTTTACTTGGCTGGTTTCTGATTTCATAAATTATCACTTAACTGTTTCCTGGCCATTACATCATTGAACCACAATTGCCCTGCCTTCCCCCCTCCAAAAAAAAAAAAAAAGAAAACGCCTCATGTAGGAAGTAGCACTTGAGTTGATGTTTAAAGCAAGTTAGAAATTCTAATAGTTACAGAGGAGGAGGGAGTGCACCCTAGGGTTGGGGGGGGAGGGAAATCATCAGTCAATAAATATTTATTAAGCACCTACCATATACCAGGCACTGTTTGAAGAAGAACTTAGGATACAAGAAGAATCAAAAGACAGTCCTTGCCCTCAAAGAGCTTACAATCTAATGGCAGATATAACAAGCAAACAATTAAGTACAAAGAAGTTAGATACAGATTAAATAAGACTAAAATAAGAGAGGGAAGGAACTAGAATTGAGAGGCTGGAAAAGGCTTATTGTAAAGGATGGGATTTTAGCTGGGACTTTTTAAAAGAGGCTGAAGAAAAGGGGACTTAGTGGAACACTATACCAAGACATGTGAAATCGAATGTTACATATGAGAGGAAACAAGTAGACTGGGCTGGCAGGGCCTTACCGCATACAATGGAAAATAAACAATAACCCAGAAAAGGAAGAACGCGATGAGACTATGAAGAGCTTTAAACACCAAACAAAGGTGTTGTATTTTATCCTAGAGGTAATAGAGAACTACTGAAATAATTCTCTGGGCTTTGGCCGAACACGGTCAGGCCTGTGCTTTAGAAATATCCCTTTGGCAGCTACGTAGAAGATTTTAAACCAATTCTAACCAATTACATGGAATATTCTTCCTTGTTGACAAAACCCAAACAATTCTTACTGGTGAAGAAAACAATGGCTTTACTTTAGAGTATTTAGAAAACCTTAAATACCAATCTGTAGAGAACCAAGTGATTCATCCAGTCGTTAACAGAACAATGGATTGGAGTCCGAGAGTTTGGATTCTGATGTGACATCTATTACTGACTCCCTATATGAGTGTGGGTTAGTCACCTAAATTTATTTTGTTCTTACCTTCAATTAAAAAAAAGAGCATGTCAACCATACAATTGTATTGCTCTGGATTTCAGTTTCTTCCTTTGCAAAATGGATGGGTTTGACTAGACGGCCTCTGAGGTCCATTCCAGCTCTGAATCTATGATCTTGTGAATTTTATTATGAAAATTAAAAGGCTTTCCACATGTAGCTTCAGGTCAGAGGTGAATTTCAGGATACCTCCTCAAATCAGATGAGCATGGAAATGCTACCTGTTCCCATATAGTCTAATATATGTCCCTCAGGAATTTTATTCTTAATATTGTTATTATTGTCTAAGGCAATGGTTCTCAACCTTCCTAATGCTGCGACCCTTTAATACTCTTTTGTGAGTGTATCTGCAGGTGTACAGACATGCCTGGAGACAGATAGAGAAGTGGTGTCTTGGTTCCTAAGACCACGGGAAATATGTGTTTTCCAGTGGTCTTAGGTGACCCTGTTCAACCCCCAAAGGGGTTGCAACCCACAGGTTGAGAACCACTGGTCTAAGGAATCTCATTTTTATAATTTGTACAGAGGTTATATTTTCATGGTATTAATGTGAACACATTCTCAAGCGTGTGTGTGTCTGTGTGTGTGTATATGTATATATATATACATATATATGCATGTATATAAATATACTTATATAGAGTGTCTATATTTTTTAATTTTTTAACATAGAAGCATTATTAATTTGAATTCATGTTAATCTTTTTCATTTAATCTATATACACATATACATATATGGATATTCTCTCAATATATGCATATATATATATATATAAGCATGCATAATTATAGGTTTGTTTGTTGTTTGGTTTGTTTGTTTGTTTTTAAGATAAGGTGAGGACCCAGACAAGGGATTGAAATTGATCACATTTTTTTGTAAGTATAGTATTCATTCTGCTGGAATTACAAATATGACATTGGGAATCTTTGTGAGAAATAAACACGACATGGGGAATGGAATGTGGTTTACCACTAGACAGAAAAGCTGTGTCTACTCTCAACCACCAAACATCATAGCCAAAAACAGTTTTAGGGGAATAGGGGGAATCCCACACATTTCAGGAGTAAATGAATAATGTCTTCTACAGTCTTAAAATAGTTATACAAAGACCTTCTTTCTGAATAAGTCACTGTTTTTTCTTCCTACCAGTAAAAATTGTTTGGATTTTGTGAACAAGGGAAAAGAATGTTTCTTGTCAGAAGTGTAGGTCTACATGGCTGTCAAAGTAACCTATTCCTAAAGCATGGGAATAAATGTACAGCACTGTGAACCTTAGGGTAGTATATAAATCCTAGCTTTAATAATTGTTAGTAAGTTCATGAGACTGAGAACGAGAAAAGACCTTAGAGATCATGTAGGACTGACTGTTCATTTGAGTGATGAGGGAACTGAAGTCTAGAGGTCAGGGGACTTGTCCAAGGTCACAGAAACATTGAATTGCAGTTCTGGAAACTTACCTAAAGTCTTTTGATTCCAAAGACCACATGTGCACCTGGTCAAGCCTTGAGCAGCATTTCTTGAATGAATAATGCAACAATTTCAAAAACACGCAACCTTTAAAAAAAATCTTATAACCCTTCCCATTTGAGAATAGGATTCATGATACAGAAGTTGTTTTCTATGCTGTCATAGGAAAGCCACATCCATGTACAATTGAAATAATTTATTTACCACTAGAGCACCACAAAAACAGTCATACAATGTGATAATATACAGAGTAATCGGTCACCAAAATACAAAACAGCTGTTCTTATGTTCCATTAGAAAAAAAAAAAACAAAAACATGCCAACCATACAATTGTATTGCTGCTTAACACACAGAAAATGCTGCCCTAACCACCCATGATGCTGACATTTCCCCTGTTCCCTTCCCTCCACCCTATGTCCACATTTGCTAAAGGGGAATAAATGCCTAACAGAAGTCCTGATGAAAAGATTCTGGAGATTTAAAATAGAGCATTTAAAATATTATCAGTGCATCCATGAGGAAAGAAAACAAAACAAAACAAAACAAAACTTCATCCTATCTGGAGAGAAAATGCCTACAGAAAGAAAAGCACACTACATAGAATTAAGAGGAAAATAGAAAGGAAAACAAATATTCAAATCTGGCATTGGGCTGCATTCATCACACACCAAGTATAGGCTTATCATCATGGCATCCTATTCCTATGCATGACTATTTTTCAAACTTCTCAAGCAATTTCTTCATTTCAAATCTAAAGATAAGGAAGCTGATAAAAGGAAACACAAATTAAAAGATTTCCTTTTTGACATCTGCCACTTTCATAATGCTGCCTCCCACATTTTATTTCAGTGTTTCTTTATCAATCCCTTGCCACTGACCAATGCTTGAGATACTCAAGGGCCTAGCAACCTATGCTAATGTGAGCCAATGCAATCCAGGCCTAAGAAAGAGATGACTCTCACTCCATAGGTCTCCATTTGTAAATATAGAATTTAGCTTCTCTTGGAGTGTACAAAGAACATCTGGAACAACCATTCACTTTGGTAAAATAAACCAAACTAGCTATTTCTACACTGATCTAGGTTTCGTTTTGTCTTTTAAAAAAAAATTAAAAAGAAAGGAAATGCATTAAAAATTTGGTTTTTCCCTGAAAACTCAAAATCCAATTAAAGCCAAAGATATTTCCTAGGAGCTGTCTACCTTTTATGAAAACAATTCAAAAAGTGGAATATTTGAAAATATTGATTTAACCAAGTTAGAGACACTTATTTACTCAGCCATCAAATTGAGTCAGATCCTTAAGCCCTTTGAGGAAAACACTTTACCCTACATGTCTAAAACTCTTTGTATAATCTCTTAAAAGACTGTGAGGTTGACTTTTAAAAATCTGTACTGCTTAGTGATTTGCAGCTGTAACCACGGAGATACAAAGTCCTGTGATTTCATTCAGTATTAGGAACTGCTCATGCAGGAAATCTCTCCACCAATGCCTACAATAATCCATCTATGACTTGGTAGATAAATTCTAGGAAGTTGTCTCAAGCACATAGAAGTTCAAAGGACTTGCCTAGGGCCATGTTGCTAAAACTATTGAGGCTGAACTTGGACCCAGGTCTTTCTGATTCCAGGTCCAGAAGTCTATCCACTAGGCCATATTGCCTCAATATCCATGGATAAAGAAGGAAAACCCAATGAACTTGAATCTAATCCTTTTTTTTTTTTTTGTAAAAGAAAAAAAAGACAAGTGGAGTCAGGTAGCTTATGTCATAATGCTGAACAATATACAAAGCACATGGATAGCAAATACCATATAAACATGTATTTGTAGTGCAAGTAAAAAATATAGGGACTCTACTCATACTGGCCAGCTAGAGGGAAACACATTATTCTGGGTGATCCAAAAAAAGAGCCCCAAATTTAAATTCAAACTTATCATAGTTGACAGTATTACAAAATACAAAAATATGGTGAAAATTTACACATTACACGTAAAGTATTTAATTTTTTTTAATAGTTTACAATAGAGATCTACAGATATGTTTCCAATTAAGCTGGCTTTACTACCCACCTATTGCAATACTATAGGTATGGTTATAGATACCAAAAAGAAGGAAAAAAAATCCCATAGCATAGCTATACAGCAACACATTAAGTAAGGTCTGAAGACTAGACCAATATATGTCAAAACATTTCAACGTTTCATTAGTTTTACTAAACTGACATTTGAACCACTTATAGTAAAAAAAAAATCTTACAAACTTATCTTTCAGACTAAAGGTTTCCTTTATTAATGAGCTTTTTTTTCAGTATCTTAAACCTTACAAGAAGCTTCCTTAGGCATCTGGCATATGAAATACGTGTTCGGGTTTTGTTTCTTTTTTTCTTTTTTGTCTCAAGTCAGACTTTCTTAGTCATATAATCACTGACTTCAATCTTCACTCCACTGTGTGGCCTTTTTAATTTTTTTTTCAATTTTCCCTCCGGCTTGTCAAGAGTTCAAGCTCCCTAAGCCTTCCATCCTCAGGTTTCTGGCTACTGATTTGATCTCCTCTTCATCCGCCAGTTTTTGCTTTCTGAGGGCCATGAAATGTTCATTGTATAGTTACACACAAATAAATAATGCACTGTTAACTCTACAGCTAAAAGAAATGGGGAAGGGGCCTATTGCATAGCAATACAGAGAAATCAAGTGAGGCATGGGACAGGACAGGTACATACAACAACTCCACTTAATGGGATTTTCCTGTTTTTTTCCTTTCACATAGTTAACACTAAACAAATTTTTCCAGTGTTTATTTTTTCTTTAAAAACAAAAAAAAAAAGGTCTTGCTTCTTGTCTATCTCACTATCAGAGAAGGTGAAATGTAGGATAAGGCCTTCGACTTTTTTTTTTTTTTTTTGCTTCGGATGCCAGTTTAAAAAAAAAACAAAGAACCAAACTTCCAAAGTATTCATACTAGTACCGCTTTTTCTTTTCTTTTCTTTTTTTTAACACTGATGAACTGAGGCTCTCTCTCTCTTTTTTTTCTTGGTATGCATGCCGTTATCATCATCATCATCATCATCATCATCATCATCGTGTTTCCAGGATTTTTAGCTGCATTTGCAAGATTTGACAATCATATTGGAAAGTTGTTCAATCTTGGGGGTTTTGCCTACGTAGTAGAGGATGGTGAGAGGTTCTAAATCCTGGGACACACAGCAAGGAGACGCCGACGCTTCTGGGTTTATGGTATTATATAAGCTGAGAACCTGCAAGGGGAACAAATGGTCATGAGGAAAATGGAATGGGAAGAAGAGGGGATGAAAGGAATGAGCAGATGGAATAGAGAACTAACAAATTACTTTATTGATAACCCAAAGAATTAGAGTCTCACTGATCTTGCCTGATAATTCTAATTTTCACAATTACCCCCCCCCCCATTCCTTCTACACCCATATTAGGCTGCATTTATGTGCAAAGAGTGAACTGGACACTTTTTACTCAACACTTTTGGTGGCCCTCTCAGCAATTCATTTCTGCAATACTGGTCAGAATGAATAAAACCATTATATTGATGATTTTCTCATCTCTCCCCAAGAAGCCTCTCCTCATTTAACTTAACCTTCTTACCACCATCACTCCTCTTCTGTAAAATCCCTCAGTACTTCCTGACAACGATGGGACAAAAATTTACATTTGATTCTAAACTTCTTTATAATTGCAATATTTTTTCCATATTCATACATTATGTTTTCCCACCTAAGTTATGAACTTCTTGACTGCATCTAGCTTTTATTATCTCCTCTTCCAAGAGTATGGTGCTCTCTGTTACATACCATAAGCACTCATGTTTATGGAATGAATAAATATATCCTCTTTGTCACAGTTTTATATGATAGATTTTTTAATTCACTTTTGGATAGAGAGCAAGACCCCTTTCTTCAGGGTGGGAATACTGGTAGAATTGGCTTCAAGATCCTAGGCTCTGAGTTCTGAAGTCAGCACTATTATTATCTGTGTGACCTTGGGTTGGTCTTTGAGAATCTTTGGTCCTTGCTTAAAGGGCCGGACCAGATAATCTCCATACCCTAAATCCTCTGAAGGCTTCCTGTCAAATGAATTATCTGATCCAATTCCTAATTTCAGTTTACTCTTCAGTTCCAGAGAGAAACTTCTTTTAGTTTACCACTGTTTTCAGAAATGAAATGATACCATGCCTATACATCAAGGGGAGAAGAGCAAGATTCCTTGCTGCCTAAGTTTTCTTTTCTTTTCTATTTTTATTTTAAAATCAGGCTCCCATGGTGCAAGGGGGAAGGGAAGGGAGACTAGAGAACTAGCCATGAAATCAAATGAAGGTCCAATTTCTACATATTTCAATACCATCTTTTTAAACCCACATTATATTCACCTGGACATAAACCGAGAGAAGTCTATAGGTTACCTACTGGTGACATATGGGTAATTCCAAGGATACCATTAATGTGTTAGGTTAAACACCAACTGGCCTTTTCTTCAAAGATTCTACTTAGTTTTTCAGCCTCAGTCAGAAGTTCTGCTCAGCCCAGCAACACTAGCTACTTTATTAAACTCTCTTTGACCTCTTGGGGAGCTGTACAAACAACATATTTGTCACCATGATGGTTTATTCTTCCTCACTCCTTAAAAAACCATGCACAACTCCTGATTTCCCATGTTATGTACACATATCAAGGAGATGAACAATGTCTTTACTTGCAAGGTGGACTACCCTTAACTGCTGTTACTGCTGCCCTGATGGAATAACTTGTCTGTCCAAAGAGAACCCAGACAAAGGGAAGGCAAAGTACAAGAATCTCTTTTAAGGCTGAGGATTCAGTTACCTTGGAGTATCAAACTGATTTGATATAATAATTATAGCACAAGTAGTAAATACCTGAGCAGAATTTGAACTCAGGTCTCCCTGACTCCAGGTCAGGTACTATGTCCTTGCACCACCTCAAATGTCAATCCAATGTTTCAGAATACAGATGAAGGAATGTATCCTAGGCTCTGAGTTCTGAAGTCAGCACTGTTATTATCTGTATGACCTTGGGTTGGTCACACCTACTTGTTTGTCTAATGTCAGATAGATACAGACACTAAAATTATTTCAAATATCAGCAAGAACTTATGTGTGCTCTTGGACATTACTAGGACAGATCACTCTAAGCACAGGGAACCCTATGGGCTCATATTTCACTTCTGGATAAATTATTGTGTTTTTTGGTAGGAAATTCTTCTTCCTTTGCTGCACTGCAGGATATTCCTATAATAGCTCTTACGCAGGAAGAACTACAAAGGTAATAAGTGGCAAACAATAAAAATAATAGCATTTAAATAACTTTTAAAGTTTGCAACGTACATGACACACATGGTCCCTTTCGAGTTTCTTAACAGCCTTGTAAATCAGGTGATCCTCATTTCACAGACAAGGAAGTTGAGGTTCACAGGTTAAGTGGATTCACTAAAGTCACTCAGTGACAGAAGCTGGTGTTCTTGGCATCTCCAAGTCTAACCTTCCTCTCTACTATGCCATACTGTATTGTCTAATCTAGCTCTCCCAGAAGCTGGCAGGTTCTTGACACCGACTCTGGAAGATCTGAATGGGATGAATAATATAAAGAAAAAAGCAAAAAGCACAGAGCTGCAAGTTGAGAGGCTTGGCACTGCCCGGATCTAATGATTCAAAATTGGACCAAATCACCTAGACTCAATGAACTTCAGTTTTCTCATCTCCAAAATGGGAAAAAAAAGCTGGATTACATGACCTTTGCAGGCCTGTCTAGCTTACAATTTCTTTGATTCTAAGGACTGAAGGAGATAACATAGGCACAATGCTTTGCAAACCTTTAGAGTTTTGTAAATGCTAGCTACTACTATTATTACTGCTAGGCACAGGGAAGAATAATGGAGGATCAAAAGGCTTTCTTAAGTGTGTGCACAGTAAAGACAAGGTTATAGATTAGAATCCATAGGACCTCATCTGTTTCTCTGCCCTCCCTTCCCCCAAACCAATTATCTTTCCAGAGGTAGTAAGCATAGTGTCTAGAATGCTAGACCTCTAGTTACGAAGTCCTGAGATAAAATCTTAGGTATGACATTTATAAACTGTGTGACTCTGAATAAGTTGCTTAATCACTCTGAGCCTCAGTTGCCTTATCTGTAAAATGGGGATAATAATACTTGCAGCACCTACCTCACTGGCATATTGTGAGGTTTAAACTGGATAATCTACACAGGGTGTCCTAAAAGTATTAGTTCAGTTTTAAGCTATTAAAGCTTAAAACTATTTAAAATATAATAGTCTCAAAAGTCTTGGTTCAGTTTTAAGCTATTAAGGCTTTCAAAAAATTTTTGAGATGATTATTGTTATTAAGTTTTAATAGCTTAAATGTTTTAAGCCTGAAAGCTTTAAAGTGAAGGCTTTTGGAACACCCTGCATAAAGTCCTTTGCAAACTTTAAAATCATAAACAAATGTCATTTGTTATTATCTTGACTTAAGTGACTAGAAAACTGATAAATCCCTACTTTACTTTAGTCTGTGCAGAAATTTAGAAATGAACTTTAACAAACTACCATGAGGACAAGTTACCATTCAGCAAATCTGTTTCCTCTCATTGTTTTTGTCTGTTAACACCATGTCATTTAGTCACTCATTCATTCAAAAACTATTTTCAGGGTATCTTGTTATATGTAGGAGAATCCTGAGAGCCTCAGCCTCCATGAGCTTGCAAACTGTTTGGGAAAACAAGCCATACACACCTTTCCAAAGGCAAAAAATGATCAAGTGAACTCATACTGATTTCACATTTACCAAAGCTTTCACACCTTTTGTTCCCTATGTAGCAGATTTCTCCAGCATCCATCCATGAATAATAATGTACCTAGGGCCACACTGACTAGAAATCATTTGGAAATACTATCAGTGTGTGTGTCTAAATACTATACCAATGACACCAAACTCAAATATAAATAGGGGTCACTAAATCATACGTAAGGATCCCTGCAGGACATACATAGACTTAGAAAACCACATATTAACATTAACTACATTCTATTGTCTTATTTATTTTGTTAAATATCTCCCAATCACATTTTAATAAAGTTTGGGCACACTTGAGAATGCTGTAGATCAAATGTTGGACACCTCTGCTGTGGACTTTCAATAGCTTTACAAGCAAGTATTCAAGTATTCAAGTTGAAATACTTACTCTACTGTGCTGAGTATCTGAACTCCATAGATATGGGCAGGCACCAGCACAGAAATTAGCATTGTACCCCTTGGGTTCATGAATCCATTTCCATCCAAGGTCCCTCTTGAAATCAATATAAAGTGGACGCAGGCAACAGTTATCCTGTACATTCCTGTTGAGAGAAAAAGAGTAGACAGTGGTATTAGAATGAAAAAAAAGAACCACAGACCCATAGGGTTTTGCTGTAATCTAGAGTGATCATGTGAGGTCAGTACAGTGATGTCCTATGCTTTATGCCTTGTGCCCTAAATCCAATTAATCTAAACCCTGGCCAAGATGATCAAACTTTTATTCTCAATTTCCTTGTCAGACAATAGCAGAGACCAAATTCCCTGTGATTCTGCACAAAGGCAATTTTGGAGTTAGGTCAAGCATTTATCATGGGCCTACTAAGGGTTAAGCACCATACTATGTCATTGGGTATTTAAATACAAAGAGATGGTCTCTACTCTAAGGAAGTTTATACTCTGCTAGATCTTATAATCTTAAAGAATTTTAGATGCCTTGGCACCAGAGGAGACTTCAAAGGTCTTCAGGTTCAGGGGTTCTTGAACACTTTTGTGTCATAGACCCCCTTGACAGTCTAGTGAGGTCTACAGATGCCTTCTCAAAATTATGCTTTTAAATGCACAAAATAAAATACATGGAATTACAAAGGACACTAATTATATTGAAATATAGTTATCAAAATAGATTTTCAAACTCAAGTTTAGAGAGCACAGTTAAGAACTCCTGATCTAGTACAACTTTCTTGTCTTATAGATGAAGAAACCAAGACTAAGAGATGAAAGAACTTGTCTGTGTTCATACGTGTAGCAAACAAGAAAAGCATGATGGTCAAATGTCATCCCAGTGAAACCTCCTTGAGGACAAAGAATCTTAAGACAAGTGTGTGCCACCAAAGATGTGTACCACTGGAGAGCAATATTGGTCTGTGTCTCAGTTGGTATAGGTGGCATCTTTAGCAATCACAGTGTCAAATGAAATGAAATGCATCTAGACCAAGAATTACAGTATTTATTCTGATGAGCAGGAATGAGAGAGAGCTATGAATAAATGGTAGGAACTATACATATATTATTCAAATATACTTGGATCAAACATTCTTCTTTCTATTGGCTGTGGCATGAGCCACAATAGATTCAGGTCTCATGCCGATTTCTCTGGTGTTGTTGACTAGGATGACAGTCACCCATCCCTTCATAGCCTGAGTTTGAAGGAACACATGATTTTTACCATGCCTCCCTCCCCTTTCCATGCTCTCTGCTCTGGCTTTAATAAGGCAGCCAGAAGGACATAGTCTTGCCAAGCCCAGCTACATAAGTGCTACTTTGGGTAAATTATTTCTTTGGGTCCTATGTTCCTGTTTTAAAACCCAAATCCTAGATTTTGTAAAATAAGGGAGTTGAATTAGATGATTCTATTTCCAAAGTCCCTTTTAGTCCTCACATTCTCTTATTAGAAACATCTAGGGCTGCTTTAAAAAAAAAAAAAACAAACCAGCAAACAAGCATTTACATGTCAGGCACTGTGCTAAGTGTATTAAAAATATTATTTAAAATTTTATTTTACAACAACCCTGGGTGATATGTGCTATTATCTTCATCTCCACTTTGTAGATAAGAAAACTGAGGTCTAAAGTCTGAAGAGGTTAAGTGATTTGCCCAGGGTCAGACAGCTAATAAGTGTCTGAGACTGGCTTTGAATTCAGGTCTTCCTGACTCCAAGTCCAAGGCTCTATCCACTATACCTATCAACTAGCTTCCTACACAGTGGAAACAGGAAGAAAGTCTATTCCCTCTTCAGGCAAGAATGAATCTGTGATAGGATTTAAAAGGAGAATTTTCTACCTTCCACATCAGAACGCATTTTTAGCAACCTCTTGTAAGCAAAGAAGAAAGGAGAATGTGACATTCACTTAGAGTTATTAAGAAGAAAGTTAATAATAATAAGACATTATTCTTTTCATCTCTGAGCTAAAGAGTAGCTAAGAGTAAGTCAGGAGTAATGTTCAGTTCAGTATATAGGAAAAAAAAGGCATTCAGAAGGTAAAAAAAAAGAAATTATTTTATTATGTTTTTGTTTTGTTTACCTAAAACAATAGGCTGCATCTAGAGCGCGCTTCTTCCGCCGGCTGGACTGTTGCGACTCAAGTCTGTAGGAGGGTAACAACATTAGCAGGAGATGTGGGGTCTTCCCACTGTTTTTTTTCCTAGTGGACTTTATAGTTTTCAGATCAGTGAAGGAGCCATCAATACCTTAAAAAAATGCATTTGGGTAATAAATATTTAGCTTTTATCTTCATCAATTATAATCAACCATCTTTATCTCTTTTGATCATTGTCACAGACAGTAGGGAGAATGATGAAATAGACAGGAGGGTGCTATGCTTGCCACCCATTGAGATGGACGTCATGCAATAGGCCTTGTCATGGACATAGTTACCAACTAATTTTCTAAATAGGTTGTTTTGTTTTGTTTTGTTTTGTTTCTCCTAAATTAGTTTCTCATCAAGTGGGATTTCATTGCCCTGAGCAGTAAGAATTGGAGGGAGAAGCAAACATATAGTAAGTCTTTAACCCACAGACCAAGAGTAACCTCTCAAGTTTAGCTCAGTCCATATCCACCCGGGCTAGTCTCAGTCCTTTTTTGGTCAAAAGCATGGCAGTCCACCATGCCTGGATCCCCATGCCTGTCACATTCATCCCCAGAACACCAAACCAGGAACACTCTCCAGAAGAACACAAAGTAAGCCTTATACTGAACAAGTTTAGTATTAGTAAAATAGAAGTCACCCTCACCTAGTGCTATTTTGGGAGATGGTGAAGAAAAGATTTTTTCATCAACTTTATGGCATCCTCAGCACTTTCCTGATTCCCTCTAAGACTCAGAAATCTGAGCTCCCAGAGCACTATCAAGAGATTGCTGATTTAGTCACTTAATCTCAATATTCCCAAGAATCATTACTAAGTTGAATACTGACCCAAATCTCAAGGCCTTCAGTAAAGAAAGGGACTTTTCCATTAGTAAGAGCCACAAAGCCCTATTGTGATCCTTCAAAAGGGTCATGGGGGCTTGGTCAGGGTAGTATCTGCAGGGACAATGCCACATAACATTGGTCCTGGATGGACGCAGGGGTAGTTTAGGACATGTCTGGAGGTTATTGGCAGCTCTTGCATTCAAAGCCCAATTATTGAATCTATGGATAATCTGAATTGTTGGCTTTCCCTGATTCTCTTTGGCTTTTGGATATTTTATTGATAATATCCCTAAAACAAGTCATATTTATAACTTATTGTGACCTCTTGGAAATATTGTGTAAAAAAGAACTATGAGGTCTAAATACATCTACAACTTAACCTATGCTTTCAGACTCAGAAAACACAGGAGGATATCCAGAATTCTCTCCTTTCTGAAATTCAGTTTGGAATTTAAACCTGTGCCGCTGTCCTAGAGCTAATAGCTAAAACAGGCTTTGAGATTACCTGTGAATTTTTATCAGTATGTGCCATCCCCTTTCTGATTGTACAGGTAACAGAGAACAAGCTATACCACTGTCAGAAAGGAATTTTCTTGTTGCACTCAAAGAAAAATAATACAAATCCTTGATATTTCTATGTGCTACATTTCAGCCAGTTGATCAACAAGTATTAACTGAGCATCTATAAGGTATGGGGTTTAGGTACTAGGTATTTACCAGCAATGCCTCCCTTTCTTCCTAAACCCCCATGCCCACAGCTGGCCCTACCTTTGTCCTGGTTAAGTAAAATTTACTCCAGTCCTACTTTGACAACGCACTTTCCCCTCTGTGGCATGACTTTTCCCACACCATCCCTACCTCAGAAGACAAAAAAGCTCCAGCAAGTTACCTGCAAATCTTGCTTCTAATTCTTCACTTTTATTCGGGATGATGTAATTATTGGATGGTACAAAAGTGCAGCATGGGCAGTGTAAACTTATCTTAAATCCCAGGTTCCTGTCTGGAAAACATGAAGTCAGGGAAGTCATTCTTTCCCCCCTTAACAACTCAGTCACCAAACATCTACCAAGGAAAGCAAAGGGCTGGTGGGTAACCTTTATGGTGAAGCCATTCATGCACAGCCTCGGTGACATCAAACGAGAGCCATTCCCCTTCTGCTCTGGTCTTAACAACCTTGCTATCAATGTAGCGCTGGGTTGGGGATGTTAAGTCTTTGGATTTGAGAATCTGGAAGAAAAGAAAAAGTAAGATGGAGAATAAAGAACTGGTATATATTAACCAAGACCTAAGCAAAAATATTAATTCTTCTCATGGGAACAGGATTTCAACTCAACATCTAAATTTCAAGGAATCACAGAACTGAGGAACACAGTGTTATAGAGCTAGAGATGGAAGGTACCTCAAAGGCCATCCAGGCCATCCTTCCCCACTTTCATTTTACAAATGAAGCCCAGGAAAGTTAAGTGACTTCCAGAGTACCACGCAGGTACAATTGTTTCTGAGCTAGGAGATGAACTCCAGCAGTCATTTAAAATAATCCACACCTGAAAGACATCCTCACTGTGTTCCACCCAACAAAGGGTCTTTCAGTCTCCTCATGAAGTCATCCAATGAGGGAGGAACCCACCAGCTCTCCAAGAAGTCCATTCCACTTTATGCCAGCTCTAATTGTTAGAAAGTTTGTTCTGATATCTAGTCTAAATTTCTCTCTGTTGCTCTTGGTTCCATCCTCTGGAGCCAAGCAGAATAAGCCTGATCCCATTTCTGCATGACAACCCTTGAAGCTAGATGTTACATCCCCTCTGTGTCTTCTTTTCTCCAAGCCGATCACAGCTAGTTCTTTCAACTGTTCTCCTATGATACAGACTTCAGGTCATCGCCATCCAGACTGCCCTCTGCTTGATAATCTCTGCATTATCAATGTCCTTTTGGGTACTTGTGATTATCCACATACTGTTACCTAACTCTATAACATGGTCATATACATAGAATACGTGCAACCAGGTTGTATGCTATGGGGAGGAAAAAAGGAGCAATGAAATCAGCTGCTTGTTATGGTAAAAAGTGACACGAATCATCCAGTCAAATGTGTAATAGAAAGTGACATTAATTATTTTATTTCTGCTGACACCTGCTTTTACAAGACTTTAGTCATAAAGTTGGTGCTATTAAGTTAATAGTTTTGTTGTTCCATAGATCTCAGTGCCATATTTATTTAACTGGGGTGGAGTTGGGGGTGGGGCAGCAAAGGGTAGGGGCCAACACAGTAGGCTCTCCCACCATCTTTTTCTCCGAGTCACTTTCTCTTCTTTCTCTTTTCTTCTCTCATTCTCTCTCACTCTCTGAAGGCCCCTGTTATAAATCTCCTGATAAAGGAAACAGAGCTGTAACCCTAGCTCTTCACTCCACTGATCCTAAATTCCTTGGCATGCCATGGTGTTCTAGGTAAGGATAACACTGATCTTCTGACTCCTAAGAGGACTTAGTAGGATTTATAAAGATCCCTCCTATCCCACAGGCTGGGAATGAGTTTGGGCAGAAGCAGTCAGGAGCAGGGTGTAGATGAGAGCTCTCAGGCAAATTTAACTTAGTTACGCAAGACATCTTTAAGAGGTATTAATTTCAGACAAGTGAAAAACAGCAGGACTGTGTCCTCAAGTTTTTGAAAGAGGATCTACCTTTTAAAACGGCTTTCTGATTCTCTGCTTTGGGGTAATAAACAGCACATGTGAACAGGTTGACCTAAAGCTTCCCGATGTTGGCTACTGACCCACCTAAGCTCCTTTCTTCCAGAATTTCACAACATCTCTAGAAGCAGGGTGACACTACAGGACCTTGCCTTTCTTGACAGTTGGCAAAAAGCAATATGGGAGAGTGGAAAGAACCAATGGACCAATCAGGCATTGAGAATCACAAATCTCTGTTGGACTTTTACACTAACTAAATGGGCTAGCAAGTCATTTCAGAACAACGTGGGAAGGAAATAAGGACACTATGTTCCAATCATACTTACTACCTGGGTGACCGTGTAGATGATCAGATTTCGTGAACTCTCTGGGCTTCAGTTAACTCAGATGTAAAACAAAAGGCTGGTTTGGAGGAGATGATCCCTAAAGTCTCTTTAAGCTCTAATATGTTATTATTTAGGACCTATTTCACGTATATAGGATTTGCTCTCCCTAACTAGAGTACAAGTTTCTCAACAGTTAAAGACCATATTTCTTCTCTTTCTTTTCTCACTCCCTAATTCGAACCCTGTGCTTATATAGAGTTCATGCTAGAGGAAATATCATAGGCATTACTTAAAAGCAGGAGAAGCAAGCAGTCCCTTGCCAACACATATCTGGACTGTTGAGACGCCCAGGGTCCATGATCCAGCTAGAAATAAATGTAACTTGCCAGCCTAGTATGTGCTGTAACTATGAACAATGAAGAAAAGATTTTCAGGAATTTCTATTCCTGAGCTCCTAAAAATGTAACCTAAACCATCCTTGACTAATCTCTCCTCATCAATGATACCCAGAAAACTCCATTTATGGCTCTGAATCTATTAAGTCTGATGTCCCTTCTGTGTTAATTCATGGTGCTTTGAAATTTTTTTCTTTGGATTTCTTCCTTTAAAAAATGTTTGCTTACACCCCCTCTGTGATTTCATTGAAATAAGGAATTCCCAGGGAGGAACTATTGGTGAAGATCAGCAGCAGCTGTTCTGCACTTTATAGGCTTAAGAGTCCCATTCACTAAGTGACTTGCCCAGGGTCACAGCCAGCAGGTGTCAGAGGCAGATCTGGAACCCAGGTCTCCCTGACTCAGTGAAGTTCTTTAGGCACTATACCACAGTTTCTCAGCATGAATAGATTCTTAAAGTTATTTTGAAAATTTGTTTGCTAGGATAAGGGAGGATGTGCATGTACCAAGCAAGACTTGATTAATAAATATTTATTAAATACATACATTGTGACAGGTACTCTGTAAGGTGCTAGAGATACAGATGCAGAGAATAGAACAATACCTACTGATGGGAGTTTGTCCTATGTCCTTCATTAGATTCTACTCAAAGGAACTTAATGTTCTCTTTGTATCTTCCCATAGTGCTACGAGCAGGGGACAGAAGGCAGGGAGAAGATGCTTTCCTTATATTAATAGCTTAATTAATTGGCTCTTAGTTAATGACTTAGTGACTGTTACTGTCTACTGGCTTGAGCCTCACTGTAACAATTGCTCAGTCTCAACAGAAAAGAAACAAAGAATAAAACTCGTAGTTATGGGTCCAAATGGCAAAAAATCACAGGAACCTGGGACACTAAGGAAATCCTAGGCCTGATGGAGATAAGGGAGAATCCAAATCATTGTCTCATGAAAATCATTAGAATCTTCTTTTTTTGGAGGGGGGGAGTAGGGCAGGCAGTCAGGGTTAAGTGACTTGCCAGGGTCACACAACTAATAAGTGTTTGAGGTCACATTTGAACTTGAATCCTCTTGACTCGAGGACCTGTGCTTCATCCACTTTGCCATATATGAGGGATGTAAAAAAATCAAACATTTGCCGTCATTGTGGGTGGTAGCAAAGTTGGGAGACAACCAGATTTTAGTTTTAAGTAACCTGGAAATGTCTTTCTCAAGTATGTATGTATGTATGTATGTATGTATGTATGTATGTATGAGAGAGTATATATATACACACACATATGTGTGTATTTGTATGTACATGTACATAGGCACACATATATGTATGTATATATGCATGTGTGTATATACCTGCAGATATACATACATACACACACACATATGAAGGAATTAGGAAGCTATCCCATTAAAGTTCTTTCTAAGCCATATTCTGCATTATACAGGTGAAGCCATGTAATCTACCAGAGACCCCTGATCCCAGAGCTGTTTCTTTATATCATAAAAGGGGGAAGTAATCTTGAAAGGTTATCTAGTCCATGCCCCTGTACTTAGAGCAGACCAGCACTTGCATTTGGTCCAGAAATATTCTTCCCTCCCAATTCTGAATTGGGAAAGCTGACTCCCCTGCTTTTGTGGGTAGTTTACTACATTGTTATAACCCTCATGTCCAGAAAGTTCTTGCTAAATCCCCCTCGTCCTTGCAGTTCAAGCTCTTTCCCTCTTATCTGGTCCTCAGTGGAAACAGGAAACAGCTGCTCATCATCACTCAGAGAATATCCCTTCATATTCTTGGAGTCTGTTATTAAGTCCTCCCTTAGCCTGTTCTCTCTAGGCTAAATAAACTGAATTTCCTAAGTCTTTACTCACAGGGCCGATTTCCTAAACCTTTAATCATACAGGTTGCCCTCCAAAACAAAAGATGATGTATAAAAAAAGCAGCCTTCCGACTGCTTCATGATTCCCTTTGACTGAGAGCTGGCCTGGAACCTACCCCATTGTGGCCCAAAGCTCAAAAATCTTAACTCCAAAGGCGTAGCCTTCCTTGAACACTCTGTTTATCTCCCTTGCCAAATTAGATCATTTTGTGCATATCTGACCTTTTGTGGGAGAAAGGGTGGACACACTGACCTGATGTTATCTTCTTTTTAAAAGGTTAAGTTTCTTTGACTCTAAAATTGACAGGAAGAGGGTCCAGAAGGCTTACCTTCTTATTTTCTTGAAGACTCCCTGCCCCATTCATCCACTAGGCTCATTTTAAAGTATGAATGACCTGGCTGGACAGCAGGGACCTCACCATTTCCAAAAACAGGTTTCTTCCTAAGTCCTTCATATGTGTGTGTGTGTGTGTGTGTGTGCGTGTGTGTGTGTGTGTGAAATACACACATACATATATACACTCTCTCTCATACATACACACATACACACATACTTGAAAAAGACATCTCCAGGCTACTTAAAACTAAAATCTGATTGTCTCCCAACTTTGCTACCACCCACAATGACAGCAAATGTTTCTTTTTTTATATCCCTCATATACATTAACATCAATATGGGATGGCATGGAACTCGATCCATGATTTTATCAGTTTAGGATGTTCTCTGATGAGGAACTTCCCTTGCCAAAGCTGATCAACATCTTCCCTGCCACTGATAGTCTTGAGGAGTTGATTAATTAAGAGGTTAAGTGATTTGCCCAGATTCATCCATGTGTCAGAGGCAGACCTTAGATCCAGATTTTGAGGCTGGTTCTCTGTACAACTGCCTCTGAAATACACAGACCCATACACACACACACACACACATGCATGCGCACACACACACACACACACATGAATATATGAGAAGATCAAATAAGATGATGTATATAAACAATCTTAAACCATGAAATTCAAATGTAGTCCCACCTTCTATAGTCACTGGCCTTCACCAATTGCTAATGCCTTCTCTTGGATGACCTTCCATCTGCTCTGTATGTATTTTATGTTCACCTAGTTATTAACATATTATCTCCAAATCCCTTCCTTAGTCACATGCATGTTCTTTGAGGACAAAGCCTGTTTTTGCCTATATTTGCCTCCTCCAGCACAGTACCTGGCACATATAACTGCTTAATAAACTTTTCTTGGCTGACTGTCTTTATAGCCACATCTCCCATTCCAACAGAGTCCCTCCTCTGTGAATATGTCTGTTGATTGACTTTCCTTGGGGTGAATCTCTTGCTCCTACCATCATTTCACGGGGATCTTCAGTCATGCTCACTTCACTTCTATCTCAGCACATTCTCCAGACTTCATCTCCACACCATCAACCTTCCCTTTATCTAGATATTTGTACCCTTGGACCTGCTTTTCTGAGTGGTGCATTCTTTACCAGACATGCTTATTTGACTCCCAGCTCCATTCACTCTTTTGACAATTCTTACTCAATCTCCCCTATTAAAATGTAAGCTCCTTGGAGTTAAGGACCATCTTTTTTGTTGTATTTGTATCCAAAGGACTTGATACAGTTCCTGGAAAGCAGTAAATACTAAATAAATACTCTATCTCAGAACACGCCCTCAGTTTTTGATATTTATGCCCATATTACATACCCCCTCCAAGAATGCCCTCTTTTCCTTTATCAATCGATATCTTTGAAGTCCCAGGTGAAATTCCTTTTCTCCCATGAAGTCTTCTCTAACCAGCATAATCTAAAAGTGAGCCCTCCTTCCCTTGAATTTCTATGCTACCCTAGTGTCAAAACGACTCATCTGGCACTAATCACAGAATACCTTGTAGTTACAACTATGTGTTCTATCCTAACTCCCTAACTATTGTAATCCCTGAGGAGGCAGAAACCAAGTCTCTCACAATTTTTGGTCTAAGGTCCTCTGTAACACTTCAAATATTATCTTTAACATACTTCTTAGGGACTCAATAAATATTTGCTGACTGATTAATTTAGCCCCAGAAGAATATGGCTCATTGTGCTCGGCACCTAGATGAGGGTTTTGCATTTGCTAAAAGCTTAACAAATGCTTACTGAATTGATTCAAAATACACAGAAAAAACTAATTTAGGGTACTCTTTCCCTTAAAGAGGTGGCTTATGTTCCAGGTTCTAAAACGATTTTAATACCCAAGTTGCTCACCTTAGCTACAGAGAAAAGAAAATTTTTGCCAATTAATGGTAAGGGAGGAGGATCTGGAATACCAGGGCAATGATCAAAACCAGAGACAAAAGGAATACTGAAGCTCAAAAGCTTCATATGACAGAGTGACCTTAACTTTATGGTTGTCTCCCAACTTTGCCAGCCACTAAAAATCAGAAACTATCCAGTATTTGGTACTATAACAGGAGAAAAAAATATATCTTGGGGCATTTATTTTAAGGACAATCAATCAGAAAGGAAAAAAGTAATCCATCAGTACAATTAATAGTAGGTCTAAATAAGGCTTTACTCAACCATTAAACACACACACAGACACAGACACACACACACACACACACACACACATTAATTTTCAAGTAATAGAAAGCCTGGCCTTGACCAGTGCCAGAAGTCTGGGTGAAATAAGTGGCTTTCGTTGCTGATAAAATATTCCACTGTGGCACAAACACAACCCTGTATTCCCTTTGACTGTAGTCTCCTTGATCACTACCTGGGTCACTTGAGGGGTGCCTGAAAACCCAACACAGATGATGGTTATTTCACAGAAAGGCCTTAACAGAACCAGCACTTATCTTGTTTTTCTCTTTATTTCTCCCTCCTGCAATTGCAATGGCTCTTTGTAATTGTACCTCTCTAAGAGGTCTGAAGTAACATATATCTTAGAATTTCAGTCCCTGCCTAATCTGCTCCCATGAAAAATAAATGACCCTCCAAAAAAAAGAAGCACATAAAAGCATATGCTTTACATAGGGGAAAGAGGGTCCAGATATGTAACTTGTTACTATATCCAACATTACCTTTTGACAGTGCATACAGAACCATACAAATACGCACCATGCCTTTAGATATTTTGATGAATTGTATGCAATAGTTCTGTCATTTATAAGTTAATTTCATCAAATGCAAATGCAAAGATTCTTTAGCTAAAACTCCACTTTCAACAAGAAAACTTTCTTGATCCCCTTAATGCCACAGCCTTCCTAGTTTTGACTTATCTTGTTTATAGATTATTTGTAAATAGTTGTTTTCATGTCATCTTCCTCATTATTTTGGGAGCTCTGTAGGCACTCTTGTGGTTCTTTGATTCCAAAGAGTTTAGCATAGTGTAAGGAACATAGTAGGCACTTAATAACTGCTAAGCAGCTAAGAAAGCCTCTCTACAAAAACATAACTTCTTGATAATTTCAACCTGGAGGGAATGATCAGGGAGCTGCTGCTATTGTGGATCAACAAGGAGGATCTTGGCACTAAAGTAGAAAGCCAGAAACTTGAAAGGAAGTGACCAATCAATCTTAGAATTCACTACAGATAAGGCACACAGGCTGACATGTAGTCAATTCTGTAGGAGAGTGAATTTTTAAAAGTTCAGAAAAAAAGGATAGGTAAATCTCATGACCTGAGATTCTTTGAAGGAAGTCAGTTTAAGAGGAATGAAAAGAAATGTTATGTCCATGGCATAGCTCATCTAGAACTATTAACCTTGTCAAAGAAGTAAATCAACTTAAGTCTTGCATAAACCTGCCATGAACTCATGATAGTAATTACTGCTTTCTTTTCTAAGTGCTCACAAAAACATTCCTTTAAAAACAAACCCTAGAATTTTGCCGGGGAGTCAAAGTCAAACATACAGTCTTCTTTTCTGAGCATTTAGACAATATTTTCCTATCTCTAGGTCTATGGTACTACTCCCATTCATCACAATTTTTCAAAGATCAAATGAGTAGAGGCTTAGAGCACGAAGGGACCTTAGAAATGACCTAGTTCAGGGGCCTGTGGATATATTTCAGAGGCCCATGAACTTGGATGGAAAAAATATGCATTTTTATTTTCACTAACCTTTAACTAGAATTCAGCATTTCCTTCAATTATAGATGTAGGGAGTAAAAGAATCATATAATACAGGTAAGTTGGAGACATATGTATAAGCTGAGAGATAGTATAATTTAGTAGAGCTAAAACTGCTTGAATAACCAGATGTCCAGACACATTACCTGTGTATGTGTTCCCCACTTCCAATAATATCACAACACAATATATCCCACCCCTGAGATTTATTAGCTATGTGACACTGATCAAATCATTTAATCACCCTGGTACTCATTTTCCTCATATATAAAAGACTATGAGGCCTCTGAGGTCTCTCCCAACTCTAAATTTATAATCCTATATGCTACTCATTTTATAGATGAGTAAGCAAGTAGAAGAACCGGGACTCTTTTCACCGTACCATCAATGGATGCAAACCTCAACCTCCCTCCTAGGTGTCTATGGCATAAACAATCAGGAGTAATTCTCAAATGAGTATGATGTTCAGATAACTGTTGGTTCCATTTTACTATTTTGCCTTGTTACAAGGGAGGTCTTGGTGGATGGAGTTGTATATCTACAAATGATTAATGTAAAAAAAAGGGATGTTTGATGTCCTTGTTGATGTAAAAAAAAGCAATAAGACTAATTTTTTAAGAAAAAGGAAAAAAAGAAGAAACACAGTTTGAATCAAGGAAATCCAAAAAATAAGATTTTTCCTGAGGGATTCTGGGCTGAAAGCCATCACTAAGTTCTCTTTCCTACAGTATATGCTCTTGATTGAGGTGCTAATTAACAGGTTATAAAACAGAATCAGAAAGGGTCACAATTCAATTCAGCTCAACCTTTACTAAGTGGCTAGCTAATATGTGTAAGGTAGTGTGGCATAGGCATGGTGAATAGAAAGTTGGCTTTGGAGCCAGGAAGAAAAGTTCAAGTCATGGGTCTGACACATACAGACTATGTAATCCTGTATAAATCACTTAACTTCTCAGTGCTCCAGACCTAGTAGCGTCAAACTCCTTACTATACCACATATTGACTTTAAAACCCCCCATAGATGATCATCTATTCTGTAGCATATTTTTACTTATTTTGTTAAACATTTTCCAATTACATTTTAATCTAGTTTGGGCTACACTGGAGAGTTTTGTTAGCTGCTTAAGGTGTAGGCCACAAGAGAGTTTGACATCACTATTATAGAGGAGTTTTTATGGCTGCAAGATGCAGAGATGGTGCTAGCCTGCTTTGGTTAAGAGATTTTCTTCAGCAGGAGCTACCCTATGCTAATAAAATCCAGTCCCTATCTCTAAATGCAAGGCATAGTGCTGCATACTTGGGATACAAGAGTAAAATGGCCCTGAGATGCTGACAAAGCATGGTGCTAACATATGGGCAAAGTGGATAAGGTGCAATGAGCAATTGAAGCCTCAATCTTTCTCTAAGGCTTATTGATCTGGAGCAACATAATCAGAAGAAGAAGAAAAAGGAGGAGGAAAAGGAGGAGGAGGAAAAGAAGGTCAGGAAGGGGAAAGACAAGGGGAAGGGGAAGGTCAACCCCAAAGATTTCAATTTCCACATCTGCAAAATACAGGTAGGAAATTTGGTAGTGTAGCGCTAGACTTAAACTCAGAAAGACCTGAGTTAAAATCCTGCTTCAAACTCTTAGCAATTGTGCAAGAGATAAGTCACTTTACTTCTTTGGGACTCATTCTCTTCATCTATAAAATTCAGATCCTATAATTTAAGGAAAATGCCCAGAAAATTTCCAAATCTTTATTCTTCTCTGGGCTCTACTCCTCAATCTGAGGACTTTCTCTACCATGCAATCTCATAAGTACCTTCTCTCTTCCCTTTTATACTTCTCAGTCCCCTATTATGAATAGTCTTCTCCCATCAGAATGCAAGTTCCCGGAGTGGAAAGGGAGTGGGGATAGAGGGGAATAACTGTCTTTTTCTTGCTTGTTTTTGTATACCTGGAGCCTAGGGCTTAGTACTAAGTAAGTCCTTAATAAATGCTTATTTATTTGTTGACTAAAATGACAGTGTTGGACTATATAAACTTTAAAGTCCCTTCTAGATGTATAATTAGAATTCAATATTTGAAGCATGATTCATACATAAATAGAATGGTTGATAGCAAGAAACTGAAGCAACATCCCTACAGGAGTTTGAACTGGAAAAATTACAAACAGAATTAACTAACCGAAGAAAGGAGTCATGAAAATACTGACCACATTGTTGACTGGCTATCAAATCCATGGCAGAGTCCTTTCTTTAATGGAGGGATAAGTGGATCGAGTCAACTGGATATGTGATTTCATTGGACTAGTTGAACAAGCCCCCCTACCAATGCAGATCAGCCACTGCTCTAACAACTTTTAGGGAATTTCTTAGAGCACTGAGAAGTTCAGTGAATCATTCAGGGTCACACAGCAGTACGGGACCAAGGAAGAATTTAAACTCAGGTCATTCTGGTTTTGAGGCCAGCTCTCACTACCTCTCAGGACTTACTAGACACTATTTGTTTAACTGAACTGAAAAATACTTAGAGTTACAGACTTTAGAGATTATCTTCATCTAGTTCAAGAGATTCATTTAGCAAATGAGGGAAATGATCCCCCAAAGGGGGAGTAATTTGCCAGAACCATAGGATTTAGAGCTGGAAAGTAGAGTAGAGGCCACTGAATCCAATTCCGTCTCCCTAAAGACATTCAGTAACTTATCCTAGGTCACAAAGGCAGGAAGTAGCAAAGATAGGATTCAAAAGCAGGTCCCCCTTAACTCCAAAGTCAGTATTCTTTCCTTTGCAATTGGTAAATTGTAGAGCTTAGACTAGAATTCGAGTCTTCTGAACCCTAGCTTAAGAACCCATGGAAAACAGCTGTAGATGGCCTAACCTGCTATGGAACAGTAGGATTTGGGTTCTCGTTTTTATTTTTAAGGAAAGGTGTCAAGTACGGCTTTAGTCTAAAGTCAGAATTGCAATAGTGCCAGGCTCTGAAAATAGCAACTACAGAAGCAGTCTTGAATGGAAAGCACAACTGGTGACGAATTAGCCTTTTTTGACCACACCCATTCACAAAGAGGATGGAACCCAGTGGATAGTGTCAGCTCTCTACAGGAGTGACAATGATCTACTTTCCCTAGGAGGGCCGTATGGCTTCTGTTCAGTTTGCAAAAATCTGGCTATTTATTAATGGTCTCGTGCACACAACGTGTTTATTATATCATGGGACATTTTTTTAAAAGGGGGTACTGTGCTGCGTCTGCCTACACCGTGGCGCCTCGGTGAGCATCAGTGTGAAGGGGATTGTGCGCCATAAAATCTGGGACAACAGAAGCACAGTATGACCCCTTTCAGTAGCTCTTTTTGTAAATCTAATTTAACAGCCGCTCTTTTTTTGGCTGACCTCTTTTTTTATTTTGTGCACCCCTGGGCAAAATGAGAAATGAAAGCTGAACTCTGTGTGTGTGTGTGTATGAGAGAGAGACAGAGACAGAGACAGAAAGACCTACAGACAGAGATAGAAATGGAGACATAGAGAAAGAGACAGAGATAGAGAGAAAAAAAGGGACAAAGAGACACAGACTGACACAGAAGAAAAGGGACACAGACAGAGATAAAGACAGAAATGGACAGAGGTAAAGACACAGATAGAGACAGGAAACATAAGTATCTATGAGGAGAAATAAAAATGGAGAAAACTATTAACCCCATCAAGGCTATGTTCCATGCATAGTTGACATCAGAATTTCCTTGAAAAATAGACCTTGTTGACAAGATGGTGGCGTAGAAGCAACAAGGCTTCGCAGCTCCCACACGACCACCCTAAACACCCCTTAAATATGACCCCAGACAAAGTCTAGGACTCTCAGACTCACAAAAATACAGAAAACACATCTCTCACTGAAGGGAGCTCAGCAGCAGGGGCTCATCCCAGCAGGACGGGAGCAGAGGCCGGCCCAGCCTGAAGCCGAGACTGCGGCCAGGCCTGGGGCGGTAGGAAGGAGCTGAGGTGAGCCGAGCTGCGCAGCAGCCAGTCTGCAGAAGAGAAGACCTACAGCCTCCAGCACCTCCACATCTACCAAGGCATGAAAAACAGGGATTGGAGAGGGGCAGCTCGGCGAGAGGGGCTCATCCAGCAGGCCGGCAGGCCTGAGAAAAGACCAGCCCAGCCCCAAACCACAGCTACAGCCAGGCCAGGCCCCAAGGTGACCAGGAGGAGCCGAGCCTCCCAAACCACAGCATGAGTCTACTTCAGAGAAGATCTACAGCACCTGCCTGAGGGGATCTTAAAATCCAGCAAACCAGGATTAGAGACAGTTAGTGAAAGTGAAACTTTGAAACTCAATTTGGGGGAGGAAAAGCACTTAAGCCAATCTGCCCCCAGGGCAAGGAAGCAGTGGGGGAAGGGAACTGCTGGAACTAGCTGCGACCCGCACTGGGCTGCTTCAGAGCCCCTGGCCTGTGGACTCCCACTCCCCAGGAGGGGCTGAATTGATTGATCAGGGCCAAGTGCTCTTGCATTGAGCAGCCTGGATCTGGATCGTGGTCTTGAGTGATGGTCCTGGGGTGCACTTTCAGCAAGCCAAAGCTGGGGGGACCTGCAACACCCCCCTAATAGCTCTGGCAGCTGGGAAAACCCCAGCGATTTGGAAAAGAGGTTCCCCCCATGGAAGCAGAGTTTCACAGAGTTAAAAAAAACCAACCAATTAATTGACTGGCCAACATGAGGA
>CM053593.1:102264847-102347494 GCA_028646575.1 Pseudocheirus occidentalis | reverse complement strand
TCATGCTGCATGAGAGTAGGGGGCGTGGGGATGAAAAGCGGGATGATGGAGGGGAGGGCAAGGCCTGGGGGAGGGATGCTGGATGCTCACAGTTCAATAAAGGGACAGAGACAGGGTAGAGAACAGAACAAGGAGGGGAGGGATAGGAAGGAGGGACATATGATCACTGTCACAATATGCACAATATGTCCACTATGAAAATATCCTGTATAATCACACCTACACAGCCTGTATTGAATTGGTTGTCCTTCCAGCAGGGATGGGTGACAAGGGAAGAATTGAAAGGACCTAGAATTTAAAGCTCTGCAATACCTGCAACTAGGAATTAAGATATACAGGGGCTGAGGTAGAGATACCCTCCTTGCCCTACCAGAAAGTTAGAGAGCAGACCAGGGGAGGGGTTTTACAGTGGTATCGCTGTTTTGGGGTTGGGGTAGGGGAAAGATGGGGAGAAAATTTGTAATTCAAAAATCTCATGAAAATGAATGATGTAAACAAGAAACAAATAAAATTTATTACATAAGAAAAAAAAGTGGCAGGGGAAAAAAAAATTCTCCAGTCCTTTCAGCATCACATGAGAGGTACAATTTAAAATCTTGAAGGTATTTAGCACTTATGGACTGGTGGTTTCATTGTTCTTTCTTGCTTGTAGCCTGATTAATTTTTCTTTCAGGCAATGTGCTGGTCTACATGACTGTTTTGCCTTTCAGTAGCATGTCACACCCTCATCAAAACTCAAGCTAGAGCAAAGGCTCAAAGAAGTTCAGAGATGAAAATGGTCTGGGGGGCCATCTAATCCAATCCATACCTAAGTGAGAATGCCATTAACAACATTCTGGGCAAGTGGTCATTTGGCCTTTGTTTAAAGGCCTTTTATGAGGGGGAACCCAAGTATCTGCAAAGGCAGAACATTCCGCTACTGGAAAGCTCTAATGGTTAAAGATTTTCCTTACATTGAGCCAAAATCTGCCTCTCTGACACGTCTTACCAGTACTCTGAGTTCTATCCTCTGGGGCCAAGTGGAACAAGCCTAATCCTTCTTCCCCATGAGAGTCTTTCAAATACTTGAAGACAGCTGTTTGTCCTGGTGAAACTTCTTTTTTTTTTTTCTCTAAGCTAAATGGACCTAGTTCCTTCACTTGATTCTCACATGTTGTGATTCTGAGTTATTTAAGGAGTGATAACCAGAATAAGTAGGAGGATTTTAAGAAAGCACCTAAATGGAGAAATTCAAGTTACCAAGCAACAGTGAAGAGAGTAGGGAAGGGGACAGGATATGATTGGCTGAGATATTGTCAGTGATCTCTGAAAGATCATACTGCTGGTACTAAGAAGGGAAGGGCAAATGTTCTATGGGTCAACGAGCTTATTAGTGGAGGTATAGTCTGTGAAGACCTAGAAAAGTAATATCACAAATAACAGTTCTCATCATGAACAGGTTCTATCAGACTAATCTCATGTCTTGTTGGTTAGGGGCACTAAAGCGATGAATTACAAATGTTTGTACCATTGTTCCTACCCTATCTTTGAAGCCGTATCCCTCTGTAAAAGTTAACTGGTGGTAAGTTGTTAAATAGAACTGAAGTCTTAGTTATTGGTCCCCTGACAAATGAGGGAAGCTCAGATGGAGGGGCCCCAAACTGATGGCAGTAGAAAAGAGACATTCTAGTCACCCCCTAGAACTTTAGGAGGAAGATGTGACAGCTGGGTTCTGAGAGAGTGAGCCAGAGCACATGTGCTGGCTATGCTTATATGTATACACATTGTCTCTCCCCAGTACGTCTAAGCTCTATGGAGGAAGGAATTGTTTCATTTTTGGTTTTGTATTCCCAGTGCCTACGCCAATGCCTAGCACACAGTAGGCACTTAGAAATATTCACTAATCACTTGGTGGAGAGCAGGCCTCTGAGTAAAGGAGGCCCACATTCAAATCCCATCTCTGGCAAGTACTGGCTGAATGATCTTGGGCATCTCTAAGATGCTAAATAAAAACAGAGTAGGTCCTGCTTGCGGTTCTCTGTTCTGTAGAAGTCACATCTGGAGAATTTTGTACTGGGTGACACATTTTACGAAGGACACTGAAAAACTTGAGAGTGTGAGAAGAGGAAAGTAAGGGACCTAAAGAACCTAACATATGAGGAGAATCTGGAAGGACTGGGGATGTTTAGCCTGGGAAAGTGATGACTTGTTGGGGATACCCTCTGGGGTATCAAGGGCTACCACATGGAAGACAGGGTTCTATTTGGCCCTGGGTGAGAGAACTAGCAGCAATGGGGAGAAGATGCAAAGAAGCAAATTTAGGGCTGATATACAGGAGACTCATTAGGAAGTCTAACAACTAAAACCATGGAAAAAATGATTGGAGGCATCCCACTAACCGGATAGAGTTCTTCAAATAAAAACTTTCTGGTATGTTGCAAAGAGGATTCATATTCAGGCACAGATTGGCAGACTACATGACCTCTGAGGTCCCTTCAGACTCTGAGGTTCTATGATGCTATGAACAGCCAGGTGACACAGTGCCTAGATCTGGGGCTTGGAGTCAAGAAGACTGAGTTCAGATCCTACCCCAGATACTTACTAGCTGTGTGACCCTGGGCAATTCACTCAATCGCTCCTTGACTCAGTTTCCTCAACTGTGAAAGGGGGATAATAATAGCACCCACCTTCCAGGATGGCTGTATCCCACAAGATAATATTTATAAAATGCTTAGCATGGTGTCTGGCACATAGTAGGCACTATATAAATACTAGATCATCATCATCATCATCATCATAACCATCATCATTATTATTACTATGAAAAGCTCATGTCAAGACCCAGACTTGCTACTTAGTAACTGTGTGACCTGGGACAAGTTATTTCCACTGTTGGCTCCTATCTCTGCATCAGTAAAATGAGGGAGAGGGACTCACCAAACGTTATCTAGAGTTCCTCTAACATTCTATGATTCCTAACTTAAATAGTGAGTAAATATCAGGTGAAACTCTTAGGCAGTGACCACCCAAAAAGGAACTGTTTGGATCAGACAGCATGCTGAAGTGGAAAAAGAACTTGATTTGTAATCAGAAGTCCCAGATTCAAATCCAGGCTCTGACACTTACTACTTGTGGGACTTTGAGAAAGTCACTTAAAATCTGTCTTTAGTTTCCATAACTGCAAATAAGAAGGCTTGAACTACTTGGTCTGTAAGATCCCTCAGTGCTCCAAAGCTAAAAGCTGCACACAATACCTAAATCTCCTTTTGCTAATAATTTCAACTTCCAACACCAGTGAAAGATGTAACCAGAAAAGTGAAACTTATTACCTTGCACCAGGTATTCATTTATTTTAGGCCACAAAGAACCTCTGCTACTCCTCAGATCCCCCCCCCCAATTTCTTATTACCCCACCTTGTTAACCTAACAAATTAAATGCATCGCTTAATTTTGCTTTAGGTACAAGAGTCCCTTCTTCCACCAGTGCCCTAGAAAAAGCCTGTTACCAGCACTGTCAATCAGTAACAGCAATAGCTGAGAGGAATGCCATCTCCTTCCCCAACTAGACAAAAAGTAAAGTAGGCAACTTTTCAGAAAGGCTCACAGTAAGAAATTAAAGCAGTACAAGAGGTTAAAGGAAGAGATTTCCTATCTGGACAAGCAGCATTAGTACCTGGAAGAGATGGGGTTTTTTTTGGTTTGTTTTTTCAGTGCCGGAACTAAACCAACTACCTCAAAGTGGGTCATCTGAAGCATCTGAAGGCCTATTTGTTCTTTTGGAAAAATGCTTGCCCATGCAACTATGATATACAGGAGATGGGGGAGAAGATTGCCAGGAAGGAAAATATGGTTCCCAGAGAAGGAATATAAGTGTTTCAAAGGATGGTAGTTTAGTTCCTTACAAGGAATATTAGAGTTTCAAAGGACAGTGGTTTCTTAGCATTGGTAGAGGTATTCATTAAGGGTGTTCACTCTTCCCTCATCCTGTTTGTATTGGCAACAGAGCCATGGGCAATTAAGATATGGGAACATAAAGGAATTATAGGAATCCAGATGAACTGTGGCATGAAGAGTTCTGGCAGAAAGCCAAGGGTGTTGGGCTTGTTTTTAGAGATCTCATTAATTTGGGTGCTACCCTGCCCTCTGTTTTCTAAGCCCTTGCCTCCATTTATGGAGAAAACCTCCTATCTTCAAAGCCAGAGGTGCTGATACAAGACAAGATCACGGCTAGGTACCCAGAAGATTCTTGAAGCATATGTATTCTTTTCAGTTGATTTGGCTAGCCTGGAGCAAACTATGTGGTTTGGTTATAAACGATTTTCTAAGCCTTTCTCATTGTGCATGTAGGAGGCTGAAAAATGGCCAAAATGGTATACAACAAGATCCTTGCTTTGCAAGACTGAATTGCTTCTCAGCACATCTGGGGGCCACTAAACAGATTCAGAATATATCTTAGAGATATTTAGTCTGCCTTATATTGCCCCTGGGAAAAAGCTGCCCAAACATCCAAAAGGACAGGCCCCAGATCATCTCAGTTCTTTAAAAAGGACTTTGAGCTCTCCAGTGTTAAGAATAGGAGAGAGAATAGAAGAATTCCTTGGCAAAAACAAAGTCCAGTTTTCTCCTATTTGGGGGAACTTGGATTCTTTGTTCTACAGGCCCCTCTGACAGTTTTGGCAGCCGTCAGAAGGCTTTCGATCTGGAGGTCAAATCTCAGTGGGCTCCTGAAAGTCAAGAGTTTGTGTAGGCTCCTCCTTGCTTCCTTTCCTCCCTGAAGGCTGTTTAGCTGGGACAAGATGAGCTACTCTTCTTCCTCCCACCACAAGAATGTTCATGTGATGGAGAACCAGGTGAGATAATCCATTCTAAGACCAAATACATTGACTTAGATAGGTCCTTTGATTTAAAAACTACTCCATAAATATTTTATAATGGGAAGAGAGGGATTGGAAGGGGAACCATATTTGCACCCTTATAAATAGTGTGGTTGTATGTCTATATGTATATATTTATATATATATATATATATGTACACATACACACATGTATACATATATACACACAGAGGTAGGCCAATAGATATGTCTACTGTCTATTAAAGTATTATTCTGATGCCACACAGGTAGTAATGCTCAGCTCCTAAAAGCTAAATTATCAGAGACCAAAATCTAGCAGGGCCTACTCAGCTGAAAAAAACCTTGAATATGGGCCCATTAATGACAGTCTGTGATCAAAGAACAAGCCTAGTTAGGATACTCCTCACCAGAAATTTGACTAACATATGACACATTGGCCACAAGAACTTGTAAAAATAATCTGCTAAGGTATAGAAAAACTGGGATGTACATCAGTGAAAGGAGAACCCACACCACTGAAATCACTGATTCCTGAAATAAAAATTAATACATATAGGATAGTTTATCCACAAATATATGTATGTGTAGTTGCCTAAACATATGTGTAGGTATATGTGCATATATGTGTACTAGGTGACGCAGTGAATAGAGGACTGGGTCTGGAGTCAGGAAGACCTGTGTTCAAATCTGGCCTCAGATACTTACTAGCTATGTGACCCTGGACAAGTTACTTAACCCTGTTTGCCTCGGTTTCCTCATCTGTCAAATAAGCTGGAGAAGGAAATGGCAAACCATTACAATGACTGCCAAGAAAACCCCAAAAAAGCATCATGAAGAGTAAGACATGACTGGAAAAAGTGAACAATGTGTGTATGTGTGCATGTGTATGTGTGCGTGCTTAAGCATGTAAATTAAAAAACTACAGAAAAATCTATGAATGGCCCAGTGCAGGGTTGTAAAGAACAGGTGTTAAGACAACATAGCTTTGCCAAGTATATACTGGTTGGGGCACCTGAAACAACTTCAGCTCTTTCTGGTTAATGAAACAGACTACTGATGACAATAAATTCAAATCACAGAACTCTGAAAGTTAGAAGTGATCTAAAGTTTTACAATTCAGTTAAGTGATCATTTCGTTCGACCGCCTCCAGTGATGGAAAGCAACCCATTCCATTTGTGAATAACTCAGTCATTAGAAAGTTCTTCCATGGAATTGAACCTAAATTTGTCTCCCTGTTACAAATCCATAAGATTTAGGGCTGGAAGGAAACTTAGAGATGACCTGATTCCAACTCCTCCTTATACAGTTAAAGAAACTAAGAGCCAGAGAGGTCCCCTGACTTATCCACTGATTAGGAGCTGAGCCAGCATTTGAACACAGGACCTTTGATTACAAATCCATTGCTCTTCCCACAGTTCTATGCTGGCCATATTGATGCTAATTTGGCCATCCAGGGTTAGGAAGGACAAATATAATCCCTCTTCCAGATGACAATCTTCTGAATATTTAAGAATTTCTATCTTGCTTTCTACTCCCTACCCAATTAAAGTCCTACTCTGGTACCTCATTGTTGCCTGGAGGCAGTCTCTGTTCTTGAGAGCATAGGCATGATGAAGTGTTGTCCAAGGAAAAGCCTAGCCAAGGTCAGAGAGCCTCATCACCAAGTTGTCCAAGGATGGATGAATTTGTTGGCCACTGTTACTCACAAAGTAAACATGGAAGGTATGGCAATCTATGTCAGCAGAAGACTCACGGGATCATACATTCAGACCTGATCAATAGAGGAAACCTAGTCAAGCATCATTTTACAGATGAGAAAAGTGAGGCCTGAGGGTCACAGAAGTAGTCACTGGCAGTACCCAAGTTTTTGAGTATCATATCTCCCTAAATCATATCTTTGCCAGGTTAAATAATCCTCCTTTCAGTTCTTTCCACTTTCAATCTATATTATCACTAGACTAATAAATCTATTCATAAAGACCAGATCAAATGCAAGAAGGATTTTAATGAGATTTAAAAAATATTTCTTTCCAAATAACACTGGAGTACTAGTTCATTGAAAGCCAGCCCTGAAGTCAACAAGATTTGGATCAAGTCCATACTTGCCATGTGATTCTGGGCAAGCCTCACCAGAGCTTTAGGTAGTTCTCTCAAAGTATAAGTTGCACAATATTCAAAGATCTGTATTAGTAAAGGGGATTTCCTCACTGGGAATTCCCTACAGTGATGAAATCACAAAGACAGAAACAAACTTAAAAGGCAGGTACTATAAATATTATAGACCTACATTTGACAGGTGAGGAATATGAGATTCAGACAGGTTAGCTAACTTACACATAGATGCAAAGCTATAAAGTCTCAGAAGCAAGATTCAAACTTAAATCTACTGAGTCCAGAGTTCTTGATGCCACAAAATATTGTCTCAACCAGCTGACAGAAGTTCTATATTCTGCTGAATAAATCTGTTCAGGTTCTGGATCTTCCAAGGTAAGACAGGGACTGATATGGAAATCACAATAAGAGGTATTGTGATATAGATAATAGGACACTGAATTTGGAGTCAGAAAATCTGGGCTCCAATCCCATCTCATATGTCCATTCGTTTTTGTGACCTTTCACAAGCCACACAAACTTTCAGGGCCTCGGTTTTCTCATCTGCAAAAAGAAAATAATAGCACTCAAATTACCTATCCCATAGGATTGTGGTGAAGAAAATGATTGGAAATCTTAAAGCAAGCAATCAACAATTATTAAACACCCCAAATGAAACCACACCTGCCTTCTTGGAACTTACATTCTATTAGCACATAGCTTAACTCAGGTCTTCCTAACTCTAGGGCCTGGGCTTTATCTGCTGGATGACCTAGTACAACCTCTCTAGTGGCCACTCTTGGGCCTCCATTCATGAAATACTGTATTTGAAGTCCGCCAGGTCAAAGGAGAATTTTGTACACATAGTTTTGGACAGCGCTGATGTTTTCCAATTCAGATCCTATGTAGAAGGACTGGATTGGGGGAACCAGGGTCCCTGACAGTTCAGTAGTATAGTACTTTCCCCCCTTTATCAAATGAAGAAACTGAGACTCAGATAGTGTGTGTAACTTGCCCAGGAAATGGGAATTGGATTCAAACCGAGGTCTTCTGCCTCTAAATTCAGTACATTTTCCACCATTTCACATTGCATCTTTTCTCAGGAAAAGATCTCACCCATGCAACATAAAACATCTTATGGAGCAACTGTGTCCCTAACAGGTATATGGAAAATCATTCTGGGAAGGAGCCCCCCATAGATTCTAATTCAGATCTGCACATGAACATAGACTTAAGGACAGCCTAGTGTCCTTGGAAGTACCAGTGGCTTTGGTACCCTGACCCCTCTCATGAAAGTTTCCTTATTTCAGAATGCGGCTTCTGGTGCCAAGAGACAGAAGCAACCTTCAGTGCCAAACACAGATATCTGGAAGAGTAAAGTCTTGGAAAGAGGTGAGTGGGAGAAGACAGTATGTACTAAGGCTTGCTCCCTTCTCACTCTGACTCATCTCACTGGGGCAGACCAAGCTATGTAACAGCTTACAACACCCACTGGCCTGGTCTGGGCTCTGTACTCCCGGTGTGTCTGGGAAGATAGGGGTGGGGGATGCGGGTCCATTCCACAGCAGATGCATCAGCAATCATAAGGCCAATCAACCCACAAAGGCACCAAGCCTAGTGGCAGATGGGTGGATGGATGGGTGAAGAGACACGGCTCCAGTGTTAGGTCTGTGAATGAAGAGCTTGGGGATCCTTAGACCTGACTGTCCTCTTGGGGATGGGAGGAAGTAGATTCATTAAACCCTTGGCAGTGGCCAAGCCAAAGAATAAAGAATGCTATTTCAGTAGTACCCTCGCTCTCATTCACTGCCTGGCAAGTGATTTGAGCCCAGGTCAAAGGTACATAGATGACTTCAGATATTCAATGGGCTATCGCTTGCAGACATACCCTCTAATAAATGCTCAACAATAAAGGTCAGTAGAAAAGGTATAAATAGGGTCAATCAACTAGCTCTTACTAAGTACTTAACTACAGCCCAGGCCCCAAGCTAACTGCTGGGGATACAAAGGAAGGTGAAAGACTGTTCTCAAGGAGTTCACAGTCTAATGAGGAAAAGAGACAGAAACAACTATGTACAAGGAAGGATAAACTGGAGAACATAGAGGAAAGGGACAAGAATTAAGGAGGATGAGGAGAAGCTTCTTATTGAAGGTGGGATTTTAGCTGAAACTTGGAAGCCAGGAAAGGTGTTAGTAATCAGCACTTTAGTTATTTAGTTCAAGGCAGAGGGAGGAGGCAGTTAGGTGACCTAGAATCAGGAAGCCCTGAGTTCAAATGTGACCTCAGACTCTTATTAGCTGTGTGATCTTGGGCAAGTCACTTAACCCTATCTGCCTTTCCACAAAATGAGCTGGAGAAGGAAATGACAAACCACTCCAGTATCTTTGCCAGGAAAGCCCCAAATGCAGTCACAAAGGGTCAGACACCAATGACTAAAACAACTTGAACAACAACAACAAAATATTTTATAAATATATTTCAATAGAACTGGTTTCCTTTTTTCTTGTATTTTATTTTATGGATTTAAAAAATTATTTTGAGAAGGAATCCATAGCCTTTACCAGACTTACAAAGGGGTCCTGAGCTCCCAAAGTTAAGAATCCCTGTGATCAACAGAGCATTTGTTCAATAAATGCAATGTGCCAGGCACTGTGCTATAATCCTACAGTTCAATGCAATGTGCTAGATGCAAGGAATAAAAAAAAGGCAAGATAACAATTCCTGTACTCAAGGGGATTACAAAATAATAAAGAGAAAATTACAAGTACAAAGACAAATATAATATATAAGGTGGCAGAAAGATTGAAAGCATTCTAGGAAAATGTGAGGAAGGAGAACGGGCTTCGAGGGAAGTCAACAAAGCTATTTTGAAGAGACATCAAGCTTCTAAGGGCTGCTTACATACAATGGACACTTTCAACATCAACTTACTCAAGAAATATAAAGTATCTGCTTTCACGTGTTATATATGTGCCATAGAAAATAAACAATACACTGTAGCTACATCAAGCAGGCTTATGACCTGAGACTAACATGTATTTTCTAGAAACATTTTTATGCTACCAAATGAGCCAGTTTTCTATCCTAAACCATCTTCTACTCCCTCATAAATCCTTCCAATGACAAGTCTTTGGAAAAAAGTTTTAATTCCCAATGGAGTATTTCATCTTAATCCTGTCTTGATGCATTTGCTGAATAAGGCCAGAACATGTCTAAGATGAATGAAACTATTTCAGTTTTGTAGCAGTTGTCAAAATCAAAGTTTCAAGGGTTAGTTACTTCCAAATTAACTAGGGCAACTACCTGCCCCATTAACTGGCCATCCCACCCCCAGTCTTTAATTTGGCCATGAAATGCGGGGATAAAACTGATGGGAATACCCAGGGATGATTTGAATTTTTTTTTAATGGTTATACCCTAGACCCTATGATTAAAGTTCAGATTGAGTCTACTTCAAGAAACATTATGTCCATAAGGTAGCAAAATTCATTAATTTTTCTAATGGTTATTGAGAGAATCAACTAATACCCACCAATTAAGCACCTTACCCATACACAGTAACCTGTAAGTAAGTAATACAAAGAATACAGGAAAAGACTAGGTCCCTGTCCTTTTAGAAATGATCACTTTGTTGGAAAACAATCAGAAAACAACACCAGTTGGGAAATACTCAATTAACAAATTCAAATTCATAAACTGATGTCTCCTCCAAAATATCTTCAGTCGACAGAGATTATGAGTGTTTGCAAGAATCCAGTGAAGAGAGATGTGTAAAGTAGAATAGTTAGGATTGGGGCAGCTAGGTGGGTCAGTGAATAGAGCACCAGTTGTAGAGTCAGGAGGACTTGAGTTCAAACCTGGCCTCAGGTACTTAACACAAAAACTAGCTGTGTGACCTTGGGAAAGTCACTTAACCCCAATTGCCCTACCTTATTCCCCCCTCCAAAAAGCAAAAAATAAATTTAAAAAATAAAAAATAAAATAAATGACTATATAAAAAAGAATAGTTAGTATCATAAAATCTTGGAACTGGAACACACATTTGTTATGAGGGATTCTCTTCTGTAATCCTTGACAAGGACAAGAAAAGAAGAAATGAAGCTTTGTAGGTAAAAAGTCAATACTTTTTTTTCTATTCAGATTAGTAGTCTGGGTATATGGTCAAGAAAAATTTCTCAAAGTAGAGCTATCCCAAATTGTAATGGAATGTCTTGGGAGGTAGTGGGCTTCTGCTCAGTAAAAGTCTTCAAGTAGTAGCAGTGTGCTCATTTGCCAAGTATGCTGTAGAAGTCAATTCTTGTTCATATGATTACAGATTTTGAGCTATGAGGGACTTCTGAGATCACCTAGTTGAGGGATTCTTAACCATTTGTGTTCTGGACCCCTTGGGAAATCTGACAAAACCTATAAACTCTCTTCAGGGTAATGCTTTGAAAATGCACAAAATAAAATATTTAGAACTACCAAGGAAACCAATTGTACTGAAGTAAATATTTTCCATCTATATTCATGCACTGCCCCCCCAAAGAAAAATTTATTCACAGACCCTTTGGATAAGGCCTAGAAAGGCAAAGTCACTCACTCAAGGTCCCACAGAAGGTAAAAAGCAAAGCCAAGAATTTAGATCCTGCCCCATGACTATAAATTCTTGAGGACAACAGAAAAGAAACTACAAAATACTAAGTTTTCTAATAAGCCTCAGTTATTGCATCATGACAGCTGTTATAGGTCTACAACATGAAGGCAAATGCTGGTAAGGTATAGTCACATCCACTCACAAATATAATCAGTAGTAGTCAAATATTTTCTAATACAAAAGAAAAGACTGCAGTGGGCTTTGGATTGCATAGCTTTAAGCTTTTGCTTTGCTTTTTGGCCACTTAAACTGAGAACTGCCCCCCTCCAAAGAAGCATTTATGAGCAAAGCTGTCATGCTAGGAACAAGGGCAGTTATTCCAATGGTATTGTATAGGGCATTGTTACTCATACTTTCTCTCTAATTCTGCTTCAGACTCATTCCCCACACTCTTCATCGTCCAACAGAATAGGCTTTAACACAATCCCTGACACAGAGCAGGCACTCAGTAATATTTGTTGAATTAATTGATTGAATGAATGACAGCCATATTCTACAGTCTCAGTTATTTTCTACATATGTTTGCTCAGATATATATTAGGGTGACGGCAGGGTAAGGCAAGATAGGGGATGTGGATGTGGATGGGGCATGGTATAACCAGAGAGACTTCAAATCAGTGCCAGTAATTGAAAATGAAATCAGGGGTCACTGGACAGCAGGACTGAAAGAAATAAAATAGAGATACAAGACTGCCTGAAAGTATTTTAGGTGTTTCCTCTGCTGTGCTACTTACTCATAAGGAAAGGATCAACAATAAATATATTCAGATCCCCTTATCCCTAATAAAAGATAAACTCTATTAAGTGTAGCAACTGTTTCCCTTTTGTCTTTATAACCCCAGTCTTTTGTATAGTGTTTGGCACATAGAGTAGCAACATGATTCAGGTTGGTTTATTGACTGATAGAGTCTGCAATAAACATCTCAATAATTGGCCATCTTTAACATATTAAGAATCAGACGTAAAAGCTGAATGAAAAGTCCAATATAACAAAGTTAGTAATATATGAACCAATCATTTTCTATAGAAATATATGTGTGTATGCATGTACATATATATGGAGAGAGAGAGAGAGAGAGAGAGAGAGAGAGAGAGACTCTGAGATTAAGTGATTGTGCCAACACAAGTAAGAAATAGCAAAACCAAGAATCAACCACAGATCTCTGCCTGATTCACGACTCTTTCCACTACAAATGGGTGTTTGCTGACAGACAGCAATAGTATAAGAGACAGGGAGGGACCATGGATAGGGTCTAGACTTTAAGTCAGATACAAATCTTGCTCCAAATACTTAATAGACATGTGACCCTAGACAAATTACTTAACTTCTCTGTGCCTAAAATGCCTTATCTGTAAAATGAGGAGACTGGCCTTGGGATGCCTCTCAATATCTCCTCCAGCTCTAAATCCAAGTTTCTATGATTCTAGGGTAACAAGAATGGGAGATTTATTTGTCTCCTTCCAAATCCTCTTTCTAACCCTTATCTTCACTTCCTCCTCTCCCCCACAACTAACAAATAAATTAAGGACCACAGAAGCAGCCTTTCTTTTATGGCTCGAATCAGGAGGGAAGAAGTGGCCCCTTTGTTCTCTTTTTACAAATTTGCAAAGCAATCTAAACTGGTAACAAATGAGTCAAGATCCTCCACAACTTTTTGTGGAAAGGCTAATCAAAGGCATCTCTAAAATAGATTCTTCCTGGGTGGTATTTGTAAGTTTAACCACAGCTTTCTCTTCCCAATGGATCACAGAATCACCAAATTGGAATGAACCTCAGTGGCCACTTAGTCCAAACTGTCCTAACAAGCATGATGAGTGGTCAGTCAACAGGCATTTATTAACCATCTGCCATGTGTCAGACACTGTAATAAGCCCTGGGGATATAAAAGAAATACAAAGCTCAGTCCCTGCCTTCAAGGAGCCCATAGTCTGATGAGGTAGCCATACATACATACAAACCAGCTACTGATAGGATAATTTGGAGCTAATCAACAGAGGGAGGCAGCACTAGAATGATGAGGGATAGGATTTCGGTGGAAACTGGAAGTCAAGGAAGCTGAGAGGAGGAGGGAGACCTCCAACAGAAGTTCCTCCCTCCTGAAACATCCCATTCTACTTTGTGAGAAAGAGTTCTGATAATTAGGAACTCTTTTTCCTGACTTCAAGCCTGAATTCTCCTCTTTGCAGCCTCCGCCCTTTGCTTCTGGATTGCCCCTCTGAGGACAAACAAAACAATACATCTCATTTTTCTTCTCCTTGACAGCCCTACAAATACTAAATGATAGCTATCATTTTCCACTCCACCCTTCAATGTCTTTCCAGGCTACATATCTCTAATTCCTTCAGACAGTCCTCATATATGAACTCAAAGCCCTTTACCATCTTTGTGGTCCTCTGACCATCTTCTGGGTTACCGCTGCCCTTCTGAAAATGGGGTACATAAAACTGAACATAGTATTGCAGATGGGTCCTAGCCAGGACGGTGAAAGGAGGGTTTCCCAAATCTTTGGGTTTCTGAATTCTTCATCTCTCTTAATGCAGCCTAACAGCTTAGCTGTTATTGAGTGCAATATCACACTCAATAACCTGTATCCCAGAGACCAGGCTACTAATCAGCTGTGTGACATCAGGCCATTAGCTACACTCTGAATTCTTAGTTTTCTCCTTTGTAAAGCAGGAACTAAGTGGGGTGGCATACTCAATAGAGCACTGAGCTTGGAACAGGGGAGACATGAGTTCAGCTCCTCCTTCTGACACTTACTAGCTTTGTGGCCCCCAGAAAGTCACTTAATCTCTGTGTGTCTCGGGCAACTCCCCTACTACTTATCCACTGAATCACTGACGTTTAGTGGTGTCTTGGTGACTAAAAATCACAAATCTTTTGTGTATTTAAGTAAAATGCAAACTAATATTTGCTCTAACTGCGTCTCTTAATGGAATGAAATGAGATTTTAAAAGCAAATGCACTTTACCAAATTAAAAGCAAAATGCATAGACCCTGTGTCTTCAGGATGGCATACGCATATAAGGATTTATAATGAGGCTTCTTTGTTTTTTGTCTAAATTCCTCTCTTCTTCAGAACAATAATATTTAATATCTTTATTTTCAAAATGTGTGTGTATTAACTCATCGAATTCTTACAATGACCCTGTTAAATAAGTAGGTCAGGTATTTTATCTTCAATTTACAAAAAAGTAAAATAAAATAAACCAAAAGATTAAGCAAGTTGTCTAAAGTCACACAGTGAGTACCAGAACCAGAATTAGAACTGAGATATCCTCAGTCCAGACCCAGAGCAGAGCAGTTTCTTCCTATGTCCTTTGGAATAGTTAGGACTATGGTTTGCTAGAAAGTTCTCTCTGTGTTCTTTACCTGTCCACTTACAGACTGTATAATTAGTACTTTCAAAAGGAATTTCAATACAATTAAACACACACAATTCAATTCAATTTAATTCTCTTACTAATAAGAATTATTCTCATTAGTACTAGCAGCCATCTTTTAAAGTCAGAAGTACAGTTCTTTTATTCATTAATATATGCCATGCAAAGATTCCAGTTAGCATAAAAATAAATCCCAAACCCTTTATCATTCTTCAGAATTTTCATGTTGGATAAAATTTTTCTTTAGTCAATGCAAAGTGTTTATGTATGTGCGTAATGGAGGGAGAAAGAGAGAGAGAGAGAAAGAGAGAGAGAGAGAGAGAGAAAGGGAAAGAGAAAGATTATGGGAACTTAAGCTTCAATCTGTCTCCTTGGTAAGTGGTTCATAAATTGGATTTATGTGGATAGCCTAATGGTTAGAATTAATTAGATTTAGAAAGTTTCCTCAAATACCAGTTTACAAATAAATTATGTTATATATGTATATATATATTTTTTAAATTCAAAATCAATGAAAGGTACTTTAGGATACAGATACATTTTTATTGTACCTATCAAGTCATTTAAAATGTCATTGTCGCTATAAATATTTATTCACCAATCATAAGTGAACCATCTCTATCAGACATGCCTTTTGAGATGCACATCTAACCACATTTGTATCAATTTATAGAACAAGGGCCTATCTGCACGTGGTAGTTTCCTATCCCAGTGAAATCACAAATCTATGCTATTCACAGGGGTGCAAATATTTAAATTGGATCTGCAATTTTATCATTAAAGGCATGCCTAGCGAGGAACTTCCTTTACCAATGCAAGTCAGCCCCTTTTTTGTAATTTATAGTCTTAGAAAATTTCCTGGGGACACTAAGAGCTTAAACCATTGGCCCAATGCCACATAACTTGAACTCAAGTCCTCCTAACCCTGAGGCCATCTCTCTATCCAAAACATACACACACATACACATACACATTATATGTGTATATAGAAACATATATCACACACATAGATATCTATTCACATGTGTGCATGTAAATATGTACATACACATATATGTCAGACACATATACACATGCATATATATGTGCACATCTACATATATGTTAGGTGTGGTCTGCCCAAGGCAGAGTACCACAGGACTCTGAACACCTTGGATTCCTGAATTCTTCATCTCTCTTGATGAAGCCTAAGAGCTTAATTTTCTCACCTGTCATATCACACTCAGTACACACACACTGCCCCTATTTCCCTACTTAGACTTACAGAGCATAAACTTTTATGTTTATGTGCCTAGATTTGCAACTGTATCAGTACACCATAGTTCACTGTATTCAGATGTACTTCCTCCTCAGTAAGATGTATGATGAAACAGAAGTAGAAATTGGACTTGTAATTTCATTAGTGTAGGGAGCCCCTTGGTAAGGCGCTCTCTCTTCCAATGTAGGTCAGCCCTTCTCTGTAATTTAATTTATAGCCTTAAAGAGTTGCCTAGAACCCTAAAAGGTTATGCAACTTGACCAAGGTCACATAACTAATATGTGTCCAAGGAAGGACTTGAACTCATGTCTCCCTGGCTCCGGGGCCAGCTCACTATCCTTTCTGCCAGAATGCCTCTCACGTGAAGGAATCACTACTTCATATCTGTATGTCCACAGATTCACTGAATTATTGTCATAGAAATCAAAGTATTGTACTGGAATACATAAAATATTAAAACTTCAAGAGGAAAGCATTCATACTACTGAGTAGAATCTTCATAGAAAATTTATGGGAAGACAGGGACAAGAATCACACAGAATGAAAAGGTTTAGATGGGTTACAATCAGCACTAGTGGATGGAGTCTTCTACTCACTAGATCATTTATAAGGGGAAGTTCTCTGTAATTCTTGCTTAGGCAAAGTTACCTATAAATGAACCTATGTACATCCTTAGCTCTGACAGCTAGGTCATACATTAGGAATAAAAAGAGGAAGGTTAGGGAAGGAGCCAAGAAGAGAGGATTTATGTAAAATGACTGAGTCTGAAAAGCAGTCAGGTAAGAAACAAGAAAGAAAGGTACTGCAAGAAAAGCATCACTGCCATCAATTGTTTCAAACCCTGTAACAATCAATCAGCTAGCATTTGTTAAGTACCTACAGTATACTAGGCACTGAAGAAACGAAGACCAAAAAAAAAAAAAATAACCCTTGTTCTTGGGGTTGTTAAAGTTTTAGATGCCAAACAGAAGAGTCTATTTGATCACAGAGGTAATAGGGAGCAACTGAGTTTGTTGAGTCAGAGAGTGACCTGTCAGACCTCTGCTGTAGGAAAACAACAACAACAACAACAACAACAACAAGAACAAGAACAACACTTGTTGGACAATAGACATAAGTCAGGGAAAGCAATTAAGAGGTTTTTGCAATAATCTAGTTGACGGATGACAAAAGCTTGAACCAGGTTGATGGCCTTTATATATGCTTAAAATTGTCTCACCCCTTTTCATCACCAGTCTTCCCATATTACCCAGAGCAGCTAATACTTTATTGTGTTGACACCAAAGCACACCATCTACATTCACTTTCTTCATGACTAAGAGTGACAAGTTCCTATAGCACAAATATTGTCAGCATTCTATGAGTTTAAATTTCTCCTTCTTTCCCTTTCCTAGAAGGCTGGCATAATGGATGTCATGTTCATGCCTCTGATGTATGGTGATGTGAACGTTTTAAAAAATATTTTTTAATATTTTGATAACTATCTTTCAAGGCATTGTGTTTTAATCTTGTATGTTTCATTTTATAGATTTCAAAAAATTACTCTGAGAAGGGATCCACGGATCGAACTGCCAAATAGTCCATGACACAAAAAATGGTTAATAATTCCTACTCTAGGGGGTCCTCAGAATATAATGTTTACATTTCTACTTTGAGGAGTGAATGGGGAATTTAAAGGTTATTTTAATTACATAAAATCGCCTTTTTCATAAAACACTTCATGAGCCTGTGGTTAATATGTTGCTACTTTCAAGCCAGGGAAACCAACACATGGGAAACATCCCCAAATCCTGGGCATGCCTCTAACATGTGGTGATATTTAAGCATATAAATGAAAAAACCTAAACTGTGATGGTCAAAGGGATGAAGAACTTGCACAAAACACTTTCACTTCTCATTGCAGATGCAATTCCTCCTTTTCTATAGTGCTGCTGTCTGCAAACTTGCTTAGTTCCATGAACCACCTACCTCAACAGCTCCCGCTGCCTCTAGGGAGGAAAGATTTTTGCCTGGACAAATAACCAGTCTTTCTGTTACAACTAAAAACCATTCATTTTTTTGTACTTCTGGGCATAGATTCAAATCTGCAGTGGATTGTGGCATGTATTATATTCTGGAGACTAACTTGGGTGCCACACTTCAAAAGCTACCCCTTCTAAAGGTGTTCTGTGGCTACTCAGTCATTGCACCTTTTAATCAAAGCTCTGTTCGTGCCATGAATCCACAACTTCTCTGAACCCATAACACTCTGAGATGAACTATTTAAGTTCTATCTTCTTTGAAAAGGTCATAAAGCCTCCCTTCCTCTCAATATTTCTTTCATTAATTTTTTTCCCTGAAAATTTCCCCTTCTGTTAGAATGTTGAACTCTAGCTAAGATATTGTAAAACTACAACTTAAAAGGGTGTCATGATGGTTCCCTCTTCAATATTTCTCTCCTATATTATACAGAATGTTTATTTTCAGAAGCTGCAACCAGAAATCAATGGTGAAAGGGTACTCTTCTTATTATGCTTCTTTCCCAAGTGAAAGTCAAAGTTTTCTATGGAATACACCAATAGGAGGGAAATGGACAGTATTTAAAGACAACTGTGGCCTAGTGCAAAGAACAAAAGGACATGTTGCAATAGACAGCACAAAAGGGCTGGAGTCAGGAAAATGTAAGTTCAAATCTAGCCTCAGACACTAGCTATGTGATACTGGGCAAGTCACTTTACTTTATTTGCCTCAGTTTCCTCATCTGTAAAATACTCCAAAATGAGTTGGAGAGGGAAATGGCAAACCACTCCAGTATCTTCGTAAAAAAAAAAAAACCCTCAAATGGGGTCACGAAGAGCTGGGCATGACTGAACAAAAAGAATAAACAAAGCTGTGGGCATTGGTAAGTCCCAGATTTGTCCTTTTTCCAAGTTTCTTCACCTATTGACTAATTGTTTGGCTCTGAATTAGTTGCTTAAGGTCCATGTGTGTTCAGGTTTCAAATGTGGGAAAATCATTCTTTGAATGAAGTAAGTTCCCTTATCCAAAAGCTTGGTAACAGGATATAGTTGAGCTACAAAGGAGGAAAGAAAGAAAGAAAGAAAGAAAGAAAGAAAGAAAGAAAGAAAGAAAGAAAGAAAGAAAGAAAGAAAGAAAGAAAGAAGAGGGAGGAAGGAAGGAAGAAAGGAAGACATTATCATTTGATAAAGAAAGACTTTTTTCATAGAAGAAAAAACATAACCTCCTATTCTAATTGGAAAGCACAACCAAATGGTTAAAAAAAAATGATCATTTTACAAGTAGCACAGCTGGTAGTATCGGGTAAACACAGTCACTAACTTGTTTACCTGAAGTTTGAATGTATCTTGAGATACATCTACCAAAAGGTAAAGCAACCCAGGGATCTCTGCAGCTTTTCCTTTGCCTTGATTTTTTTTCCATCTTCAATTAAATATAATAAAATTATAATTGCTGTATTTATACTGCCATATGCATTTATATGTAAGATACTTTATAAAATATTATTTCATCTGATCCTCAAGAAGGTAGTGCTACTATTCTCCCCATTTTATATGAGGAAAATGAGACAGAGGTTAAGCAAATTGCCTAGAGTCATGCAGCTAGGAAGCATCTGAGGCAAGAATCTGCTTTGGCTGAAACTTAACCAAAGCACATTCCCTGAGAAGCAAATGAATGGTGGTTGGATAAGGGCTCTCTCAGTGGTTCCCAAAGCAAAATGGGGTATCATTTTATCTATGGTTCTACCTTCTAGCCTCCTTTGAAAAACATCCCTTAATACCAGACTTGCAAACTGACTTTTAAAAAGCAGTGTTGTTGCATGTGATAGCCGGTTCCAGTGCTGTGGTAGTCAATATGGAACAAACCCTTTTGAAAAACGTAAAACTGACTTAAATTTTTCAGGTCATTCCAAAATACTTCATATCTTGGAAGTTTAGGAACCTTCAGGCCTCTATTATAAAGGCAAGAATGAACTGGATACAGTTTTCTCCATTGAAATTTGAGGACTCGTAGGAATTTTTTATGGATTTGCTTCTCAGATGAGATGACGTTGAGAGTAAAACATGGTGGTTTTATATAGATGCTTTCTAAACAATTCAGCTCTGTAAGCCTCAGTTTATTTACTTGTGAAATAAAGAAACTTTTCTCCATACAAATTTATATATCTGTACCTCTAGACCAAAAGTGTAGAATTAAAAAGTGAGGGCTCAGAGAATAGTATTGGTCAAGTTCAAATGAATTGCTGAATTTAATACCTACCTCATGAGGTCAACAACGGCAACAACCACAACAGTCATAATATCTATATAACACTTTAAGATGCTATACAAAGCACTTCACATATTATGTCATTTGATCCTCATATGTCTTTGAAGTAGGTGATATTATTATCCCCATTTTACAGATGAGAAAACTTAAGCTGAGAGAAGGTAAATGATTTGATTGGGATCACACAGCTAATAAAAAGCTAGGGCAGGATTCAAACACAGATCTTTCTGACCTCAGCTATGCCACCTAGCTGCCTCAAAATTGACGTACTATGTGTAAAGCTCTCAGAAAACCTTAAATACCAATTTAATATTATTTTACTGATAGGTCCCAATAAGGATGCATAATGAAACCTGCAATGTGGTCACATGCATTTGAATTTCACACTATCCAAAGTTATAATTATGTAAAATATAGTCATTGGTGCCAGCCCAATGGAAATATGAAGTTCAAATTAAAATGCAATCACTCCACAAGTTTCATTATTCTTACCCATTGGGACCTCACTACATTATTATGACTGCTGCGGCTGCATTTTTGAATTCATTCAGTCTGAAAATGTTCCTCTGCTTTTTCACTTTCTCCACTCCAACAATTGTCTCTCATTTACTATTTTGCACAAATAAATTGATAGATGGGGTTCAATTTAGCCTGCTTGTATCTCCATCTCCAACTCCTTTCATGGAGAATTCGGTTCAAGTTAGCACCAACTTATTTAAGCAACTACTTCCTGGACCTATACAGGCTCTACAGAAATAAAAAGGGAACCAGAGAGAGAAGCCGGGCAAAGATCATGACAAGAGTCACAATCAAATGTGGACAATTTTTTTTCATTCAAAAATAAATAAAATTAAAATGAGGAAGCTTCCAGACTGCTTTATTATTTAGCCACAGACTGTGAATATGGAAAGGTCTTTGACCTCTACCCACAAGGTCTCTTTTCTATTTCCTTTCTTATGAGTTCTCAGCAAGGGCAGATTTCTAGTAAAACTTTTACCCAACTCAACTCTCCAAATTCCAGGGCAATTCATCTAACTTCACACAGAAACCTTCCCTGCCTCTCCTCCCCCAGGACCCTGACCTACCCAGCTCTGCTCCTCATCTCCAGGAGAATCAAAAATCTGGTAAATATTACACTTAGAAGGTAACAGGTTTGGAATGCTTGGCATCCCAAGCTCAATGCAGTTCCTTCTTGGCACCTGTACATACTCACTCTTGCCTCTCGCCAAACCGACCGCCTTTGGCTCATTCGCACAATTCAAAGAAAGATATCAAAAATCCTCCAACTCTATAAACATTTGCTCTGTTTGCTAATCAAAGGAACCAATAAAAACTATGCTGTCTGAAAAAAAAGTGACATTCTCAACTTACTCTTTTTAAAACTTTCTGACCCTAATGAACATTCATTAACAAAGTGGGCATAATATCTTCCATTTTTCAATATAGTAATTTCTTTGTAAATGCAGCCCAATGGAAGATCCGGGCAGTAGTATTTCTTTTATCCTATCTTCCCCTACTCCCAACTTTTTTCTGCAGTCTACAAAGACCAGCCCTTTCCCTATACAAAATCATGTGTCAGCACCTCTGGGCTGCAAGTGTCAGAGTGAGGGGTGAAGACTCAGGATACTATGTCAGTAATGAAAAGTTTGAATAAGAGTTAATTATTTTAAAGGAGGCTAAGTTAGCACTGTACACACCAGGCAGGAAAGAGATAAAACACTGAGCTCAATAAAATCGGAAGACTATTTCTTACAGACATCTGCATAAGGTGGAATTGAAATTTTCTTCCAGGAAGCTACCAGCAATTAAGTTACATTCCCAAGGATCTCCCTCCTTACTTGTCTGTGGCAAGGAACTCCATAAATGTAAACTCAACTTACTAGTGTAGACAACTACATGTAATTTTCATGTCCTCATCACATTATCAGGGAGTAGGTATCTGCTATCAAGCATGTGCTTGGTAGTGCACTCTGGGTCAAATAAAAAGAGTATTAAACAGAATAAATGACAAATTGGCTCCTCTTTAAATGGGACTGGTTCTTTGCTTTCCTTCAACCTCAGATTTCTAGCTGTTAACAGCAAACTGGTCACTGGAAATGTGTGTCACAATGCACAAGAGTCTAAATAGTAGAATGAAATGAATGAGCCACTTCTCACTCTTTGAACCCAAGGAGGGAGATAATATGTTCGGGTGAAAGAGGGAAAATGAGATCATGCAAGAACCAGAAATACAAACTTTGGTCCTTCCTGGTACAAATGCCAAGATGAGAGAAAACAACTAAGAGAAATTTTTGGTGGCATCCTCCTATGTCCTAGGTCCTACTCTACATTGTATAAATAGTTTCTTCTCCACTAGCAAAATGGGGGAGGAGGTAGCAGAAGGGGGGCATGCATGTAGAATGAATTTGGGAATGAGAGAGGAATTAAGAAGAGGATAGAGTCTTCCTTTTGTTGTTTTTGTCTCAGCCTGTGAATCTTCTTTTAAAGGGCACTCTCACTAAAGGATGTTCACACTACCAATGCTGATTTACAGCTACACTGAAACTATGGCTCATAGATCACAGATTTAGAGTTAGAAAAGACTTTAGGGATTATCTGGTCAAACCTCATTTTGCAAATGAGAAAACAGAGTTCCTAAAAGGTAAAAATGACTTGCTGCCAGTCAAGAGGTAGCAGAGACAGGATTCAAACCCATGTGATACAATTCCAAATGCATTTTTTTTCCATTGCACCATGCCATCTTTCCTAGCTTCCTAGAGCACAAAAGAGGTTAAGTGACTTGTCCAGGGGCAGCCAGTCAGCATGCTAAACTTGAACCTGGGTCTTTGTTTCTAGACTTGTCATAAGGGTTACTATTCATTTTATTTATTAGTATTATGTTATTTTACTATTATGAATTTATTTTACATTGAATTACATTTATTCTACCCATTAATAATATTATTAGCAATTGACAGTCATGTAATACTTTAAAGGCTGCAAAGTGATTTTACATTGGATTATTTGTGCTTCACAACCAACCGTATGAAGTAAATGCCATAGGAAATTGACCCAATTTCCCATTTTGCAAATGAGAAAATGAGGCTCAAAGAGAATAAGTAATCTACCCATAAATAAAAAGACACTATATCATCTTATTTGACTATTACAATAATTAAAGTAATAGTAAGTCCCACCCTCAACAATCAAACGAAATGATCTGAGGATATTCAAGGTTGGGGGGAGGGAGCTAAAGGTTACATAGAAAAAATTTAAAGTTTTTTTAAGAAACACAATCTTGTTGCTGTGTATGTGTGTGTGTGTGTGTGCATGTGTGTGTGAGTGAATGAGGGCCAGTCCTAGAAGCATGAACAGAATTATACATACATATATACATACATGCATACACATAAAATACATATATACATATATGTTGTGTGTGTAAGTAGGCATTGAAAAGAGGGTACCATTATGGGAGAAGAACCTAAAGAGACTGAAAATCAGATTTCTTCTCACGTCTTCTCTCATCAACTTGGTCTAGCCTGCTGATTTCCACTAATGAGGAGAGAATCCCATGCCAATGGGCTTTGGGACTTGATGTTATAGCATATAGGTGTACCATATAGGTACACTGGGTCAGACATTGACATAGCTGTGAAGTAAGGTTTCAATTCACTGAACCACACAGTGCTGTTCTGCACCTTTCTTCCTCCTTCTCTCTCTTCCCCAGTTAGTGGCTTTTGAACCATGCCCTCACAGGGTGACCTAGATTTCTCTACTCTGGAAAGACTATATTTTATAAACTAATACACTAAGAAATTATTGGCTTCTTGTGTTTTAAACATTTGTGTTTTAAAAGGACCCAGGGAAAAAGCAGGACTTAACCCAAATGCACAGATTTTAAAAGCTGGAGTTATAGGAATGAATGGGGGAAACATTTTGGGCAGGGGTGGTACTCCTTGAATCACATCATGAACTACACCTATCTGCCAAAGGAGAGGGTGAAGGATACAGCCAGGGACTGTGGCATATGTGTAACTGCTGGGTTTTGAGAGGATGGAGAAAATGGGGAGGGAATTGCTTGGTATATGCCCTTAGCCTCTACCAAGGAGGTAGGGGTAGGGGTGTAAATAACTAATTCACTAAAAAAAAAAAAAAATGGAGATTAAAAAAGAAACTTTGGTCTCTTCTATACTTAGGGAAACAAGATATTTCCCAAAACAAAAGGGAATATTAAATGGAATCAATGACTAGTTAAAATGAGACTCTGTTTATAATGTTCTGGAGATGACAGCAGGCTTAGGAAACAAGTAGGTCTAGTAATGCAAAACTTTGGAGTCTGAAGGCCAGGATTTGAATCCCACCTCCGCCACTTCTAACCTATATGACCTTGAATACGGCACTTTGCTTCCCTAAGAACTGTTTCCTCATCTTTAAAATCAGGGATTTGGGCTCAATGTTTTCTAAGGTTCTTCCAAAGTTCTATCAGGCTTCTGCTGCTCAAAGCTGCTGGGTTTGGAGGGACGTGACTCTAAGGCATATCTTGATCCAATGGTCATGTTATAACAGAGTTATGCTGCATAGCATTTCATTAAGTATTGTGGAAAAAATGTTATCACTGACACAGAGAACATTAACTTCATTCCCTTCATAAGTGCCTTTATCATGCTGATGATCCTGCTCAATGTTTTTTTCTAGTTAAGTTAGTTTTCTAGCTTATTCCATTAAGGCCAAGGAGGCTGATTGTCCATGGCAGCCCAAGTGCCCTAGAGATGCCATAGCTTTCCTCTCTAAAATGTAAGTTTCATCACTTTTCTGAGTGCTGACCAGTTCTAGGCTGGAAGCAGTGATTTAACAGTTATAAAAAAGAGGAAAAGGAAATGGATGTGTGGTGGTTTGTGTAGCATTTCAGTAGGAGAAATAAAGAAGCAATCAGATTACCAAAATGAATGGTCCTTTAAGGCTAATTCAGGGAATCAGATGGTTTCAGGCCCTCTAAATAAAGAGCAAATTTAAGCAGGATAATCTCATCCTCTCAACCCTACCCCTCCCCAACCCAATTCAAATACTGACACTAATCTCATATACTAAGTAACTACCTCATTTTCTTTGTCCCAGTTTTTTGATACCATTTGCTTTTTTCAAATTTCCCTCACTCCACTCCCAGGAGACATTGAGTTAAACTAAATAAATCCCTTAAACTGGACATTAAAAAACATGGACATGACCTTATTATATTGCTATGACCTGAGAGCAGTACTCAGAAAGGAGGTGAAAGAAAGGTAAAGTCAAAAGCTTTGCAGGGTCTGGAGGAAGGAGAAATTTCTAACTCAAGAGGCAACAGAGGCTCTCATGTGTGAGTCACCTTCTTGGCTTGTCACTGGTAGCCTCCAGATCAAAAATACAAAGGGTGACATCTTCACCAAATTTAAAAGAAGAGACCACCAACTGTTAGAATAGTGAAAAAGAAACAAAGAGAGGCCTATTATATGAACTAGTCTGTCTAGACAGATGACTAAACAGGGGTCCCTCCAGGGTTAGACTTGAATTTCCTCTACTCAGCCTGCTGGATATTTAGCTATGAAGAAAACTGTTTAAAGACTATAACACTAATCCAACTGCTCCTGCACTGCCCTGAGAATAGCTTAAAAGTTGTTTCAGTGAAGCCGCATGTGTTAAAGCTTCAAGCAGGAATCACCAATTGAGACAAGAAGAGCCCTAAAAATACTTTCGCTGTCTGGCTAAGGACCCAAGTGCACAGACCTAAATTTCTCTTTATAACCCCACTGGCAGCAACTTGAACTCCCAAAGGGAGGGTTGTCTAACGTAGGTGTCCCTATAGGAATATCCATGGCGGGCATGCACAGGAGTTGTACTTCTCCTCTTTCACAACCGCTGGCAAGCAGATTTTCTCTTCATCCTGGGTTGCCCTAGGGACTCAGAGCCTTTTTGAGCCCATAATATGCTTTTATGAAGAATGCTACTTAAAACAACAACAAAAGTGAGCCATGTTTGAGCAAGACTAAGCAGAGGCTGCAGTGCCATAGTGATAAGTGTTCAGAGTTCTTCTAGGTAAGCAATTAAAAGATGGCTAAAAGATCGGATGATGTGGTGGAAAAAAAAAAAACTGGGTTGTGGCCAATTTAGACCCTCTTCCTGATAAACCACAGAGTTCTTGGCCAAGTCAAGAAGCATTTAATAAGCATTACAAGCAAACAACTATGGGTGTACAAGTTTTATACAGGGCAAATTGGGAGTAATCTCAGAGGGAAGTAACTAGTAATGGGAGAGGGGAGACAGGGAACCCTGGAAAGTCCTTTGCAGAAGGTAGGATTTGAACTGAGTGCTAAAGGAAGTCAGGAAACAGAGATGAGAAAGGAGAGAATTCTAGGCATGGGTTACAGCCAAAATGCAAAGAGATGGAGTGTTCTGTAAAAAAGAAGAGTCCAGTCCTGTTGGATTATGGCACGTATGGAGGAAAGTAAAGTGTAAGAGGGGGCAGCTAAGTGGCTCAGTGGATAAGAGTACTGGGCCTGAAGTCAGGAAGACTCATCTTGATTAGTTCAAATCTGGCCTCAGACACTTACTAGCTGTATGACCTTGGGCAAGTCACTTAACCCTATTTGCCTCAGTTCCTCACCTGTAAAATAAGCTGGAGGAGGAAGTAGCAAAAACTACTCCAGTATATTTGCCAAGAAAACCCCAATTGAGGTCATGAAAAGTCAGACATGACTGAAAGGATTCAACAACAACAAGAAAGTATAAGAAGACTGGAAAGAAAGGGGGAAGGCTATGTAGGGCTTTAAATGACAAACAGAGGATTGTGTATTTGATCTTGAAGGTAATAGGGAACCACCAAAGTATACTGAGTATAGGAGTGACACAGTCAGACCTGTGTTTTAGAAAGAACAATTACTCTGGCATCTGAGTGGAAGAGAAACTGGAATAGGGAGACTTATTCAAGCAGAGAAAAACAACAGAGACTATTGCAAAAGTCCAGGATTGATGTGAAGAGGGTGCACCAGGATGACAGCTGCCTCAGAAGAAAGTAGTGGATAAGAGATGCTGTGCAGAAAAAAGGACTTGGCTTGGAAAGTGACTGGATGGGGTGGGGGGGAGCACATGAAAGAGTATGAGGAATTTAAAATGTCACTGAGGTGACTAGGAGGATGCTGGCGCCCTGCAGAGTAAACAGAGAAGTTAAGAAGAGGGAAGGATTTAAGGATGTCATATTAATTCTTTTTTGGAGATGTTCAATTTAAGACATGTACTAGCCATCCAATCTGAGATGTTTAAGAGGCAGCTGATAGTGCAAGGCTATGTATTATTACTATTGTAAAATTCAATCATTCCCTCACTCACTCACCAATTCACTCATTCATTCAACAAACATTGATTGAATACCTACTATTCCTTAAAGTGAAAAGGAAGGTGTATGAAGGCCACAGGTCATTTTACCCAACATACAGCTATCAAAATTTCTAGAACCTGTTGATAGAGACTGGTGCTATACTATTAAAAACATCAGTGAATTAAAAAGTAATCACAAATAGCATCTCCCTCCCAGGGCTGTGGTAAGGATCACATAAGATGATATTTGTAAAGTGCTTAGCACAGTGCCTGGCACATAGCTTAATAAAATGCTATTACTTCCTCTCCCCTCCCCCAATATGAAGAGTCAGAAAACTTGTGTTTAATCAATGGATTAGTTGATCAATTAATCGATCATTAGACACACAGAAATGAAACATTTCTGACCTTAAGTAACTTACATTTTGTCTGGGGAGACAACATGAATATAAAAATATGTACAAATACCAACTCTGTCACTTACTATATGAATGGCCCCAACTGGACAAATCATTTAATCTGTGTTGGTCTGAATTTCCTCATCAGAGAAATAAGAAGGTTGAACCAGATGGCCCCTAAGGGCCCTTCCGGCTCTAAATCTATGAGCCTGTGATTTTAGGTTCCTTTCCACAGATAGGAAAAACAGAGGGATGTAGTCAATAGGTCAAAGGCAGTCAGGGAATACTATTCTTTTGATTCTAATATCGGTAGAGAATATCCTGAACTCTGCTGTTGAACCTGGAGTTTCACAGGTTTTTACTGTGACAGGATAGAAACAAAGTGGGTTAAAATACAATAGCAGCAACTAGAATTCTCCAAAAAATACAATGAACCCCTTTTCCTGAATACAGAATGTTTTCCAAATTCAAAAAGATACACTTGAATTCTCTACTCATTCATCTTTAAAAAAAATTTTTTTTTTTGGTATTTTATTTTCCACTGCTAATCCAAAAGTCCTTATACAAAAGGGGGGAAATGTCAAGTCTCAATGGAAAAAGAATTGTCTCTGGAATCAGAGAACTTAGAATCCCACATCTGCCACTAACTATCTATAGGCATCACTTTGTTCATCTGCAAAATAAGGAGGTTGGATTAGATCAAGGGTGGGGAACCTGTGGCCTAAGCCACAAGTTCTCTACTCTGGACTAGATGGTCCCTGAGGTACTTTTTAACTCTAAATACAGGATCTTATGATGCTAAATTTAATACAACTGAAAAAAAATGCATGGTCTCTACATGTTGCTGCCATATTGGTAGCAGAAGCTTAGTTTACCAAATCATAAAAGTCTGTTTAACAGGTAGGCAGGCCTCCCGAGTTTCTGAATGGATGTATAAGCTTTAGGGTTGATGACCAAAATACATGACCTTCACTCTGCAAGATATGAAAAGTTGTTCCCAGTTTTCATGAGGTTATTGAAGTTTCCATAACTATTCAGGAGGTTAGCTGCTCATGGTGCTTCACCTGTTTTGTTTCTGAAAACCAATCTGTTCTCTTCCTAACAATAACACTGAAGTAAATGATCCTTGAAGCCACACTGGCTTTGGTTCCATGGGGAGCCACCTTCCTCCTTTCCTGGATGCACATCAAGCGCTGAGGTAAGTAGCAGTCTTGGGAAAACAGGCAAGGTACACCAGGAAAAGGGAAGCAATCTATGCTGAATATGCAAACGCATACAAATCTGTACTAGGCACTTGAGACCCAAGATGTGATCCAAGGAAATATTAGAAAAATATGGCCTGACCATTTCGATTTTGGAGGAATCCAAAACCAATTTAGACTCTAGTCTGTGGACAAAGTTCATATTCAGCAAAACAGCTCCAGCAGTTGCATCATACAGACAACAGGGCAATTCAGAAAATACAGATGTCCAGCCATGTGCGAAACAATGCTTTCCTTTTTTCCTCTTCTTTCCAGCCCCCACTCCTCACCCCTACCAGGACCCCAAAGAGCAGGATGGGAAAAGTGCAGCATCTGTTGTTACTAAGAATAAGCTGTAGAGATGATTATTTATGAACCTGTAAGACCCAAGGAACCCAACGAGCTCAGGGCCTGTCAGAAAGTTGAACTGCCAGGCTTTGTATCGCATTAGGGATGCGCTCTTTCACTGTCTCTGTTACATGCAATCTCACTGGTTTTCTAACCAGTGGAAAGAAGCAAGATTCCACATAATCTTCTCGATGAGTGTTTGTTAAGAATGCTAAGGCTTAGGTTTATACGGAATTTTGAGAGACTATGAAGTACAAGATGTTTGCATTGGCAAAGGACTCAGAGAAAATAAAGAACACTCCTTAAAAAAAAATAGGCTGAGAAATGTGGAATTACACCAGAGATTAGAAAACTGGATAGCTGTACTCCCTCTAGGCAAATGGTGGGGGATTCAGTTATGCTAAACTGGAAATGTAATTCAGATCATTACTGTAGAGTGAACATAAGAGATATTTCTAGGCTTCTCAGGGCCATGGTGACTATTGCCTAGGACCCCTAAGGGTCAAGGTGTTCTGCACTAAAGCAAAGAGCATTTACAGAAAGGTTCCAGGGTACTTTTCTATCTACAGGAGTTTATGCTAAGGCACAGAGAGTTTTAATTTCTTTAGCACAGTCAAGTCACACATGAGATTGTGCTACAAACTCTTTGGCAAAACTGGCTATGCCATATTATAGGTGATAAACTTGTCCAACTACAAAAACCCAATTATATGGGAAAATGGTCCTAAATGAAGTGTATTTTTCTTCTTTAAATATATATAAGAAGCATCGTGCAGTGGGTATAATACTGGCCTTCCAGTAAAGGAAAGCCCAGGTTCATGTCTGTTTCTGATACTTACTGGCTATGTAACCCTGGGCAAGTCACTTTTCTTGTTTCTACTCTTCACATCTCACAAGGCTTTTCCTTCTTCTTATCTAGTCACCACCCTGGTACAAACTCTTATCACCTCTCACCTGGACTACTAAAAAAGCATGCTGGTTGGTCTCCCTGTCTTGTGTCTCCCCACTCCAATCCAATGGGGAGACACTGCAAGCCAGTGATTTTCTCAAAGCACATGCATGTACTGACCATGTCATCCCTCTTGTCCCAAAATCAATAAATTCCAGTGTCTTCCTTCTGTCTTCAGGATCAAATGCAAAATCCTGTTTTGCATTAAAGCCCTTTATAGCCATGTCTCTTCCTATCTTTCTAATATTTTTTATGCCTTACTCCCTTTTATATGCTGTATAATAGTGCAACACTATCCTCTTTGCTCTGTTTCTCACATAGGACATGCCACCTTCTCCTGACTCCATGTTTCATGTCTTTTCACTAGCTGATTCCCATGCTCTCTTTGTCTTTCTCTCTCTTTCTCTATTTTTTTCTCTGTCTCTCTTTCCCTCCCTTTCCTTCTCTGTCTCTCTCACTCCCTCTTTCAGCTTTATTTTAAATTGAGAAGTATTTTAAAGTACCTGAAAAATTAAAGCTACCAGGCCTAGGCTACAACATCAGAATGCATGGCAACCACCAGCCCAAGATTAGAGGAATGGGAAAGCAAGCTACACTATAGGTCCTTATCTCCTTCTAAACTATTCCTAATCTCACTGGGATCTCATCTCCTTTTCCCTATCCACTCCTCCTCACTTCCACCTCCTGGCTTTAGAATTTCAGTGACAAAGCTTTGCAGTTGGGAATTTAAGAATTGAATGCAGTGGAAATCCTACTCATTGGGCTATCATTCAATATACAAATATTCTGTTACTTTCAGGATCCACCCAGGATCATGGATTCACAGCTGAAAGGAACTTTAGAGGTCATGGAGTGCAGCAACCCTTTCATTTTAATATTCAACTTCCATAATCTCTTTTGAGCTTTTAAGCAACAGTACCTTCTAATCTTTATGTCTCAAGGTCTATTAGTCAAGTCTAAAGGCCCATTTTATACCAGCTATATATCCTCAGGTGTACAAAGGAACCATGAGCTAGATATTAAAGGTATGGGAAAATAGGCTACGACAAGGTGGTAGCCCCTTACTCACTTGTCAGATACCACTCTACTCTCCAGGACTATGAGCAATTTTGCTGTCTCTGAAGCCAGCAAAGTGGTAATACTTTGTTGGTGACATCTGGGGAACAATTCTCTATCCTGATCTATAATGTAGAATCACAGAATGTTAGAGCTGAAAAAGACCTTAGTCCAGCTCCACTTTCTATGTGGCCCAGAGAATTGCAGTAATTTACCCAATATTACATAGTGAATTAGACATAAGGACAAGTTCCCTTTTGATCACATCACATTCTCATCAGGTCTAACTGAAGTAGAGGGTAGAAGAATGGGACAGACTTATTTAATATTATAAGGCTTTCTACACATAGAAGACACCCCTCTAAAGAGAAGATAAAGAAAACCGAGTCTCTAAAGCACCTGGAACTACATCTACTGTATAGTCAAAAGTACACAAGAAATGCTGTGATGCTATTTATGAATGAAAGACTTGGTATCTGGAGTGGATCTGTCTTGGATGATGGTGTTGTGGGCAGAGTACTGCATTGGGAGTTCAGTAAGAGTTAATATTCATTCATATATTAGAAGTTCCTACTGCCTTGAACCCTCTCTTAAATGTATAATTCCTCCCACAATCTTCATTTAAGGAGGTCTTTCAAGCCATTTCACTCTAAATTTTTCTCTCTCAAGCTCCAGAAATCACTTCATCCTGAAAGCTTACTCCAGCCCTGGAATTCACAACTGTAGGAAGTAGTCAACTACCCAAACTTCCCTTGACTGAACAGATCCTCCTGAGAACCTCAATTTATAAAGGACTCCAGGGCAGGACTGTCTCATTCCTCTACAGACTGTACTATGCAGACTTTCCCCATCAAGCACCCACTTTCACCCCTAGCTGGGCACCTTCTAATCAACCACACTCTCATTAGAATTTAAGTTCCTTGAGGGCAGGGATTCTCCTCCTTTCTACCTCACTCTACTTTTTGTATTCCCAGCACTTAGCATTGAGCCTGGCTGGCAGTAAGTGCTTGGGGAAAGCCAGCTGACTTTCCTCTATTAATATGGAAGCTCCCTGAAGGCAGGAGATATTTTAGTTTTCTCCTCAAATGCTCAGTGCTTAGCAGAGCTCCTAGTGCATAATACATGCTTAATATATAATTGTTGGTTAGATAGCTGGTTTACCATAGAATTTGAACTAGAATTCATTTCAGTGATGCTTTACCTGGGAATCCTTTTTTTTTGTTTCTTCTCATATTTCAACATATATATATATATATATATATATACATATATATATATATAAACACAGTATATACACAGTAAACTAAAAAAAAATATCTGAGGAGACTTGGGGATTTCTCAAAGCAGCTTACTGGATAAAATTCTACCATAACTATCTGATTCAGGGAAGCCATTCTGTAGAGCCGAACTCAGGAGACAAAGTGGGTCAGAAACTCCATCATTCTCACTGCTTGGGCTGTCAGAATCATCTTTCCATGTAAGAAGTAGCTACAAAACTAATTCAAGGTAAGAGGGTGGGGTTGGTTTTAGTGTATGGACACTCATGCACTGTATGAATCACCCAAGTTATTTAATTTAGCAGTGATTTTTTTTCTATTATTGTCCTTGTTTAAAACAGTTGGTCAGATTTTTGCCTGTGGTAATTCCCCTGGAAGAGAATAGTACTGAGCAGTAAGAGAAAACTTTGTTGACCTGAAAATGCCTTTTGGCTGTGACACTAGAATTTGCATTCTCTCTAAGGCTAGGTTCTCAGCCCACAGAATGCGGGAATGCTCAGCATGGGATTCTGGCCATGAACGGGCTTGAAAGTCTTGACCAAAACACAACCACAGGGAACTGCTCTTTAGCTTCCAAAATTCCCTTCCTGCTCCACAGCTGCCCCAATTAAACGTACTTGGATAAGGGAATTTAGTCCCATGCATAACCGATCCAATTTCAAAACTCAGCACCCACCTCTTGCATTTCGGATCTCAAGTGATTACAGTGCTCCATACCATATAAGCACACTCACTCTTTAGACCCTTGTTGTGAGTGATTTGCTCACCCATGTGGAAAGGGGTGTTGCAGACTAGAAAATGGGGTTAACTCTTTACTGTTTATATTCAGGACAAGGAGGAAGAAAGCCAGTTAACTGGGCAAAACAGCACTGAGCCTAGATTCTCCCTCACTGAGTAACCCTGAATAAGCTTATAAGCATGTTCAGATCTGTCATTTATCCACAGATCAACTGGGATCATTAAAAGTTGTTCTGTAATAAGCCAAAAAGTCAAACCCACCAACGTGGAAGCACCAATTCATAGGCCTGTAGGATCACTGGAGTTAGAAATGGAAGGGACGTTTGGAATCATCTAATAAGACTTTCATCATACAGATCAGGTTAAAGTCAATAGAGATAGATGTATGTATGCATATATAACATACATTTGTGTGTACATATACATATATATGTGTTTGTATGTTGTCTCGTCCATTACACTATGAACTCCTTGAGAGGAAGAACTATATTTTGCCTTTGTGTTTCCAGAACTTAGCACAATGCCTGACCTGTGGTAGGCACTTAATAAATGTTTATTGACTGATACAGACAGACACAGACACAGACACACAGACAGACAGACAGACACACACACACACACACACACACACCCTAAATTGCTTACCCTTTGGCCCTCTGTATCCCCTGGAGAACTTCTCCAGCATCTGATGACATTCTCTGTTTTGGTCATGTTGGCAGGAATTAATGAAGAAGACTCTCCCCACCAAAAAAAGTTAAAAATCAAACAAAATAATCTAGGCAGGTGGAAAGTAAATACTGTTTTAAACTGAGAAGTATTTTAAAGCACCTGAACTATTATAGCTGCCAGATCCAGACTGCAACATTAGAATACGTGGCAATCACCAGCCCAAGATTAGAAGGCCGGGAAAGCAAGCTGCGCCATAGGTCCTCGTCTCCTTCTAAACCGTTCCCAACATCTCATTGGAATGGAGAAACAGTTCATGCAAGGTGACAGAGATGGCCCTCTAACTGCTTGGCACAGGTCGTTTCCACTTAACGAGTGTTCAAAATCACACTCAGCATGGAGAAATTCACTCTGACCCTGGACGCCTGCCCCTGGCACATAGTCACTTACATTTTTACTCAATTACTATTTCTAAGAACAGAGACGAAAGAAATGCAGACCCCCACTGCTCAGCTATACTGCACGAAAGATTTAAAAGTGGTCAGTAGATCTTTTTCTGTCTGGATTGTCGGCAAAGATAAAAAGTTCTGGCCCCCAAGCCCTAAATGCTAGATGCTGTCTCCTCTTGCCCTTGCTTTCCCCCTTTCACCCACTGAGATGCACTCCTGAATTTTCCAGACTAGCTGAGAAGTGTACTGAATTCTCATTTTTAACAAGGCTGAAAGCAGAGCCCTTGTAACAGAATGTTAAGACACAACCCAAACCAAAGGAACCAGGATAGATTGATTGCTCAACCTGTTTACTGTGGTAATAACAGATGAAAAGGAAACTAGCCCAAAGTGATAGTCTGCTTTTAAAAGGGTAGAGAAAGCAAAGGAAAGAAGAGGAAAGAAATGTTTTGGATTTATTTCTCCCTCAAATCAGTTTCATGAAGAGTTGTACAGAGGACAGCAAGTCAGACTTTTGGCTCTTGGATTTAAATCCTGACATGAAATTAAAGTGAGAGATTTTACCCAATGTAAATAGAACGAACAATCACACACACACAATCTAAAGTGAATGTTGAAAAATAATAAACAACAAGCCTGACTTTTAGGAAGATAAATGAGAAGATATTCCCACCCCACCCCTTTGCAGAGGCAAGAGGTCCACAAGTATTATACATGCACCTATTTTCAGAGTTTTTCAATATATTGATCAATTTTGCTGATTTTTTTCCTATTCTTTTTTTTAATCTTAAAAAAAATACTATTTGTTCTATGGGATTGCTATCTGCAAGGGAGAAGGATACTAGGGATGCAAAAAAATATCAATAAAAACATATTTCTTAAGTAAGAAAGTAAGCTATTTGAAACATATATTGCTTCAGAATTGTCTATGTCATAGGACAGAAGAAAAGGAAAATAAAATATCCTCATTTTCAGCATCAATTAAGTGCCTCGTTCTTTGGTTTTGTTTTTATTTGAAATGCATATGAGGGCTCATAGTCCCAGAGAAGGTTTCCTAGTATTAAGAGAAATATACAATCTTTTCAGAAGCCAGCTCTTCCAAGGAAACCGCAGGCCAGGGTGCTGTGAAATAAACCATAGTGATTCCTTAGAAGTGAGGTTAGGCCTGACAAATTGCAGAGTATAATATCCAAGTAAACCAGTACTCAGCTGTAGCCATTATCTGGCAAACCAGTTTGGATAGGAATAAGAAGATTGTTTCTCCCTGAATCCTGAACCTTCACCCATTTTTTGGAAGCCAACCGAAGTCAAAAGTCTTCACTGGATTCAAGAGCATGGGACAAACACCATCTTCTTCTCTCTTTTGCCTCACCTGTGCACAGCTGAGAACTCATGGAGATCAGCAAAAAGAAAATGAACCACAGGTTCCAGTTGTCCAGCCATGTGCCTCCACACCTAACTGCATGATTCTCCTGAATTTTCTACTTTTGGGTAGCTGCTTCAAGGTGCTTTCAGCAAGGAAGGCTGTGTTAGTTTTCTATTTGCATCTCTAAAACTTTGCACAGTGTTTCACACATAGTAAGTACTTAATAAAAGTTTCTCCATTCCAAGTAGACAAGATACACACAAAGAGATCTTGGACCATTACCCAATCTTCTCTGCAACATAATTTAATCCAACAAATGTTTATTTATTCATTTATTAATGGTAAATTACTCTCCTTCCAGCACTCTATAATCCAGTAAAACTGGCCTCTCTGTTCCTCACATACAACATTCCATCTCCTGTTCTCCTGTTTCATACTGACCCCGTGGTTACAATGCACATCCTTCTCATTTTTGCCTCACAAAGTTCTTCTTCCTCCTACAAGGTGTAGCTCAAGCAGCACTTTCTGAATGAAGCCTTTCCTGATTCCTACACCTGCTAGTGCCTTCCATAACTACCTAGTATTTCAGTACTTTGTATATATCTGTATTTGAGATCTCCAAAGGGCAGTTGTTGAGGTGAGACTTAGGCTCAGTAGAGAGGCTAAGGCTTGATATACTGATGTGAGAACTGTCTGTGTAAAAATGATCATTAAACTTATATAAACTGATAAGGTCACCAAGAAAAATAGTATAGAGGGAGGAATGAAGAAGGCCCAGAACAGAACTTCGGGGGACACCCACAACTAGTGTGCATGCCCTAGATGGAGATTGAGGAATGGTCAGACAGCAGGAGAGTCAGGATAGAACAATGTCACAGAAACCTAGATAGGAGTAAGCATCCAAGAGAGAATGATAAACAGTTAAATTCCAGGTAGGTCAAGAAAGATGAGGATTGAGAATTGCCATGAAATTTGGCAAGTAAAAGATCACTGATAACTTTAGTGAGAATAAGTGAATCTTAAAATCAGAAGCCAAGTTGTAGAGAGTTTAGAAGTAAATATTTGGAGGATAAAATGCTTTGACCTCTCCAAATAAAAAGCAACTTACAAATGAAGACACAAGCTACTTGCTCCAGAAATCTACTATCCTAAATTTCTGAATCCTAAGAAAACACTGATCATTTCTATTAGCACAAGATAGCTTCTTGGCTAAGTAAGTAACAGAATTACCCATTAGCCTGAAAGCATGAATGCTCTATAACCAGTATTATTACGAACTTCAGGTGATGTTTAAATAACATTACCATAGGCTCCTAATGGTTATTAAGTAATGAAATATTTTATGTTTGAAGAACAGTAGTCAGACATGGTAAACTGGTCTGCATTTTCTCCCAATGAGAAATTAAACAGCAAAAACCTTAGTTTAGCAGGAACTATTGCTGAGAATCCAAAGACCTACCTGTTTGCCTTAAAAAGGTCAGAACACTAGAAGTATAAATGTCTAATTTATTACTTAGTAAAAATAGAACTACCTCATTCCATAATAGTTATAATAAGTAGATAATTAATGATGACAATAATGATGGTGATGACAACAGCTAGTAGTTCTCCCACTAATGAATTCTATCACTTCAGGCAGGTCAGTACAAAATGAGATCTTGGTCAACTTCAAGGTCCCTTTCAGCTCTAACAGTGGGTGATTCCTTAATTTGCCAAGTTCCTTTTCCTCAATTTTTGAAATCTCTTATTTTTTTGTTCAACTAGGTCTTTTATTTTAGATGTACCATAGGATAATAGATTTAGAATTAGGCCCTTAAAGGTCACCTAGACCAGTGGTTCTCAAACTTCCTAATGCTGCGACCCTTTAATACTTGTATGTGGGCGTTTCTGGACATATCTGCATGTGGGTGGACCCACCTGGAGATGAATAGAGGAGCAGTGTCTCAGTTCCTAAGACTGTCAGAAATGTGTGTTTTCTGATGGTCTTAGGCAACCCCTGTGAAAGGGTCGTTCAACCCCCAAAGGGGTTGTGACCCACAGGTTGAGAACCACTGATCTAGCCCAACCCCAACATTTAACAGATGAGAAAGGTCCCAAGGAGCAGAGTAAGGGACCAAGATCACACAAGTACTAGTGGCAGACAGTGAACCCAAATCCTCTGGTTGAATTCAGTGCTTTTCCACCATATCAGATTGCCTCCATTGTGGCTAAGTTTTCATTCTTCCCTGATTTAAGGGCTTTCTCTAATGACAGGAAAAGACTTTATAATTTCAAAGTTGGGAAAGAAACATAGAGTTCATCAATTTCTAGTAAAACCCTTTCCTGACATACAAATTCATTCTACAAGAACCCTAAAATAGCCAGTCATCCAGACTCTGCTTGAAGACCTCCAATTAATTCAACTCCAATAAATTACCTCAGTTAATTCTATTTTAGGATGAATCCAGTTATAAAGACGCTTTTTCTCAAATTGAACTGAAATCTATTGACTATGACTTCCACTGGTCCTACCTCTAATGCTGGGGGCCAAGAAGAGTAATAAGCTAAACTTATTTTTTCATTGGTATTAGGACCTCCCATGTGAGGAAACTGCATCCAATAATGCAGGTCAGCATCTTTTCTATAACTTATAGTCTTAAGAGAGTTTAATAGAACACTGAGAAAGTGACTTGCTCAGGGTCACGTTGCCAGCATTTGTCAGAGGTAAGATTTGAGCCTAAGTATTCCAGGCTCCAAATATAGTTCTCTATCTCCTATGCCACAAAGCCTTACTCCAACAGAAAAGTCCATCTTATATTTAATTAATATAAACAGGAGACGTCTAGGAAATAATCATTATAGCAAATGGCTAGTACATCATCACTCAAACAAATCCTGAACACTTGTATGAATATTGGATAGATTTTTGCCTCTGACTTGCCTTGTTCATATTGCACATACCAAAGGTAGAATTTACAATTAATATGCTAGAATCCTACATCTAAAGCCCCAAGGGACCTCAGAAGCCGTTTTCATTTTACCATGAGGAAACTGAGGCCCAGGAACTTAATTGACTTGTCCAAGGCCACACACATCCTTTGCTGAGACTGCCCCATGAGAATAAGTAGGAGGTGAAGTGCCCTGGGAAGTCTGACTCTTCTCTTCCTAACTGCCTTAAAGAATATGCTGAAGCCATTAACTCTGCTAACAAGATTCCAGTACTATACTGGGATCTGCTGCATCGTATTTTCCCAGTCAGAATACTATTTATTTCAGGTGTGGGAGACTGAACAATCTGAGCATTATGGGGGCATGAATAAAGGCCTGTCACTCTCTGTTCTGCAATCAGACACACTACCATATTGTTGCCATATGCTGCTACCAATGGACATCTGCTCACATATGCTCCCAACAATAAGGAGCCATATTGTTTATTTTTAAATCCTTTTTGTAACAGTTTGCAGAGGAAAAAAACCTCAAATAACCAGTTAGCAAAGACAGGAAGCTACACTGATATAAGTGTTTGCTCCTCACCAGATTAACAAGTCAAACAAACTCTTCTCACTACTATCTGACCTCTGAAGGAGAGATGCTGAAAATTGTTCTCTTAAATGCAAACCTCAAACAGAATAACCAATGAGAAAGAAACAGTCAGCGGGACTCTGGCATGGTTAATACTACTTTCCCCCAACTCTGGTATTAGGCATTTCTTGGGGGATTTAACTCCTTTCCCTGGGAAACAGCACCTTCTTCAGGCCAGTATCTACTGTGTTGCAGAACAGAGACAATCTCTTTTAATTAGCTGAACTTAGATGAGAATTTCTCCAAAGTCATAATCACTAACAACGAATGTCAAGCAATAGTCAAGTATGTAAATTTAGTTTACATTTAGTAGTTTAATGCAACCTGGGAGAGGCACCAATAGATAGATCTACAGGCTGGTCAAAAAGCTTTCCTCAGTCTACAAGGCAATACCTCTCTTTGCAGCCAAATAAATGGAGTTGAACTGAAGCTGGCATCTTCACTAATTCAATTCATGGGATCACTGATTTAGATTCAGTTCAAGTATTCATTTTACAGATGAGTAAACTGAGGTCCACCAAAGTTAAGTGACCATCAACTAGTAACTTTTGCAGATGGGATTTGAAATAGAATCCAACCCAACACTCCTGCTGTATCCAATTTTATAGTATTCTGGCTAAAAGAATTCAGGTTCTATTCAGTATTGCTCTGGGCTGGACTGGGCTCAGACCAATTCCATGGTTTAGATGCAATAATGGAACAAAATGAGATACTTGTAGGTCATTCAAGTTATCAAAAAGAGATTTACTTAGCCACAGCAAAGAGGATTTTCAACAAGGAAAGGAAACTTCAAACTAATTCAGTTGAGTGAAAGTCCCTTGTCTGAAAGATCCACCATCATGATCTACCAGCCAAGCACTATGGCATACCTTGAGATCCTCCACGCTGCTTTGTACTCAGGGGACCAGGAAGTGATCTGAGCCTTTATTACCCTGAGTCAATCAAGTCTAGGGTAAGGTCTCAATATGTTTTAAGGAATAACCAGTCCAGTATGAGGTGTCTTCTTAGAGCTCTTCTTCAGAGACAGACATTACTTATATTTTACAATTTTCATTTTTGGAGGTTTTGTGAAGGTTGTTCTTTACAATATTGTAATCACTGGATATATTGCTTTCCTGGCTCTGATTACTTCAGTTTGCATCAGTTCATTTAAGTTTTTTCATGCTTCTCTGTACTTGTCATCATTCATTTCTTACTACTCAGTAATATAGACAGTCCTTGCTTTATGTAAATTTTGAGGACTCCTCAAAAATCTGCATTTAAAAAAACACCTATGTTAACACAACATTACTGTACAGTATTGCGCTCTCTCTTTCTCTCTCTCTCTCTCTCTCTCTCTCTCTGTCCTCATGCCCCTGAGCTCCATAGCCTCTTCCACCAAAAAACAAACAAAACAAACAAAAAAAAAACCAAACAAAAAAAACAACCTCCAAGTGAAAGCTGCAGAACAGACTAGTGCAAACATTACCACCCATGTATAGGGAACTCCACTTGAGACCTCCTGAGAAAGGAGACCTTTGTCCTGCTCCACCTTCCCACCTGAGTGTCAGCCCCTGCCTGTTCTCTATCCTCTGCTATCTATGTCTGCCTCCTCCACAACCCTAACTCCCATGTTCTTCCTCTTGGTTCTGGCCAGGCCCTACTATAACTGGCCCTGCCCTACATGTTCCTCCTCCTATTTCTCAGTCCTGGCCCTCCCTCACCAGAATGAGGGCCCCTTTCTGCTTCCCTCCCTCCCTGACATCTATGGGCAAATTTGTATTATGGAAAAAATTGCTTTATGTAGAGATCTGACAAATGTCTATTTACATAAAGTGAGAACAGTCTATATATTTTATTATGACATTTTTGTCACACGATTTATTTGGCCATTGTCTAATAGCGGACATCTGCCCTTTCTAGTTCTTGGCTACCACAGAAAATGCTGCCCAAATTTAGGGGTATATGTGGCCTTTCTTTTTGACAATGGCTACTTTGGGATATATGCCCTGCATCTCTTTTAGTATTACACAAAAATCCTAAAAAAAAAACCAAAGCAACCATTTCTCCCCAACCCAACATTAAATGAGTTTCTACTTGGGGGAATCCAACACTAACTTGGTTTACACTAAGCTTTTTGAGGGCAAAGACTCCCTTTTTTATCTGTATCAATGGAAACTAGAACAGTATCTCACACATAAAAAGTGTTTTAAAAATGCTTTGTTGTTGTTGAGTAGTTTAAGTCTTGTCTGACTCCTCTTTATGACTCCATTTGGGGTTTTCTTGGCAAAGATGTTGGAGTGGTTTGCCATTTCCTTTTCCAGCTCATTTTGTAGGTGAAAAAACTGAGACAAACAGGGTTAAGTGACTTGTCCATGGTCACATAGCTAGTAAGTGTCTGAGGCCCAATGCAAACTCAGGTCTTGTTGACTCCATGCCTGGTGTTCTATTCACTGGGTCACCTACCTGCTCCAGTAAATGCTCACTGACCCAATATCAAGGGCCTAATACATGTTTGTTGATTCATTGGTCCAGTGGGTGATGTAGGACAGATGTGCTGGTACCACAAAATTACTAACACTATACTTCACCCCATCCACAAGGCTCCTGTCTTCTTTTTCAGCTATTATTCATCAGCTTGATGATGATACTCTCCAACAATAGGATCATCCTTAAATACACCTCTAAGAGCAAGGCTAGCATCATTCTTCCCATTCTGTAGAACAGAAAAACCACAAGGAAGGAGACATGCCCAAGTTCAGAAAGTGAATCAGTGTCAGGGCTGAGGTTAGCTCAAAGGCTCTGACCCACGCCCAGAATTCAATCAACACACTTAGTAATTTCAGGTTTAATTCTAGGCTGATAAACATCTTATATGACTAAACTAGCACACAAGTCAGTGTGATCAAAGGTTCCTGCCCCCAAACTGGCTCAGATCCAAAACAGGACATTCACAGATACAAGTCCCGAATTATAGGCTAATCAGAGATGTAAAAAAGGCAACTCACCAAGCAACTGTCTTAGACTTTAAAAAGAAATACACATGTATGGGTATATGTATTATGTATGTGTGTATGTATGTATGTATATGTGTATGTGTATGAATGTATTGGGGTGAGAGGAAGGGAAGGCAAGGAAAATGGACAGTTATGCATTAGCTTTTTGAGGATGTTCACATACATACACATACTTTTAAAGGGTGACAAACTATTCCTAAACAATCTTTCTGTTTCTGATGACTTACCCTTACTCTTTTTCCAACAGTCAATATTGTAAGGGAGGAGGGTTTTGAGTCCTAAGACTTGCATTCCTTCTCTCCCCTCCCCTCCTCTTGTATCTCAAATGATTTGTCAGTTCCTTCACCAAATCATCTACCTTCTGCAAGAAAACTACCTAAAACTGTATTACATCTCCATCTAATCTATAAATAAAATATCAGCCTTTTACTAACCCAGATGAAATAGCTGCTTAATTACAAATGATAAACAAACAAACAAAAGAACAAAGAAAAAATAAAATGTCAACAGTATTTTCCTAGTCTGAGAATTCAAAGCAGGGTTGTGAGATGAAACCAATGGAAAAAAGGGAGATAAAAGATACCAGCCAAAAAATAGGAGAATAAACAATTGTATAAGTGGGAAAAGTCAAGATGGAAAAAATGACAGATTTACTGCTACATTTGGTATATAGAGAACAATCGCTGATAGACAGGCTTTACCCAATGAGCGTCGAAATTACAATTACTGAAGTGAATCCTAAACTTAACAATTAAACGATCTTTCCCAGAACATTCCAATTTGTCCTCCAGCAACAAGAAATGGTTTAATGCTCTTCAGTGTATTTATTTATTTTTTTTAATCCACAACAGCATGAGATCCTCTTTCAAAAAGACTTCCTTCTTGATTTTTTTGTAAAGATGATGCATTTTCAGTCACTTGACAGGGTCCTTTTTCTAAGCCAAAGTTTGCATTCTCTACCACAAGATTAAGTAACAAATAGGAATTCTTACAACAGCCTAAAGTTATGAATGAATGGTTATTTGTGAACTAGCTTGTCAAGACAGATGCGTTATTTGTCAGAGTAGTGTGGGTTAGATATGGAGAAAAAGAGCTAAACAAACAGGGCCAAGATCTAAGTCACAACATTTACTTCCTTTTTCTTCATTTGTTTGTTTTCATGAGACTAAAAGGATGCTACATTTAAAAAATAAATAAAAACTAGTCATTATTTTTATACAGCTTGCTGTATGTTTTTCTTTTCCTTTGGGAAAAACAGTATCTTTTCCTCAGGCATAAAATCTGAATCTGCTTCAAATTTATCTTAAAAAAAAAAAAGCAGGCAACTCAAAAGAACGGAAAAAACAATGACAAGTCCTCATTGTGAACATGGACACAAGCACATCTGCATTTGAGGGTTAGGATATGTTTTCCAACTGGTTTCAGATGGCTGGGGCTTCACAAAATCTAACAACCATTTCCCCCCACCCCCTTTATTTCCCTGATTCCCATAATTCTCTCTACTTGAAGGAAAATTCCATCTACCCATTTTTGTTTTTGGTAACACATGACTTAGTCAAGTATCCAAAGGTGACTGGACAAACTACCACTATCAAGTTTTCTTCTGACCCATATAAAGCTTTCCCTGTACAGGGAAAGGAGGAGTAACAGACACCCCTGCATTACTCTCTCTTGGCCTACTTGAGGTTAGGAGAGGGAGAAGGTGATGCTCAACACTTGGACTATACTCCCTTTGGAGGAATTATTGGAAGATATGCACAAGAGTCACACAAAATGAGAGATTAAGGATGGATTTCCATTTTCACCAATGGATTCTACACTGTATTCAAACTAATAAGATCCTAGATCCATTGAAATATAGAAGAATATTGTCTTTACCACTAACAAATACAAATTCCTAAGGACTCAGGACTTCACCCCTCCCTGCTCATCTGGGAGTTTTCAAACTCCCAGGATTTCAAAAAATTGTAATAGACCAAATATGATGTGAACTAAAGCAGGAATAGCTTCAACTTCTCTTCTGGGGTGATATCACCTTCCTTATGACATACCAGCATCATAGCCATGCACAAGTTACTTAACTACATCTCAGAGCCTCAGTTTTCCCACCTGTAATATGGGTATGAAAATATCTGCCTCACAGCATTATTGTGAAGCTTGAATAAGCTCACACACGTGTAATAACAGCTTCACTGGATGACATATGTAAAATATTTTGCAAATCTTGAAGCGCTATGTGACCATAAATTTTAATAAAATTAGTTTTCCTCTCTGATCTTCCTGGATTGACCTATTACATCTTCCCTTTCTTCTTTCCTGGGAACCTTCTCACTCCATCTCTCACTTTCATGAACTTCACTCCTTCCAATATGTTTCCCCTTCTTCCAGTTTAGATTTTGATCTAAATTTGATCTTTGGCAGCTTTGGCTACAAGTCACTTTTGAAAGTGATCATGATGTCCCTCTGAACAGGGACTGTTTAAGTTTTTTCATCTTTGTATTTCCCAGGCAGAGCATTACCAGGAATATAAGAAGCACTCAATAAATGAATGGTAACTGACTGATTGTAGCTTCCTGAACTGCCATAGTCATACCATCTCAAGTTTCTTAACTGTCAGGCTTTGGAATTATTCAGTGGGGAGGGGAGGGGAGGCAGTGGAAGGTTTGATCAATAGATAATGTTTATATAGTGTACATGGTTTACTCCTTGCTTTTCTCCTAAGGTTCAAGGCATTGAGGATTTGGGCAGTAGGTCAAAACCCTGGGGCTACAACTCCTAGCATATTATTTTTATTTCCTGACACATTAAATCAAAGGGAAGGATAGGTTTTATGGCATATATTTAAAGGTGTGCATATTAATATGAATTTAAATTCATTTTGATGTGAGATCTTACAAAGCTTCTGGAGATAACTGGGGACATCCCAGCAAGTCACATAGGCAGTACTGCTCTAGGCAGTAAGTTACCACATGCTCAAAAGGGTTGGCTTCACCGAAATTCTAGACGCTACTGTTGCCAGATTACTACATTTTTATGTTCTATCTACTGTTAACTCTCCCAAATAGGTGTTAAGGCTCCCTGAAGGCAGAAAAGAATGGAGCCTTCTCTTTTGTTGGGAATTCCCACAGCATCCAGTACTGTCCCCTGCCCAGGCATAAATGAATTCTGGTGGGTCATGTAAACCAGTGCTATTAGCAATGAGAAATCCAAAAGACAAGTTAACATCAAGGTGGCCAGTTTTGCTCTGTTACCAAGAGTGATAAAATGATATGAGGGAAAAGTTTTCAATTAAAGAATAAAATCAGGGACTTCAATGACCCATGTATTCCTTATCTCTGAATGGTAGGTGGCGGAGGGGAGTTAATTGTACTTAATGAGGGAAAAAATGAGGAAGGGACAGAAAGACACAAAAACTTACCCAAGTTTCATGACCAGTTATTCTTATTTCTAGGAAAAGAGTTTAAAGAATATAAATCTAACTCGATATTTTGAGTGGATATTCACTTAATATTAATAACTCTTCTACTTTACTTACTTTATTCCCTTGATCCATCAACTAACCAGGGTAGGGAGGAGGAAAAGTGCCAAATTCCTCAATCTTCTGGGCTACACATTAAACCCCAGACCATGAGTCAATCTAAGGTTATTGGAAGCTCTTGACTTGGAATGAAAAGATACGAATAACAAGGGGAAAGACAGTCCTCAGTTGGTCACATGGGTCACTTGTTCCTAGAATTCTCAAGCTAACTCATCCCCTCCTTCTTCTGAGTTAAAAGAAAATTCTCACCAACTTCATAGGCATCGGGACTAGAGATAGGACCAAATTTGATCTTCCTGCCTCTTTCTGCCACCTCCTTTCATCCTGCAATTATCAAAGACATTCTTGACCAGAGAAGCTTAATATCTACCAAATTTTTTAAAAATATTATTTTCTTGATCTCTAGAGCAAGAGTGTGAGGTATTATGTGTAAAATAAACTTACCTCCCCCAACAAAATAATGAGACAGAAGGCACAAAAATGAAAACTGTTCAGGTGATGGGGCAGAATTTTAAATAAATCAGTGTATTTTGTGGAAGAAGAAACCCAGAATTTTACTTTCAGTCTTCAGTGTCTAACTGAGAAGTAACTATAACTGAACCAAGATTGAGTGTTGCTACTAAACAGAAACAGCAATACAGAAAATGAGCTAGAAGGCCTGACATTGCAAACAGTGCCCAGTGGGTTACTGTATCAATTCCTTCCAATCTTATGTAAGATATATTGTAAGATAGGTTCCAGGTTTGGACATGGCATACTCTTGTGTGTAAGTTAGGTGTATGTTTAATTGCTGCACATGCAGGTATTTCATAATAGTAATCAGGTGAATGCAACCGAGGAATTATGGGAAAGAAGCCCAGGAGGACTTTTCAGAGGAAACAGAGTCAGCCAGGCCAGGTCAGGAAGAAAGCTGGTAATTCTGTAGTTTGGCATCTACTTCTGGACATTCAAAGATTTAAAAAGAAGTTAAAAAAAAAACACTTGTGGTTACAGGCAGGATGCAAACCTACTCTAAACAAATGACTGAGGCAAACTTTTCAGTCTAAACAAACCTGTTGAGGCATCCTTAACATATTATTAAATGAGAGACAGAGGAGAGACAGAGAAAGGGGGGGGGGGGGGAAGAAGAAGAAGGAGGAGGAGGAGGAGGAGGAAGAAGAGGAAGAGAAACAGGAAGAAGAGGACAAAGAGGGAGGAGGGAGGGAGAGAGAAAGAAAAAGAGAAGAAGACGAAGAAGAAGACAAAGAAGAAGAAGGAGGAGGAGGAGGAGGAGGAGGAAGAGGAAGAGGAGGACGAGGAAGAGGAGGAGGAAGAGGACAAAGAGGGAGGGAGGGAGAGAGACAGAGACAGACACAAAGAGAGAGAGAGAATACCTGGAGAATATATAATTCTCAGGTCAAAAACTGCCTTTGTTTAAAAAAAATGAAAATGCACAGCATATAGTTTTGAAATGACAATGGGAACATTTGCTATCTTTGCCAGAGTCTCCTTTTGTCAAGCTGTTTAGAGCCTTAATTCCAAGTCTGAAATGTGGAAAACACTCCTGAAGAGAAGGCCAGCATAAGCAGAATGAGCACATCTGGCAAATCCAAATCATCTCTCCTGGATCACACCAGTGCCTGAAACATTACATCAAGATAATTGAAAGCGATGCCATTTAAAAATCTCACCTTGTGGAAGATTCTGGGTTGGGGAGGGGAGAGAAATAGTATGAATTTTCTAATTACTATAGTCATACAGAGGCAGTAGGGGGCATGGATAGTCAGAGATGACCTCAAAGTCTGGGCAAATTGGGTCCAGGTGCTACTTCCTGACATATGCAATGGCAGAAACTTAGCTAAGTAGTGCAGTGGATAGAGCACAAGCCTGGAGTTAGGAAGACCTGAGTTCAAACCTCGCCTCAGACACTTAGCTGTGTAACTAACCCTGGGCAGGTCATATTTGTTTGCCTCAGTTTCTTCATCTGTAAAATGGGGAAAATAACAGCACCTATCTCTCAGGGTTGTTGTAAGGATCAAATGAGATGATAATTGTAATGTGTTTAGTACAGTTTTTGGCATATAGTGGGTTCTATGTAAATCAATATTTTATATATTTATTATCATTAGTAATCTCTCAGTGTCCCAAGTAACTTTCTAAAGAGACTATCAATTACAAATCAGTTGCTGATCTGCATTGGTAGGAGTTTCTCTGTATCAATGAGAGTTCAATGTGTCCCTCCTCCGCAAAAAAAAAAAAAAGAACACATAAAATATTTAAGTTGGAAGGATCTCAGAGGGTCATAATATAATCTAACATCCCCATCCAATGTAGGAACTCCTGACACTTGGACCAAGAGCCTTTGCTTGACCATTCCAATGGCAGAAGAATACACCACCTCCTAGGTCAGTCCATTCTCTTGGTGGAGAGCTCAATTTCTTGAAAAGTTTTCTTTTATACAGAGCCAAGAGTCTTTTCCCCAATAATTTCTAACGACAAGTCCTAATTCTGTTCTTTGGAGTTACAAAGAATAACTCTAGTCTGCTTTCCCCATGCCAACCCTTCCATAAGTTCAAAATTACATTGTATCTTTTCCTAAAATGACCTGTCATCATCAGTGGTCTTTTTACATCAAAATCTTTCTGTCCCCCCTGCGATTCTGAAGATGCCTTTGGATTTGGCCTTGCTTTCTCTAATCTACTATTCCCTGCAGTCTCTAAATGTATTCTAGTCCTTAAGCAATTAATGAGGCAAGGGCCCAGGTTGGGCAGACACCTCAGGTCAGCCAACAACCGGATGTGGGATCTTCTCTTTGGCACATATCAGTTTCCTCTGTGAAAATAGTCTGGTATGCTTGGGTATTTTTATATGGAAAACGATATCAGCATGCCAAATGTCCCCAGAGGAGATGGGAAAAGGGCAACAATCTTCCTCTCTCACTAATTACCTGTATGACCTTGGACAAATCATTTTCCTTCTATGAACCTCAGGGTTTTATTTTGTTTTTTATTTTTTTCCCCTATCTGTAAAATGAGGGGATTGTATTAGATGACCTCTGAAGCCCCTACTGGATGTAGAAGCTGTAATTCTGGGAATTGAAAACCTAAAAGTGCCATGCTATACATGGACTGTAGGGGTCACTGTGGAGACACAAGTGCTCTCAGAACTGGTCAAGCATTCACCATCATCTTTCTAGCCTCAGAAAATAAATTGTATTTGTTCCCATGATAGAAGTCAGATTTCCTAGTAGTTCATATGATGACAGATTTAGATCCAGTTGCAACCTCAAAAGTCATCTCGTCCAACTCCCTTCTTTTATAGATGAGGAAATTTAGGATAAATGAGGTTAAGGAAAAAACCCAAGGACACAGGTTTTAAGAAAGTGACCAGAATTCAAACCCAGGGCTTCAGACTTCAAAGCCCCTATTCTGAGCTGGGGAGGGTGCCAAGCCAGTCAGCCTTCCTACTGTCTCACTACAAAATATCTCATTATTTCAATTTCAAAGTATTATGCTTTTAATCTTTGGATGAAGTGAAGGAAGAGAGGTAGAGACAGAAAGAGAAAAACGGAGAGAAAGAATAGAAGAAAGAGAGGGGAGAGAGGAAGAGAGAGAAGGAGAAAGGGAAAAAATAGAAAGGGAGAAAGAGAAGAAATTCTGATCCTGAGTCAGTAGTGACCTAAACAAGGTACTACAAGTGGGCTGTACATCAATAACAACATAGAGTAATGATGCAATATATGAAGGGGAGGAGAGAAGTTTTGCCAGTTGCATACCAGTAACTCAATTATTCTGAATTCCTGAAAATTCAAAGCCTTGGAGATAAATCCAAAAATACTTCTGTGTCCAGTCAGTAATGTTTTCTTTCATCGGGCAGTTAGCCAGTAAAGGGTCAATTTATATGTAGAGAGCAGTATTCATGAACAGAATACTCAACTATACTCCCTAAAACTACCACATTATTGACACTCGCTCTGCATTCCACAGTGTCACTGGGAAAAGATTAGAGGCAGGGAAACTTCTAAGAGGAAATGTTTAAAATTCATGTGAAACAATAACAAAGGAAATTTCATTTTGATTTTTTAGACTGTATAGTTTAGTCCATCCAGTTCAACATAATAGAATCAGCCAAGTGATGACTGACTGACTTTCTTCAGTGCCTAGCTTGGCCATTTTCACTCTGCATTTATATGAACTGCTTGTTTTCTGTGCAAGTAAAATCTAAGACACTTCTTCATTTTCCTTCCCAATATTGACTAACATGACATGGATGCTGATGGAGATTCCCCAAGAAAAGATCAGTGAAACCAAATGAATGGGAAAGGGCCTTGGTAAGAAAAGATCATAAGAATAAAATATGCTATACAAAAAGAATTCACAATCTCTCATTTACCTAAGATAGCTTTCTAATCATCCTTTTATTATAATCACTTTTTTGTGCATAACTGGATTTTTAAAGGCAGTATGGCTTAGTATAAAGAAGATAGCATAAGGAGCCAAAGGAACAAAGTTTTTTTCCTGGACAAAGTCTGCTATTTGTTTGCTGTGTGACTTGGGCAAGTGACTTAACTCCTTTGATTCTCATTATTCATCTGTAAAATGGGGGTAATCATACCTGCACAGCCTGTTTTACAGGATTGTTGAAAGAATCAGATCAGAAAATGAAGGTGAAAATACTTCAAAAATTGCAAAGAAATATACATATAAAAGGTATTAATTACAATTACTACTAAGAAAAGATAACTAGATAAAGTGAGTAATCTGAAGTAAATATAAAGGAAGAATTGTGCCATATCTTATCACAATAAAGCAACATAAGAAATGAAGAGACTGTTACAATTAAAGGGAAGGAACAGAGAAGAGGAAAGGGGGAAAAAAGGTTTTAGACCCTTTTGATTTACCAAGCCCTCAGGTTATATTTTTATTGTTACTAGTTTAAAAACATCAAGAAGTATATTGTATTTGGAGCAATTTTTCTGAGTCATTCGTGCCTTTTGCAATATCTTTGGAATAGATGAGCTTTGAATTTCAAAAGAATTGTCAAAAGGACCAGATGCCCCCTGATTTCCTCTGTACAAACTATGGGTAAACCTTAGCATAACTCTACTTTGAGCCTTAAACTAACAGCATGTGAAAAGATTAATATGAATAAATTCAAAACTAATCAGAGCCCTTATTTAAATGTTGACACAGTATTATTCATATCCTATACATACCTTCTTGACTAAAATTCATCCCAGGAGATTGGCACCTGGCCAGTTCTATTCATATTTACTGTATTTATATAGTACAGTTGGCCAAGGATAATATTTAAGACAAAATATGCCTTAGGGCATATACAATATCTCTTATATTTCTGCTTTTAAATCTCCACATTGCTAAAAATATTTAGTCTGAACTTTATAAAATGTCCTGCAAAGGGCTATCAGCAATCTGTAGTGATATATAGCTGGCTCAGTATAATTAGAGCATATTTGTAATATTTATGCCAAAGTCAGTCACTGAATACTAATAACTTTGTGGTTAAAAAAAAAAAAACCTGAGCCAGTGATCTTTCCCATGCCTTCATCTCTACAGCTTTTGACCTTCAGGGTTCTCACTACAAGAAATGCCAGTCTTCTTTCCCACCTCCATCTCCATTCCACAACTCCTTTCAGAAATGAAAAAAAAAAACTATGCAATAAAGTCCTAAATGGGGAAAGCTGTTCTGTTCTCCAATGCTGGCGCTTTCAATTTACTCCTTAAAAAATATGATGGGGTGATTTCTTCCTTCCTTTTTTTTTTTGGAAGGATTCATATAATCCAGCATAACTAGAAAGTGCTGGAAAATCAGTTAACCTACTTTCTATAAAATCACACAGTATTTACACAGTAATACCCAGTCTGCTACTTATAGGACCCCCTTCTAAACTGCTGTGATGGGGCCCTGTTGGTAGATAACTGAATTTGATGCTACCTTTTCTGTTAATAGACCCAGCCCTCTGAATGCCTCCATAGTATTTTAGATATCTAATTTGGTCCTTTACAGGAAGGCAGTTGCTTAAACTGAGCCTATGTAACATTCACTAGGCTCTTTCTAAAAACAGAGTTTTCCTCCAGCCATATGGGAAACAGGGAACTGGGATGCTGTGGCCTTAGCTTCTTAGATCCCTGGGTCAACACATTCTTCTTAGATAACCTGGTATCTCCAAAATAATTGGTTACAGGTTAGAGATGTGTCCAAGAACTGAGAGCAATTTATTTTCACGTTTGTTGCTAAACACCTAAAGCACAGTCTGTTTGGGCACCAGATAGTGTGCTCGTTCGTCCACCCAAGTACCAGCAGGGCTGCTGCACGTGCCGGAAAAAAGAAAGCTGGCCTGATTCCTCACTCTATCTCCCTGGTATTGCTACAGCTTGCAATGCCATAGCTTTCCGAATATTCCGTTGGCTCCAGCCCAAGTAAAAAGGCTTATTTCCCTGGGGATAACAAGGGTGGCGTTTATTTCTCATAGCTGTTGTTGGAGGGTGCCATAATTACAATGATAAAATCATCCTGCTTGCCAGAGTGTCCCGAACCTGATGCTGTCATTTCACAATAAAAGAAAGACAACAGCGGCAGAAGAAAGGCTGCCGAAAAGGCTGGGGTTCAGACACACTGGCTGTCATTCTGGGACCATCACCTACAAGACATGACAAGCCACAAAGCAGCGACTTGTTAAACTAAAAATAAATATATTAAAAAATGCACCACCCTGCAATTAGAAACTCTTGGATAAAGTTACCAAGATGGCTGTTTTATCTATTTAAGCAAGACACAGAGACTTTGCAAAAGCGGCCAACAAGTATATAGGGCATGGAAAGGGGAGGAGAGAAGTGGGCAGCCAATGAAACGGAAAGCGATTGGGATCTGGAATACAGAAATGTCGAAGGATTCCCTCCCCCCGCCCCGTCCCCCTCTTCTTCCTGGTATTTAACCCTCTCAGGTATCACAGGAAGAATTTTTAAAGAAGCGCTCTGAGTTCATTTTAAGCTAACTGCCCCATTCCCTTCTCCTCCCCCCCCCCAACTCCACAATAAATCATTTCACTCCAGTCACTACTGTATGCCAGATGGATTTAAGGATATGGCAACCCAGCACAGTCTAGGAGCAGGGAGGGAGGGTTCTTTTACTCCCTCTTAGATTTAGGAATGCATCATCAAAACAACTGCCGGGAGCAAATGAAAAGGGAGTTAGCACAGCCAACAAAGGTTGAAAAGAGAGGACTTATTATAAACCTATTAAGAAAAACTGAAAGAGTTTTCTGCTAAACCATTAAGTAAGCAATAATGACCAAATGAGTATGAGTGGCAGGAGAAGAGAGGTCGGGCTGCCCTCAATTCTGGGGAAGGCGACTTAAAACTCAGATCCTGAAAAAAGTTCCCATTTCCTTATGAATGAAAGTCCAAAAAGTGAAATTACAAGATTCTGGATGGAGGAGGGGAAATGAGGGAGGGAGGACGTGCATTCATTTTCTGGTGGCAAGGGATGCATTAGGAATTGAGAAAGTAAAATACAAAGTTTAAACTGATATCTTTTTTTTAAGATTTTTTTTTAGTAATATAATTTTTAAACACAGATACTGTAATGGCAAGTTTTAACAAAGTGACCGAGTCCAAATGCCATTACAATACAATGGAGACGGATTCACAAATGTGCTGTCAGATCAGCGCTAGGGTGGGGGTGGGTAGAAGAGGCAAGTCTTCTCCCCCCTCCCTAATTTTTTTTTTTTAACTATTCAAGACCCATGTGGTAACAAATCTTTCAGTCCAAAGAAAATAAACCTACCAAGATTTCTGCAGTCAGCTCTGCCCCTGGGGAGTGAGTGGATCGTAGGTTGCTGAGGAGGGCTGCCTCCTCGCCAATGGACCGTGTGATGAATTTTCAGGGAAGAGGAAAAAGAAGAGTGCAGCAGAGGGAGATTGGGAGGGAAAGGAGGGAAGAGAAGAAGGAGGGGAAAGAAAAAAAAAACAGAAAGTAAAGGTACAAAGAAATTGCCTTGAGCCCACATCGTTGGGCCGGGGAAGGGAGGGAATGGAGGAAGGAATTAGATTGAGCCGAGATGGAACTCGGAGAGAAGAGGACGATAGAGGGAGTTTGGAAAGCGCCGGGCACAGCCAAACCTTAGGGACTCAGAGAATAAACGCAGCACTTACTTTCCGAGTAGTAGGGCATGTCTATTTTGTAAACCTCTTTGGCATAGTACTCCTCATCGCTCCTCTCCCTTTCGCAAGCCGCTGCCCTCCTGTTGGCTTTCTCCTGGAGCAAGTCCCTTGTGCTGTTGTAAATGGAGATCACCTCCGGGGGCACCTCTTCAGGTTCGGGGTACTCTTCAGGGGGGCTGGTGAGCTTCAGCTTGCTGAGGATCTGGCCCCGAATCGCCTCGATCCTCTTGCGCATGAACTGATCCATGTCGAGTGTGCTGCAGGTAGAGAGGCTCAGCGCCACGGTGACCAGATCCAGGGTCAGGAAAACACTTAGGAGATAGTAGTGCATTTTTTTTTTTTTTAAAGAATCGGACAGGGGAGTTAAAAAAAAGGTGGGGGAATCTGCAAAATAGGGAATAGTTGTGGATTAAAGAAAAAAAAATCAGATCAAGTATTCCCCAACTTGGCAAACAAACCAAAGATAATGACCAAAAGACCTCTCAAATTGTCTAAAAAAGAGAAAATGTGAGTACTCAGAAGGGTGGCAACATAAATATGGGCTTGGTAGTTGGGTGTGAGGGGGAATTTTGTTTTTTGTTTGTTTGTTTGTTTTTCCTGTGGGGCGGGGGCTACGGGAGGTGAAAAAAGAAGGGAAAAGTCTCTTAGGTAGAAATCATTGAGCAGAAGTACGCGGAGTTCAGTGTGTCAGCGTCCAGTCTGGAGAGTCAAACCTGAACTCGTCTCCTGCGGCCAAAGTGGGGAAAGAGTGATGGAAAGGCCCCAGGGCTGTCAGCTAGCAACCCAACAGAAAGGGGTGCTCCGGGATGCTGGGGGTGTTGGGAAAAGGGAAGAGAGATTAAAAATAAAAATCAAAAAAGCGGGGGTAACGAACAAGCGGCAGCTCTCCCCACTTCCACTGCGGGCGCTGAGGACTCTGCGAGAGACACACACCGCGGCTGGAGGAGCAGCAGAGAATCGCACACGTGTGTGTGTGTGTGTGTGTGTGTGTGTGTGTGTGTGTGTGTGCGCGCGCCCGCGCGCGCGCGTGTGTGTTGAGGGAGAGCCCGAGACAACGAGGGGAGGCGGGGTGCGCTCCGCTTCCCACCCGGCTCGGTCCTTGTCCGTAGCTGGCAGCAAAGGCAGCGATGATCTTCGCTCCGGGTGCCGCAAGCTGTTGCATGCACCCGGGGCCGCGTGGACCAACCCCTCCCGGGTTACTTCTTGTAGCTGCAGCCGCCGGTGCTGCCTGCGAGCGCCTCCTCCTTCTCCTCCTCCTCTTGCTTTTCCTTCTCCTCCTCCTTCTGCTCCTCCAAACCAAACTGTAACCCAGCTACAAACAAGCCACTGCCCCGGCCGCCGCCACCAATGCTGCCTTCCCCGCCGCCGCCGCCGCTGCTCCTGTCTTCTCTTCCTGGCTGCCGGCAAAGGCAGCGGCTTGGAAGGACTGGTTGGGGAGATGGTTTATTCCTAAGGGGCTTGAGGGGTTGTTTTCGGTAGACTCCTTGCTCGCTCCCTTGGACTCCCACCTCCCCTCTTCCCCAATCTCTCTCCGTCTTTGGCCGGCTTGACCAATCTTCCCTGTGTTATTTTTCCAGCACTTGCCACCCGGGAAGTCAGAGTCTCTCCCGATTTCTTTTCTCTCCTTTTCTGCCGGGCAGACCGTTATACTCTGTTCTCCATCTCTCTCTCTCTCTCTCTCTCTCTCTCTCTCTCTCTCTCTCTCTCTCTCTCTCTCTCTCTCTCTCTCTCTCTCTCTTTTCTCCTCCTCTCTCCCTCTTTTCTCCTCCTCTCTGTCTCTCTCTGTCTCTCTTTCTCTCTCTCCTTTTTTCTCCTCTCTCTCTCCCTCTTTTCTCCTCCTTCTCTCTCTCTCTCTCTCTCTCTCTCTCTCTCTCTCTCTCTCTCTCTCTCTCTCTCTCTCACAGCTCCTTTAGCTCAGCTCAGAGGGAAACTTTTGCCAGCAGATAACATCACGATCTTGCCGGGGAGGGGAGATTTATAAGTTCTCCTCGCACCACGTGTTTGCCTCCAACAAAGTGACGTGCTGGGATTGCAGTCAGAAGTCCTCCGGTTTTTTTTTTTTTTCCCTTTCCTTCTTACCCCCAGCTCTTGAGTCTCTCTGAGGCGCTGATGGGGTGTGGGATTGAAGGAGGTAGGGGATAAGTGTATGAGTACAGCAGCCCTTACAAAAAATGATTAACTGAGTTTACTTTATATAGTAACTTTAAGCAATTCTCCTAGAAGGTTAGGTTTGCATTTACCCTACATTATTAAATCTTTTTGAAAGCCAGGGCTTCATAGTATGTTCTTAAATTTGAGTCCTTAATCCTCATGGCAAATGTTTCTATATATGCACATGTGTAGATAAACATATGCATATATTTGCACATAAACACATATATGCACAAAGAGACACATCATCTTTCATATTCTGCTCTATCCACAATTCACTCTCCCAGCCTGTCCCTTGCCCACTAGCCAGGGTACATCTAAAGAAAGTCCTATCTTCACCTATCTCCAATCCTAGATCCTACCTTAATCCAAAATGGTGACCCTCATTTTCCCTTAGCTACTTGCTTATTTGGCTCACTCTACACCTCCTCCTCTGGCCAAGGAGTTTGTCCTTCAGGCTTTTTTTTTCCCCCATGAGCATTCATCTGGTGACTTGAGTTCCAACTTTGATATCTCCTGCATTCCACTGAACACAGCTTGAGATTTTCTGCCTCAGTCTTCTCCTTTGGAGAAATGCAAGATAAAATTCTGCCAGTTAACCTTGTTCTCTCTCTTTTTTTCTTTTTTACTTCAGCTAGATAATAATTGAAGAAGCCATTAAGGTAGGAAGGGCTCCATCACTCCAGAAGGTTCATCCCTGATGTATACAGGACTATCCCATTCTTTGAAAAATAATGCTTTCCTTCCTTGCAACACAGAAAAACCAGGCACTATTCACAGCTTTTAGAGTTCAAGTTCTAGATATGAATGGGGCCTGAAGGGCATGTGACCAAAGTAGCCAGTAAGCTAAGGGAGATCCTGCCACCACCCTGTAACCAAAACAAAAAAATAACAGAGAGGAGACTGAGATTGGTAGGCAGTTCAAGAGAGGCAACCAAGAAACAACAATCCTTTCACTATGTTGAAGTCATAAGGGATTAAAATGTGAGCAGTTGCTTTCAGGAAAAGGGGTCCATTTTGGCACTGGCAATAATGCTTTGTGACCACACAATCAATCAACAAGCATATATTAAATGCCTGGTATGTGTACAGAGTGCTGAAACTGGAATAAGGAAGAATCAAATTTGAATTTTCCTCAGGTACTAGCTCTATGATCCTAGGCAAGTCACTTAACCTCTCTAGGGTTAGTTACTTCATTTGTAAAATGAGGAGGTAAATAACCCCTTATCATGCCAGATTATCATGAAGGAGTAGGGGTGCTACATTTAGTTGTCATCCACTCCCTATTGGGGAGCCTGTAAACTGGAGAGGGGAGTGTGCAGAGAAGGAAATATGGCAACCATCTTGTGGTCCTCCTATTCAAGAAAGGCTTCAGAACCTATGGGCAGATTCTCATCTACTGGTTCAGAATTTCTGCTCAAGATCTCTCTCCTCTCTCTCTCTTTAACTAATCTCTATTTCTCAGTCTCAGTGTGAAAATACCACATACATTCTCTGAAGAAAACTATATCTAAATTCATGGCTCTGCGGCCACTTTGTGACTGCAGATAGTAGTCACAGAATACTGACTTCTACATTTTCTGAATAAAATGAGGAAACCATTAGGTTAGGGAAGGATCGGTGAAAAACAATCACATTCAGTTTCACTTGTGAATATTACCAATTATTCCAATTACCAATTATTATTACTCATTATTACCAAAAGGGAGACACCTATTTAAAAGATCCCCAGTATCCAGTAGTGCCTTTCCCAAAATTGGCCACTCAATGAAATTAGATAAATTATAGAGATAGGGTACTATGCTGTTCATTTATTTCATGTACTGAAAAAGTTAACATTTAAAAATAAATAAAATATTGTATCATCTAATTATTTTATTAAGTGTCTACCCCTGGCCACCATCTTCATCCCATTTGATCTCAATCCCTGGATCCCCTGCCCCTAACAAGCAACTTGTGCCTTTCTTTGCTGGAGCCCAGGCTTCCATGCAACTTTCCACCTCTCTCCTCACCATGTCCCTATTTATTCCTCCCACCCCTTCACTTCCAGTATCCTTCCTCCACTAAAATATAAGTTCTTGGATAGAAGGGACTATCTTTCTTGTTTGTATGTGTATCACCAGTGTTTATTACAGTACCTGGCAATTAATAAGCATCTAATAAATGTTCTATCTATAACAATGGCTTCTGTGTCACCTCCTCCCCTCCAGCCTTGCTTGTGGTTTGCTTATGAGTATCCATGTAGAGAAGATCCCATAACCATGGATGTATCTATCTGTGTCCATGGAGAAAAAGAACTGGGAAATTCCAGAGTGAGATGCTGGTTTACCACTAAAAATCCTGCAAAGCAGTAAAGATTTAAGTTTATTGTAACTTAACTTGAAACTGAATTCTTTGTTTTCCAGATCAGAATGCAGAAGGGTACAGCTGTTTTAGTCACTAGCTTTTGCCTGCTCATTAAATGGTACCATTCACTTAAGTCTTCTGGAATTCTTACAACAGCCTAACCAAATGTTTGATGTCAAAACAACTACTCATTGCTATCCTTCAGCATTAAACTTATTGATCAGGAGGGAGAGAAGTCAGTGAGCTGATGGGTTCTTCCTAATGCTAAGGAAAGAACAATTTAATTTGCAATCATTCTGAAAGATTCCCATAGTGATTTTAAAGGGAAGAAAAAAAAATTATTAGACTACTGTACTAATTAAATTTTACTATAAATCTTGACACCTTATAAATGCAAAGGACTAGAGATAATACTTTAATATGAGAATACAGAATTCAAGGGCCTACTGTGTGCCAAGCACTATGCTAAGCGCCGTCTTAAATTTGTGCTTGCAAATTATCCTGCTACTAATACTACTTTTAACATTTACATGGCACTTTAAGGTTTACAAAACACTTGGCAAATATTTTCTCATTTGACCCTATGTACTGTTCCAAGCTGCTTCTCAGTTTCTAAATTAAAAAGCATTTGAGACTCTATTGTATGCTGTTCAAATACTTGGTGGAGAGGGAAGGTGGCATACTCAGAGAAGACAGTTGAAGAACAATTAAAACATCACTATAGGGGCGGCTAGGTGGCGCAGTGAATAAGAGCACCGGCCCCGGAGTCAGGAGTACCTGAGTTCAAATCCAGCCTCAGACACTTAAAACACACACACACACACACACACACACACACACACACACACACACACACACACACACTAGCTGTGTGACCTTGGGCAAGTCACTTAACCCCAACTGCCCTCCAAAATGAAAAAAAAGAAAAAAGAAAACATCACTATACTATCCACTTCCTATGCATTGTTACATATAATTGTTATGCATAGGAAAACTTGTTAGCTTGCAGAATGTAAAATTCCAAATGAAATGGTCTTTGTAGGTTTTTTCTCTTTGTATATATAGTCTAAATGCATGAGTAGAGCCCTCCCCACCCCCCATTTAAGGTCACTAAATGACCTATTTTTTCCCTATTCTATAGGGGTAAAAAAAAAGAACCACACAAGTGAAAAGAAATGACATTTTCTTAGAAAAATTACATTCTGCTCAGCTTTAAAAAAAGATTATAGTATACATATAAAACTGTATTTCATAAATCAACAAATACTACAGAATGTATTTTAATTCCATATTGCAGCCAATTAGATCAGAGTGGAATCAAATCAAAAATCATTTACTAAGTGCCTACTTTGTGCTACACAGTGGGAATACAAAGAAAGGCAAATAGATATTTATCTCAAAGAGCTCTCAGTCTAACGGGGGAAACAGTGGAGTTTGATGAAAGATGGTAAGGAGATAAGAGTCAAAGGAAGACAGGGCCTAGAGGAAAAGGCAGGCCAGAGGGGCAGGGATCAGCAGGGAGGTAAACTGTGCCCTGCTATTCGGCTGGGTTGTGAAGAGTCTGAGCAAGTTACTGCTCCTCCTTAATATTATGGTTAGCTTATTAATAACGTTTCAAAGAGGATCTTGGTGAATGGGATGGTCATAACAGTGCCCCAAAGGAGAAATCCTCACAGTCCACAGAACACTCTCCCACTGAGAGTCAAATCAGGCCTGTGGGCAAGAAGTTCTCCACCCTTGGTCTACTAGTAAATTAGGTGAAGTGCATAAAACAAAACCTGCAGCAAAATCTTTGGCACCATGACACATAAGTGTGGAATAAAGAACTGATTATAACAAATGAGTCAACTTTTTAAAGGAGGTGGTTAGCAGTGCACTATGGTCAACTACCCCCATCTCCTTCTCTCTCACTTCTGAAGGCCAAGGACACATCTAGTAATACAAGTATCTGGGCTTTGCTTGCTGGGAAAGGGAACAAGACTAAGTGTAAGGTCTTCACTGAGAAGAGAGAAATGCAAGAGGAGGTAAAAGGAATGGAGGAGGTAAATGAAGTAGAGAAAAGCAAATCAGATATTTTCACAATTAATACAAATATGACTTTTGGAGTGTGCAACCCACCCTTTGGTTATACCTTTTTATTGGAAATAATAATATGTGGCCATGTTTGGTGCATTTTATCTGCTACACGTCACTAGGGCTTATAGACTGTGTAATATATTCCATTAATATAATTGTCATCTCACATACAGGGATGACATCATATGGTATCTTGCCTTTTTTTCTGGCTAATAATTAGAGATTAAAAACAAATTGGAAATATTGATTCCACCTAAAAATAAAAACTCAGAACAGTCTTTACATAAAAGAGAAAACTAACCATTGCGAGAAGAGAGCAACCCTAATATTGATGAATCATTATTTTGGAGGCAGTGCCAGATTCCCCAAAGAGCATAGGGAACCCTCAAATTAGGAGAAGGAAAGAAGTTAGCAAGTAGAATCCTACTAAACATATCGTAAGATCATAGACTTGAAACCAGATGGAATGTAGAGATCATTTAGTCCTGGCCCCATCATTTTACACAAGGTAACCAAAACCCAGAAAAGTTCAAAGTGACTTGCTCCTGTTCAGAATCAAGATTTGAACTCAGGTTCTTCGACTACAAATCATCTGCCCTGACTTTCTACTTGTTTGAGGGCCAATAGTACTCCCACAGTTCATTGCTCTACTATACCAGTTTCCAGGTCCTGACTCATCAAAGTTACTTATCAGAAAAGGATATGTTCCAGGTTTACTATTAGGAGGCCCAAACTTCCACTGTCCCCCCAGTCACTATCAAACTTAAATCTGACAGTGTTTCCATGGGCCCTCAGATTGCGTTAACACTGCTCACTGTTTGCTTCTCCCTGTTTTTTCTGTCCCATTAACCTAAATTGTTGTAGATAATATACTGCACTATTATTTCCATATTAGGGGAAAATGTATTGTCAAGAACTTTCCTGAATAACTGTTAGCGTTTCTCAAATTCCTTTTCTTGGATTTTGGTTCATTCAACTTGCAATAAGTTGTTGGGTTTTTTCCATCTTCCCAATCCAGTTTCTCCTTTATGTCTCTTATTTTCTCAAAATAAAATTGAACAATCTAAACTATGGATGATATTTTAATCCTAAAGTATTTTATATTTTATTTATAGTTTCTATGCACATGTTGTTTTTCAAGAAATCATAAACTTCTTGAGGGAAGAGCTGGGTAGTGGTGGTGATTTTTGCTCTTAGTTACCTCCAGCCTGGTATATAGTAGGCACTAAAATGTCTGATAAATTGAAATAAAAACAATTTATAAATATAACAGTGCAATAAGCCAGCTTCCTATTAAAGAGATTTTACTTTTTAAAAAAATGTTTACTATGTATATTTTAAAGGTATTTAAATTCTTGTTGCCTAAATCTGCCATTTATTGGAAAGGATCCACACCTATGATTTCTCTTGCATTTTCTCAGGATATGAAATAAAGACAGAAAGATTCCATGATGAATTTTTACTTTGCGTGGTGAAAGTAAAAACACTCATTTTCCAATCGTTTTCACACAATCTTGCAATATCAGAGATACTGTATTCAGACAACACATTCCTGACCAATTCAAGGTAGATGGTAAAGAATTATAGTAAGATGGAAACTCAGATTGAAGGAAATATATGTTGGTAATTCCCCTCCATTCTCCCCCAACTCCTTGTGCTGAGGGTATGAAAACAACTACTACCATGACTACACTCTTTTTTTTTTTTTTGGAAGGGGGTAAGATAGGGCAATTGGGGTTAAGTGACTTGTCCAAAGTCACACAGCTAGTTTTTGCGCTAAGTGTCTGAGGCCAGATTTGAACTCAGGTCCTCCTGATTCCAGGCCGGTGCTCTATTTACTGCACCATGTAGTTGCCCCAATGACTACACTTTTAAAAGACTTTTTTTTCCTTGAACTATTTAAAATGAATATAAATCTAGATCAACACAAAGACACGGAGGCCCAGAAGATCCCAGAACAAGACTCTTGATATTCATGGGTATACAGCTCTTGCAGAAGGCACAGGTGGGTGAAGCCAGAGTGAGGCTTATCAAGAGTTTGCAAAGTGGGAACAGAAAGTGGGAGAGGGGCTGACAGCAATCTCATAGCACAGCTGGAGAGAACACTCTTCTTCCTGCTGACTCTTCTATTCCCATTCTGGTAAATTTACTTTTAAATTTTAGAAAATGAACAACAAATTAAGATTCTGAAGAGCAAAATCAGACTCTTCCCCCTTCCCATTTTAGTGCCGGTACAGAAAAAGAACAGAACGTTTCTGTTTGTCATTTGGTGCTTTCAGCTCCCCATAATGCTGTCTTTTCACATGTTGATCTTTCCTTTTTAATAAACAGTAACTGCTTCACAAAACCAGGGACACCTGGGAAGTTACTTCACAAAATTGAAAGGGCTTGTGTTTCCTGTTAACTTAAAAAAATGATGTGGTTGGGATTTCAACAATTTGTGGCCTCTCTTTGGATTGTTTTGGTTAGATCCAAATGGGTTTGGTTATATCCAAATGTGAAATACAAAGACAATAATCTTGCCTGAATGGCTTTGTCAGCACTTTCCAGAAAGGATGCTAGTGACTTAATATCAATCGAAGAAATACACTGACAAAGTGACATCACCAAATTAAGGAGACCCTACCTCTAGCACAGTACACAAAAGCCCCAGCACACCTGGCCAAATGTTTGTTACAGCTTCTAGAGATAATTACACAAATTCTTTTCTTCAAAGAGCCACTTCATCTCCTCACAGTGGAATGACTTAGGCTGTACCTGAACAAGGTAAATAACTCAATTGCTGCAGCACAGCTGGTTTTAGAGCAATTGCATCTTATCAACTGAAAGTTGACCTGCTTGAGTGAGAAGAAACCGGCTATTCATGAGGTTGGGGAAAACAGTTGATTCAATGACAGCTTAAATCATGCCACCTAGAGGAAAATTGTGATAGGTTCTGCATTGTAACATTTTTAAGAGACTCACAAACTAAACTGGATGTATTTTATCATTGCTAATTTATAAAACATGTAATTGTTATTTTTGCTTTAGGCCTGAGACTTCAAAGGGGAAGAAAATTCCTGTTGTGAACACCCCTTCAACTGATGCAGGGTAGCAATGCTGAAACTCCTTGAGGTTATAGATCATCGATTATGGATTCAGAGCTTGAAAGGAATCTAGACGTAATCTAGTCCACAGCATACGTAGAGATAGAAAGATAAAGATGGGCATATTTCAATATAATTGATTTCTTTTTGTATACATTCTATCTTATGCATTTAAAAGCTGTCATGAGAAGAGGTCCCTAACCTTCACCAAAGAAGTCCATCTCTCTTATACACACACACACACACACACACACACACACACACACACACACCTGCAGATTTGGTCCAATATGATTTTACAGATGAGTTAGTAAGTCAACAAACACTAATTAATTAAACCTATTATGTGCCAGGGATTGTGCTAAGTACTGAAGATACAAAAAAGCAAAAGGCTCTGCCCTCAAGAATTTTATAATCTAATAGGGGGGACAACAAACAAAACACATACAAGCAAGCTATATACAAGATAAACAGGAAATAATTAGGAGAAGGAAGGCACAAAAATTAATAGGGGTTTGGAAAGACTTCCTATAGAAGATGGGATTTTAGTCGGGACTTGAAGGAAGCCAGGAGGAAGAGATGAGGAAGGAGAGCATTCTAGGCAAGAGGCGTAGTTAATGAAAATGCCTAGAGTGAAGAGATTGAGTGTTTTGTTTGTGGAGCAGCAAGGAGACTAGTATTATTGTATTGAGGAATGTGTAAAGGGGTGTATGATGTGAGATGTTAATGGTGTGTGTGTGTGTTTGGGGGCAGTTATATAGGACTTTGAACATCTGAGGTGTTAATATTGATTGAGGAAGTGATAGGGAGCTACTGGAGGTCACTGAATAAGAATGGACAGTGCTAGACATTAGGAAAATTCCTTTGGCGGCTGAATGGAGGATGGACTGGAAACAGGAGAGACCTGAGGCAGGCAGCCCCATCATCAGGCTATTGCAAGAGTCTAGGGATGAGGTAATGAGGACTTGTACCAGGGTGGTAGCAATATGAGAGGAGAAAAGAATCTGAGAGATGTGGCAAAGGTGAAATCATCAGGTGTTAGCAGCACATTAGATAATTGGGCAGAGGAAGGCAAGATAGTGTGGAGTTGAGGATGACCTCTAGGTTGCAAGTCTAAGGGATTAGGAAGATGGTGGTGCCTTCAAAATTTAAGAAGAAAGTTTGGAGAGGGTTGGGGTAGGGAATAAGGAAGCTAAGAAGTTGATCGACTTTCACAAGGCCACACAAGTAGTGAGTGACGGAGCTAGAATTTGAACACAGGTTTTCTGACTCTATATTAATTATACTTTCCATTTCACTACACTTAGAGAGCTAAACATGCTTACCCAACTATTTAGCACCTCAAGGCTGTGCTTTAGTCACCAAATCACACAATCTAATTTCTGTCCACCAATAGAAAAAACTCTTACAAAGAGCACAGTCCTGTCTCAATAAGTTATTTGAAAACTATAGTACAAATTATTTCCAAAGCTTGGAATATAGTTCCTTTGTTTACAGAGAATAAGCTTTAGCATGCATCAGTAAAATATGAAGAGTAAGAAAAAAAAACTGCTCGTTGTCTAAGTCCTTGCTAGCAAAGAATCTCACCATCTTAATCTGCATAGACTCTATTTAACTGCAATTTGTTTCACGTTAGTACATATGTAAGAATAGCAGATAAAGCTGGCCATTTTTCACTAGATAAATGCTTATCATTGCAAGGGTGATAGTAATTATCCTATGTCAGACCAATCAGAAGATTCAATTGTGGTAATTTGGTAATAATATTAGCATTGATAGGGATCTGGTGAAATAAGACTTTTAAAACATGGTTATATAACAACTAATAGCCTTCAACATGGAACAGATGGTGGCATAAGGCTTTAAGTTCTAAATTGTAAGTTTGCACAATAAAAGGTGATATTTTCTGACTTACAAAGACTGTGACCCATTTGCTTATCCTTGCTTTTTCTGCTGGCTATAAACTCAGGTCATATGAAGCATGTTTCTAAGTGATACATACATACATATATATATACACATACATATATACATATACATACATATATGTATGTATGTGTTTGTGTATATGGATAGATAAACAGACAGATGTAGCTATCTATCTACAAATACATATGTAATATATTTCTCAAAGTAAGCTATGGAACTATCAGGTCTCTCTATGACACAATAATACACAGAATTCTGGACACTGTTATTTGTATTTGAGGCTGTTCTCTTTTGTTTTATTCTTAAATTCACTGTATATTTTTTGGTTGAGGAAACTGGGGTTTGGAGAGGTTGTGACTTGCTGAATGTCACACAGGTGGTGAATGGCAGGAGTAGGATTCACACCTAAGTCTCATTCACTCCACGTGACAAACACTTTCCTATTGGAGCTGTTCAGTAGAAATCTGGAAAATTTTGGAGTTCTTCACAAAAGTTGGCATCAGCAAGAACTGCTTTTGTTCTTGGGAATTCCAGTCTCCAAGATTGCTCAATGTGTCCTACTATTCCCACAGTGTCCTCAGAAATAATTTTTTTGGGGGGAGGAGGAGGGAGAAGTAGGGCTGGTGAAGTAATAGTCTGGTTTCTGTAGTCAAGATTACAGAAGTCAAGAAGACCTGAGTTCAAATTCTGTCTCAGATATGAGCTGCACGACCCTGAGTGAATCACTTGACCTCTCACTGGCTCAAGACACCAGCGTAGACAAGATGGATTCTAAGGTTTCTCCTACCCCTAAATGATTGTCTTTCAGGCTATCTCAGTGGTATCTTAAATTGAACATTCCCCAAACAGAGAATATCTTTCTCCCCAAAAAGATCATTTCCATCCCTTATTTCTGTCCAGTACCACCTGACTCTCCCAATCACCCATGATCAAAACTTTTGACTTGAAAAGTGAGAAAAGTAAGAGTCAAATATAAATCCTGTTAGTTACCAAGTCCCATCAATTGTACCTCTGTAATCTTTACCATTCCTTACCACTTCCCTTCTATTTCCATCGCTACAAACCAGGTACAGACCTTCATTACTACCTCTCTGAAAGACAAGTCTGAACACTTTCAGTTCCTCTATTACCAACATAATTCCTAATGAAGAGATTTTATAAGGTCAATCTACTTAAAGCTCTTCAAAAGGCCCTTATTGCCTACTGAGTCAAAAATTCTTTAGCCAGATATTCAAGGCCTTCCACAATCTGACCTTCCACTCCCCACCATTCTACTATATCAGACACTACCACCTACCCAAAGGTGGAATCATGCTTCAGTCAAACTGGATTACAAATCAATCTTTTGTATATCAATTAAATTCAAATGTTTATTAAGCATCTGTGTTCAAGACACTGCCCTAGATCATGGGCATATAAAAGCAAACACCAAAACAGTTCTTGCACCTAAGTTGCTACTGGGGAGTACGTGTATAGAAAATGAGGTAATTTGAGAGAGAGGAAAAAGTACTAATTGGGAGTGAGAGGAATAATTAGTAAAGGTTTCACAGTGGATGATTCCTAAACCAATTCTGGATGATAAGGACACTGAAGACAAAATCTTTTTCCTGGCTGTCTTTGCTAATACCATTCTCTATACTTAACAGTACTCTCCTATCCCTGCATCTTTCAAAATCCCATTGTTCAAGGTTCATCTCAAATATCACAACTTCCATAGTTGTCTTATTCTCCAAAGCACACTATACTTTCCCTCACTTTCATAACAGTATATTCTGCATTATGGATAGTGTACTGTACCACAGCATGTGTGTAGGTCATATACTTTTAATAGATTGTCCTCTCCATGAGCTGCAGGGACCAATGTCTTAATTACCTCAATTATTTCCCTAGGATCTTATCAGAGTACTTGTACATGTGAGACAAAAATAGCTCTTAAAAGAATGAAATTGCCATTCCCATTTTAATTACAGCTGATTATGCAAAGCATAAAATCAATATGTACCTACAAGGCAGTATCAATTCTGGTACCTCCTATATCAACCCTTATGTGGTCATGGGTAAGAAAAAGGATTATTTAAATGTTGAAGTTCCAAAAATAAAGGTCAAGAGGTTGCCCTCCTCACAGATGGTAAAACAATCAAAAGCAACTTTAAATTATCTTTTTGTTTTTTGGTTCAAAGACTTATTGAGGAATCCGGATATATTTTTCCCCCTCTTACCCTCAGACTTGATTTTTCAAGTTAACTGGGTAATCTCTTATTCACTGCCAATAATTTGTTATTATCTAACTGTCCATGTATTTTGACAAAATAAATAAAATTTTAAAATAACAAATACCTAAAACCAAATCAAAGGAGAAGCCTTACAAGCACTATTCAGTAGTGATGTGGGATTTCAAAAAATTATTTTATCTGGAGGAAAAAAAAAACACATGGGAGACAACGTCAAGATACATTGGTTAACTATTTTGTTTTTGAACAATTTTAAAAGTGCATAGGTTTCATTTATAACTACCTCTATGGCAAAAATTCCCAGGGAATCCTAATGTATACAACAAGCATCATATTCTAAAATGACACAAAGTAATAAATGTTGCTACTAATGCCAGATATAAATACGGAATCTATAACTTATTTCACAACTAAATACATGAAATCAATTTCCCTCTTATTTAAAGGAGAATATTGGTGTGGTGACTGTCTCTACTTATAAACAACAAAAAACACCCTGAATTCTAGAAGGATGCACTTCTATATTTGCAACACATTAAAGGAACAGATATCGTATAAAACCAAATATCATCATTTAGGAAACTTCCTGAGATTGTGTTTGGTACTGTTCAATGTTTCAGCCACTGCTGTGTCTGGCTGTTTCACTGCAGTTTTGAGAGTTGAGGTCAATCCATTGCTTCTATCAATTCCATGCTGGGCGATGAATTGACTTAAGGCCAAATTCTGGTTCTGCAAGAGAAAAGAGGCAAGCCCCAAGCAGCTCAAGGATGGATCAACAGCTGCAGAGGCCACCCACATGTTGGGACACGGCTCTCAGCTGTCTCTCCATTCAGAACTCCAGTTGGTCCTGACCCCATACAAATGTGGTGTTCCCGCTTTGATATTTATGAACCGATTACATTAGAAATGCAGTGTAATGATCCAGGGGTTGGAGAAAATGTTATTTATACAAATGTGGTTAACACCTCATCACTTTAAGCTAAGTTAATATTGCTCATTGTGCTTTTTGTTTTCTGGGGCTTCTCTTGCCCCAAAATGCAACCCACATTTGTATTCCCTGCATGATATAGAGTGTGACAGACAGAGTGGAGCTGTTACACAACTTGAAGCCCACAACTGAGCTAGCCTCACAGAAGATCTAAATAACTATTCTTTGGTTCAAGTTCAGTTTTGACATGGGGATCCAGTGGCTTGGAAGATAGTCCAGAAGTCATAGGGTCTATTATCTGTTGCATGTTTAGTTCCCATTTTGCACTGTTTCCGGGCATCATTATCTTTCTGTTGGAGTGGAGAGGAAATTTTAACTTTGGTATAGTTCTTCTGGGGAATGCAGAAGGTGATGTTTAAATAAATTTCTAGGGTTCTATCTACCTCTGACTTTCTATGATTTTAGTTAAATGCTGTATAACATGGGAACCATGAATCTGAAACTCAGAAAATAATTTTAAAATTAGCAAAAAATTCTAACCACCATCCTTTCAATATAAATCGTAGAAGAGCCCTTAAGAACTGATAAAGTTGTACCATTTTTCAATATCGTTCCCTGAAACTTTATAAGGCATTTTGATGGCACAAAAATTCATTTGTTTTGCTACATATAAAAAAAACCCCCATATTTTCTAACTACATTTTTCATTATATTTTTGACAAAGAGAAAGTATTATCTACGTATATGAGCCCTGTGAGGTAGACAGTACAAACAGTATCTCCATTTTACAAGTACAGAAACTGCTTCAGAAAGGTTTAGGTGATCTGTTTTTGGTAACATGCTTAGTAAAATGTTGGAGACTCAGGGTCTCCTTCCTCCAAGTCCAATACTCTTTCCATTATCTTATTCTGTCTCTAAAATATTTCAGTCAAAAACTAAAAATGCATACATAATCAAAAGTTTTAAATGTGTGTAGAAATGTATTTCCACAAAACTTATTCATTTAACTTGAATTTATGGAATAAAAATCAAATTCAAGGAAAAAATAAAGACATATGCCATATTACATTAGAAGAAAATAGGGGGAAAGGAGCAGATAAAGATGAATGCATTGGATAAAAGAACATCAAAGGCAAAGGACAATGAAAGTAATCTTCTATATTCTGACTCAAAGAGTCCATGTCTGAGCATGAAAAAGTATTTGAAACTATAGGCAATGTCCTTTCTTGGTCCTTGTATCAAGGACTACCTTGGCGTGTAGTCAGTAAGAAAAATCTCAAACAAAAAGTAGAAAAGAAAAAACAATTTTAATGAGTTTCTTCAAAGGGACTGTGCCTAACAGCTGTTACCAAGTCATAACCTGAATGTCTCACCTAAGTGAACAGCTGATGGGGAAAATCCTTCAATGTTCAGTAAAACAAAAGATGGCAACTACTGCTAGAACAAATTCTCTTGTTTAAAAAAGTTAAATGCTATACTTTGCTAGAATATGTAACGCATAATCTTTAATGTCGTTCCTTATTTTAGCTAAAGTATCTTTCACTTTAAAAGCTTCTGAACATGGTATTTCTAAAGCTGGCTGGAGACTGTGCCCATCAGAATTTCAACTTCAGAAAAGCTCACTCTTTTGCAGCAAAGTATAACAGATTTTAAGATCAAGAGTAAAACTCACAGGGCCTACCTCTGCCTTGAATAGTCAGTAAGATTCATCTACCCAGCTGGCCATAATTCAGACTCCTGTTTTCTTGGGGAGGGAATGAGAGAGCTTTTTGTAGGCACAGAATGGTCCTCTCTTCAGTTTCAAAATTTAGTCTTACTGCCAATTCACCTCAAATAGTCTCTCATAATATCTGCAGGCCCTAAAATATTCCCTCTACCTATAACTGACATGCAATGCAGGGACATGTGTCAATCATACTGACCATTAAAGTATGAGAGCAGAAAATGAATTCTATATACTCAGTTAAGAATATTCCCCAAAGTGAGGCTAACATATGTGAAAAAGGCTGCTCACAGGCCATATTTATTCATTCTGGTCCTTGACAATCTGCTGTATCCCAGTAACCTTGGTTCAAGTATAGGGCAAATCCCACTATAACAAATAAGATTCCAACAAAAAACTCCCTTTAAACAACAAAAAATCCCTTCCAAGTTCCAGGAGATGGCCTATTTATTTCATGCAGTCTGTAATATAACTGCAGGAGAAATTAAGACTTGGTTCTGAGTTGTTTTTTTTTTAAAGGAGTTAAATTGTAACTAATGACTTCAAAAAGAAATGAGGTTAAATTTGATCTTTATATGAGTATTGTAATACAGTATAGCAAACATTAAATTCCAGGTCAGAGAACCTGGACTGGTCACCCTGCTTTGCCACTTAACTCTGTCATCCTGGGCAAGTGACCTAATGTCTCTGGACCTCAGTTTACTTACCTGTAAATTGGAATGGTTAGATGACTTCCAAGGTCTTTTCCAGTTCTAAGTCTAAACTTGTGAAAATAATTTTCTTTTTGTTCTAGACTTGTGATTTCATCAGTGTAGAGAATTCTTGGTGAAAAAAATTCCTCTACCAATAAAATTTCAACAACTGTTCTGCAACTTAAAGTGTGCTGCTTAGGGCACTGAGAAGTTAACTGCCCAGCGTCACACTGCTAGTATGTGCTCAAGGTAGAGTTTCTGAACTCAGGTCTTGATGCCGTTGAGGATGCTAATTTCATGTACCACAATGTTACTCTGAGGTTTGTATTCATTCAAGTATAACAAATTATTTCCAGGATGAAAAGAGCAGATCCACATCTGAATTGTGTGGTGGGATATTTACATATGCTTCGAATAAAAGACTATGAAAGACCATAAAAGCCATGATTTGGAACACAAAACAAAGTGTGTGACTTATAAAGTGACTTGTGAACAACAAAATGGAGAAAGCCAATTAGATGTGTGATGAGCAGTCTATATATTCAAGAACAGTATGAATACAAAGGTGAATAAAATATATGGTCCTGCTTAAAGTCCAGTAGAGGCTATAGGTTTTAGTAAAGAGATGTTAATATGCTAGCACTGCCAAATCCAAAGACAAATTACCTGGTATGAAACTTAAAATTTCTTTTAAAAAAAATCAATATACTGTTCAAAATTCTCTAACTGGTATTTGTTATTTAAAAGGATGAAAACAAATGCAGCAAAAATCCAGCAATATGTACCCTTAAATATTTGCTAATTTATGAAAATTAAGAAGTGAAAAATAACCACTTTGAAGTACTTTATGAAAACAATGATTTATCAGTAGGATTAAGTGATGAAAATAGAGCAAATGATAACCAATGTATGAGTTTTACACTCAGGACAATTAACACTGAATTTATTTTCTAGCACATTTCTATAAAGAATTTAAGTTGATTTAACGTTAATTAGAAATGTTAAATACTATACCCAATCTAAGGGTCAACCGGCCTTTAATGAAATTTTGCATTTATATATGTGGGTCTCTTTTCAGGGACAGATACTGTTATAACTTACCACTGAAGGTTCTTAATTTTTTACACGCACGCGCACACTTTTCCATTAACATTTTGCAAATGATTTGGGGGAAAAGTTTATCATCAAAGCTTTTATTTCTAAACCTCTTACATAGGATGGACTGCCTATCTTCTGTGTAGAGAGGAACTACAAGCAAAGCAAACTTGTTCTTGTTTCTCCACAAAGAGTGGCTCAGTCAAGAGGATGATTAGGGATTAAAATTGGCAAAGTCTTAGAATACAGAATCCATGTGTATTTCACTTAGAACACACAACCAAATTTCAACAAATTTATTGGTTACTGATGTTTAGAAAGAAAAGTTTTACAAAAATGAAATTAATATATACAGGGAAGAAAAATACATATGAAAATATCAGATTACTTAAAACATGTATTTAGATTGGCTAATGCCTTTTTGATCATCCACAAAATTTAGCTGTCTTCTCAAGGTCAACCATATTGTAAAGTAAGGAATGGTGGTTGAGACTACAGCCATGACATACAGCTACATATTAGCTATCTTTATGGATAGCCTTCCCTTCATATCCACCTACTCACCAATGTGACTACTGATTTATTTAATGTTCTACTTCATCCTAATGAAGATGTTCCTAATATATTTTTAGTTAATAATTTAATTAACACTGGCATTATGTAGTAATATAAGGAATATGAAACTAAATTCAGTACTCCAGTAATCCCATCTGTATTCTGTCAAGTTTTTGTCTTTTTTTGATAGGGAACTAGAAAGATGGTCCAAGATCTGTATATTTCATCTATATAGAGATTTCCCAATATGTAAATTCTGTCCACTGATGAAGCCAGACAATTTATCAGTAACTTCAAATTTTAGAGAAATACCTGAGGGATGAAAAGTTAAGTGACTTGTCCAAGGTCACATAACTAATTATGTGCCAGAGACAGAACTTAAACACAGGTCTTCCTGATTCCAAAGTCAGTCTGTTATCCACTATGCCATACTGCCTAGACTGTCAAAATGACTTGCAAAAAGGCATTACTATTTAGACTTCTGGATTATTGCTTAATAAATTAACAGTAATCAACTGACACTCAATGCTGAGAATGCTTCTGTATAAATATACAGGCAAAGGAATAAGAAAATAAGCATAACTTGAAAGTTATGGTTACTATTTATTTCTTCAAGTTTTATAACAACAAAATAAATCAGCCTCTACCACCATACTGAAATAAACAAGTACAAAAAGCAATGAGGTTCTAACATCATACTATTCAGATGAATAAATGATTTATAACAATCTACCACTGAAGTGTGAGAATAAAAATGGATTTTAAAGGTAATGAAAGCATTTCCTATGGAAAAAAGAAATGTAGCCATTTCATTCCCCCTCCCCACCATCATGATTAATGACTGAATTTGAATCCTTAATAAATACAATTTTGTGGCATGGATATAGATGGGAATAGCTAAAAAGCCTTTGGTTCTATTTTTGTTTCTTTCACGACAGCCATTGCTAGGTTGATACCAGGTAGTCTTCTGATCAATCTACACAAATGCAGAAAACGTTCACTCCTTGAGGTAAAACCTGTTCACCTACTTGGTTTGTGTGCTTCACCCAGGAGGTATCTTATTTTAATTAGCTGATACAGTTTGTGTGTAAGTGGCAGATCAATTCTCTTTTTAAAAAAGTAAGAACTCAAGATAAAACTAGCACCATAGCATGCTCTGCCCTCTTCTAGAGATTTCTAAGGATTGAGACCTGCTTTGAATCTGAAGGAATACAAATTTCCAAAAAGTTATCCTCTCTCTTGCTGGTGAGCTGTACAGATACTGTCACTCTGAAAAAGGGAGCCACAGGTTCTTGATATGTTCCTTCAAAACAACTTTTTGCTGAACAAGAAATTAAAGCTCATCACCTGGCATATTAATAAGATTTTCAAGAGAAAACTTGCTTATTTTAGGAACTTAGTGGCAAGAGAAACCATGTACTTCAAAAATTTAAATAGACTAATTAAAAAATAAAAACAAAAAGCTCTGGGTGCTGTAAGGAATGTGACATACCATCAACTGTGCCATGTTAACCTATATTTGGACTTCACAATTTTACTTATTTAATTCTAGTTATATTAATAATGACAGTATATTTGCTTATGTTACACTAACAAGATATCACCAGTTCCACAATTTAATGATATGTCAGAAGGGAGGATTAATGCATCTTGAGTTTTGTTAGTTCAGCCCCTCGATATTCTGGGTGTGTATGTTACTTTATGATAATAAATATCAAGACGTGTGCTGATATGTCTTGAGATACCTAATATCTTTGACACTCAAATGATCTTGAAAATGTAAACATTTCTGCTATTAGTTTTGAGGACTTAAAAAAATTATTATATACCAGGTGCAAATATATTATGGATAACAAAGGAAAACAAATTCTTAGTGGGCAAAGACAGAGAAGGGAATGGATCTTAACTTGACCAAAGTTGTTAAATATTTTATTAAGGAACTTTGAATCCTCTGATTTAATTTTTTTTTTTTAATAAAAGTTGGATGTGATGGTAAACAAAACCTTCACAAATTCTCAACTAAATCACTCACAAAGTACAATCTTGCATAAAAATTAAGCAAAATAGTATGAAAGAGTAATTACTTCAACTTCCACTCTTGCATGCTACTGTTTGTTAAGAGAAATGAAAGGTATGAGCTTTAATTTTAATTATTTAGCATTAATATCATTCCAGTGTAGCCCTGTGTCTGGCTTATCCAAAAACTGACCTATAAGCCAATTTCATAAATATTTTTAAACTACATAGATCCAATCCTAACTTATTTTTCATCACTGATACTTAATGTCAGTATCATCCTAATTACTAATCTTTGCAGTTACTATACATGGTGAATTACATGCATATTTCTAGTTTTATAACTTATAAGTAAAATCTTTCTTTCCTTTACCAAAGCCAAATTAAGAAAAAAAGAACAGCATACTGCTCCCCTCAAAAAAGAAAACCCAACAAAAACAAAAAACTGCAAACAACAAAAACAAAACCCATCACCTACACTATATGATTTATTTGTTTTTGGCAAACTGAAACAATGGCAGTCCTGTCTCCAAAACCGATGTTTAAAATAAACCTAGAGAATAATATCAGAAAGAATCCCTGACTTGCAAGTCTATAATTTTTATAAAATTAAATTTCCATGGGTCTCAAATTGAATCACTCAAAGTCAGAACTACAATTCTAACTTTGTGTTTTATTACCTATATTTTTCCTCAGTCCCACTAAAAGAAAAAAAAGATAATGAATACAAAAGATATCTACTCAAAATAAGCACACATATTAACTTGTAGAACCATAACATTTCTGTAGTAAATATTAATTAAAAAAATGAAATATAGATTATCTTCATTACCTGTAGATAGTAACATTTTTAGATATAGCACTAATTTGGAAATGCAAGAAAAGATCAAGACTCGCAACTAATATTTAAACTTTGTAATGAGCTTGGCAAAATACGCCAAGAGCCACTGTATTATTTTGAAATATACAATATTTTGGGAAAATGTTAAAAATTATACCTGTTTTGGATTTCAATGTAGACTAAGAAAGAATTAAGCAAAAGGACAATTTTGAAGTTAGTGAAAATAAAGACAGTCTGTTGTTTTCTCTTTAAACAGCATCTGCGTTATCATCTCTATATCGCAAAATTCATTTAGATGATAAACACTTTTATCCAGAAAAATAAATTTATCAAGAATTCCAATTTCTCTATGGTGCCATTTGTCAGTCATTTCTGGAGTTTCATTCTGTGTTATCTGGTTCATCACTCTCCTTATCCCAGTCTTTCATTGTTGCTCCCATCATAAAGTCATCACGCAATATGCTCCAGCTTGAACCCTGCTCTGATTTCCCTTTAGGCTGGAAAAGGAAAAAAAATAATCAGAAAATGCAATTAAGCCAAAACCACAAAATAAACTCCATTCTACCTTACAGTTTTTACAATAGACATGTTACATAGACCAATTATTGAAATTTGCTTTATTTGTATCCTATGATCACACATGCAAAAGAAGGGGAAAAAAAGCCTATATGCTAGTAAAACTTATTTTTAATAATCCAATAAAAGACAGATGGAAACAAAACACTTATTTTTCATTAACTAAAGAGTCAGACTTAGTCAAGCTTCTTTTATGAAAGTCTTTTTTGGCAATCAAAACAGACTCATGATATCATTTATTAACCCCCAGGTACTAATTCATTAAGGAAAAAAAATTCTGGCACATTCTTTAAACAAAAATATGGAGTCAATAAAGTCTTTTTAATCTGGCCCACATTAAACATTTTATTTGGTTTTTTTTTAATTTGTCAATTAAACCTCCTTTTGTAAATTATAACCTCACTACCTGGGCCAACCACAGAACTATATGAAACAAAGTTGTTTCCAAGGGAATTTGGAGGCATCCCCTTTTTTTTTTTCAAAATACTGAGCACATCAATATCAATGTATTTCAAACTTGCTTCTCTGTTCAATGAACAAACCAGGGAGCTACAGCAATCTGAGAAGAATAACGACAATATATTAAATTATAATTATACAACAATATATTAAATGCTCATCTTTTCTCCAACATTCAAATGACACCTTATTGCATAAGGCCAAGAAATCAGATGGGCCATTTTGTTATACAATACCACCACCTTGTGGTGCTATTTATGAAATACAATTTATCAAGAACGGTAAAAAGAAAGGAAGTCTTAACAAAGCTATAAAAGCTACATTTTATATTAAGTACAAGGAAGATGAAAAAAAATTCTAGCAATGCAAATACTTTAAAAAATACATAGTGTTCTTAATTAGTGTAGCTTTATATCCAAAGATGTTAATACAAGATGTTTTTTCCTGGCAATTATTATACAAATGAAGCACATTCACAAGTCCTAAAATTTTGTTCAGTTTTAAATTAATAAAGCACTAGTAATCTGATAAAAAATGAAGAGACAGTAGCAAATAAGAAAAAAAACCCTCTTGTTTTACACACCCTTCCTATGTCAAAGATACATGCCAATGAAGCAGAAGGCTAGAAGATTTAAAAGCAATATTTGTTTTTCTAAATGCTAATTTTCCCAAATCAAATATGAAAATTCTAAGTGGCTGATGGGCATTATCATGATTAAAGCAGAGGTGATATTATGATTTGGAGGCTGTGGTGAGGAGACAAGCCTCAGAAGCCAGGAAGGTCTGGATTCAATAGCTGCCCTAACGTGGTAGGTGGTTCACTAGGCAAATTTCTTGCCTTTTCAGAGTGCTCCCATGCAATTTTCTAAAACTAAGTTTCAGAACACTGGAATGAGTTCTCCTCTGGATCTGGAGCTCCAGACACTGATGAAAACAAAGATCTGAACCCCTTCCTCTATATAACAACTTACTATAGTTTCATTTCATTTATACTTGCCTTAAAAAAACAGAACACTACCACAACTCATTCTAAATCTAAATGTATAAATCCATGTTTTATTGTATTTCCATATCTCTAGGAAGTGAAACTCGTGAACAGTAGTGCCAAACACTATAATGACATCCTGAGAATTTGTATTTAGTAAGTATGAGTACTAGAAAAAAAAGACAACTAGGAATTTAAATCTCAAGTGATGCTACATAATTCAACCAATACAAAAACAGAAATAAAGGGTACTGTGGCACATATAAGATGAAAAGGTTCATGACATGTAAATAAAGAATAAAACAGCAAAAACCTCACATTTTACCTAATGTTGCGGAAAGAACACTCAAATTTGAGTACAAGGACCCGAATTCAAATGCCAGCTCCACTCCCTGCTATGTGGGAGATGAAAGGAAAGTCAAGTTCCCTGGAAGGTAAAAGGAAAGGGTAGACTCAATGGTTTCCAAGGTTCCTTCTAAGTCTAAACCCTATTAGTTTATGGTGACATGACAAGACAGAATTCAGGTAACATTCAGATCAGATTCTGGTTCTTTCCTTCTATCATTTCAACAACAAAATGATACCATATTCAATATTTAAAGGTACTTCATTAAAAGATACCATCTCTAACATATCAGCTGCCAAATGATTAAATCCCCAGCTAGTGATTAAACTTTTCAAAGAAGTCAAGTGCCAGCAGGTCTTTGGGCTCAGGGAACCAGAAAGGAAGGCAAAAGGAATTTAAGTAGGATGCATAAAGTAGAGAGACTTCTAAAGGACTGTGTCCAATTCTGGGCATCACAGTTTGGGAAGAATATTAATAAGCTAAAGAGGAGGGCAATCAAGAGGGTAAAGAAACTTGAGTCTGTGTTTCTAAGGATCACTTAAAGAAACTGGGAAGATTCAGAGTGAAGGTGATAGTTGCTATCAAATCCCTGAGGGGCAGGGTGGCCACATGAAAGAGGGATTAGAGTTGGTCTGTTTGAGTCCAAAATATACTAATAGAGACAAGGTGTAAGCAAAGAGGCTAATGTAGGCCTGATGTCAAGAAAATCTTCCTACTAATTAGAGCTGTTTAAAAAGAGGAATGGGCTGCTGCCACAAGAAACGTTGAGTTCTCCATCACAGGAGGTTTTTCAAAGAGACTGGAAGACTACTCACTGTGTATATTGTAGTTGGGATTCATTTTTGGTGATGAGTTACACTAGGTGTGAGCTAAGGCTTCTCACAACAATAAAATCTCGTAATTTCAAGATTCTAAGCCTGAGTAGGAGGAAAATGTGCTGTACAGTAGCTAAAAAGTAATGAAACTAATGTCATCATTTGACTGGCAAACTATTTCTAAAGACAATTCCTATAATTACTTTTTCCCCAGGTTCAGGGATACAGTATGTACACTGACAGTTAAAGCAACGTGACTTCCAGCAGCTACAAAATCAGTTTAAATCACATGAGGTTTCTCAACATAAGACAGTTAGGAAGTATGTAAATAAATATGCATCAGGAACTATCACTGTAGAACTTAAGGTGGAAAGAGATTCTAATAGACACCTATTTGTATCTAAGCCCCTCCCCAAAATCCCTATCCTCAAAACTTGATTATTCAATCTTTGTTTAAAACTCCCCAGTGAGGTAAACCACTACCCTCCTGAGGCAGCTCATTCCACTTTAAGACACCTCTGATTGTTAGGAAATTGTTCATGAGCCCAAGCCTGAGTTTGCCTGCTCAGCAATGTCTAAGAAAATTACTACTAGTTCTTCCATCTGCCATCGGAACCAAATTAATCTCTCTTACAGGATAAGTGACACAAAGCCTTCAAAAAAAACTTGCCTTTCCTGAGTATTTTCTTACTCAATCTCAGTTCATTCAACCAATCTTCATATGGAAAACATTTAAATCTGGAAGAAATCTGAGGGATCATCTAGTCCAATCCCTTCATTTTAAAGATGAGGAAACCCAAGTCTACAACATCATACCAGTAGTAAATGGAAGACCTGGGATTTGAACCCAAGTCCTTCGACTTTAAATCTAGCATGAGTCAAGGTCCTTAATCATTATGGTCATCGTTCTCTGGATATTTTCCACCTTCCAGAACCGAACACCATATTCCAGATGAGATTTGACCATACCAAAGCAGAAAGGAAAGAAGAAAACAAACATTTATTAAGTGTCTTCTACACACCAGATACAGTGTGCCCATTAATCTGACTTAATCCTCACAATGACCCTATTTCAGAGCTGAGGAAAATGAAGCAGACCTGAAGTGACTTGTCTAGGGTCATAGGGTCCCATATCTGGGACACAGGTTTGAATTCAGGTCTTCCTAATTCCAGGCCCAGCACTCTATTCACTATACTACAAACTATACTTCTCTTAATGCAACCCCAAATCTTAATTTTTTCACTGCTGTATCAGTATATTAATACTGAATCTACAGACTACATTTTATTTGGTTTTTTTTTTGTTTGTTTGTTTTTTGCTTTTTGGAGGGCAGTTGGGGTTAAGTGACTTGCCCAGGATCACACGGCTAGTTTTTTGTGTTAAGTGACTGAGGCCGGATTTGAACTCAGGTACTCCTGACTCCAGGGCCGGTGCTCTATTCACTGCGCCACCTAGCCGCCCCTATACAGACTACATTTTAAAATATTGTATGTTTGAGATAAAACATCAGATCTTATTTTTTTCTGTTTAAACATGCTGCCTTCATCTTATGCTTAAGATCTTAGGCAACTTTTAAAAAATTATTTATTTATTTTTTTGTGCTCAAGCCTAAGACTTTCCTTATTAAATTTCAAAGGCAACTTTAGGAGACACAGAACTGGCCTTGAAGCCAAAGACTTAGGTTCCAATTCTATCTCTGATACATACTGGCTATATGACCCTGGGCAAGTCATTTAACACCTCAATGCTATGTTGGTAGAAGTTTCCTTATATTCAGAAATTCTGTATGTCAATGTAAAGTCAAGTGCAGTTATCTATCAAATTTCATCTCATTAATTTCAACCTAATGTTCAAGGCCAGAGGTGTCAAACTTGCTGCAGGTGGTAAGTGGCCTGCAAAAGTACTAATTATAGTCTAAACCAGATTAAAATGTAATCAGGGAATGTTTAAGAAAATGAATAAAAATAAAAGTAACAAAGATAACATTAATTTGGGGTTTTCTAAGTCAAGATGTGGTCCCCAGGGATCTGTTTCTATTTGAGTTTGGTTGTAGATTGGGTGGAAGTATATTTTAAAAATCTCCCTTTTAGGCGCAGCTAGGTGGTGCAGTGAACAGAGCAATGGCCTGGAGTCAGGAGCACCTGAGTTCAAACTGAGCCTCAGACACTTAACACAAAAACTAGCTATGTGACCTTGGGCAAGTCAATTAACCCCAAGTGCCCTCCAAAAAGCAAAAAGAGAAAAATAAATAAAAAATTAAAATCTCCCTTTTAGTTTCTCTAAGAATATAGAAATTAATATTTTCCTCTAAAGTCCTTTCCAGGTTTCTAGAAAAAGACCTTTACAAAGCTCATGATGGGAAAATGGCAATTTTTTTTTACAGCAAATTTCTCTGATAAAGGTCTCATCTCTCAAATATATAGAGAACTGAATCAAATTTATAAAAACACAAGTGATTCCCCAATTGATAAATGGTCAAAGGACATGAACAAGCAGTTTCCAAAAGAAATCAAAGCTATCTGGAGGAATATGAAAAAAATGCTCTAAATCCCCATAGAGAAATAGAAATTAAAACAACTCTGAGGTACCACTTCATACTTATCAAATTGGCTAACATGACAGAAAAGGAAAATGACATGTTAGAGAGGATATGGAAAAATTGGGGCACTAATGCACTCTTAGTGGAGTTGTGAACTGATCCAACCATTCTGGAGAGCAATTTGAAACTATACCCACAAGGCTATACAACCAAACATACGTTTTGATCCAGCAACTACCAACACTCTGTATCCTAGAGAGATCAAAGAAAAAGGAAAAGGAGCTATATGTACAAAAATATTTATTGTAGCTCTTTTTGCGGTGGTCAAGAATTGGAAATCAAGGGAATGTTCATCAGTTGGGGAATGGCTGAACAAGTGATAGTGTATGATTATGATGGAACACTAGTAAGCTATAAGAAATGAAGAACTGATGAGCAAGATGGTTTAGAAAGATGTAGGAAGATTTTTGTAAACTGGGGCAAAATAAAATGGGCAAAACCAGGAAGATGTACATAGTAAAAGGAATATTATATGATTATCAACTATGAAAAACTTATTATTTTATAAAATGCAAAATCGATAATCTTGACTACATCAAATTGAAAAGTTTCTGTACAAACAAGGCCAATGTAACCAAGATTAAGAGAGAAGTGGGAAATTGGGAAAGAATATTTACAACTAATGTCTCTGATAAAGGCCTCATTTCTAAA
>CM053593.1:102208871-102264347 GCA_028646575.1 Pseudocheirus occidentalis | reverse complement strand
ACATCAGGGCAATTTTCTTTGAGGATTTCTTGAAGGATGCTTTCCAAGTTCTTTTATTGTCCACGTGTTTCAGGTAGACCAATAATTTTCAAATTGTCTCTCCTGGATCTATTTTCCAGGTCAGTGGCTTTTACAAGGAGATACTTCACATTGCTTTCTATTTTTTCATTTCTTTGTAACAGTTTAATACTGTCTTGGTTTCTCATAAAGTCATGGATGTTTACGGTGGCAGTGTGGGAGCTGCGGGACCTTGCTGCTTCTACGCCGCCATCTGGGCTCCGCTGAGTAGCTTTACCTAGATCAATAATTTTCAAATTGTTTCTCCTGGATCTATTTTCCAGGTCAGTGGTTTTTTCAAGGAGATATTTCACACTGCTTTCTATTTTTTCATTTCTTTGTAACTGTTTAATAGTATCTTGGTTTCTCATAAAGTCATTAGCTTCTACTTGCTCCACTCTAATTCTGAAGGAATTACTCTCTTCAGAATGCTTCTGAGATTCTTTTTCCATCTGGGAAATTTGACTTTGTAAGGCATTCTTTTCCTCATTGGCTTTCTGGGCCTCTTTGGCCATTTGAGTTAATCTATTTTTTAAAGTGTTGTTTTCTTCAGTCAGGCTGTTGACCCTCTTTTCATGATTTTCTCGCATCATTCTCATTTCTCTTCCCAATTTTTCCTCCACTTCTCTAATTTGGTTTTAAAGTCCTTTTTCAGTCGATCTATTGCCTTTAAGACATTCTTCAAGTGTCTTGGAAGCATTTGGTGTGGGAGTTCCGTGTTGTCTTCCTCCCGTTCCATGCTTTGATCCTTTTTGTCCACAAAATAGGATTCTAGAGTTTTATTGCTGTTCTTATTTTGCTTCCTTTTTCTCATGTTGGCCAGTCAATTAATTGGTTGGTTTTTTTTTTAACCTTTGTGGAATTCTGCTTCCAGGGGGAAAAGCTCTGTCCCACATCGCTGGGGTTTTACCAGCTGCCGGAGCTATTAGGGGGGTGTTGCAGCCCCCCCTCCAGCTTTGGCTTGCTGAGAGCGCATCCCAGGACCACCACCCAATACTATGATCTGGATCCAGGGCGCTCAACGCAAGAGCACTTGGCCCTGATCAACTGACTCAGCCCCACTGTGGGGGCTGCAGGCCAGGGGCTCTGAAGCAGCTCGGTGGGGGCATCCGCTGGTTACAGCAGTTCCTTCTGCCCTTCCCACACTGCTTCTTTGCCCTGGGGGCAGGTTGGCTGAACTGCTTTTCCTCCCCCAAATTAAGTTTCAAAGTTCCACTTTCGCTGACCTTCTGTAATCCTGGCTTGCTAGATGTGAAAATCCCTCCAGGTTCTGTAGTTCTGTTCCCCAGGGTTGACTCACGCTGCGGCTTGGGAGGCTCGGCTCCTCCTGACCACCCTGAGGCCTGGCCGCGGTTTCGGGCTCGGCTGATCTCCGCTCCCATCCTGCCTGCCTGGGAGATGAACCCCTGCTGCTGAGCTGCCTTTCTCTAGTCCTTGTTTTTCACGCCTTGATAGAAGTGGAGTTGTTCAGGTGTTGTAGATCTTCTGTCTTGTAGACTGGCTGTGGCTCGGCTCGGCTCCTCCGGCCACCCTGAAGCCTGGCTGAATTTCTGTTTCAGGCTGGGCTGGCCTCGGCTCCCAGCCTGCCGTGGTGAGCGACCTCTTGCCGAGCTGCCTTCAGCGAGAGATGTGTTTTCTCTATTTTTGTGTTTGAGAGTCCTAGACTTTGTTGAGAGTCATATTTTATGGGTATGTGGGAGCTGAGAAAACTTGCTGTTTCCATGCTGCCATCTTGGCTCCGCCTGTTTAATAGTATCTTGATTTCTCATAAATTCATTTGCTTCCATTTACTCCATTCTAATTCTAAAGGAATTATTCTCTTCAGAGAGCTTTTGATATTCTTTTTCCATTTGGCAAATTCAACTTTTTAAGCATTCTTCTCCTCATTGGCTTTTTGGGCCTCTTTTGCCATTTGAGTTAATCTATGTTTTAAGGTGTTATTTTCTTCAGTTAGGTTGTTGACTCTCTTTTCATGATTTTCTTGCATCATTCTCATTTCTCTTACCAATTTTCCCTCCACTTCTCTTACTTGGTTTTCAAAATCTTTCTTAAGCTCATCTATGGCTTGCAGGCAGTCTACATGTTTCTTGGAAGCTTTTGGTATGGGAGTCCTGACTGTGTTGTCTTCCTCCCATTCCATACTTTGATTCTTTTTGTCCCCCAAAAAGGATTCTAGATTTCGATTGCTGGTCTTACTTTGACTGCTGTTCTTACTTTGCTTCCTTTGCCTGCTCATGTTGCCAGTGAATTACTTGATTTTTTAGCTCTGTGGAACTCTGCTTCCAGAGGGAAAAGCCCTGTCCCAAATCGCTGAGGTTTCCCACATCTGCTGGAGCTATTGGGAGGCCACCTTTTTTTGCAGCCAGCACCAGCTTTGGCTGACTGAAAGTGCACCCCAGGCCCACCACCCAAGACCATGGTCTGGATCCAGGCCACTCAACACAAGAGCACTTAGCCTCTGAATGATTGCTTGGCCCCTCCTCAAGTCTGCAAGCTGGGAGCTCAGAAGCAGCCACATATAGGTGGTGACACTGCAGCTTCTGCTGCTTTCTTGCCCTGGAGGCAGTTTGGCCGGACTGCTTTCCTCCCCCAGATTTAGCTGCATTCCACTGACCTTTCATTGAGTCCTTGTTTCTTATGGCTTGATAATTCTGGAAACTGCTACACAGCTGCCCCTGATGCACTCTCCTGAAGGCTCCAGCTGCAGCTCATCCTGGATGCCCTGGGACCAATCTGTGGTTTCAGGCTGGGCTGGTTTGGGCTCACAGTGTGCTATGATGAGCCCTTCCTGCCCAGCTGCCTTCAGTGGGAGATGTGTTTTTCTGTTGTGAGTTTTGGAACCCTAAAATTTGTTTAGTGTTATATGGGTATTTGAAATGGCCCGTGGGAGCTGCGGAACCTTGTTGCTTCTACACCGCCATCTTGGCATCCGCTTCACTGCTTTGTAGATCTTAAATCTGATACTGTCTGACGTTATGCTGATAATATGTTCCCCATCAGCCTCGTAGGAATGGTTCTTTTGTCCAATGATACGTAAAGGATAGCTAGGAAGAAGAACTAGCTTTAGGGATGGTCTTCCCTTGGCCTCTCCCCTAAAATTCCTCATTCATACCACCTGGATAAATGGGGAGTCACCAATTTCAAGCCTTTCAACTTCCATTTCAATGAATGGAAGTCTACCAGGTCTCACAGTTATGATTTGCTGATATACTTTAAGGCCATCTGGGCTTTTCCTGGTACCCTGCAGAGGTATTTTGTGGTTTGTTTTTTCTTTTAATTTGCATCCCCAATGTTTAATACAATACTTTCCACACAATAAGCAGTTATTAACTATCTCTTCCCTTATTCAATTCAATAAACACGAATTATGAAACTCCTACATGTAAGGTACCATTTAAGGCACTGGAGATAAAAAGATAAAAATACTTTCCTTTCAAGAAGCATACATTTCAGTAAGAGGACACAATGTGTACACATATAAATATAAGATAATTTGAAAAGAAAGTACTAAGAAAGATGCAATAAGAGTATTAATGCATGCTGTCTTGAGAAAATCCATTATTTTAAAACCCAAATTTGTCAAACATATAAATTAGCGCAGAACTATACACATACACACACTTAAGGGAATGTCTAATTTTATTAAGGTTTTTCTGAAGGATTTCCTCTATTAGAGTTAAATACGTGTTTATTGAATATAAACAAAGAATCATTAATGATACTTGGACACAGAGAAACAAGATTCAGAAGGCACCTAGAGAACACCTAGTATATATGGTAGTTAAAAAGCATCCCATCTTCAACATCCCTAATAAATATTTGGTCACCAAGTCTCCTTTAAAAGACATCTAATGAATGGGAAATACCTCTTGACATAGCTCCTTCCATTCTATGATTCAACGAAAGCAATGATTTAGCAATTAATGCTAGAAAAATCTTGCTTCTTAAGAAGGCAACTCCCCCTTCGGACCCCCCACTACCCCAAATGATGCATATTTGGGTTATCCCCCAAATTCAGGATACCATTTCGGTGCTGACTCCACTGAAGTTGAGGCCATCCAAAAGGAGGGTCCAAAATTCCCTTTCTCCACTCCATAAAATTTTTCAGAATCACTACCTTTCTTACTTGTGTCATTTCTTGCTAAGTCTATTCCTCTTATCTTTGCCCTTGATCTTATCCCCTACTCCATCTTCTCCAGCAATCAAACCCTCTATTGAAATGCTTCAAAATGACTCTTCTCAAAGTCTATTCTTCACGTGTTTACAAACACGTTCTGTTGAATCAAATTTCTTTCCTTCAGAGAAAATAACAATTCTTCTATTCTATTTAGCTAATATTCCATCTTTTCTCTCCCTTTCATGTCCAAACTTCTTGAAATGAGTTAATTATGCCTAATCCATCACTTCTTCACAACTCACGCCTCCATAAAACTGATGAGGACAACAAGGTACACCAGAAGGCAGAAGTCAATAATATGTTGCTTTCAACAAACACATCTGAAACATAAGGACTCAGAGTTACAAGGGATAAAGAAATATCTATTATATTTCAGCTGAAATTAAGAAGGGATAATAATCATGATTTCAGACAACAAACAGGAAAACTATATTTTATCGAAAGATACCATATAATGTTTTGTGTAACTAAACATGCACAATCTATATCAAATTGCTTACTATCTCAGGAAGGGGAGAGGTGAGGGATGGAGTGAGAAAATCTGGAACATAATTTTTAAAAAAACAAATGTTAAAAATTGTCTTTACATGTAACTGGAAGAAAAAAATCTTTAAAAGTTCCCATATGAAAATGAGTATAAATATTATGCACTGCTATTAATATATGCACTATATGGAATAGCATATAAATACTTAGAGGAAAAATTTAATGAGTTATAGGGAGAAATACACAGTAAAAATGTAACAATGGGTAGAGGACATCAATGTACTCCTTTCAGTCATAGAGATATCTAACCTCTTGCCCATGACACTTTTTATTTTCCATTCTAACCCTTACAAATTGGATTAGGACAACTAAATTAAACTTTACAAAGTGCCTTCTAAGTCATATTTAATTCATTTTAATCCCCTCACCCTTAAAAAAGCGGGGGGGGAGGTAATTCCGTTTCCCTTTCTCTCTAATTTTATTTAAAAGTGACTTTAAAATCAGTATGGTATAGGTGAAAAAACAGTTGGGCGCAAGGCCACATCTGATTTTTTTCATTTGAGCTTTGACAATTCCTTACTAATTATCTAGAAGAGAGACAGTGACTACCTTGGAATTAAGAAACCAAGGTTTGGATTTTGGCTCTGATAGGAACTATTTGATAAAGTGTAAATAACAATCGCTGAAACTTCTATGGAAAAAATGAGGATATTTATACTACTAACCTCACAAAGCTGTTACAAAGTGCTTGAAATACTTTAATAATGCTGTATACAACTTATTTGATTCACTTTTTTCATCTGTATTACAGTGACAAATGTATAGGTAAGCTCCCTGAGTTACGAAGAAAACACTACATTAATCTTACAGACACATGCATAGGTAGTTTGGGGGCAGTATCAAAACACCACCTACTTAATAAATTTTGTTTATGCTAACGGACTATCCAGGTTCTTAGTCTATTATGAGAAATAAAGATTTATCAGTTAAGTCTGGCCTCACAGAATTGTAACATGCTGTATTTCCTCTATTCTGTACCATTAGATAAGATCATACTTAAGTGTAATGTAATACCAAAAGTTTTGGCTGACTTCTATTCTAAAGGAATCTAGAAGAAACTGGACATCAATATATAGCCACGTCCCAAACCAATGTGGTTAATTACATTGACAAAAAGGGAACAAAAATACTTCTTTAGATAAAACATTATAGGGGACAGTTAATAATAGAAACAATTTTATAAGGAGGAAATATATTTGGTATAAGTGGAAAGAAATAGTGTTCAGGTATCTAAGTGAACCAGCAGAGAGTATAACCAAGGCAATGAAAGGCCAAAAGACAGCAAAGACCAAACTGAAATGGTTGGAAATGGGGAGTTCTGACCCATAGGGACTGAAATGAATGCAAAAATTAGGGCAGCCCTGAGAAGATAGTGGTATCTGTGAAGGAATAAGACTGAAATAAATAGAAAATCTCAGTAGACAGGGTCAGAACTAAAGGGAACAGGTGTTAGGAAAGTCCTAGGCAAAGGGAGGATGGGGTAAATGCTGAATGGAGCCAAGCAAGACCCTTAAGTCCTAAAAGGCCTGGGGGAATGCCTATGCAGGTTTTTTAAGGTAGGAGTTTGCTTAAAATGAACCAATATGCAACAGGACAGTGATGTTCTCAGGAAACTTCACGCAAAGTATGACCATGTTTCTTTAATAAACATGTTTTCTTTGATCAGTTGTAGTTTTCATGTCATCAATTCTTCTCAATGATGTTTGTTTATTGTTACTGGGAATCCAGGTACTGTTTGTTGCTTCATTAAAGATTTGGGGCTGGGGGATAGCATAATGTAAAAAGTAGAAAGAGCTAAAATGGTAGAACAGAAGGAAGCAACGCAACTGGGCTTCAGTCCACAACTCTCCCAAACAGATCTATGAAATGCACCAGATCAAATCCTGATGAAGAAATTCAGAAAACATCACAGCGAGTCCGCTGGCCCAGGCTGGCAGCCAGAGACAGAGAGGTCTGCAAAAACTAGAAAGATAACAGAGGCAGAAGGACCTGACCAACAGAGAACTTGAGATGCTTGGAAAAGGCTGGAAACCAGAACAAAAGGAGGTCTGAGATACATACTAGGTTACCTCCACCAGACCCATACTCAGGAACTACAATGGTGACAGGTACCAACTGGCAGCTTTGTTGCCTACTATCCAATACTGAGTAGATTCAGGGGAAGAAAAGCAGAACTGTGGTATTGCCTTTCTGAGGTAAGGAGGTCCCAGGCAATGTATCGAAAAAAGGAAGAAGTTCAGAAGCCAAAAGTAGAAGAGGTGTGACTCAGATTCCAAGCTTATAGCAAGATCTCACTTCCAGCATCTAGCCCAGTCAACAGAGGAATGGCGAAGTCAGGAAATACAAACCAAAGGGGGAACCTGCAATTCTGCCACTTTGAACCAGCAGTTTTCCAGCTGGCTGATAAGAGGGGAAGTCTATCTGAACTTGATGAACACACAGACCCAAACCCAAGTGAGGAACTTATAGAACTCAGAGTAGGGGAACAGCAATCAGACTTTGTCCTGAATCAGACTCCTATGGGATTACTAAAAGTTTGCAAGCCCCTAACCTATCCCTGAGATCCAGAAATAACATAATATTCAATAACACACAAAAAAAATAGGAACAGAAACATCCCAGACCTTCCCTCCAAAAGTTCCACAGGGCCTATTCCCTTAACATCAAGTCCAAAATCAGTAAGCGCACTAGAAAAATGGGTAAACAAAAAAAGAACCCTACCATAATGAGCTACTATGGTGGCTATGAGTCTCAAGACAAAAAAACAGAAGAGAATGCCTTTAAAAATATATACAAGAAAAACATACCATGGGCACAAACTCAATTAGAATTCCTGGAAGATATGAAGCAAGAGCTTTGAAAAATGTTCAAAAATATTTTTATAAATGGGATTAGAGTGCTTGAGGGAAAAAACTGGAGAAGTGAGAGTTACGGAAGAAAGCATTAGAAAGGGAATTAGCAGCTTGGCACAAGAAGTTCAAAACCTTTTCCAAGCAATAAACTCTCTGAAATTTAGAAAGGACCAAATAAAAACCCTATACTCCATGAGGCAACAAGAAATATTAAAACAAAGTCAAAATGGAAGAAAATGTCAAGGATCTCAAAGCAAAAACAAATGACTTAGAAAACAGAGCAAAGATAAAAAAGTAACAATCACTGGGCTATCTGAATGAACACTATGACCAAAAAAGGGCCTAGATTTCCTAACTGAAGAAATCTTAAAACTGAAAAGATCCCTTAGACCCATATGACAAAATGGAAACAGAAAAAAATCTACTGGCTACCTCCTGAGAGAAACTCCTGCATGAAAATGTTTATGAACATCATAATCAAAATGCAGAGCGTCTAGGTAAAAGAAAAAAAAAAATTCAAGCAGCCAGAAAGTACTGAGTCACCGTAAAGATCACATATGATTTAGCAGTTGTCATTATTAAGCAGTAGAGAACTTGGAATGTAATATTCTAAAAGGTAAAGGATACAGCTTTATAGCCCAGAATAACTTATCCAGAAAAATTAAGTATAATCCTACAGGGGAGAAAATGGATTTTTAATTAAAAAAGAGGACTTATGAACAGACCAGAGCTGTGGAGAAATTCTGACATTCAAACACAGGAGTGAAGTATAAAAAGATAAATAAATGAAAAGGACTAAATAAACAAGGATAAACTGCTTACATTGAAATATGGAGAGATGATACATGTGTCCCCTTTGACTCCTATCCACATCAGGTTTCACAGAGGGAGTTCAATCCTGTTAGGTCTCAATGATCTCAAGGAAAAAATGAAAAGAAAAAGGAAGAGGAATATGCTAGAGAGGGAAGTGAAAGGAGGGTTAGGGAAAATTATCTCACATAATCAGAGTGAACCAGTAAATATCTATACAAATAAGGAGGTGAGGGAAAGTAGCTGACAGCTGAAAGCTCACTCATCTGAATTAGTCAAAAGAAAGAATTGTTACATGCCTGCATGCATGTACAAAAACATGTACTTAACAGCAAAAGATGAGAAAAAAGAGAAGGAGGTAGGGAGAATGAGAGGAACAGCAGATTAAGGAAGAGAGTGAGTACTAAGCAAAACAAACTCTAAAAATATACAAAAATATTTATAGCTCCTTTTGAAATGGCAAAAGTTGGAAATCTGAGGGAGTGCCCATAAACTGGGAAATGGCTAAATAAGTTATGGTATATCAATGTGATGAAATACTACTGTCCTGAACTATGATCTACAAAATGACTAACCACTATTCCAGAGGATTCATGAGGAAATATCTTGAGAGAGATAAGTGAAGGATTCAAGAGTGGAGACTGAGACACTTTCTCCTGCTCTCAATTGGGGGAAGGCTGGGAGGGTACACAGTTTGATCTGGATTGATTAAAACAAAAAAAAAATTTTTTTTAAAGAAAAAGTGTAAAGTGAACTGGCTCTAGAATCATAGCACCAGGGTTCAGATCCTGCCTCTGATGATTATTTCCTGTGTGACTTGATGGTGGCTTTAAAACCTTAATACATTTCTAGAAAGTCCTGCAGTTAGAAATAATGTACTGGTGTTAGCTTGCACTCAAATCAGGTAATTTAGATCTCTAAAGAAAGAGCAAATAAGGCAAATTTAGACAAGAAAATATTGTTTGGTTGATCAAGACATAAGACTAAAAATACTAGAACGTTAGGAAAAATGAATTAAAGAAACACAATGTACATTTTTCAGCTCCTTAAAGTGGTAAACCATTAATGACAAGACCTAATCAGCAGGTTTTAACATATACCATATCTTCATTTAATTCCTAATTACCAAGGAAGTATATTTCGTCAAATGATAAAAATTAAACTCTGAGAGCACCAAAAAGTAAACACATTTCCCTTACTGTCACAAAAATAAGAATCACAGTATCTCAAAGTTGGGAGATGACAGAAGCTAAAAAAAGCCCCACCTGAATAGAAATCCTTTCTACAACATGCCTGAGAAATCTGTCTCATCACTACCTCAATGAGGCACTAGGTGGCATAGTGGATACAACTCCAGACTTGGAGTAAAGAAGATCTGAATTCAAATGCTACTTTAGACACTTATTAGTTATGTGACCCTGGCCAAGTCACTTAACCTCTGCCTCAGTTTCCTCAACTATAAAATGGGGGTAAAAATAGTACGTACCACCCAGAACTGCTGAGGATCAAAAGAGATATTTGTAAAGTGTTTAGCACACTGCCTGGCACACAGGAGATATTCTTTGTTTGGTTCTTATCTTTTCTTATCTTTTCTATCCTCTCCCTCCTCAAATCAACTGTACATAGATCTCTTTGAATAATATTCAGCTATAAAATTTAGCATAATGGAAAGAGTGTCAGATTTTGATCAAGAGGTCCCATTCTAAAACCTAGTTCTGCTATTCATTTCCCTCCATGACCAATTTGTTTATTTTTAAACTAGGGCCCATATTATTAAATCAATTTATTAAAAGGCTGAAGGGGCTGTGGGAAGAAAGGCACACTAATATACTGCTGGTGGAGCTGTCTAGTGGTTCAATCACTCTGAATATCAGTTTGAAATTGTTAAAAAAAAATTAACTAAAATTGTTCATATGCTTTGATGTAGTGATCCCTCTATTGAGCACATACTCTAAGCAAGTAAAATAACAGATTCAATATATATTAAAATATTTATAACAACTCTGTGGAAGAAAAGAACTATAGTATCATCTATCAGGTAACAGGTGAAATACTATGGTTATATAAATGTACAGAAATATTCTTGTGAAATAAGAAATAATGAAGTGAATGAGAAACAGAGAAATGTGGGCAGTGAAAAAAACAGAACCAAAAGAACAATACACATAATGACTTGCATAATGAAAATTAAAAGCTCAAACAAAAGGAAGGAATGAATGAAAATGTATTTACTAAGTACTTACTACGTGCAAATCACTGTGCTCAACTCCGACAATAAATATTCTAATAGGTGGAAATAAGACAGAGGAGATTTCAGCCATAAGGCAGGCGAAAAGGCCCAGTAGCTCATAGGGGTATAGTGGCAGGGCAGAGAGTAATGCATTTTCTATAATGCTATTTCCATTTGAAAAAAAAAAATGACCCCTTTTGACAATGAACTATTTAATGTCTAGAACTTTTGACAGTAAGAACTTTCTTTTCTGGTCTCTAGAAGCTATAGTTGATAAGGAGACTGAAGATGCAGTACCTGAAGAAACAGTTGGGAGGCTACATCTCCACAAAGGTCACTTGTCTAGCTTCCAAACCATGTTGGAAGTAGGGTGCAGTCTGAGGCTCCTAGTATTTAGCAAAGAGTCATTAGCAGTTGTGGGTGGTGCCAGGGATGGTGGACCTCTTCCTTTTGATGATGACTGTAAGAGCGAGACTGCTAAGAAGGCTGGTAGTCTGTAAATACTCATTCCTAGAATTGAGGACACAGGGTTCTGGGTATCTATACTAGGATGTAAGTGGAGGCTGTAGTTTGAGCTGGTGGCAACAGCTTAGTCTAGTTGCTGTATTTTTGTAAATTGTTGCACTGTACTGTACAACTTTATAAAGAGAACTTTATGAAAAACCCTTTGAGAAGCTTATGGTATAATGCATTTTGGAAAGACTTTCCTGTGTTTAATGAAGAGAACTAAGGGAAGTGAATAGTTCTGAGGAGATATAGTAAGATATTTTATCATTATCTGATGACTTCAGCATGAGTCCTCAATAGGTAAAGAGCAATCAAGCAAGCAACTATTAATATTTTGAGAGTTCAAAGTTGACTGATGGTTAACACTGGTCACTCAAAATGCAAAGAATATTTTAAATAAAAAAATAATTGTGTATCTATAGAGATATATACATATACACACATAATCTATGTTTACTATCAATAATAACATATAGTGGGTAATTTTAATATGCTGGAGTCATTTCTTTAGTCCTTTAATATTTTGTGGTTACTTAGATGTAAGCACAATGGAAAACTTGGATAAAAGTATCATAAACTATTACAATTTCATAAGTTTAAATAAAACAAAGAAATAAGCACAAAAAGAGAAGCCAAAAGCCTAGAAAACACCTTGGCCTTGACAAATCTGTCATCCAAGATCAACAATGGTTTTGAAAACAAATTTATCTAAAAAACATCATGGACAAGTATGCTAGAAGATAATGAGTAGTATCTCATTTCAAGAAGTGATGGTGAGAGCTTGTCCTAAGTAGAATATCCTTCTTTAGGATGCAATTTTCCTTCACTGCTGGTCTTCAAACTGAGGCTTGATGACCGCCTGCCAGGAAGGCTGAAGGTGGGATTACTGTTAAGACTCATTGGTCTAGATCAAGGGTCAGCAAACTATAGCCCAAGGGCCAAATGTGACCTGCCAGGTAATGATTTTTACATTTTTAAATACAATAAATGTATTTTTTTATTAACCTAAAAGCCATTCTTTGTTCACTGGACTCAATCAACCCCTGGTCTAGATAATATATGAGGCCCCTTTCAATGCTGAGATCCTCTAATCATGAACCCAATCAGGCCCAGATAATCCCAGTTACATTTAAGGATGATACTAGAAGGGCAATAAACAAATGAAAAATGGAAAATGGAAAACATCTGTCAAGATATACAATAAAGCATTTTTTTCCAATAATGATTTAAAGTCAAACTTTTAATCTTTAGATTTAGGATAATTTCAGTGTTTTTCTGACTTTATTTACTTTATTTATTTACTTTAACCCTTAGTTTCTTGTTCCCAAAACAGTTTATAAATTCTAAATCCATGCCCATCAACTTAGTAACATTTCAAAATTGACAATTTTTTATGTAAATCTTTTCGATTGTTTCAAAAGATGAATGGCATTCCACACCCTCCACCATGCCCAAATGCTTAAAAATACAGTTCTTATTTATGAATATCAAATGGAACAAAATAAAACTCTCCCAAAACATTTTCTTTAAGATTAGCCTTATGACAATTTAACTACAGACACCAACGAAAAATTATTTCCTATTTTACACCGTGTTTGCAACTTTATGCATGAGAAAATGAAGTCATTATCAATTAGTCATTATCAATCACTGGATCAAAGACTTAAGAATGTGAAGAGATCCTAGAAGCTATCTAGTTCCTTCCTCTCATTTAACTGAGGCCAAACGTTAAATTATTTGCCCAGAATCACATGATTAGCAACCAATTTTCCATGTTCAAATCAAAAATTTGCCCAACATGTATCTCACTTATTCCTTCTGATACATAACTTACCAATATCTGAAAGTTAAAAGGAAAACATCCATATTCTAATGGACAGCTACTGCTCTTCCAAATGGTACTTTCATTACAATTCTATTTACAATCTTGATCCACTATCTATTTTATGATAATTCACAAAAGCTCACATAAATCTACTGTTAATTCCATCAAAATCATTTATATTACTCTAAAAATTTTTGTGGGTACTTGGAGAAAAAATTTCAAGAAACTTTTTTGTTCTCAAAACATTTCTATGGAGATAACACATTGATATTCCATTATTACAAAGAAAGGTATTATAGAAGCAGAGTTAAGACATTTACAGACATGACTCACTTTAGGAACTACAACTTGTTCTGATATCAAGCTTAATACATTTTCCAACTGCCTCTGAGTAACAAAACATACCAGATGCTTCCTTTACAAAAACCAATATACTTTTAGTGAATATCACTTTTAAAAAGTTAATGCTCTGTATTTTTTCTGCCACTAAAGGCTTTTTTTGATACAAATTTATGATAACATTGTAAAAATATCTTCATATAGTAGTACGTAAAAGAAACACACACAAACATACAAAAAAATTCAGAACGTATTATTATCCCAGTCTCAGGAGAATTAAGAAATACGTCGATAAACAGCTAATTTTATGAAATAAAAAGGTTTTGGTACATACCCAGAAAAGTAATTACTCCCCTCTGGATCCCAAAAATTTGCAAAGGGTCTCTGATTTCAAATGAAACAAGCAAATATTTAATAGAAACTCTTCCTTTTGTTGCTGTAGCATGTATAATAAAGTAAAACTGAATAGACCAAAAGCAAATATATTACACAAATACATATGACCTAACACCCAGGAACACATTCATAAAGAGTAGATGTGTTCCCTCACAGATAAAAACTCAAAGGATATGAAAAAAGTTCTCAACTATTAACAACCATATAAAAGAATCCTCAAAGTTACTAATAAGAGAAATGCACATCACCACAAGTATGCAGTTTTACCTCAGAAAATATGCAAGACAAGACAGGAATAATACATGTTGGAGGCTGTAGAAAAAGAGGCACAATAATGCACTGTTGATGAAACTGTAAATTGGTCCAAATATTTTGAATAGCAATTTGGGGTTATGCAAAGAAAGGAACTAAAATGTCCCTACCCTATAATCCAAAGAATCTAATGTTAGATATATACACCAAAAATAACAAAAAAGTCCCCATATACATCAAAATACTTATGGCAGTACTTTTTATAGCAACAAAGAACTAGGAATAAAGTAGCTGGTAGATACCCAAAGATGCTGGAATAGCTAAATAAATTGTGGTACACTAATATATTGTAATGATTATTACAATGACTAAAAAGAAGTATGGAATGACTCATATGAACTGATGCAAAGTTAACGAATGAATATCAAAACATTTATTAAAAACACTTTCTATGTGCCAAGCACTCTGTTCAGTACTGGAGATAGTAGAAGAAAAAAAATCATACAATCCTTGCTCTCAGAAGGAGGAAATAACACATAACAGAATTCGACTTCAGGGTGGATAAAAAGGTTCAAAAATCCTAAGGATACACAAGTGGGGCAGACGGTAACGTCTGGGGGCATGTCAGGTACCGATGGAAGCTCAGATGGGATTGCTTAAAGGTCTGGGGGCAGAGCAGCAGGGTATACGTGATATCCATGCATGGCAAGGCAATGAATGGTATGGCCTGCATTTCATCCAAACAATGAAGGGTGAACCCCAGCTCATCCAAGCAGAATGGGCAGTCATGTCACTTTTCTTCCCTGGTGCATCATGGTATTTGGGCAGCCCAGGGAGACAAGTGAAAGGCATGGACTGTAACCTTCATCTAGGAGTTTTTAAACTAACCAATCAGAGGACTACCACAGTTGAGTACACCAGTTTTTCTATTGTGAGTTGTATCTGGGTACCATACTTCCCAGACATTTCCTGAAAATTAAAGCACCCTGACCAGCACCACAAGAAAGGTAACCTGTGTGATAAGCAACACATTTCAAAGTATTTCCTCTCAGGGAAACAGCACAGAACAACCTCTCCATGTCATAAATGAATTTAATATGAAAAATGCCTGGGTAATGATAGTTATTATAACATACAATTACAATAGATAATTTTACATTACAAAAGATAATTACATTACATTAGCTATTGTAATAGGGCAAATCTAGAAAATTGTGCATAGTCTGTTATCATTTACTATTTAGAGATGCCCCAGAACAGACATTACAGTATAATGGAAAGAGCACAGGAAACCCAGTCTTTCACAGCTAACCTCAACTGCCTTTTGTGAGCCTCAGGTAGCTTATCTGTAAAATGGGGAGGATCATACTTTCACTATGTACCACAGAGGATTACTGTAAAGAAATTGTTTTACATACTATAAAGCAACAACAGCAGTTCACATTTATAGAATAATTGGAGAAGTGGTCCCAGATTACTCTCTATAAGCCATCCTTTATATTTAATCACCTGTACCATACCCCCCACCCAAAATCTCACTGGAGTTGCAGTCTTCTCATAACAAGTCTCTCATTGTAGCATTTCATTATAAGTAATGGCAGCAGGGAGTTGAAGGTACTGAGGTACTACGCTCCCAGGGGCAAGGTGAGCCGACAAACATTAATGAGGTTTACAAAGAAAAATACAGAAAAATCCTCCAGGGAGCCTTCCTAATGTTGGTTCATTCTCTTTCCTGGACCAAAGTTAAAGATCCGTTTCCTTATATTTATGCATTCTTTTCTTCCTAAAAGTTGCTCTCATCTGTCCTAACCCCTAAATCCAATGTCTGACCACAGTCTCCTAGTTTACCTTTCAATCTCATGGTCCATCTCCCATTCTCCCAACAACCCATCGCCCTATTCCCAAACAGCTTACATTATCATGTTTGACCTGAGATAAAATGGTCAGCTATTTACTGCATACCTTGATAATCTCCCTGCCAAGCTTCATTCCTCTACTCATACACATTTTGCGAGGCTAAAAAGCCAAATTCTTCTCCCTGGGTAACCCCTTATATTCAATGTTTGTATTGCTAAACCACTTCTGAGTGTTGCTGCGGGGGGAAAAAAATGAGTCAATTTTGCCTATGAAAAATTCTTGATATATAACTTCAACTGTACCCTAATTTATTGATGTGATGGACTGACCACTAGATTTGGTGTCAGATAGACCTGGGTTCAAATCCCATGTTAGCCATTTAATAGCTTTGTGACCCTGGTCAAATCATTTAAAGTCTTAGCTTCAGTTTCCTTTTCAATAAAAGGAGAATTTGAACCTATGACCTCTCAAGTCCCTTCCAGTTCTAAATTTATGATCCTATGATCTACAATGCCAAACATCCTTTCCTTCTTCTCTTCTGAATTTTATCAGCTCCTGAAGCTCATTCTTCATACTGACTATGCTAGTTTTCCTTTTTAAATGGGGGTAGAAGCAATAGATGAAATTGGAGTAGGATAAGCACCAATGATTGCACTGGTACAGAGAATTCTTGATGAGGAAACTAACCAAATTAATATTGTGATAATGTCACAAAAATATTGCCTACTTTTTAAATGAGATATTAAAAACAAGTAAAACCAGTGAAAATGAATTTAGTTTCTACTTTATGAGCATTATGTCAGAATAAAAGTATCTGAGGAAGAAATGAGGAGAAAACTGGAGAGAGATGACCCTTAGCACAAGGTCAATATGCCTTCATCTCAATTTTGTCCTGATCCTTGATATCAAATCAAACCATACTATCCCATACCATAAGTGTGATAACTTGGAGAGAGAATATGGGGTAGGTATAATACAAAGCAAACTAAAATGTCCATGGTATGGTAGAACACCAAATACCTTCTAGAGGCAAATCTAAATTTTATATCCTTAAAAAAAAAAAAAAACCCTAAATAAATTATTCTTAAATAAGGGAAAGAAGAAAAGTCAAACATTTAGTAATCCCGTTGCCTTGCTCTCTCCTTTCTGTACAACACCAAATGACTTTTTTTTTTTTACTTCAATAAAAATTATTACTGGCAAATCTTCAGTCTGTTGCAATTTTGAGTAACAAAAGTATAAATTCCCAAATGTGATGTTTATAATTAACACTGACAGTCATTTTACAATAACAATATTAGAGGGCACCTCCATTACATAAACATACAATCTCATTCTTTTGAAATCAAAAAGACTGACAGACTTTAAAAGTTGAGAAATGCTTGCCAAAATTAAGCCAAATGGTAACTTAATCAAGAAACTTTAAAAAACACTTCAACACTGTGCTTGCATTTTGAAATTCCTAAGTGCTCTTTGAGCCACAGAGTGTTTCAGCATGCTCCATCAAAATACAAACAAAAAACACATGACAGTGTCCTGACTGATTAAAGTGCTTCTCGTTGGCATTAGAAAGCACTTAGCTCATAGCAGTGGATTAGTGACCAAAAAACCGTTCCACAACCACCAAGGACATCAAAGTCAAAATATAAATGCAAATATGTATTTAAAATGTACTTTTTAAAAGTACAACTTCTCGGACAGGAACATGTATCCAAAGCATTCATTTTATATAACTTTAAAAGCAAGCTACTGGGGGTCAAATATTTTTTATAATAATCAAAATTAGATGTATTATGCCTTTGTTTCAACAAGCCTGCAGAACTCGGTTTGTAATTTTTAAGATAAATGAATAAAAACTTCTAACACTTTCCCTCTGTCTAACATCTATGAAAATACCTTAATCCATAAACTAACTGATAAACAATACAGGATGACTTATCATCATGATCTCCAAGAACCCAACCCCTTTTATTTTTCTAATCTTAAATGAAATTATTGCCTTAAGATACTAAAAAATGAGGCTCTATTGTGTATCTGCTTCTGTGTGCCCAAATTGAGCAAACTGCATGAAGCTACAATGTTGTCAATTCATTTTTAAAATAAAGAGTAATGAGAAACTAAGTTGCCCAGTCAGATAAATGTCACAGCTACTTCTATACACCTACTTCTGACTGACAGTAGAAAGCTAAATCTCCCTAAAAATTTAGCCAACAAAATGGTATATGAATTATATACTAGAAATTCAAAAAATGCTAGAAATAAGGAATGTCATTCTGTACACTTTCTATTTATCAGTAATAACTGCTAGCATGTGTATCATGAATTTATACTGCTAGGCATAAAAAGCAAGGAGAGGCTTTAAAATTTTGATGCTATAACGTGTATGTTTCATATTCTTCCCTCCTGTCCACTAAGCATGACTTGGAAAATTGTAACTGTTACAGTATTACTAATGACAATAAGGTTTACATTTTCCATTGTTATTTAAGTTCTCATATTTATTACTGCACTAATGCCTTTAGGCCACATGTACTTATTTCTGAGGGCCACGTAAATCTTTATCTGTTACTACAAAAGCATTCACCTTGGAGAACAAACTCTTCTTACCTGTGTGTCTTTTGGATTCTGGCCTGTGGGACTCCTGCTGCTTTTGCTTTCGTCCACTCCTCTGAGAACACTAATGAAATCTTTCTTGGTGACCGTCGACATCAACTTTGCACGTTTTCTCACAGAACCTCCAACTTCTTTCATTTTTTCATCAACATTCTTCTGGTGCTTCCGAACAGCATTGAATAACTGCACCACACCCCTGCAGATTAGGCAATCCCCCCACCCCCCGCACCCCATTCTAATTAAGTAATAATAAAAGGCAATTACAACCAGAAAACTGTTCTTGGGTGTATTTAAAAACAATTTCTAGGTACTATTTTTTTCCAACTCGAAACCTTGTACTTTTAAAAATGAAAATCACTATTATGCTGAATTATGTGGTTTTCAAAGTATAAAAAGTATGCTGGAATTTAACTAGCATGTTAACATTACACTATTCTTCATCAATTTGATGAGTCTTTCCAATACACTATAATTACAACGCTCAGACCTTTGTCAGAAGTGGACATTTCTCATTTAACTAGACATTCTCCTAGCCCCTTGGTAGGAAGATAATGGGAATTCTTGATTGGCCCCAGTAACCAGGGCTTCCCTGAATATGACTGGCAACTGAAATCTTATCAGAAGAACTTCCTCCCTCTGCTGTCTCTAAATGGCTCAACCTTTCTTTCCCCATTCTTTATTCCCCAATCCCAACACCAAAGGTGACTTACAGCAAAAGCATATGGCTAGAGTAAAAATGGTAACCCACAGAAGAGACAGATCAAGAGTTTCTGGAACTTGAATTCTAGCTACCTTTCTGTTTCCTTCTCTAAGTGATGCCAGTGACTAGAAACATGGAGAAACAGACCTTTCTAATTTTGGAGGTTACCTAAAGGATAGTCCTGAGTCTAAAAGCTGGGCATCAGACAACTGGGGGAGGGGGGGAACCCTTTCAGAACAGCACATTTTCCTGCAGAAAAAGTATCATGAAAAGGAGGCTCCTGTAGCTAATGAGCTGCCTTACATGGGCAGGAGATCTGGACTGTAGCAACCTGCAACAAAAAATTAATATAGATTGCTCAGGTAGTGTTGTTTGAAGTAAGTGAGAAATACTTGTTCAGCAGTCCTACAAGGAAGAGTCTTTACTTTCTGCTGGAGAGCTGGAATCAACAAACTATTCAAGTGGTTTATATTTCTGTATGTGTTTATACTGCCCTTTGTGCCCTTTCTGTCTCATATATTTTCTCTGGCTGAGGAAATAAACATCGGTCCGCTCCCAATATGCCTATTGTACCCCGTGTACCTTTATGAGAAAAGAGGCTCTGTCATTCACATATGAGTCATACATCAGCTTTTCTTCAGCGATTTTCCTGAAGAAATCCTGATGAGGCATTAACAAGCAAGAAAAATTAAACCCATTTGGGTCAGGTCTCCAGAATTAAATCTAGCCAATAACCTGAGGGAATGAGGATGGGTAAGCCCAAGTCATGGGGTAAAATCCATTTCCTCATCAGTTTCCTATATACAACTTGTAGATCAAAGGTTTTTAATAGGTATGTGCTGTAGTTTATTTAAGTCAAACATGAATTTCTTCATTGCCTTTTAGGTCATCCCCAATTTTAATCCTTTGGAAGTTGTAGTAATATAAAATTCACAACTTTACAGCATCCTAGGGGACATCTGCTTCAAAAAGATGCATCTTTAAACTTTCAAAGGAATAAATCTGGTTTATAATTTAAAGAGCTTGGTTAAATTTTATTTTAAATGTTTTTCCCCACTTGGGTGTTTTTGTTTCTTTCTTTTTCTGATGGGAATGAAACTTTTAGAAATCATTTCCAAGGATTTTTCTTACTGGTCAATCTATGTCTCATGGAAATGAATTGCCACTGTTCCAAATGGATCACTTCAGTAATTACTTATGTCATCAATTCAATATCCACAGTAAATCTTGTATTCACTCCCTTCTCTCTATCCAACTAGCTACTACTACTCTAGTTTGGGCTCTCATCATCTCTTCTGTACCATTATAAGGTTCCTAATTGGTCTAATGTTACCTCCTTCTCCAATCCATATTCCATACAACTTATAAAGTGATTTTTCATAGCAGAGAGTCAAGTTTGACTATGCCACTCTCTACTTAAAAAATTCTAATGGCTCCCTATTACCTCTAATTCTTGGAATGAACTCCCTCCTCAAAGGTCTCTTCCTTTAAGATACAAGCTCCATCTTCTATATGAAGCTTGTCTGATTCCCCAATCCCCCACTTTGCTCATGCCCTCTCCCTCACACTCTTTCTTATTTAACTACTTTACATATATTTGTATTTATTCTTTTTACATTTATTCTGTCTATACTATACAAGAACTTGTGGTCTCCCCTGCTATAAATGGAAATAGTGGCCTGACCACTTTCTCAACATGGAGGTTCTGTGAAGAATTTATCAAATGGAGAAAGGGGGGGGGGCGGGTCACAAAAATCTTCTAGGGTGAGAAGACTGCTAGGAAAGGGGAGAAATTTGGAGATTCAAGGGCAGAGCAAAATAATTATGTATTATTCCATTTGCGTATGTTATAGTCTACCTAATCCTCTAGCTTCCTTTTTACTCACACATAACATTCTCATTCTCATCTTCATGCCTATGCACAGAGTATCCCCATGCCCAGAGGGCATTTCTTGCTCACCTCTACCTCTCAGAATCCCAAGTTTCCTTCAAAGCTCAACTCCAGCACTACTTTCTGTGTGAGGTCTTTCCTGATCCTTCCAGCTGATAACATCTTCCCTTCCCTTTCAAACTGCCTGGGTATTTACTTGGTTTATATTTAAAACATACATGTTGTCTCTTGTATAGAAAATTAAAGTTCCTAGAGGGCACAGACTACCTTCATTTGTGGTTTGTGGTTTCTCTAGTCTCACAAATAGCTGGTGCTTAATAAATGTTTGTTGGCTAACTGACAGTAAAAAAAAAGCATCACCATTTACAAACAAGGAATGGAGAATAAAAAGGGGGGAGGGGAATCTTTTCCTCAAAAAACAAAAATAAGTACTTCAACAGAACCATGAATGAATGAATGAATGAATGAATGAATGAATGGATGAAAAAGCATCTCATCACTATGGATTCTAGTTCCACTTTAGCACAAATCACAATCCCTCAACAACCCCTTATCTTGTGCCATATCATTCATATCATAATATACATCCTTCCAGGGCTGATTCTAATGCGCCAAAGGATGCACTATGCTTATTTAGAGCATTTCCAGGATATGAGGACAGTCCTAGAGTCCATTCATTTGTTACTCTTGACTCATTATTCATCCATCCATCCATCCTTTTCCTCCATACAACTGGCTCACACCCTTTTCCAGTCATATCTACCCAACAAGGTATTTTGCCTCAGTTTTCATGTACAAGCCACTGTTGGTATCATGTTGTAAACTACTTAAGTTTACCACATGCCTTTTGGTTTCCGAGTGTCTGCAATTCTCAGTCCTTTCCAGATTTAACACGATTCTTTGAGAATTAACAAAGGAAATACATGGGTTAAAAATGGGACTTCTGGAGCAGTAATTAGCCCAAGTTATATGTATTGTCATATTGCTACAGAGGTAGCTAGATGATGTAATGTACAGAGCTCAAGACCTGGAGTCAGGAAGACCTACAATCAAATCTAGCCTTGGAAATGTTTTTAAAATAAAAACAAAAATGAAATCTAGTTTCAGAAATTACTAACTGTGAGACCATGAGCAAGTCACTTAACCTCTCTGCTTCAGTTTCCTAATCTGTAAAATGGTGATAATAATCGCACTTAACTAGTACTATTGAGGATCAAATGTGATATTTGTAAGTGCTTAGTATAGTATTTGCCACATAGTAGATACTTCAAAAATAATGATTTTCTTCTCTTCCTTTCCTCCCCCTTTTTCTTGTCATAAACATAATTCATAACAAGAACTAGTGACTTATAACAACAAAATTGGGATTAACAAAAATAGTTGTCATTTTCCCCAAAATAATGCAAACTAAGCTTCTCCTCCTACTGCTATTCAATTCTTGGCCTAGAAATCTAATAACTTATAGAGCTTAATATACATACTAATGGTTATCCATCCAACCACATAGTATAATCTAGATCATACGTGTTCTTCATCTATATTAAATGATTTCACTATAGCAGCTGTCACATAATCATTTATTAAACAAATGCATGGGAGACACTTTGCTGAGGAGATTCTTTAAGGATGCACCTTGGTTCTATCAAATCAATTTTTGAAAAATAGACATCAAATAAACACAGCAAAACCTCATATTCTCCATGCCTCTTAGCTGTGTGACTGTGCCTGAGGAGGCCTTACTATTCCCTTCTCATGTTTTCATAGAAGATTTCCTTAATGTATGCATAGATCACTTTAAAAGATTTTATAAAGATGAGACACTATGTCTGTCTAAATGAAACTAGACTTGGAGTTGCAACTAAATGGAAAGGCTAATCACAGGTTCTTCTTAGACAGGCAACTGAATTAGCAGAGCCTGGTCAGTAGATACTGATGTCTTCTTTGTCATTTGGGTGATGGGTGAAAGGAAGAAACTACAATTTGTCATCTTTTTTACTCTTAATATTGGCCTTAAGAAATTTAGAAAACCAGGTCCTTAAAACTGGGTCTCCTGAAGAACAGATTTCTTTGGTATATGGTTTTCCCTTTCTAGCCAATCACCTTAAATGTCACTGACCTATTAGATCTGGTACTGAAACAGTAGAATAAAAATGAAGTGGTTGTACTAGTAACACTGATGAAGTAAATGGCAGAGATGTCAGTCAATCTGATGTAATTATTGTCTCTTTCTTACCCTCAATTCGACCATCCTTTCAGTTTCATCCATCTTGTGATGATATCCTAGCAAGGTCTCACCTCAACTTCCTGGCAGACTCATAGTCCCCATAACCCCCCCCCTTTTTTTTTTTTTAACCTTTTTTAGCATGAGAAGATACAATCTGTCCGTCTCCTCTGAAGCATGTTACAAAAAAAAGTTAGTTTCTAAATTTGAAGTGACCTGCCATGTGTTTCTGTTTGGCAAGGAAATGTGTTTGGTAACTAAAATAGTTTTTGAGAACAGCCTCTTTATTGTGGTTTCTGTATGGTATTGTTAAATTTCTCTAAGAAACTGTGATGGCAAACGGTTACCATTTTTGCCTATATCTCAATCATCAACTGACAAATGGTTTAATCAGACTGGGTGCAACATAATCTAATCTTATGAGTTATCGCTATCTCATCTTTATCTTTTATCTCCCTGTTTTGTTACTGATTTTGAATTCTGCTCTAACTAGTAAGTAAGTATACAGACGGCTGATTCTGAAATTACTACTACCTGAGTAACCAGATGTCTCTTGTTATTTTTAGATTTTTAGAAATTTGTTGCTTAGCTCCTCTGAATATTCTTTTTCAAGAAAGTATTCATGATAAAGTATATTTATACTTCTGAGTAGTCTACAAGCTTTTGGACTTTTTCATTTTTTAATCCTAAAAACTGCATTTTTAACACATTTTTTATACCATCCTCCCTTGTCTCCATCTTCACAATGGAGTTACCAAATATCATATTAATGATAACTTAAGTTTGGAGGCTATTACCAAGTTCTTCATATAATTTTTCTACTTAACATTTCACGTATAAGTTAAAATTATATTTATCATGACATCTTTGTTTTTAGTCTTCATAAGCACTGCATGAAAAAAGCAATATGAATAAGACTGAATCAGCAGACTAAGGTTTGATTCATCACTCTGACACGTATTAGGTATGTACCTCAATTATCTGTAAAATGGAGTTAATAATAATTTATTATCTTCCAAGCAGATGTGTTTTAAGAAAAGTCTTTGAAATTTTGCAAATCTAAAAGTGCTGAACTATTAACCCAAGGCAAAAATGACCAAGTAATTATCCCATTAAAAGATATTTCTTTTCAGCTCTAGATGCACAATAAAACCAACTCTGCCAATTGACTTGCCTGCTCAAGGATTAGCCCTTCCATTTAGTCGCAACTTCAAAGCAAGTGTCAATATGGGTGTTCTACACAAAATATGAGTAGAACTCTGGACCTCCTACTAACCTTAAACAAGTTGCTGAATCTGTCTGGGCCTCAGTTTTCTTTAGCTATAAAATGAAGAGCTTGAAACAGATGAAGTCTAAGGTCCCAACCAGTTTTAAAGGGTTCATGAGTAAAGTCACTCTCACTAGTATTAAAATAATCATCATTAAACCCATAATAAAATCAGCGTAGTATGTGCTTGCTATGAACTTAATTCACAGAAAATAGCTGAGTAGTATGAATTTGGTGATCCATTTCAAGAGAAACATGAAAACATGATAAAAGAGAAAGGATCGTTTATACAAGTGAGCACTAAGCAAATTAGACAGTTTTGTCTAAACTATAATGTTTTCATAAGACTTAAGAAATCTTTGGTCAAATCCATAACAGACTTATGTATAAATAATTTGGCTCCTGGTAGTTACTTGTTAAGAGTTAAATCTAATTAGAAACAGGTTACCTGCCCTAGTTTTTATATATCTATTTTAAAAAGCACAAAAACATTTTCTTACCTTGTAGCAATTCTCTGAAGATTTCTCTCTACTTCTTTGTCTTTGACAACATCTGGCTTCACTCTGCACATCATTTCCCACTCCCGCTTCTTATCAAGCTGTGTTATAAATATTGTTATGTGAAAAAACATTAGACATTTTTGAAAGTGTAGCATATTTTGATATGATACTCTGAAAAGGGACAAAGGTAATAAATCACTGTGGCTTAGTTTGTTGCTTGGATTTTAAAAAACTGTGTTATTAGGGGTTCAGCTCACATGGCCTGTGGTTAGCACTCAGCTGTGTCAGACAAAGACCCCAAGTGAGTTTCTGTCAGGGCCTTTGCTTCCTTGGACAGCAGGGGCCTGGAGGACAGCCAGCTTATTCAGTCATGCAAAGCAGAAAAGGGTGTGAGGTAAGTACCCCATATCAACTCAGCAGCCCTATGGATGAGGTAAGAACAGGACAGATATACCTACTGGAGGACTGAGTATGTACATCATTATGAGTATGTACATAAAGGACTTAAGACAGAGTATTTAATCTGTGTCCATGAGTTGCCTTGCTTTAACCCCAATACTTTGACAATTCTATTTTAATATAATTGGTTACCTTTTTTAATCCTACACATTTTATTATATGCCTTTAATAATATTATTCTGAGAAGGGGTCTGTAGCTCTGTAGTCACCAGACTGCCCAAAAGGTTCATAACTTAATAATGGGTAAAAACCCCAGCGTAGACATTCATCAAAATTTAGAATCAGAAAAACTTTACAACTCTGAAAAACTGAAGTGGATCTGTCATTCCTGTCTTGAAAGTCTATGTCAACAATAAAGATCACATCTCTTCAATGCTTGCTCATCCTTGTGAGACCTCTGTCTCCTATAAGTTTACCACAGAGAGGTCCTTCTCTGTTCCAGAGACCTTTACTAATTCTTTCTGACATCACAAGGGTGCCACTGGGAACTTCTGGATGTCCAACTGTCCTGTCTTGCCCTTGCAAGGTGAAAAGTCAATTTTCTCTTCTTATCATACATTTCCCTCATGATATCATTGGTTCTTCTTCTTCAGTACTTATATATACTCACGGACAAGCTCTCTAAGCTGCCCATCCAAATGTATGTCATTATCTAGTCAATAAAATTTCTTTGTCCAGTTCGCCTTTCCTATATGGATAGTGAGGTCCAAATCTTTTGAACTGTTACACATCTCTTTCAGGAAAATTTGCAGCATTCCAATTGATGCAACCAACACAAGACTATTCAAAACGGAGGTATCTGAAAGATTTCACAATCTAAAGCAAAATCCTTTTCAACTAGAACTCTACATTAGATTTTCGTTACAGCATCAAGGTGGCAAACATCTTTGGCAAGTAGATACCTCCCTATAAGCCTGACTTATCTCTGAAGTAATGCACACCTATTCTTCCCAACGCCATCCCAAACACACAGTATCCATCTTAAATGACATATACCAATGACACAACACAATTTAAATGACACAACCAAATTTCAACAATCTGCCTTGATGAAGAGAACAAAGACCTGGATAGGGCAAAAATAAAATGTATTTTACTTTGTACTGTTTGTCAAATGGGTAAACTTAAGATACTTTACATGTGAAATTAAGCCACTCTTCACAAATTAAACTAAGACAAAAACAGAAAGCCCTTTAAGGCTTCTTCACTCTGTCCCAAAACCTTTTAACAATACAAATAGCACACTGCAAAAGAAGGGCTGTCTCTCATCCCTTTAACCTTGAAAACTTTCAAGTTGTTCTCACCCTCAACAGAAATTGAGGTAATGATGGATTCTGGTATAAAACAAAACAAACTACCACAATATTCTTCAGGCAAGAAGAGATTCAGATTCTATTCCCCTCAGCAAGAATGTAAAAGCAAAATTTGCTTAAAAAAAAAAAACAGTGAAGATGACCCCATAGTTACGTCCAACAGAATAATAAATTCAGAGTAGCCTCTATATGAAAGAGTTAAAATTTCTTCCACCACACAGTCTCACTCAAATACAGCAATTGGTATTATAAACATATTATGTCAAAGGGCCTAATCTTTTACCAAAGAAGGGGGGTCCTGAGTGACCCTGTGAACATTCTAATTTTTTTTTTTGTCTTTAAAATATACAAATTTCTTTGGAATAGTCCTTTGTAGTACCATTAAAGGGACTCTTTACATACTTGCATTGCAACTGTGCAAAGCTGTCTTTCCCCAAGTAGCATCTTTTGGAAAATTTAATATTATACATAGTCAATTTTCATCATCAGGTATAAAAGAGTTTTTTAAAAACCTTCATAAAACTATGGTGTATTTGTAATAGCCACCAGAATATAAATTCATGAGTCAATGATCCAGTTTTGGCCTCTGATAAAAGAACTACACTTTTTAAACTTTGACTGGCATTGATGTAATGAAAGGCAGACTCTGTTCAAGTTTATCTAGCAGTGAACAAGTCAACAAAATTGCAAGTCACCTCTGATTTGTGGGACCTCAAAAATTAATCTTACACAGTACATTTTCAAGTCAAGAGAATAACCAACCTGCTATCCCTTAGAATACACAGTATACTCAAAAGGTCATTTCAGAATCAAATTCAGGAAACATATGCACAGCTCAACAAATAACTTATTTATTGCCAGGAACTAAAATTTTAGTTAACCGGTTCACTTTTATGTTTATACGCTTAAAATGGGCAAATGTGAAGTTTCATTGGAGTTTAATTTTTTTAATCTTGAAGGTGTTAAAAAAAAAACCCCAACATGATCAATAAAGTAATTGCATTATGTTCAAAATTGTTTTCACCAAATAAGTAAAAAGCTATGTTAACTGGGTAAACAATGCCAGAAATAATTTGGCACTGATAAGAAATGAAGTAGACGTAATTTAATCTATGAGATAGCTGTAAGACACACCTGTTTTCTTTTCTCCAGTCTCTCTTGTTTTTCTTTCTCTTTTTCTTTTTCCAGCTCTTTGTTTTTGATGAGGATGGTAGGTTTACTTTTAGGAGTTTTTTTGTTAAGAATTTTAGCCATGGCATCTGCCCAGCCTGCATTGGTCCCAACATTAGATTCTGCTGCATTTTCATTTTCTTTGTCATAAGCTATGGTATCATCTTCATTATCACCTTCAATTGCTTCATCAGAAGAAAAATGGTCTTTGGCAACTTCCCAACTTCCTACAGAACCTTAAAAGAGAAAAAAAACATACTAAACACTGATATCCCTACGTGAAGACTCAGGGAACGTAGTCTATTAGGAAAGGCTCTGCAACAGAAGCAGATAGTCTTCAGTTCAAGATCAGAAATCTCTGAGCAGATGTTTTGAAGCTGTCTTATAATGGCTAAAAATAATAAAGCACAACTGGAAATAGTGAGATGATAAATTTGCTAGATGAGAAGACTGTATTTCTGATCAGAGGAGGAAAATATTTTAGAGTAAATACATTTACCAGGTATTACTGAATTTGCTGGTCTGTAATATATTATTCTCACCATGTTTATGAAAATGGAGGTAATTCAGACATTAGACTCTTGAATGTATTACTTTTTACTCTGTAAATGTTATGAAAATTCATTCATTCATTCATGTACCTAACAAACATCAAAGGCTCCATTAAGTTAAAAAAAAATAAATCCTCTTTAGTTCCTGCTTTTTGAGTTTTCAGCTTGGTAGGCATTCGGACACACGCATGCACTGCACGTGCACGCGCACACACACACGCGCACACACACACACACACACACACACACACATGAATGTGTGACAACCACTTAAGGTGAGCATAAAATACTCTTGAGGTCAGATGAGGCAGAAATTGCTTCCAGATGGAAAACATTCTACTTTTGCTTATATTTGCCTAAGGATTTAAGCCTGAAATGAAATCTGTTAAGAGATTGTAAATGGAATCTGGTAACACTGATTAACATCTTGGTCATCATCTCGGAGCTGAAAAGGAGACTGGCATAATGAAAGGTAAGCCAGGTCCCTTTCCAAACCTATGTCACTAGCCAGCTCTTAACACTCTTATCATTCAACATCTCATAACCAACACAATAAGTTTTAGTTTTTCTCCAAAACAGAAAGGACATCTAAAACCCTCCAAAAAAACCTTACTAAAGAAGAATACAAAATGGTACTGTGTATCTCTTTGGAAGTAGCAAAAGGAACAGACAATGATCTTACTCTAAGCTCTGCCACTTACTAGCTATAGCGGTACCTTGACATACAAGTGAACCAACTTACAAGATTTCTGAGATACAAGCTGTCACTTGGTCAATTTTTTGCTTTTAACTGCAAGCCAAAATTTGTGGTACAAGCCAGCTGCTAGTTGGAGCAGCCAACATCAGAACCCAATACCCACCCAGCATCCCACACCTCACTCATTCAGTCCATGTGTTTTACCTTGCTAGTGAAGAAAATTAAGTTACACAAAAGTAAATAGGAGATTGTAACAATTAAGTTCAGGGATAAAATATTGCATTAAGAGGGTAGCAAGTAAGTGACCAAAAGAGCAGGAAACAAAACTCCTCTAACTTCCTCCATCTATCTCCTCCACCCTCCACTCCCATCAGTATCTTCTGTTAGCTCAAGTTGTGTGATATACAAGGTAAATACGTACTTTATAAAACCAGTTCATTTATTTACATTCTCTTTTATTATGTTTTTATACAATATTTGTTATTTATAAATACTTTTTCTTATTTAAAAACTAAAAAAATACTGGGGTGGCATTTTGGGGGCTGGAACAGATTAATGGCATTTCAATTAATTTCAATGGGGAATACTGATTTGATATACAAGCAAATTGTTACGAGCTCAGGGAACAAATTAAACTCGTAAGTCAAGGTACCACTATTTGACTTAAGGCACACTACCTAATCTTTCTGAGATTTTAATTCCTTCATCTGTAAAATGGGAATAGAAAGTAGAAGCAGAAAATGAACCAAAAAAGATAATTTCTAAAGTCCTTTCCAGATCTTTCTATGATTCTGAGTCTGGGCTTCACACCATATACATATATAAAAATCAGCAGCATCTCATTGATCCATATTTTCATCATCAACAACAAAATAGTGATGCAGTATCTAACTGTAACATCTAATTCAAAAGTTAAAGTAGTTTATGTTACAGCTATATAAATGTATTCGTAGTAATTACCGAATGCTAATGGCTAAATATGGACATTACTAGAGAGTAACTAAAATGACAGTAAATCCCATTAACTAAAGATTATTTTTAAGTTCTGAAACAAAAGATATTTATTTATTAACTTTTAAGTATGGAACCTTTTGGCATCATGCCACTCCCAATAAAGTTTTAGTCCTTGCTTAGAAATACTAATAAATCTCACAATACACACTTCAAAACTGCAATGAATCTTTTATTCCATCTACTCCCAAGTTACAGGGAGAAACCTTCTGTACTATACTTACCAATATACTCCTACCAATTCTCCAGAGGATCTAATCAACATTGCTCCAGATCTTTTTACATTTTAAGGACACCACATCTAACTTGAATTGTTCATGTGTAAACTCTCATATTACCTGACCAGCCTACATCCTTTTGCAATTTTTTCCTCACCTAAATCACTTAATACTACTTTTTGCACATGGATCATCATTGAAAATGTACTGAGTGATACATGTCTGCTGTGCATCTCTCCACTGCAATTCTAATTTTTCATTGCTGGTGTTATTCTAAGATCTGTAGCCATACAACCCCACCAAAGGAATATTACTGTTAAAAAGATGGATGTTTTCTTTTTCTCCTACTGGACAGTAACTGGGCATCACTGAAAAGACTGCTCAATTTCCCAAATTCAATCCAGCATACTCCCACCCTTCCTACCATTCAATCTGGGGATCAATTTGCTGTCCAAGTATAAAACCTTTCCCAAAGATTTGTACCTTTGTACTCAATGGACTGACTCTAAAACTGCATTTCATATCCTGGAAAATAAGCAGTTTTTAATTCCATTTAGTTTTTCCCACAGAGATCACTGGACTTATTTCCTTTGTATAATTGCAGATCTCACTGAAGAAGCCCTGAAATATTTTGAGATTTGATGCAATCAATATGAATCACCCTTAAACAGGTACATCCTTAGGACTTTACCCTTACAGAGGATTATGACTGTCAAAGGGAACACTGAACAAGATATTTTATATGACATCAGTTAACACATGTAGGGAATGGACACCTCTATGCTTATTACCTAGGCAGACAATAATCTATCAAAACAGAGTTTGAACATGTTGGGCTCTGTGAGCACCAAACATTCCAATGCATGAATTTGACTACATATCAATCGACAAAAAAGGACCTATTACCGATGTGAGACCCATATCAGAATTAGTTACCTATATCTATTAGTTATCTTACCAGACCATCAACTGGTAAGGATAATGGTCAAGATCAAGTGTGAAAAGCAGGCCCTGAACATCTTCAACTTTACCTTTTCAAATGAAATGAGGGCCCGTCTGGTTTTATTTCATGGGATAAATGGTCCAAAAATTAATTACCTAGAGCAGACATGAGGAACTTGTGGCTTCAAGGTCATATGTGGCCCTTTACATCCTCCAGTACGGCCCTTTGACTGAATCCAAACAAATTTGTTCTGTAAAGTTTGGATTCGTTTAAAGGGCTGAACTTGAAGACCTAGAGGGTCATATGTGGCCTTGAGGCCTCCAGTTCCCCACCCCTGAAGAGGAAAACCTACAGGTGAGAAACCTTTCTATAATGACTCTCAATTCACACAAAATGTGAAATTCAAACACTCTCTTCTCCCTGAGTATTTATGAACATAGTAAACTAAAGGACACACACTGCAGCTTAAGTATAAACATAACTAATTTGCTAATATTTATTTTCCACAAAGAGGATGTTTTCAAAACAAGAAATAATAATTTTTAAAAAAGTAAATAGGTTTTTCCCCTTCTTCTTAAGTAGCAAGGTCAAGTGATCCATTAAGAGATCATGCCCATCATTTAAGGTATATTCTGGTGCCCGAAAGTAAAAAATCCCTGACAAACAGCTTCTGGCTAAATGTTAAAACTACAACACTGACACCTAGTGTTTGTCCTGATCAATTCACAAATGTAACTGGATAAAACCAGCACTTTCCAGCAATCCTGCAAAAGTTTCTCAATACTCAAGACCACGTATCACCTAATGCTTAATTGCTCTCTCTTACACCTTTCTTCTTCTTCCCCATACCCTTGCCCCTCCTCCTATCTCCTTTCTTCTTTCAAATCAAAGCCACTTACCTTTGGGAAAATGTTTGGGACACTGTGCATAGCACACCCACTTATGTTTTGCACATTATACCTAAAACTTTACCATCTCTCAAAAAGTCATTGATAATAGTGAACATTTATATAGCACTTAACATATGCCAGACACTGTGCTGAGTACTTTATAATTATGATCTAATTGGATCCTCACAATCCTGGTAACAGGTACTATTATTATTCCTATTTACAGATAAGAAAAGGGAGGCAAGCAGAAATTAAGTGACTTGTAAGCTAGTAAGTGTCTGAGGCCTAATTTGAAGCCAGGTCTTTCTGACTCTAAGCCCCACACTCTGTACCATGCCACCCAGAGGTCCAATATTTCAGTATCTGTAAACTAAAATCCCAGTCCACTGCCATGATGGTACAAAGTTAGAAAGGTTTTAAGTACAGGCCTAGGAAGAGAAAAACACGTCACTCATGTAAGGGCCAGCATACTTATATTTGGAGAACTCACCACCAGACAGCTGAAAACTGTATGATTGATTTTTCTACCATGGCAACATGAATCTACAGAGACATAGAGGGTTTACCATCTGTGTTGGTAAACACTCTTACCTATGAAATCATAGGATCCTTGAAATATTTCAGTATTTTCAAAATCCCATTTTCCAATTCTACTGCCCCAAAACCCATATGTACACAATAACTAAACTAACATTTAGATACAATACACATTGTACACAAACAATAGTTACTGCATATAATAACTAAATTATCGTTTCCTAAATAATCTTTTTTTTTTCAAAAATGCATTATTTAGTTTTAACTAGTAATCTCTTACCATCCATTCCTACAAATTCCGCATATAAAAAACTAGGTATATTTGCAAACTGGGGGGGGGGGTTAGGGAGGAGGGTAGAGAGGAGGGGAGATGAGAAGAGAGGTTATAAACTAGAAAGGATAACAGTTATCTTGTACTTAAGCTCACTTCCTAAAAAACTATTTGTATCACATTTGTTACTCCCAGCTTCTGAGCAAATACTGACAATAAGAAAAATAAAACTGAAAAAAGTTTGCACTTTGTTTTTTGTTTGTTTAAAGGGGAGGAAAGTACAGAAAGAGGGAAAAGTCAATCATCTCCTCACAGTTCTGCCCTTACTTTATCTGGATGCTGAGGAAACTTTAAGTTCTTTCTGGAATGACTAGCAAGGAGAAGGAGAGAGAGAGAAATAGTCCTAGACAAATAAACTCAGAGAAAACACTGAAGCTTTCTCTGTAGAGAAACAATTCATAAAGCAATAAGAAAATTCATTTGACTTTTCTCTCAAATTATGTCATGAACCACCTTCACTGGCATTGCAAAGGGACAGATAAACCTACTATCTAAACCAGCAGTTCTCAATCTGTGGGTTATGTTCAATTAGTAACAATGAAAATACATCCTGCATATCAGATATTTACATTACAATTCATAACAGTCGCAAAACTACAGTTATGAAGTAGCAACAAAAATAATTTTATGGTTGGGGGTCACCACAACGTAAGGAACTGTATTAAAGAGTTGTGGCATTAGGAAGGTTGAGAACCACTGATCTAAACTAAGATTAAATATTTTCCTAGTATACATCTTTTTTTTTTTTTTTACCAGTTTTACTGGTATAAAATGAAATTAGAAAAACTAAATGTAAAAACCTTCTACTTTTACACTTAGAATCAGGTTTCAAAAAAAATTCAAGTGTTTGAAAAGACCTGTGATGTCACTGAGTCTGAGTTCAAGCAATAAGCCAGCATCTACCCAATGACCTCTAGTTATGACCTTTAGTTAATTTGCCTTTCAATGTCGCCCATTCTACTGCTGGACAGCTCTGCAGAGATTTTTTTTTTTTAATAGGAGCCAATACTCTGAATCTCTTCAATTTTTTACTGTTTGCTCCCTGATCTTCCCTCTGGGGCCAAACATAACAAGTATAACCATTCATCCACATGACAGTCCTTAAAACAGAAATGACCCTGTAGTATGAATTGGAGGCTACATGGATTTCATTTAACACACCTGAGTGCCTTGAGCATGTTAATTAGATAAGAGCTCCACATTCCTCTTCTGGTTATAAATCTGGCTGCTGAGACACTCTTAGTGATCCTTGAAAGACCACAGAGACTAGCCTGTACATACCCTTTAACCTAGGGTTACTATTTTTTTTGCTTTTTTTTTTTTTGGATGGGGGGAAGGCAGGGCAATTGGGGTTAAGTGATTTGCCCAAGGTCACACAACAAGTAAGTGTTAAGTGTCTTGAGACCAAATTTGGACTCAGGTCCTCCTGACTCCAGGGCCTGTGCTCTATTTAGTGCCCAACCTAGCCACCCCCTGATGTTACTATTAGGCATATACCCCAAAAAGGTCAAAATGAAAGGGAAAGGGCCCATATTTGAGGCATCAATTTTTACTGTAGCAGAAAAATTGGGAGAGGGGTGCCCATTAACTGAAAAATGGCTAAATAAACAGTTGCAAGTGAATGTAATGGAATATTACTGTGCCTAGACAAACAACAAATATAAAAACTGACTCAAAAATTTGGGAAGACTTGTATAAACTGATGCAGAGAGAGGTGAGTATGATCTGTTGAAGATTAAATTAACAACAACAAAAAAATTAATATTTTTAAAATGACTATTGTCTGTCCCCGCCCTAACCTCCCAATAGACCATAGAGAATAAGAGAGGCACTGCAAGACTGGAAAAGGGTAAATGGGTTCCCAGATCCTTTGCCCCAAATTAAATAAAGGAAGAAGGAGTATAAGAACCAGTGAGTTTGAATTAAACTTCCAGTAAGATTCTAGGATGTATTAATCATTTGGTTAATGAGCATGTAGGAAAAGAAGCAGTGATCACAAAGAGCAAACGATGGCTTCATTTATTAATTAAAAAAAAAAAAAAAGGACATGACAGTCTCCATTTCCTTTTGTGACAGGGTAACTAAACTGGGACATCAGGGGAATGATATAAATAAAGTTTGCCTGGATATTACCAAAACATCTGACAAGTATTCTTGTTAAAATATGGAGAGATATGGGCTAGACCATTGGTACAGTTCAGAATGGTTGATGACCAATTTGAAAGGTGGTCTCTAGTGGAGTGATCAAGTAAGTGCTTACTCTTGTGCTGTTCAACAAATTTGTCCATGGGGAAATAGTAGCAGATAATAACCTGTCAATAAGCACTTATTAATCCTCTATTATGGAAGAGACACTGGACTCATGAATGGGAATATAAATACAAAAAATGAAAACAGATACTGGCCCAAAGAAGCTAACATACTATTAGCATGACAGGTACATAAATATATGGTAAATTTTTTGTATCAAGGTCACTAAAAGCTAAGGAAAACCTTCATGGAGAAGGTGGTACATGACCAAAACTTTGAAGGAAATAAAGGATTCTAAGAGGAAATAAAAGATTCTGAGGAAATAAAAAATTCTAAGATTATAAGGAGATGGAATGTCCTAAATGACAAACAGCAAGAAGGTCAGATTTGTCAAAATAGTTCTAGAAGGGGAATAATGTATAACATGATTAGAAAAACAGATAGAGCCCAGTTGTGAAGAGCTTTAGAAGTCAAATAGAAGAGCTTATAGTTGATAGTAAGGGTAACAAGGAGTCACTCAGTTTACTAAGTAGGAGTTGCTTGATCAGACCTGCACTTTAAAAAAAAACCACTTTGGCAGCTATCTTTAGTAAGTCTGGCAGGGAGAACAATTAGGAGGCTACTTCAAAAGTCAAGGCAAGACATAATGAAGGTCTAAATTAGGGTGCATTTGTAAGTAGAGAAGAGGGGATGAATGTAAAAGTAAGTTCGAAGTAAAAATGACAAAATTAGTCAACTGATTTCCTACATGGCATAAGAGGGAGCAAGAAGACAATAAAAAAACAAGTTTGAGAACCTGGGTGCCTGGAAGAATGGTGGCATCCTGGACAGACATAAAGAGTTCAGTTTTAGATGTGTTAAGTCTGAGATGTCTCTGGGACACCTGGTTGAAAATATCCAAAAAGCAACTGGAACTCAGGAAAGTTTAGGGCTAGACACAGTAATACAGGAGTCAATTGCACCAAGATGATAATTAAATCCATGGGAGCTAATCAGGTCGCCAAGTGAGAGAATATAAGTAAAGGAAAGAAGAGGCAAGAGAGAGTGCTGGTTGGCAGACACCCACTACTGGGGTCACCTTTATCAAATTTAGAAATGACACAAAACCAGGAAGGGGTAACTAATCCTTTGGATTAGTCTTTTTTTCCCCTCTCTTTGTACACAAGAGAAATATTCTTAGTAATTGCTTTTGATAACAGTACCTGTCATTTAGGCACAAAGTAAAAAGCATTCTAGGAGAGGGATGAAGAAATAAAGTTGGGGAAACATCAAGAACACTGCCTACTTTAAAATTCTGTCTTGGGGACAGGCAGCAGCAACCCTCAAGTGACAAAATTCTTTAGTGCTGCCTTATCCTACATACTCTACACCAACCATTCCATATTCTGGACATGGATATTCCGCTGGTGTTCATGACAATACTGAAGCATTGCAAGGTTAATTCATTAAATATTTCATTATTTCATTATAGTTTCCTTACAAAGTCAGGAAAAGTTGAACAAACCTTTAAAAAAGGTATTTCAACAAGATCTTTTAAAAAATCTTCAGTTAAACAAAAGATCCAAATAATCAAGATAAATTATCAAGATACTCAAAATAACCTCATCAATACCACCCCATCATATGTATTCTAATTAATATTTTGCAACAGCGATACTTACAAGTTATCTACAATGGTAACTATGATTCTAGAATCCCCCACTATCATCACAACAGCAAATTGTCCTGATCTTGTCACATGGTTTCTTCTACCAATTACTAAAAACTCAAGATGTTTAAAGTTAACGGCAGCCTTAAATTACAACTTTTTCTTTTGAAAGGCATGAAGTCATCCAGATTCCATGGAATTACCAGAAATATAATTGAAGTGCTACCATGGGATAACAGCGTTAAATTCAAATGTCATTACATATGTTGTTTGAGCAGAACTACAGGCGATATAGCATAAGTAGTCTGTTTCCTGGAGCCTGTCCTAAAAATCCCTAAATCTTTCAAGTACAATGGTGATATACTTCATTTCTTGGGCACGTTTCCTTGCTATTTTAAGCAATAAAAATTTGAAGGATCTGTAGGCTACAGTCAAATGAAAAGCACATTTATCTGTTAGTATTTTACATTCTAAATACAGCTTTGAAGGTTATCAAAAATGAAGAAATATCTAACAGGACTCAGTTAATTGGATGTTTATCGAGTGAGATGTCAATTGCATATGGTCATTTTTCATATGTACACATGTAAAAATTCAGTCTTTTAATTATCCAAAGCACATGGAATTAGCACTGCTCATTCTTTCCACATAGACTGTAGTTATAGCGAGAGACAAGCATAGCATGACATTACGTAGCCACTATTTTACTTTACCTGGCTTAATTCAGTAGTAGTGGAATTTCTGTTTTTTCCTAAATAGTATACTCTTTAAAGTTGTTTATATTGTGCTAAACCTTAAGAAACATATCAACTCCCTATGAGACATGAGTTACTTCATAACTCAGAAATATCTTCATAATGAAATACTTCAGATTTAACTGCATCCTAATTAACTATTAAGTTTTTCATACTTGTTTTTCTAGTCAATAATTTGTTGACCATTAACCCAATTTGATGGGGTGTGTGTGTGTATATATTATGTAGTAGACATTACAATAAACCTCAAATATACCACAAAGGTCAATTAACCAATATAAAATCTAAGTTTTCATATCTGCATACCTCCTTTAACTTTACAACTGAAGAAACTGTGCCTGAGGGTTTTGATGACACACTCAAAACTGAATGGCTAAACAGCTCTCTAGTAATAACTAATGAATTAAAAAGGGAATATTTGGTCAAACCTATCACTACAACCTTTAAAAGATAGCATATGAGAATCCATAACCAAAGGGTTAGAATTAATCATCTAACAAATTAGTACTTAACTGCTTATATCTCTACCTATTGGACAGATATCCTAGAGCTAAAGTTGAAAATGATCCATCTCTCCTTTAACTAACTCTGAACTAATTAAACTGTTAGATTAAGACAATGAGAGATTGACTCAGCACCTGTCTTCAAGGAGCCCACATTCTAGTGACAGAGACAGCATGTAAATAACTAGATCCATAAAAGATATATACAGAATGTCATTTCAGAGAGGAAGGCACTAGCTATTGGGAACTTAGTGGGGTTGAGGAAAGATATTCAGAGATGGAATTTGAGCTGGTAGAATAGGTTAAAGTGGCCAGAAAACTAAAGAAGCAGAGGTGAGAGTACAGAAAATTTTAGGCACAGAGGACAGCCAATACAAAAGCATGAAGATGAGATAGAGAGTACTGTGTTTCAGGAAGAGCAAGTAGGTCACTGTGGTTAGATCACAGTGCATAGAAGGGAATAAAGTGTAAAAAGACTTATGGTTAAGAAGGTGAGAGGCTTAGAAGAATCAGTGCGATGTACTAAATAAACTACTGGACTGTGTGTCAGAAAGACACGGTGTTGTGGGAATCTGAAGATCTTCCCTGCCCCTAGACCCTTTGGTAGGCTTAAGTGACTCTGAGACCCTTCCCTGATTTGCAAATAGTAAATACTCTGACCCCAATAGGCTGAATGAGGTCACATGGAGCCTGTGGTGAGAGGCTTGATCTTCAGGAATGCCCACACCTTATTACTTTGTGACTGGACAGTGGGTCAAGAGGGTTGTGACATTCTCTGATCCAGGAAAAGGCTATATATACCCTGATGTGAGTTTTTGCTTTGGGGCTCACTTTGGAAAGAGTTGTGTGATGTGGCCAGATGAGGCTCTGGGCAGCCATTGAGTCCCCTGGCTTTGAAAACCCAGATGTTGGTGCTTCCCTCTCTGGTAACTAACTAGGTATGGATGTAATGGTCAGAGGGCTGGAAACTTGTCTGCTGATCTGTTTTTCGTCTGCTTGTAACCTCTGTTTGTATTCTCTGAAGTTCTGGGTGCTGACTTTTTCCCCTGAACTAGGTAAATGATATATGTTTGATTGATTAAAGTAAGATTGTTAACCCATTTTGAGTTGCTTTCCTTTAGAAAAGCAGATCTAAGAACCTATGCTAGCAGCCATCCTGGGTATGCTAGGGTGCAAATCCTGCCTCTTGCATTTACTAGATATATGATCATGTACAAGTCACCTAACTTCTCTTAGCATCAGGCAGATTTCTAAGATTTACCATTATAATTAGCAGTGGGACTACCCAAACTAATTTAAAGAAATTATAGGTACATAACATGACCTGTTGACATACAAGATCTCTACAATTTCCCAATTAGTCAACTGAGATCTAAGGAAGGAAGGAAGGAAGCCCCAAAAAGAAAACTCCTAGGAATATTACAGCCAAATTCCAGAGTTCCCAAGTCAAGGAGAAAATATTATAAGCAGTCAGGAAGAAACAACTTGAGTACTATGGAAACACAATGAGAATAACACAAGATCTAGCAGCTTCTACATTAAGGGATCAAAGGGTTTAGAATACAATATTCCAGGGGTCAAAAGAACTAGGATTAAAACCAAGGATCACCAACCCAGCAAAACTCAGGGGAAAATAAGGTCAGTCAATGAAATAGAGGAGTTTCAAGCATTCTTGATGAAAAGACCAGGGCTGAACAGAAAATCTGACTTTCAAATACAATAATCAAGAAAAACATGAAAAGGTAAACAGGAAAGAGAAATCATAAGGAACTTATTAAAGTTGAACTGTTTGCATTCCTCTATGGAAAAACAGTATTTGTAACTCATTAGACTTTTTTCAGAATTAGGATAGTTGAAGGGAGTGAGTGTGTGTGTGTGTGTGTGTGTGTGTGTGTAAGTATACACAGACAGAGGGCACGTGAGTTGAATATGAAGGAGGATACCTAAAAAATAAAATTAAGGGGTGGCTAGGTGGCGCAGTGAATAGAGCACCAGCCCTAGAGTTAGAAGACCTGAGTTCAAATCCAGCCATAGACACTTAACACAAAAACTAGCCATGAGACCTTGGGCAAGTCACTTAACCCCAATTACCCTACCTTACCCTCCAAAAAGCAAAAAATTAATTAATTAAATTAAGAGGTGAGAGGGGGAAAGATAGAATAGGGTAAATTATCTCACATAAAAGCGGCAATAGAAAGCTCTTACAATGGAGGGGAAGAACAGGGAGGTGAAAGGGAAGGAGTCAACCTTACTCTCACTGGATATGGCTTAAAGAGGGAAGAACACACACTCAATTTTGGGTATCTTACCCTACAGCATGAAAGTAGGAGGGGAAGGGGATGGGGGGGTGGGGCACGAATGACCGAAGGGAGGGCAGATTAGGATAGGGGTAGTCAGAAGCAAACACTTTTGAAAACTGGACAGGGTCAAAGAAGCAAAACACAATAAATGGAGGGCAGGATAGGATGGAGGAAAATACAGTTAGTCTTTCACAATATAACTACTATGTATAACCTATATTGAATTACCTGTCTGCTCGATGGAGATGGATGAGGAGAGAAGAAGGGAGTGAATTTGAGTTTTTTAAGCTCAAAATTTTAAAAACAAATGTTAAAAAACTGTTTCTACATGCCAACTGGGAAATAAGATACAGGCAATGAGGTACAGAAATTCATCTTGCCCTACAAGTAATTAAGGGGATAAGAGGGCAAAAGGGGGAAGAGAAAAAAGAGAAGACTGGGCGAAGGAGTAACCAGTATGCTTGCCATCTTGGGGTGGAGGGTAGAGGAGAGATGGGGATAATATTTGAAACTCAAAATCTTGTGGAAATGAATGTTGAAAGCCAGAATAAATAAATAAATAATTTTTTTTAAAAAAGAAATAACAAAAGTTTTGTTTTGGACATGTTGGGTCTACAGTCACATGGCTCCTAAAGAAAGGTTCTTAAAGTCCATGACAACATAGGTAGAGAAGGTAATTTCACCAAGAATGCCCAGAAGCAATTTCCAAGAACAAGCATCACAATTTCCTTAAAACTATACATCTTCATATAACATACAGCACCAAACAGTGTATAGGAATAACCCTGTTCTTATTAGGTGCTTAAAAAATATTCACTGCATCTCCATGAGAAGATGACATAGGCTTACTTCCTTGGTCTTCATACAACTGTAGAATTCTGTAGCAACCACACTGGCACACCCATGACAGCTGCTAGCACAGGTTTAATAGGAAAGAGAGTTGTTCAAGGGGTCAACAGTCTTTTTTTAATTACATTCATTAGTTCAGGGGAAAAATCAGCACCCTGAACCTCAGAAAAAAAATCAAACAAAAAAAAAAAGAAAATACAAACTGAGAAATAAAGACCAATAGACAGAGCTTCTAATTGTCTGAGAAATTAGCACAGATCAAGAGACAGATCCGATTTTCTAACCAAGGCAATACATACATAGTTCCCAGAGAGAGAAGCACCAACATGTGGGTTTTCAAAGTGGAGGGAAGAGTGCTCCTTAATGGCTATCCTAAATCTCATCTGGTCAAATCAGAAGAACACTCTTCTAATGAGTGAGCCTCAAAGCTAAATGCTAATCTCAGAATATATATACTCTTTTTAGAGCAAGAGGGCATCACAATCCTCAGTGCCTAATTAGAAATTAACAAAAATTCCGAAAACCTTCCTACAAGTAAGCCTACCCTAAGCAAACTTCCCTTAATGGGCTCCATGTGAGGCCTGTTAATGGATGGGGAAGATCTAATATCCCAGTAACATTACAAATTCTTAGGAGGACAAAGGGCAAAAATAAAAGCATGTTTCAATAGATAGAATGCTGGACTAGAATAAAGAACACCTGGGTTCAAATCCTACCTTTGATATTTATTCATGCTGAGCCTCAGTTTCTCTGTAAAAATAGGGATGATATCAGTAGTACCAACTCAAAAAGTTGTAAAGCTCATAAAAAATATATGTAAAGTGTTTACCTTTAAATGTATGCATTTTCTTTCTCTAGAACTTCAGAGTTAGTCCTACTGGTATTGTTTTTTTCATTTTTACAGACAAAGAAACTGAGATTCTGAAGTCAAAGGTCAAATGAGTCTAGACCTTCCTCACTCCAAAGCTGTCTGGCATTTTGTCTAGGAAGAACAATAGTCATAAACAGACAGACAGACAAGAGAGACATAAAGACACATACACACATATCAGTTAACACTACAGGATAGTCAGAAAGATATCAGGATAGCATACTGAAGGCAATGAACCCTCAAAGCTAGGGGAGGGGAGATAATAACTTTGCCAAAGTGAATCCATCAGAAACAAAATTTAAACTGAATTAAAATCTAACCCAGACAGGAATGAACTGACCATGGAAAAGTTCTAGAACTGAAGAAACAAATGGAACTTAAGAAAAAACAAGGCCTACTTTCCTAAAACTGGCATGACACCAGAATTACTTTTCTTTATAACATATAAATTATTCTCTTTGCCATAGCATATATCTATTAAGCTTTTAAAAAATCTAAAGGGTTACATACCATTTACTGAAACATGGCAATAAAGAATCCCAATTCATCAAGTTAGGGTCCATGACAAAAGGGAAAGGTAGCAAAAGCAAAAAATAAAATCTAGTTGGTCATGCCAATGAGACAAGTACTGAGGCCCGCTAAGAGTAGAATAGGGTCAGAAAAGACTGAAGGATAAAATATGAGAAGGCATTTTAGGACAAAAATGGAGTTTGATGTAATTCTTAATGAGCTGGACATTTGATCCTCAAACAGATCCATGATTTCCCCAAATTATCTGAAGACTTAGTTGTAAATTTTGTCCAATCCGGGAGGGTGATGGGAAGGGGAGAAGCCTCACCTCTGCTACCTCTTCTTACTTTGAGTATTCGAGGTTTTGCCAATGTAGTGCTCCCTCTAGCAACACAAACTGCAAGCTCAATACAATTTAGGAGATGTCTTCAAGAGTTGGTGTGGTTGAAAAATTTATCACTCTCCAGTCAATCTCTTCAAATTTAGCTAGGCTGGTCCTAGAAAAACAGAAATACAGTCCATCACTGGGCCTGTACTTGAAAATTTCCAGCTCGGTTGGACTTGGCAGAGCTTGAATTCCACTGGGGAAATTAGCTTCAATAACTCAGGGTCACCTACACAACCATCTTTAACAAACTCTTCTTATTCTCAATGTTTGACAAATCAATGCAAAATTTCACAGGAGAATAAGGAAGAAATCAGGAGATGGAAAGTTAGAAAACTAAAAAATAAAAGCAAGCTAGATTGTGATTGTTCCCAACTTAACATCTGGCATGAACTAAAAATAAAATACAATAAAAAGCTATTTTGTTTTCCCTTTCACTAATTTTTTTAAAATTCTAGGTGATTTGTCTATTCTCTATATTTTTTTAAAATGCATTATATTCTCTGTATTTTTTGAAAATGAGCATTATTCTTAACACTCAGGTAAGACACATAAATACTAGATTCATGTTCTTCTTATAATTTAAATAAGGAAGCCAACTGAAATTAGATACTTGTCTAAGTTCACAAATAATAACAGAAGTATTCAATCAATCAATAAGTACTTAATAAGTACCAATTATGTGCCAGGCACAGTTAGGATTTGCAGATACAAAGACAAAAGTGAAATAGTTCATTGCCCTCAAATAGATCACATTTCTTTTTTGAAAATAAATGTTACCCAAATATTTTGTTTTATATCATCTACATTTCCCTTCTCCATTCACTCCAAGAAAATCTTTTCTTATAAAGAATTTTTTTAAAAAAGAAACTAATCAATATACTGAAAAGGCCTGACATCACAGGCAGCGTTCTACCCCATCACCCTCCCATCACGACAAAGGTGCTTGCTCATTTCTACTTTAGAGGTCATTCCGTTTTGAATGCTTTATGGCTCTTTCTATTTATGTCATGAAGAGTCATTATTTATGCTGTTTTACTGATTCTGCCTAATTTACTTCACACCTGTTCTGTCCATCTTCTGTATTCATATCTACCCTTTCTTACAGCAGTGTCATATGTCATTACATTCACATACCACAACTTGTTTAGATATTCTCCAAACAACAGGAAACTACTTTGTTTCCAGTTCTTTGCCACAAAGCACAAAAAGTGCTGCTATAAATACTCTGGTGTATATAGGACGTATCTTTTTGTCACTGACTTCTGTAGGGCATAAGTCTAGCAAAGGAAAACTTAAATACTTTTAGGAAAGTGAAGGCACTAGTCTAGGGTAAGTAGGAGTGGGGAAGACATTAGACCAGGAAAAGTCTCATACGGGAAGTTGTCACTTCAAGTATCAAAGGAGGTCAGAGATTCCAAGGGGCTCAGTGAGGAGGGAGTACATTCCAGACACCAGGAGACAGGTAACTCATACAAAGATGTCAGTTGGAATATCAGGTCAGGAACAGTAACAAGGCCAAAGGCAATATGTCTAACAAGGCTGAACGTGAAGTCAGGTTGTAAAGCATTTTAAAAACTAAACAAATGTGGTTTTACTGAATGGCCTAAATGAAGATGTTTTACCATCTGACTTGCTGGTATACCCTAATGGATTTGAATGTCAGCTCCTTGAAAGAAGTGACCATCTTATTGTGCATTTCTAAAGCTTAGCAAAGTCCTTTGCACACAAAAGTTGTTTAATAAATGCTTTCTACGAGTAATTTGGAACTATAGCCAAAGGGCTATAAAAATGTACATAACCTTTGACCCAGCAATACTAGGGCTGTATCCCAAGGAGATCAAAAAATGGGAAAAGGACTCACATATACAAAAATATTTATAGCAGCTCTTTGTGTGGTGGCCAAGAAATGGAAATCAAGAGGATGCCCATCATTTGGGAAATGGCTAAACAAACTGTGGTATATGAATGTAATGGAATACTATTGTGCTGTAAGAAGTGATGAACAGGCAGACTTCAGAGAAACTTGAAAAGACTTATATGAACTAATGCTGAGTGAGGGGAGCAGAACCAGGAAAACATTGTACACAGTTAACAGCCACAGTGTTCGAGGGCTGATTTTGATAAGACTTGGCCATTCTCAGTAATGCAAGGACCTAAAACAATTCCAAAGGACACATGATGAAAAATGTCAGCCACATCCAGAGAAAGAATTATGGAGTTGGAATGAGGAACAAAGGAGATTATTTTCTTTTTTGTTTTGCTTCATTTTGTTGGGTTTTTTTCCTCATGGTTTTTCCCATTCATTATACTTCCTCTATACAACATGACTAATGTGAAAATATGTTTAACAGGAAGGTATGTATAGAGCCAATATAAGATTGCAAGGTCTCTTGGGGAAGAAGCAGGGAAGAAAGGGGAGAAATTTTAAAACTTATGGAAGTAAATGCTGAAAACTAAAAATAAATTATTTAATTTTAAAAAAAAGAAAATGCTTTCCACTCAGAGAAGGAGCTCCTAATCATTGATTCTGGAGTTAATTGTAGCTTAAAAAAGGGAGTAATACAATCCAATTTGTGCTTTTTGACAGCTATATGAAAGATGGGATTGTAGTGGGATAGAAAGACCAATTAGGAAGCTACTATTTGAAATAGTCCAGGAAAGAAGTGATAAGGGCCTGAAGAGTGGTGGCTGTGTTAGTAAGGAGTACATGTATATAAGAGATATGGAGATAAGAACAACAAAATTTGGGAACTAATTGCATGTGGAAAACATAATTTTACTATGTACATGTTGAGTGAGAGGTCTGTGGTCTTGTCTCCCAACTAGACGGCTATTTCATTCACATACCTACCTTTCATGCCCCTTTTTCTGTGACTCATTTGCTTCCTTTCTGTAACCACAAAGATGAGGAAATCAACTCTGCCACTGTAGTGGGATGGGGTTAGTCATATACTCTAGTAAAGGGATAACTTTCCAGAAAAAGGTGTCTCTTTGCTTCCCACTTCTTTTTGCTTATCTGTATTGTATAACCCATAAAAGGAAACTCCTCGAGGGAAAAGACTGCCTTTGCTCTTGCTATTTGTATTCCCAGTGCTTAGCACAGTGCTGTTTTGAAGTAAGCATATAATAAATGCTTTTCCATTTATTCAATCATTAAATTTTGGATCCCTTCCCATTATACATTCGGTATTTAATAAATGCCTTCTGTATTGAAGTGAATTTCCCCCAGAAGACTTTTAAGTTTCTTTACTCTTCATAATCCCTAGCATAGGCAGTTATGTGGCATAATGGGTTAGAGTACTAAACTTGGAACCAGAAAGGCTCAAGTTCAAATCCTCTCCCAAACACTGAGCAAATAACTTAACTTCTCAGATTTGGTTTCCTCATCTGTTAAAAAAAAAAAGGGGGGGGGAATAAAAGCACTAACCTATTTTCCATATTTAAAAAGTATATAAATGAGCATTACATATAACATTCAGGTAAGACACATAACAGAAAAGTCACACTTATACCTCAAGTGTATAAATAAGCAAGTAAGACAATTCTATGAGCAAGTGTACTCCGATATGTGTGTGTATACAAGTTTATCTGGTACCCCAAACCTTTTCCCTAGCTCTCCTTTCATCCTTTCCTACATATAAACTATTAAAAATAATATTTATTCTTTCTGGTAATTCTTGCTATCTCCCCCCAAAGCTCCTGTGTTGTAGCTAATAATAACCACCCCTAACGTTTATACAGTGCTTAAAAGTTTTCAAAGCACTTATACATATTATCATTCAACAAGTATTTATAACGCATCCATGTGAACCAGGCACTATGCAAGAAAAGTGCTTATCTCCACAGAATGAAACAATATCTACTGATTAACAGTATCTATGTTAAATATAGCTTTATATGTTCCCATTTCCATTAGAATGTAATCCAGTTATATAATTACATAACTACACACAAAACAATTAAATACAAAATAGTTTGGGGGAAAAGGCAACGGGCAGTTGGGGAGAAATCAGGAAAGGATGCAAGCAGAGGATAATGCCTAAGCCATATCTTAAAAGCAAGAACTCTGCGAGACTGGAGTAAGAGTGCATTCCAGGCACGGGGGCTATTATTATTAATCCCCATTTTTAACAACGAGTAAATTGAGAGGGGTTAAGGGACTCGCCCAGGGTCAACTAGCTAGTAAGCATCTGAGGTTACATTCGAACTTAGATCTTCCCTATGCCAAGTCCAGCACTTTGTCCACTGCGGTCCAATTACCCTGGCTGTCGAAATAACTGGTGGGGTTCAGCCCATTTCCTCCAGACCCCCGGGCGCTCGCAGGGCTGGAATCTCGAGGCCAACGCACGGAACCCCTCCCTTTCCCCTTTCTCTTAGTCCCCCTTCTCTTTTCCTCACTCGTCCCTTTCCTCTCCCCACCCCAGAGGGTAGGGGTCCCGGCCACGAGGTCGCCCCGACGTCCCTCGCACCACCTCCCGGAGTCTCCAAGCCTGGCGCCCCACCCCCCCGCCCCGACACAATTTCCTTTCGGGCCCTTTCCCCCAGCCCCCGAAGCCATCCAGGCCTCTAGCCCGTTACCGCGGTGGCCGCGGAGACCGTCTTCCTTCTGCTCCGGCTCGGGCTCAGACTCCGACGACCAAGCCGCCTCCATCATCTTCATTCTCTTCCTCTTCCGTAACTTTTTCTGCTTCTTCCCGACACCTACACGTGAGTCTGAAAGGGTCGCCGCCATTTTTTTGCCCAAGCGGAAGTTCCCTCTGAATTCACCTCCCTCGGCGGAAGTGAGTACCTTCAATTTCTGTTTCCGGACACTGTGGCGTTTCAGGCTCCGGGACTTGGGTTCCGGAGTGACGGTGAGAAAAGGGGGAAAGGTGCGGCTGCGCACAGTGTCAGTTTCATCACCTAAGACTGGATTTACTCTAACACAAAGGTTCTAGGAGGCTAAACCAGGCTACGTTCTCTTCCTCCTAGTGTTCTCGCCCCTATCCCCAATCATTCCACAAAATTATACCCTCTTTTCTCCTTTTATACCGTCTCTTACCTTCTCACCAATTCATCTACTACTCTCTAATGTTCCAATGCTAGAGACCTTTTCCCGTCTCTCCCCTTCCCCCAGTCAACTATCGCTTATTAATAATCATTTATAAAGCAATTAAGATGTGTTTATTAATTATTTTGGCTTTTTTGGACCCCCCCAAACTCCCTACCACTTTTCAGCTTTCCTTTGTGTGTTGTCTTCCACCATTAGCTCCACAAGGGCAAGAAATGTCTTTTTCATGTTTGTATCCTCAGTGCTTAGAGGACTGTGCGTGGCCCATAGTAGGTTCTTAATAAATATAAATATTAATAAATATTTTTGACTACTGACTGTGCTAAGCACTGTGCTAAGGGCTGGGATACGAAGAAAGGCAAAAGAAAACAGAAATGTCGCTCTGCTTTCTAGGATCTCACAGTCTAATGGGGGAGGCAACAAGTAAGATTTAAATGGCAGATAGATAATCAACAGAGGGAAGACACTGGCTTTAAGAGGGAATGAAGAAGTCTTCTAGTGCCTCCCCTTTGGGATTACTTCCCACTTACACAATTTTGTAGGTATAAAGTTATTTGTCTATTTTCTCCACCATTAGAGTATAAGCTCTATAATGCCTTGCTCACAGGAAGTACTTAATAAATGCTTTTTGAATGACATTCTTCTCAGCTCCCCTCTCTACCTTCTTCACTTAGCACCTATTGCATTGAGAAAAAGTGCTTTGCAAATTTTAAAGTGCTAGCTATTATTATTATTGTTATTATTATTCTACTTTTCCTTTCCTCACCTTTCATCTTCTCTGTGTCCACTTGATCACTTCTTATCCCTTTTCCTCTCCTCCTTTCTGCACTCTATTCTCATTTCCTCTCCCTCCATTCTCTGCTTATATACCTTAGTCTCCCATCTTTTTTTTCCTTTACTCCCTCTTCTCCTTTATTACATTTGATCACTTCTCATTGCATCTTCTCTACCCCTCATAATCATACTTATGTGGCATTCATATATCACTTTAAGGTTTGCAAAGTATGTTACAAGAGTTGATCCTCATAGCACTTCTTTAAGATAATTGCTATTAATGAGGAAACCTATTTTACAGATTAGAAAACTGAGGAAGGCAGACGTCAAGTGACTCGCTTAACATAACACATCTAAAAGAGCATTGATTTGAATTTGGTTCTTCCTAACTCCAAATCTAGTATTCTGTCTACCTACCTGTCTAGATGAAATGAATGACTTTCTCCAGTGGTAGTTTGAAGCTTAGAAGTAGGACTGGAAGATGGAAGGTTGAGGAGAAACAGTGGAAAGACAGTATAACTTGGTCTTTTTTTTTTTTTTAAGTATGTTTTATTTATCCAACAAACTTTTATTCAAATCCTGTTGTAAGGATTTTTCTGCCCAGAAATTTATGAACTAGTTGTTGAAACAATGAATCATCAGTACAGACACATTAAATAGCTAATAAACAACTTCTTGGTTCTAACTGATTTATATAAATAAAGATTGTTCCTGTATTTCAGTTCTTGTTCCTAAATGTCATGTGGTACCAAGCATGCAATTTAAGCAACATTAACTTATCTTGAGAGTCTAGTAGATATACAGTATTGGGTATTTTTTTTTTCAGTATTTAAAATAAGCCTTTCAGGTCTAATCAAGAATAATAAATCATTCATTAAACATAAAGGGTGATACTATAAGCAAATAAAAAGAGCATGGAATAGTTTACCTGTCAGATCTATAGATAAGGGAAGAATTTAGAAGAGAACAAGATATAGAGAGAATTACAAAATATAAAATAATTTTGATTATATAAAATTTAGAAAGGTTTTGCACAAACAAAACCAGTGCAACCAAAATTATAAGAAAGCAGAAAACTGAGAGAAAATTTTTGCCACAAAGGCCTCATTTCTCAGACATATAGAGAACCAAGTCAAATGTATAGGAATACATGTAATTCCCAATCAATAAATGGTGAAAGGATATGAACAGTCAGTTTTTAGACAAAGAAATCAAAGCTACCTATGGTTATATGAAAAAAATGTTCTAAATCACTATTGATTAGAGAAATGCAAATTAAAACAACTTGGAAATGTGCCCTCACATCTATCAGATTAGCCAATATAACAACAAATGAAAATGTTCAATGTTGGAGGGGATGTGGGAAAACTGGACTGATCTAATGACCCTGGAGAGCAATTTGGAACTATACCCAAAGAGCTCTAAAACTATAAATACAGTAGGAGGAAGAAGCCAAGATGGCAGCGTAGAAGCAACAAGCTTCCACAGCTCCCACATAGCCACCTCAAATACCCATAAAATATGACTCTAAACAAATTTTAGGGCTCACAAACTCACAAAAATACAGAAAAACACATCTCCTACTAGAGGCAGCTTGGCAGAAAGGGCTCATTACAGCATGCTGGGAGCCAAAACCAGCCCAGCCTGAAACCGTGGCTTGGCCCCAGGGAGGCCACGACAAGACACAGCTGGAGCCTGCAGGAGAGTGGATCAGCAGCAGTTGTAGCAGTTTCCAGAGTCATCAAGCAATAAGAAACATGGACAAAGTGAAAGGTCAATGGAACTCAGCTAAAGTTGGGGACAAAAAAAGCGGTCTAGCCAAACTGCCTCCAGGTCAAGGAAGTGGCAGAAGTGGTGGCCCTGCAGCCACCTCCACATGGCTGCTTCAGAGCTCCTGGCCTGCAGACTGCAGGAGGGCCAAGCAGTCATTCAGAAACTAAGTTCTCTTGCATTGAGTGGCCTGGATCCAGATATTGGTCTTGGGTGTGGTCCTGGGGTGCATTTTCAGTGAGCCAAAGCTGATGGGGGCTACAAAAAAAAGGCGGCCTACAAATAAGTCCAGCAGCTGCAAAAACCCCAGTGATTTGGGACAGAGCTTTCTCCTCTGGAAGCAGTGTTCCACAGAGCTAAAAAAATCAAGGAATTGATGGGCAACATGAGCAGGCAAAGGAAGCAAAGCAAACCCAGTAATCCAACTTTAGATTCCTTCTTTGGGGACAAAAAGGATAGAGCATGGAAAGGGAGGAAGACAACACAGTCAGAACTCCCATACCAAAAGCTTCCAAGAAACATGAAGACTGCGCACAAGCCATAGATCACCTTAAGAAGGATTTTGAAAGCCAAATAAGAGAAGTGAAGGAAAAGTTGGGAAGAGAAATGAGAATGATACGAGAAAATCATAAAAAGAGAGTCAACAACCTGACTGAAGAAATTAACACCCCAAAAAATAAATTAACTCAAATGGCAAAGAGGCCCAAAAAGCCAGTGAGGAGACGAATGCCTTAAAAAGTCGAATTTGCCAGACAGAAAAAGAATCTCAAAAGCTCACTGAAGAGAATAATTTCTTCAGAATTAGAGAGGAGCAAATGGAAGCAAATGATTTTGTGAGAAATCAAGATACTATTAGACATATCCAAACAAATGAAGAAATAGAAGGCAATGTGAAATATCTCCTTGGAAAAACCACTGACCTGGAAAATAGATCGAGGAAAGACAATTTAAAAATTATTGGAGTACCTGAAAGCCATTATCAAAAAAAGAATTTGGAAAGCATCCTGCAAAAAATTCTCGAGGAAAATTGACCTGATATTTTAGAAAAAGAGAGCAAAATAGAACTTGGAAGAATTCACCAATCACGTCTTAAAAAAGATCCCCAAAAGAAAACTCCTAGGAATGTTATAGCCATGTGCCAGAGCCCCCAGATTAAGGAGAAAATGTTACAAGCTGCCAAGAAGAAACAATTTGAATACTGTGGAAACACAATTAGGATAGCCCAGGATCTAGCAGCTCCTACATTAAGGGATCAAAGGGCCTGAAATATGATATTCCAGAGATTAAGGGAGCTAGGATTAAAACCAAGAATCACCTACCCAGCAAAACTGAGTATAATGTTCCAGGGGAAAATATGGTCATTCAATGAGGTGGAGGACTTTCCAACATTATTGCTGAAAAAAACAGAACTGAAAAGAAAATTTGACACTCAAATACATGAAGCATGAGATGGTACACATGGAAAAGAAATCATAAGGAACTTATCAAAGTTGAACTATTTACATACCAACATGGAAAAATGATCATTGTAATTTATGAAACTTTTCTCAGTATGAGGATAGCTAAGGGAATACAAATGTGTGTGTGTATATATATATATATATATATATATATATATATATATATATGTATGTATATGTATGTATGTATGTATGTATACATACACATATGTCTATATAGGAGGGTTTATATATGAGTACGAATGCATATTCAAGTACATGTATATATGAGTACATAGAGGGCACACGATCAATTGAATAGAAAGGGATGATATTCTAAAAGGTGAAATTCTGAGGTGGGGGAGGATTAGAAGGAGAGTAGACAGGGAGAGACAGAATGGGGTTAATCATCTCATATAGATGAGGCAAGGGATAATTGTTACAATGGAGGGGAAGAACAGGAAGGCAAAAGGGAAAGGGTCAGCCTTACTCTCATTGAATTTGGCTTAGGGAAGGAATGACATAAACTCTAAACTGGGTATCTTGTCACACAGGAGAGTAGGGTGGATGGGGATGAGAGGTAGGATGATAGAAGGTAGGGCAGCGTAGGGGGGAGGGTTGCTGGAGGTACATACTTCTGTAAATGGACAGGAACAGGACAGCATAGAGAATAGAATAAGGGGGGTGAGGCAGGATAGGAAGGAAGGACATACAATCAGTCTCTCACAATATGCCCACTGTGGAGATGTTCTGCATAATTACACATGTACAGCCTGTATTTAATTGCTTGTCCTTCCCCTGGGGGTGGGTGATGAGTGAGGAAATGAAAGAATCTAGAATTTAAAGTTCTGTAATCAAATGTTAAAAATATATATGTATATATATATATATATACATATATATGTATATATATAATTATTATTATTATTATTATTAACTACATCCAACTGGAAATTAAGTTATACAGGCACTGTGGTAGGGAGATCAATCCTGCCCTACAGGAACAAAGGGGAAAGGGAGACGACATAGGAGAGTGCGAATTGGGGAAGGGTTTATATAGTGGGATGCCTGTTTTGAGGTGTTGGGTAGGGGAAAGATGGGGAGAAAATTTGTAATTCAAAATCTCATGGAAATGAATGATGTAAACAAGACAATAAATAAATAAATTTATTTGAAACCAAAAAAAAACTATGAATATCCTTTGATCCAGTAGTAAAACTGTTAAGTCTATATCTGAAACAGATTTTTTAAAAAGGAAAAGGACTCATTTGTATAAAAATATTTATCGCAGCTCTTTTTATAGTAGCTAAGAATTGGAAATTGAGAGAATGCTCTTCAGTTGGAGAATGGCTCAACAAGTTGTGGTATATGATTGTGATGGAATATTTCTGTGTATAAAAAATAAACAGGATAAATTCAGAAAAATCTGGAATGACTTACATGAACTGATGCCAAGTGAAGTGAGCAGAACTAGGAAAACATTATGTCCAGTTACAGCATTATTGTACAATGAAGAATTGTGAATGACTTGGCTATTCTCAGCAATACAATGATCCAAGACAATTCCAAAAGACTCATGATGAAACATGATATCCATCTCCAGAGAAAGAATTGATATTATCTGAATATAGACTGAAGCATATAATTTTTTCTCTTTCCTTCTTTTGTTGATATTTGGTTCTTCTTGCACAAAATGACTAATAAGGAAATGTTTTACTTGATCATACTTCTGTGACCATCTCAGGGATGGGGAAAGAGAAGAAGGAAATAGAATTTGGAGCTCAAAACTTTAAAGTGTTAAAAAAAAAATTTGTTCAAACATGTAATGGGGGGGGTTGAAAATTTTTTTTACAAAAGAATGTTAAATCAGATCCATACAATCACCACAGTATTGGTTAGCACCACTTTTGTTATGGATCAGCTATGTGACCTTGGGCAAGTCCCTTACATGAGACTACAGTTTACTCATCTGGCAAAAATGGAAATAATATTAGTAATATCTACCTCACCCAGTTGTTGTGGGGAAGTCAAGACAAGTTGATAAGCATTTAGTAGTTACCTACAATGTGCCAAACATTTTGGTAAGTAACAGGGATAAAAAGAAAAACAGAAGAAGGAGGAAGAGGAGGAGGAGAAGACTGTTGTTAAGGAGTCTGAGAAATATGAATTATTCTTATTAGAATTGTGTTGGGTTCAAGTCCTGCCTCTGACAGATACTGATTACATGACCCTGGGCAAGTTATTTAGTGATCAAAAAAACTGTACAGGCTATAACTCTAAAATCTATATAACTTTACAGTTATACATATATAGTCTATAATTAGTCTATAATTGTGTGTGTGTGTGTGTGTGTGTGTGTGTGTGTGTGTGTGTGTGTGTGTGTGTGTGTAGTCTGGCAAGATTAGGTAGTAGATAGTGAGGTCCTTTCTTGACCTGATTTGCTAAGCTTTCAAACTCTTCTGTATAGAACAAAACTCAGATGGGCTTATCGTGTTGTTAAAATACCGAAAGTATTATTGCCTCAAAGACTCAACAAGAAGAGCACTCACATGGAAGTCAGAAGAAGCAATACAAGAACACTCTCAAAGTCTCTCTGAAGAACTCTGAAATTGATTGTGAGACATATGAGACACTGGCACAAGACTATCTAGTATGGCATGCCTGTATGAAAGAAGGCACTGTGCTTCTTTGAGCAAAACAGAATTGTAGTAGCTCAAAAGAAAAGTAACATATGCAAATTTAGAGACATCTCCACTCCAAATATTCATATGCACTAGTTGTGCCCAACCTTCCAACTTCATATTGCTCTGATCAACCACAGTCAGACACACTCAACCATGCCCAAAGAGGGTTAGGGCTGCCTGAGACCCCAAAATACCAACATGCCGGGTCCTGCAGAAAGAATTCCACTCAAGTCTTCTCAGCCAAAGAAAAAGTAGAGTTTATTGAAAGTTCAAATACGCCATGTGGGGTCCTAGGCCATTTAAAGGTACTCTCACAGAGCAAGTCTCTGCTAAGTTATTCTACAGTGCTCTCACAGAGCAGTCTATACTAAGCTATCCCATGGCACTCTCACACTACATGGAGGGAAGATGGGATTCTATATACAGAAAGGTTGTGGGAGGAATCTAGGGGTGGTCCAGAGGAGGAGATTGGGGAGGGTCTTCAGGAGGAGTCAGATGAGGTCAGACTCCAGTAATGAGTGGTTC
>CM053593.1:102155378-102208371 GCA_028646575.1 Pseudocheirus occidentalis | reverse complement strand
TCCTTTGGAATAAAGTCCCAGGGAATCTGCTCCAAACTGGATGGAATCAAATCTTCTCTGGGACTATTTTTCCTCTCTGGGGAGAATGGACAGAGGGAGGACTTCTAACAGTAACTTTTCTATAATCTCTTTGTCCAGGTTCTAATAAGCAAAGGGGAAAATATCATCCCTGATTCCAGTAACATAGTTTCTAGGAAAGAACTTGTGGAAGACTGACTATTGTATTTTGAGATGAGTCAATGACTGAGTAAGGAGGCAAACCTTCTTAGGGATACTAGATGATTGTTCTTTTGTTCTTTGTTCTAAATATTGTGATAACTTTGGTGAAAACTATGTGGCCACTTTAATGATAAGCTGTTGTGAACACTATATTGTGATTTTCTGAGGATGTTTTGCTTTGATTTGTTATGGAATAGAGCGTTCACTGTACTGTGTAATCAGAACCTTAAAAGGTATTCACAGTAGTATTCTTTTGAAAAGCTGCTCGTGCATGGCATTACAGCAAGTCACTTAACTCTGATTGCCTCCCTTATCCCCCCCAACAAAAATTTCAAAAAGGATAAATAGAAATGATACCTATTATCACTTTCTTATTAGAAGTTAATCATCATTATTAATTAAAAATTAATAAATATTGCTAATCATAATAATGATAGTAATAACTGACATTTACATGGTACTTTAAGGTTTCAGAGTGCTTTATACAGGTGACCACACTTGATCCTTGAAACAACCCTATTAGTTTCTCCATTTTTCAGATGAGAAAAATAAGATTCAAAGAGGTCTTAGAGGAGCTGGGACTTGAATTCAAGTCCAGTAACTTCAAATGCAAGACTCCTTGGGAAGCCTTGGGGAGGGAAAGAGGGGAAGAGGGAACAATCATTTACTATGTGCTTACTATATGCTAGACATTGTGCTAAACATTTTCCAAATATCATTCCATTTGATCCTCACAACAACCCTTCGGGGTAGGCCTCATTTTACAGTTGAGGGAACTGAGGCAGACAGGGGTTAAGTGATTTGTCTGAGGTCACACAACTAGACACAATTAGTGTCTGAGGTCAGATACCGACTCAGGTCTTCCTGACTCCAGGCCTAGCACTCTAGTTGCTGTACCAAATAGCCGATCTCTGGGCAATTTAGAAATGCATGAGCATTGAATAGGAAAGCTGAGATTCTGACTCAACTATGGAAACCACTTTCCCTGCACAATATCTCTTTCCAAAGTTTTGAAACTCTCTCCCCCTCTCAGTGATTCAAAGTCTTTCTCTTTGGCAGTATATGTGAGAATTCTGCTGACTAGGTTGCTATTTAGGCTTTGGGGCTAGCCAAAGAGTTATGGTCAAAATGATTCAGATACAGTTCTGTTGTCACTCAATTCAATACAACAAATATTGAAACATCTACCAGGTGTAAGGTAATCCTCCATTAAGTGCAGCCTCAGAAAGAAGTCTCTCTAGATCAGGGGTGGGGAACCTGCTCTAGACTCTTAGCTTACTTCTGTCTACATTGTCTCCATACAATACCCAATCTGTCTGGTTGTACCAAACAAATAACTGGGGATTAGCTGAACTTTTAGCTCTTTGCTAACGATTTGATGTTATGTAAAGATTGCCTTATTAAAGTATATTCACAGGGTTTTATCAAGAATAGTGTATTACTCTTAGTTTGGTACTTTTCAGCTAATTAAACAATTTTGCAGTAGCCCTGTGAGGTAGAATAGGTAGGATCTTCCCTTTATAGATGATGTCCAGAGAATGAAATGAGATAGCCAAGATTACACAGCAGATAAGTGGTAAAGTCAAGACTAGTGCCTAGGACCTTTTATTTCTAGTCCAGTGCTATTATGATTATGCTCAGCTTCTATTTTTACAAATTTATTTATTTTTATATTTAAATCTTTTGAGTTCTATTTTCTCCCCTTTCTCCCTTCCCTTCCCATTTCCCAAGACAGCATGCAATCTGAGATAGGCTATACATGTACAATCATATTATACATATTTTGACACTAGTTATATTGTAAAGAAGAATCAGAAGCAAAGGGGAAAACCACAAGAAAAACAAACCAAAAAAAGAGAGAAAACAGTATGTTTCACTCTGCATTCAGATGCAAAGTTCTTTCCATGGATGTGGATAGTGTTTTCAATCTTGAGTCTTTTGGAATTGTCTTAGATCCTTGCATTTCTGAGACGAGCTAAGTCTATCAAAGTTGGTCATTGCACAATGCTGCTATTACTATGTACAATGTTCTCCTGGTTCAGATTCTGTTTTTGTAGAGAGATACAGACATTCCAAGACTTTCATTTCAATATTTTCAAGCACTCCCCTGGATATGTCCATCGCGCTCCAGAAACTTCTTCATCCTAGAAAATCACTCCAGCCCTGGCAGCCGTACCTCAGGACTAGCCTCTGCCTCTGGGCCCCATCCCTCTGATTGGATTATGGAATGGCTCCTCCCAGAACTTCCATTTAAGGAAGACATCTAGGCCAAATATCTCTTCATTTCCCACCCTTTATAGTAAGCCTTTCAATTTCTCCATCACACTGCAGAGAGAGAGTACCTTCTCCATTCTTCTACTTTTTGCTGTTGTTTTCCCCATTAGAATGCAAGCTCCTTGAGGGCAGAGACTGTCTTTATTTTCACTTGTATCTATATTCCCAGCACTTGGTACAGTGTCTGGAACACAGTAAACACTTAATAAATGTTTGTTGATTCATTGACATTTATGGGAACAGAAACACTGGAAAGTCAGAGTAGGTTCAATTCCATTGACAGACCCCAAGTAGAAAAATGAGTCCAGTAATATCTAAGACCCAGGTGACTAAATATTTAATTCTTCTTCTTCTTCTTCTTTTTTTTTTTTGCTTTTTTGGAGAGAGGGAAAGCAGGGAAATTGAGGTAAAGTGACTTGCCCAAGGTCACATGACTAGTGTTAAGTGTCTAAGGCTGGATTTGAACTCAGGTCCTCCTGACTCCAGGGCAGATGCTCTATTCATTGCACCACTTTGCTGCCCCTAAATATTTAATTCTAAGTTCTTCTCTGTAGGAAATGAAGTCATAAGAGTAAAATTTTTATTTTTCTTTCTATGATTCTTCTACAATATCCTCCATGTATCTATGTCTAGATCTTGCCAGTGAGGGGCATTATTTTCTGAATTATCTCTGGATAACTTATCTAGAATCCCAGAAACATCTGCCCTATCTATTAACTGTATTTTATTATATTCTCATTAATCCATAAGTTGATGTTATCAACAAATACAAAAAGGGTATGATTATGTCACTATTTTGATTTTAAGAATATACCTTTGTCTTAATTTAAATTAGATATTTCAAACTAAGCTGAATTTTATTTTATTTTATCTTACTTTTTTGCTGGGGGTATACAGACATTTGGTTCAGCTTTCCAGTGAACATAAATGCCAGGTCAGGTGAATGGAAATTCACCTGGAAGTTCTATTTTCAAACTTGAATTCCCCAATTTCCTTAGACTAGGTAAGTGTTTAGTTCAGTTCATCCTTTTGTACTGAATTCTTAATAAGGCAAATGATATTTCCATGTAACGTGGTGGTGGTATAGGTTTAAGGTGAGAAAAAAAAGGGACTGTAATTATATTTCCCTTCTTTCTTGCTAAACATCAATGACTCTTCTTTTTTCTCCTATACAATCTGGGGTTTTAAGATTGTCAGAAAAGAGAAAGGAAAAGGAAAAGAAGGGGATACAAGGTGGGTAATATACGAGAGATTTTCATGGATTCAGATATGGGTGAGGCAGTGGTGTTCAAGGTTGCAACAGAAAAAATGAAATACTTATCACCTACACTTCCTATATAATTTCAGCCATGTACACAGAAGTAGACTACTGAAACAATTTTCTGGATGATTCATGTCAAGGATTATCTTTTTTTCTTTGGTATCAGTTACTCAGATGACCAGTGATCTGAGCTTTAGGTTTGAATCCCAATACTTGCCTCAATTTGTCACTTCTTTTGGTTAATAAAGTCCTGGATCTTGATAAAGAAGCTTAATGATCATTACAAATAGGATACAAGTCCTAGATTCAGAGCTCTAAGGGGACTTAGAGATCATCTAATTCAGCACTCTCATTTCATAAATGAGAAAATCAAGACCTAGGGACTTGTCCAGAGTGACTTTGCTAGTTAAGTAGAAAAGTAAGGTTTCAAACTGATGTACTCAACTGCAAATCTTTTTCCATTGGGATTGGAAAGTTCATAGAGCCATAGACTGTTATAATTATCATATTAAGACAATAACTCTTAATAATAGACTTTAAAAATTAAAAAGAGACTTCAAATTTTAATTTCCTATATTATTCAGAAATTCTTTACAACAAGTATATATATATGTATATATACATACATACATATATATATATATTTGGGGGGCATTTAATGGTACTGGGGATATTCATTATTGTTAGGTATTGCCTACTCTTATTTATATGCTTGTTAGATGGTAGATTATCTAGGTCCTCTTTTTAATCTGCTTTTGGGTCCCTTCACTGTTTATTAGCACCTTTGCCAAAGATATTATCAGGAAGGTGAAGAGGAGAAGACACAGATTTGGAGTTAATTATACTACCAGATACCAATTTTGGTGAGAGGTAGGTGGATCAGGTGGTTAGAGCTAATGGCAAAAATGAAGTTTGGGGATTATCTGTAGATTTGAATGATTCATTCAGTTCCTTTTTCCCCATTACTTCCCATAATTGAGAATTAACTGCAGAGATTTTTATGAAGCCTCAAGAGATTTTTTTTTAAGTCCACAAAGTAAAGGGAGATATCCAACATCTATATTCACATTATGGTTACTCCAAATACTGATGTGGGGCTGTCTTGTCATCAACTCTATTTTCTAGTTATTCCATCACTTTCTTCCATGCTAAAGGGAGAACAATGGCTCTGCAGATGTCAGTTTTTATTGTGCAGCTAATATTAAATGGAAAATATGGATCAGGATTTGTAGTCCACTCACACCTCTCCACACTTTCCAGATTAACACAATTCCATCATTTCTCTAACACCTCCCCACCCCCCGCCAAGGTATTCATTGGTGAAAAATGATTCTTCAAAGGGTAAACAATTAGTATATAAGATACAGTACATTAAACTGACTCCATCTTTCCTATGTTACACCTGAACTCAATGATTCCAGAAAACCCCAAAATCAATGAGTTCCTGGTTACTTTTCAATGACATTTAACAGTTAGACTTAAAAATACAGAAGAAAGCATTATAAGTTTTATCCAAAATGATTATGGCAGTCATTTGAATAAAATACAGATTTTGCAAGCTGTAAAGCATATCATTACTACACACTGGCCTAAGTAAGGTTTGGTTCACAAACTACAGAGCTCTAACCAAGTCATTAAATCTATCTAAAAGGGCCTCATTTGAGAAGCAATAAAATTTTTAATCATTTTATTATTAAAAGAGTGTTTAATATGTAGCTAATTAAATGCCAAAGGCAGGTTATCTGAGTTTAACCTTCAAAAAGAAAATGATGTATCAAAGTCTGCCTCTGGCATCATGGGATAGAAATGTCATCCTCATAATCATGGCGTGACAACTAGCTGGTGGCCTTTTCTAGAGCTATAGTTAAATTACCTGATTAAATTAATAGCCATTTAGATGTTTTAGGAACTGCACAGACCTATACTAAATGAAAATTAGGTCCATTACATTTTCTGAGTGGGCTAGATAGATCCTAAAATAAAACATGTATGCCATTGTCCACATTACTTAGATTAAGCAATTAAAAGCTCTTTCTAAAAAGTGACTAATTTCCTATAATGTTCAGAGAACTGTATTTACACTAATGACCAGAAGTAAGATTTTTTTCTTGCTCCCCCCACCCCTTTATTATTTATTTTAACTTACAAGAACAACATTTGAGTACACAAGTATAGGGAAATTGTCTGCTAATTGGGTCCTTCTGAGTAAGAAAGTGAGCAGTGAATGTTTTAGGAAAAGGAAAAGAGCAGGAAATCAACCTTACTGAGAATTCTCCATATCATCACTAAGTTATTCTGGGGAAAGGATGGTAAAATGACCAATCATGGCCACGCAAAAGAATATTTTTTGTCTTGCTGTGCACAATTCCTGGCATATGATAAGATCTTAAATTTTTGTTGACTGACTGATAAGACAATTTTTTAGAAAGGAACCTGGTTTATTAAGTTACAGATACATCAGAAAATATGATTCACATATGTATTCAGGAATTTTCTCAGAGGGAAACTACTGTCCTTTTGTGCTTTTCCAGTTGAAAATAGATCGGGCAAACTTCATAGTGAGTTAATAGTCATCAAGGTGGCTATTACCAGCACTTATCTTGGGGTTTTCTTATTTTGAGAAATGCTCTTAAATGATACACTTAGCAAGAAACTTAAAAAACAAAACAAAACATATGCCAATAAAACTAGTTGGTGATTCATTAGACCAGTATGTGTCCCGTCAATGACATCAGTACAAAATAACCTTTTATACAGAAATGAAACTTGTAAGGTAACATCTTCCTATTTATCATCTAACATTTCTTGATGAAGCTCTGTATCAGAAAAGATGGGACTGATGGGATTTGGTGTAGATAATCCCTCCTTTCAAGAAGTTTATAATCTAAGTATCCTCCTAGGAATTGTCATGTGTGGATTTAGAATTCAGTTGAATTCAGCAAACATTTGTTAAAGGATTATTATGTACATTAGATACTGGGGGTACAAAGAAATTGTGGTTGTCTAATAGCTCAGTTTTAAGAGTTCTTTTTGTACTTAGTAATACCTTACATTTAGAGGCAGCTCTAGACTTAGAGTCAGGAGAGACCCAAATTCAAATCTGTCCTCAGTGAGCCTTTATTAGCTGTGTGACTCTGAGGATATATAGGGTGTTATCACCACTAGTATGAGGGCTTTCCAAGCCCTTTTCAGGACTAAGGTTAACCAAAAGGCCTCAAACCTGTTGATGAGTTGGGAATGGGAGTAAAGTGTCTACCATAAGCATGTGAAGATTTTCCTCAGGAAAATGGGCAGTGGAGGACCATTTGTTCCAATGACTATGAAGGCAGCTGAAGTACATGCTGTGGAAGCTGTAGAGCTTGATCAGATACAAAAGACACCAAGGTCATCCATTGCATCCTGGGCCATGACCAGTCTTCTCAACTTTTGTCCTACCATTATACTTCAATGACTCAGAAGAGGGAGTGAGGCTGACAACTTTGTTAAACTGCCTCACTTAAATCCAATTCATGGGCATCACCCATGATGCCACTGGTTCTCTGAAAACAAAGGTTAGACAACAACAGCAACAACAAGATCTTGAGCAAGTTCCTTAACCCTTGTATGCCTCAATTTCCTCATCTGCAAAATGGAGATAATAATAACATCTACCTCCTGGAGTTGTTGTGAGGATAATATTTATAATGTCAGTACAAACCATAAAGTGATACATAATTGCTATTATTATTATATTTGTATATCACTTCTTGGTTTATAAAGTACTTATATACACTCTCATTTAATCCTCAGAATTACTCTGTCAGGTAAGTGGGGTTTTTTTGTTTTACTTTTCATTTTTGGTGGGGATTGGGGTGGGTGGGAAGGGAGAGAGAGGTATGTCTAAAGTGGAGTCTGGACCTGCGATTTTTTAAAATATAAGTCGTTCTTGACTAAACTCATTTTACTCATATATATCCTCCATTAAAAGGGTCTTAGGGAGGGCCTGAGGCACTGGGAGTTTAAATGATTGGTCACATAGGTCTTCCTGATTCCAAGGTCAGATACGTATAGCATTATCTCACTTTCAGATAAAGATAAAAATTGAGTGATTTGTCCGAGGTCATGCACAGCCAATAAGTGGAAAAGCCAGGATTGCCTCTTGGTGCGTTTAACAACAAATTGAAATGACCAAGTTTGCTCTCATAAAAATTTAGAGAAACAAAACATTCTTTCAGAATCTTCCTTTCCCGTAAGGGGGGGAAACCATTCTTCAGGAATCAAAAGCATGCCACTGGTATCCCAGGTGACTGGATTATAGCAGGATGGATCAAAGATGATAGGCATCATAGATTTTCATCTGGGAGGGACTTTAGATGTCATCTTTTTATATTCTTCAATTTATAGAAAATAACCAAGTTCTAAACAGGTTGTTACTTTCCTAATGTCACACCCCAAATAAGCAGTGGGTACAGAATTTAGTATTTAGTCCTCTTTATTTCTACCATATCACACTGCCTCCCAGACAAAGTTTGTGTTTCAATAATGAAATGAAAAAGGGAAAATATACAATAGATAGTTAATCTTCCATTTCATTCATTGATGTTACAAAATCTTAGGATTTGATTTTAATGGTGACCCTTTCCAGACAGTGTCAGAGTTGACTTCCATGGCATAAGGAAAAAGTCATGTGATTGCTATAATATTCCCTAAGAGGGCTCAACTCGATTGTGTACTAAGGAGTTTGTAATTTCCTAAGTTTCTAGGAAAAGACCTCACTTCAAAATTTCATGGAGCAGCTCAGATATCAAAAAGAAATAATGATCAACTATTAAATTTACAGAAAAGACAAAAAGAGAAATGTAAGAACCTCAAAAAATCCTTTATTTTTAAGAATGAGTTTTAAAGGACATTAAATATTGACAGTCTAATTACTAAATACTTTCACAATCGATCCAGACTTCCTCCATAGTTCTGTCTCACTCTACTTGACCTTTATTGTTCTTTGTGCTACATGCTTAATAAAGGTTTGCTGTATTGAATGGATTATTAAAATCACTTTTGGCTGCACTACTATTTGGAATGTCATGGGATCACAGATTTAGAGCAGGATAAGCCTTCAGAGGACACCAAGTCCAAATTCCTTCATTTTTAAGAGGAATTAATTAAGTCACAGAGAAGATTAATGACTTGTCCAAGTTCATACTACTTTTAAGTATCTAGCATGGAATTTGAATCCAGGTCATCCTAAATCCATGCTCAGAATTCTATCTACAACACTATTTTTAGGATGATGGAGAATGTTTTTAATAGCTTCTTTTCACTCTTCCTAACCTAACCTTATTGCCCGGAAGTCAAAAAGCCTTGTTGTTGGGTTTTTTAAAAATTATTTATTAGAAGTATCAATGAAATGTTTTTCAGGTTTCTCCTTTCCAACAGTTGTTTCCTGTGAAAAAGCATAGCAATGAAATGTTATAGACAATCTGCCTTAAAAGGTTTTGTATTTTGAACTTTCCAACAGATTTGATATTTATTCTTACTGAAATATCATTTAAATCTAGAATTGGGATGAAACTGAAAATAACATTAAGGATAAATGTTGTAGTGCTCTGTCATTCTACCCATGCCTTTGTCTGGGCATAGACATTATAAAGATTTCTGGACATTAACCAAATAACCTAATCATGGTTCTAGTAGGAAAAAAAAATCTGGTATCAGTGTGTGATTAACATACACATTTTCTTTTCGTGTTAAAGGGCAACATGAAGGAGAAGAGAAGATGTCAAATGAGTCCGCTGCAATATTTCCAGACTTTTTATGTTTAGAAGATTAATGCTGACTGAAAAAAGTGCACCACACATAGGCAGCCAGAGATCTAATGATTGAGTCCCTCCTTTTGAGCTGCTGCCACTTTCCCAATTATATCACGGCACAGAATGTCTCTCCTCCATGCCTTGATGAAACCACACCTTGTCGTCTGAACAAGGGTTGCATTCAAAAGGGCTAGAAGCTAGGAAATCATCTCTTCCATCAGATATGGTACCTTTGTTATCAACTCTTCCAGTTCTAATTAGAAGACTTTTAGTGGATGAGGACCCTGCAGAGCCTACGCAGACCAACAGAAACAGAAAGAGAATAGGTTCGGTTCACATGCTAAAGAGTGGGTGAGGGAGGAGACAAGAAGGGCTCCAATACATGTTATATTTCTCATACTTGTGAATTTCATTATGGTATTCCATTTCATGAGCATACTGCTATTCATATAATAATTTACTGTTGTTTTTGACATTTAGGCTACTGAAAGATTTTTGAAATGAAAAATGAGACTATGAAAATCTTTAAATTCCTTGTTCTTTTTGGTTATTGTTTTTCAACACACTTTCAATGGATATTTCCAATGAAGTAATTATTAGGTTAGAGAGAATTATTATTTTTGTGATTTTTAATGGATACCGGCAGACTGCTTATTAAAAATTTCTACAAGTTTGCTGTTCCATCAGAGATGAAAGAGTAGATTTGTTTTTATATAACTGCAATCACTGAATTTCATTGCTTTTGATTATTTCATCAATTTGACATTTATGAGGTGGTATCTCATATGTCATCTAATTTGTGTCCCTTTGTTAGTGAGGAGAAATATTTTATCAAGTGATTTTTGACACTGGTTAGATTTTTAAAAAATTCTTGCTCCCATCCTTTAACCATTTATTCATTTGGGATTTTGTATTCTCCTGTAAATTTTTACTGTAACCCATTCTATACACACACACACACACACACACACACACACACACACAATTTGCTTTTTTGGAGGGGGGAAAGCTAGGAAATCGGGGTTAAATGACTTGCCCAAGGTCACACGGCCAGTAAGTGTTAAGAGTCTAAGACCAAATTTGAACTCAGGTCCTCCTGACACCAGGACCAATGCTCTATTCACTGCACCACCTAGCCGCCCCAAGATACAACTTTTCTAAGCTCTAGTCCACTCTCCAAGAGTAAAAATTATACAGAAGGTGCTGTCTGCATCTGTAGAGAGAGTGTCCTCACCTGAGTTCCCTTATACCAGTGAATCCACAGGTGCAGTCTTTATCCCTCATCACACTAACTTTTTATATACATTTTGTTAGATGTCTGTTGCATCTATTTAATTTCTTTGACCTCTTTCTCCATTTTTTGCCTGGTGCCAGGTAGTTTTGATGACAACCAATGTGTAATAGTTTAGGATTATAGAACCAATTTCATTATTAATATATATTTATGTATGTGTGTGTGTGTATATATATATATACATATAGTGTGTGTTTATTATATGTAGCTAATATTTATATATATAAGATCTATTATGATGTAATCCAGTTCTAAAAAGATAGTTAATATTTATATAAGACCCACTAAGTACAAGGTACAGTGCTAAGCTTTTTTTTTTTTTAACAATTAGTATCTCATTTGATAACAACAACCCTGAGAAGTAAGTACTGTTACTTTTTCCATTTAACAGATGAGGAAACTGAGGCAACCAAAAGTTGCTCCAAGTGACTCGTCCAGGGTCACAGAGCTAGTGAGTGTCTGAGACCAGATTTGAACTTATATCTTCCTGATACGAGGCCCAGTGTTCTACTCACTATGCTAACTAGCTCTTAGTGTCTTAATTAGCAGAAAGTATAGATTTTAAACCAGGGAATACTGACATTTTTACTTTTTAATCTGAGTCATCCATGAGTGTTGAAAGTTCCTCCCATTATTTAGGTCTTCCTTTATTTCAGTTATTATGGTGTTATAAAAGCATTCAACCCAACGCCCAGGGTTGCTGTGAAGATCACATGAAATAAGAATTGTTGGATGCTTAGCACGGTGTCTGGCACATAGGAAGTACAATATATATGTTAACCATTATTATCCTTTATGTATATGTGTTTCCAAATTGGTTACTTTGCAAATATTTGAAGATTTTTGTTGATACCGACGTCATATTGGTCTTCATTGTTGTCGTAATTGAGGAGGGCTTTTTTTTCTCTCACCCCATTGCCCAACCCAGATCAGTTGATATAATCACAGAAAAAGGTAGTTAATGGAAGTAACTAAGTAGTAAAATGTTAACAAAATGCAAAAAACATGTGTATGCCCTGTTATCCCTTTATGAAATCAATCAATCAATAAACATTTATTAAGTACCTACTGTGTGTCAGGCATTGTGCTAAGCACTGGCGAAGGGAAACGGAAAGAGGATACTTGTTTTTATGTAACTTTGCAAGTACTGAGGTGGAGTACCAAGGCTGATCTTAGGGGATGAAGAAGTGATCTCAATAATGAACATGGGAAGATGTCAGTGAGAAAAGTCCCAAAATAATCGAGCCAGTTGAGAAATAAGAAATTCAAAGAAGTTTCTCTGAATTGGAAGAAGGGCTTAATATTAGCTGATAAAAGATTGGTTATACTCTGGTAACCTTTAGTAAAATTAAACCTTGTAAGCAATAGAGACAGTCTCATTCTAGACCAGTTTAGCAGTTTGAGGTAGGGAGCAGCTTTGGGGTCTGTGAACCCTATGTATCTTCTAGAGGTGGTAAGGAGGAGAGCAAGAACTTTTCTCTCCTTGTTTTCCCTCCCCTTTGCCATGGCACCTTTCAGTGATGCTACCTGCCCATCAGGAAATACCTACCTGCCCCATTCATACTTCAATACTTTAATTCACACTTTATTTCATATTGTCTTCTTATCTATCATTTTGTTTTGTATTGTGGCTAAATTTAATTTATGCTTACCCTGCTTAAGTCTTTGAAAGCTGATTATAGATCAAGAAATTGATGTCAGTTGTAAGTCCCTTACTGAATAGCTAAATGTTAAACTTAAAGAATTTCAAAGAACCAACTGAAAAAGTAGTTTAAATAATTAACAGTTTTAGTAGAGTTCCAGGATACAAAATAAACCCGTACAAATCATCAGCATTTCATTATATTATCAACAAAGTCCAGGAACAAGATATAGAAAAAATAAATCTCACTTAACATAACTGTAAGCAATATAAAATACTTGGGAGTCTACCTAGCAAGACAAACCCAGGGTCTATATGAACACAATTACAAAATACTTTTCATACAAATAAAGTCAGATCTAAACAATTGGAAAAATATTCATTGTTCATGGGTAGGCCAAACCAATGTAATAAAAAATTATAATTCTACCTAAATTAGTCTATTTATTCAGTGCCTAACCAATCAAACTAGCAAAAAATTATCTCCCAGAGGTAGAAAAAAATAATAAAAAATAAATCTGGAAGAACAAAAGGTCAAGAATATCAAGGCAATCAATGAAAAAAATGTGAAGGAAGGTGGTCTACATGAGAGTTTCTTGAATTGTGGGTTGTGAAAAATTTGGCAACAGTAAAAGTTTTCTGAAAGCACAACAACCAAAAACTAATTAAAAATCAAATGCATAATAAATCCATTGTGTTTCTGGCAGTGCTTGCCCATGGTGTTGCATTTCGCAACTTCACTGCAGCCGTGGTTCTGAACACACTTTGTATTGTGTATGCCCTTGAGCCACACAATAACAACAACAAAGAATACTGCTGAAAAGTGAAAAGGGGTCTTGGGTGGAAAAAGTTTGAGAAGCCCTGGTCTAGATGTACCAGACCTCAGATTGTGCTATAAACTGGTAATTATCAAAACAATATGGTACTGGCTAAGAAATAGAGTGGTGGATCAATGGAATAGACTGGGTACAAAGCAAACACATAGTAGTAAATGTTAATAGTAATAGTGTTTGATAAGCCCAAAGATCCAAGCTTTTGACACAAAAACTCATTTGACAAAAATTGCTGGGAAAATTGGAAAACAGTATGACAGAGACTAGATATAGATCAGAGGCCAAATTAGATAAATGATTGAGATATAAAAGGTGCTATTTGAAACAAATTAGGAGATCATGGAATAGTTTACCTGTTAGATCTATGGTTGAGGGAAGGATTCAGGAATAAACAAATTGTAGACAGCATTATTAAATATAAAATTATTCATTTTGATTGTATAAAATTTAAAAGGTTTTGCACAAATAAAACCAATGCAACCAAAATTAGAAGAATAGCAGAAAACTTTTTTTAATATGTATCTCTGATAAAGGCCTTATTTCTAAAATAATATAGAGAACTGAGTCAAATTTGTAAGAATACAAATCATTTCCCAAATGATAAATGGTCAAAGTATATGAACAGGTAGTTTTCAGAAAAAGAAATAAAAACTATCTATAGTCATTTGAAAAAATGCCCTAAATCACTATTGGTTACAGAAATGAAAATTAAAACAACTCTGTGTTAATATTTCATACCTATCAAAATTGGTTAATCTGATGAAAAAAAGGAAATGATAAAAGTTAGAGACAATGTGGGAAAACTGAACACTAATGCACTGTTGGTGGAGTTGTGAACTGATCAAGCATTCTGGAGAACAATTTTGAAATATGCCCAAAAGGCTGTAAAATTGTGTATACCCATTGATCCAGCAATACCACTGCTAGGTCTATATCCCAAAAAGATTTTTTAAAAATGGAGGGAAGACTTATTTGTGCAAAAATATCTACAGCAGCTCTTTTTTTGGTGGCTAAATATCCATCAACAGGGGAATGATTGAACAAGTTGTAGTTGTAGTGGAATATAATTATAGCATAGGAAATGACAAAACAGAAATGATTTCAATAAAAACCTGGAAAGATGAACATGAATTGTACAAACATGAAGTGAACAGAATCAGGAGAACATCACACATAGTAACAGTAACATTATATGATGAAGAACTGTGAATGACTTGGATATTCTTGGCAATACAATTATTCAAGATGATCCCCAAGGCCCATGATGAAACATGCTATTCACCTCCAGAGAAAGAACTGATATTGTCTGAATATAGACTGAAGCATAGTATTTTCATTTTTTTTAAAATTTTCTTGCACAAAATGACTAATGCCTAATTTTACATGATTGCACATGTATAACCCATATCAGATTGTTTACCATCTCAGGGGAGGGAAGAACAGATAGAATTTGGAACTCAAAACCTAAAAAAAAAATGAATGTTAAAATTGTTTTTATATATAGTTTAAGGCAATCAAAATATTATTTAAAATGTGCTACTTGATTAAATGTCTTTGATTTAAAAAAAGAAAAACCTCAAATATATCCTATTGGTCACAAGGATCACTGAGTGAGAGAACATCTGTGATTAGTTTAAACCATGTCCTGTCCTGGAAAAATGGCTTCTGTGTATATAACTTCCTTATAGTGGGTCAGTTAGCAGGTTCATTTTCACAAGAAAAGTAGAACATATTGCACAGGAAGCAAATGATTTAATTTTATACCTACCTACTAAAAATACTATGTAAAAGGAATGACAGCATCTTAATCAATAGTACTAATGAACCCTATTCTCCAAACCATGGATTAAATATTTTGCTTGATTTAAAGTGTAGAGGACAGACCTCTAATCAATCAATTGGTCAATCAGTAATCATTTATTAAGTACCCACTATGTGTTAGTCCTGGAGGCTCAAAGACAAAAATGAAATTGTACCTGCCGTCAAGGAATTTATACTCTAAAGTTTTATTTGCATAATTGCTTGTTTATTGTTTCTGCTTCCATTCCACCTTGACCCTTCCCCCAAATATCTCATTTGATACTCACCACAACCATAATAGGTACTATTATTTACAGATGGAGAAACTGAAGCAAATAAAGATTAAATGACTTGCTTCAGGTCACACACTTGGCAAATATGTCGACCGAATTGTATATGCAGGTCTACTCCTGATTCCAAGTTCAGTGCTCTATCCCCTAAACTAGCTCCCTGCCTCACAAGACGAAGTTTCTTTTGGAAGTCTTTTGAGGATGGAGCAAATCCATCCATTTGGCTCCCTAAACCCATTGATAAGTAATAGTTTCAGCCCATATTTGGGGAGGACAAGGCTCTTCTCTTGCCTATCATTTTTCAGGGGAATCACATTGCTGTTCCATGATGAGTTGGGAAGGGAGCCCCAGGCAGGACTATGGATGAACTACTTCTTCAGAAAACTTCAAGTTTTCTCTCTTGAGGACAATGAAAATGCCATCCTAAAGCATGCAGTGTTGTGTCTACCTGTCTCTGGTGTTAATTTTCTCTCCCATAATTATTGATGTTCCAAGCCCTAATGCTCAGGGCTCTTCTATGGAAGGAAAAGTGAAAATGCTTTCTCAACTTTGGTCATAGCAGGGACATCAATCCTGATCTGTTCCTCACTACTGAACTCCACACTGACCACCAAAAATGAGGAGCAAACCTAACTACACCAATCAGGAATGACTCTCAGAAAGTAAGATTGAATGGCTATTAAAAGCATTGACAGGTATAACCCAAATACCCTGTTCAGAGAAGGCATAGTCATCACACTGAAACATCATATTTAAACACAATATTTTTCTAAGATTTCTAAGAACTGAAGATATCTAAGAATCAGATACACCTGGTTTCTATTTGGAATTAAATTATCTACTCAAATATCAACTAATTAATTAAGTTATTCAATACTACTAAGTGGACACCTACTTTGCTAGACCATTGGGCATGGGGGTAATAGGAAGTTCAATTCAATTTGCCAAGCATTTGTTATATATTGATGGAGGGCAATACACTGCTAAATGCTGGGATTACAGACTCAAAATAGAGAAGTTTCTGCTCTTCAGGAATTTACACTGGCCTCCTCTCTGTTCCTTGCACAAGGAACTTTGCAGTTTCACTAGCTATTATCCATGCCTAGAATACTCTCCTCGTCACTGCCTCCTAGATTCTCTGGCTTCCTTTAAGTCTTTGCTAGTCTTACCTTCTCCAAGATGCCTTTCCCAGTCCTCCTTAATTTTTGTGCCTTTCCTCTGAGAATATCCCAGATTATCATGCATATGACTTATTTGTACATAGTTGTTTATATGTTTTCTCACCAGACAGTGAGCTTCTGGAGAGCAGGGACCATCTTCTGCCTTTTTCTGTATCACTGGAACCCAACACAGTGCCTGCCATATAATAGACACTTCATAAATGCTTGTTGAACTAAACTCACTGTCAAAAGCCTCAAATTCCAGCTCTACTATTTCTTAGATATATGAAGTTTGGGAAGTCACTTAAATTCCTTGGGTTTTAGCTTCCTTGTCTTTAAAATGAGAATACTATTTGTATTACATACTTTATAATAGGAGGATCAAGTGAAACAATATGTGTAAAAATGCATTGTAGCCATAAAAGTGTTGCCCATGTAAATTGTTATTATCATACTTTAGTAATCTGTGGATCTGTGATCTTGTAAATGTGAGAGCCCATTTCAGTAATGCAAACTGCAACACAAGCACTCATTCACATCCTCTCTGTGGCTCATCCATATCAGCCTTTTCTGCAGGGCTATACTGGGAAGAAGGGGGGACATTCTAATGTGGTATTATATTAATAAATATGTTTTGATCCCCAAATACAACATACTTGGAAGTACTTTTGTTTTATAGACGAAAGAGTGGGATTGAACGATGAATTGGTACATTGTTCAGGGTAGATGAGATGACAAGGTAGAGAAGAGGCCAAACTACTTACTTCATTTTACTTCTCTTCTCTCTGCCAAAGAAAATGATCCTTGGACCTGAAAGGACAGAACAAAAATGGTTAACAGGGAGCTGAAATCCAAGATAGGACATCTGAAAAATGTAGTAAGAGAGTTTCTCGCTGTTTCAAGTTAATTTGTTAAAATACCCAGATGAATTACGTTCTAGGGTATTGAAAGAACTGACAGTGATGGTTGATCCAACTAACAGTGATCTGTGAAAAATCATAGGAATTATAAAGGATTAATGAGAAGAAAGGTAAATACCAGGGTTTTCAAAAAAGAAAAGAGTAGAATCTGAGAACTAAAGGCCAGTGAACTTAAATTTAGCTCTTATCGATATTCTTAACTTATTGTTAAAAGATTATTAGTCAACATGTAAAAAAAAAGGAACTAATGATCACAAAGCACTCAACTTTTGCCTGCCTCAGTTTCTTCCATTGTAAAATGGTGATAATAATAACACCTACATCCCAGATTTTTGTGAGAATCAAATGAAATGATATTTGTGAAGTGCTTAGCATAATGCTAGTACATAGTAGGTACTTAATAATTAATGCTTGTTCCCTCCTCTCCCAAAGCAGCAGCATGACATGATGAACAACAGGTCATGACCAATCTTGGTCTCAGAGAGCTGATGATGAAATACACCTTTTGATAGAGAAGACTGGAACTATAGATATGGAATATGGGTTATGCTGTTAAGCTTAATCTATGGTTTTGCTTAAACATTTTTCTTTCTTATGAGGGGAATTCAACAGTGTGGGTGAAGAGATTAATGACTTCAGTGTAAAAACAACAAAAAGAAATGCTAAAACTGGAAAGGAAATGGCCATACTGGAGTAAAAAATAATTTCTTTTTTTGAGGGGATAGAATGCTCTAGATACAGTCACCTATACATTTAGCATAATCTAGTATTTGACAAGACTTTTTGCATGATCCTTGGATAGTGGAGAGATGATAGTACATTTAAGTGACTTTGGAACTGAGTGTATGGTGGGTATAATGAGTTGCCATTAGAGCTCTGTGTCAGCGTTGGGGAAGTTTTTAGCAGAGTACCCCAAGGATCTATCCTTGGTACTGTGTTATTAACATTTAAAAAAAAATCAACAGCCTGAATGAATGCAAGATGATATACAGATAACAAAAAAACTGGGATAGATACCTAAATTATCGCATGATGGAATTAGGATCTAAAAATATCTGAATAGGCTAGAATTATGAACCAATTTTAATTTAATGAGGCATTTAAGTGGTGTAATGTGGGGTCCAAAATTGTCCAATCTGCAGGAAAAAACATTGAGGCACAGCTCTGAGTCAATAACCATTCATTAAGGGGACCAGATTCCTTCAATGAATGGGATCCTACATATCCTCATGATCTGAGATGCTTCCTTTCCCTAGAGCAGTGGTTCTTAACCTTCATAATGCCGCAACCCTTTAATACAGTCCCTCATGTTGTGGGGACCCCCAAACATAAAAATATTTTCATTGCTACTTCATAACTGTAAATATCTGATATGCAGGATGTATTTTCATTGTTACAAATTGAACATAAACCTACAGGTTGAGAACCACTGCTATAGAGGTACTTGATATCCAGACACACAGAAGAGGCAAAATAAAATACTGAGTCTCATTGGTTGATAGACTTTGATTTGGACACTCTAGGAGGGCCAGAAATGATGCATCATCATGAGTGGCCACAAGATAGACAAGACAAGGGCTATCTTCTCTGACTAGGTGGTTATAAGACAGTCCCTTTCTCATGCTGGGCAAGAGAGGGTGGTTCAGAGCTACAAAAATAAGTTGGTGGACTCTACATATAACATCAAGACATCTTACCCACACTGGGCATGGTCATACACTCATCTCCCAAAAAAGGTAGAGGTCCTCTACTCAGCATTCTTATAGTTAGTCAAGTGTACTTTATAAAGGTTAGTGAACAGGGAACTTATAGCTTGTAGTTTAAGTTTGGGGACTATTATAAGAAAGAATCTATCCTAATTATCCCTAAATATATGCATACATATGTATGTATGCATGCATTAATATATGTAATTATTTATATTCATATTAGTTAACTAGACTGACTAAATGTATATTTATATTGCTAGTATATTGCTATTGAGTATATTGCTGACAATCACTACCCCTGTGGAATCACACTGAACTGATTAATACTGATTGGAATAGAACAAGGATCCAAATATTTCTCTTGACAGTGGATAGAGCACTGGGCCTAGAGTTAGGAAGACTTGAGTTCCAATCTGACCTCGGCTCAGTGGTATGACCTTGAACAAACCATCTCTGTCTAAACTTAGGTTCCTTAAATGTAGAATGAGGAAGCAATAGCTCCGACCTCTCAGAGTTGGGAGGATCAAATGACATATTCATAAAGTGCTTAGCCTACTGCTGGAACATAGTAGGTACTTAAATGCTAGCTATTATTTTTGTTATTGTTAATTATAAAAGAAAATTTAATAAATTGAATTTAATAAAGATAATTGTGGACTCCCGTAAATGCATTAAAAAAATCAACCTTACAAGTGCAAAATGGGGGAGACATGCCTATAGCATTTCTGCAAAAGACCTAGATGTTTTAGTGCACTGTGCATATGTATGTCAAAATATGAAAAAATAATTCAAAAAATTTAATGTAATTTCTAACTTTATTAAGAGAGGTATATTGTTCCAGACCATATCTGGAATATTGTGTTCATTTCTGGTTACTCCACTTGAGGAATACATTGATAAATTGGGGAGCCAGTAGAATGGAGGATCTTAATCTTTTTCTGGACTCCTTTTTCTACAAACCACCTTGTCTCTTCTGCCCTTTGTGGTTAAATTCCTCAAAAAAGCCATCTACCATGAGTGTTTCCACTTTCTCTCTTCTTACTCTCTTCTTAACCCCTTACAATTCAATTCAATTCAATTCAATTCAATTTATTGATTTATTTTGCTTTTGGAGGTTAAGTGACTTGCCCAAAGTTACATGGCAAGTAAGTGTGTCAAGTGTCTGAGGCGGGATTTAAACTCAGGTCCTCTTGACTCCAGGTTCACTGTGATACCTAGCTGCCCCACAATTCAATTTCTGACTAAATTATTTCACCAAAACTACTCTCTCTGACGTTACCAGTTATCTCTTAAGTAGCAAATTTAATGGCCTTTTCTCAGTTCTCAGTCTCCTTGACTTCTCTGTAACCTTTGACACTGTTGATCACCTTCTCCCCTTTAATACTTTCTTTTCTCTAGGCTTCGCTCTGTCTTGGTTCTCCTCCTACCTATCAGATTGTTCTTTTTCTGTCTCCTTTGTTAGATCCTCATTCATACCATGCCCTATAACCACAGATATTCTTCAGGGCCCTCTGGGCCCTCTTCCCTTCTCCCTTTATACTATTTCTCTTGGTGCTTTTCTCTTGGAGTATTGCTCTAACCTGCTGATGAATTTTTCTACCTTAAGACTTTTCCCTCTCTAATCCATCCTTTGTTCAGCTACCAAAGTGATTTTCCTAAAGCACAGATTCAACGATATCATCCCCTTACTCAATAAACTCCCACAGCCTTGTTGCCTCCAAGATCAAGCACAAAATTCTGTGTGGTGTTTAAAACCCTTTATAACTTACCTCTCTTCCTGCCCCTCACATCCCCAACCTTTCCAATCTTCTTACACCTTGCTCCCCACCATGTACTCTTCAGTCCAGAAACACTGACTTTTTCTTGTTCTACAAACCAGACACTCCACCTCTTGGCCCCAGTTCTCTCAATCTTTATATGTCAAAAGTCTTCACATCTGTCCTTGAGAAGCTCCCAATGTAACAGGAGACAACAAGCAAACAAATATGGACAATCTACAGGCAGGCTAAAAAGGAAATAATTAAAAGAGAGAATGCACTTTGATTAAGAAGGATTGGGTAGAGCTTTGTGTAAAAGATGTGATTTTAGTTCAGACTTGAAGGAAATCAGTAGATAGAGAAGAGGAGAGGGAGTATTCTAGGTGAGAGGGACAGCCAGAGAAAATAATCTAAAAAAAAGCTATCCAGATGGACCTTTCCAACTTTGACTTTACCTAAATCTATGAAGTTATTCCATGCTCATGTGTATTTTGGCATTTTCATCTATACAGATACACATTTAACCACAGCATAATTTATTATATCTGAAAGATTTGGTTGCTCTGATACACCCTAACTCATTAAGATGGGTCTTTAAGTAGTAGAAAAAAATGCTTCTGGGCTCCAGATGGCCTCAGAACCAATAATTTTTAAACAACAAATAGCAAATTGAAATGATTAGCTCTTGAAGAGGAAGAACAAGACCAACTCCATCATGGAGCAACCTTGATGGTTAGAAATAGTCTGACAAGCACAGTTCTCTGAAATCACAAAGATACTTAAGAGGTAAAATATTTTAGAATGCAAAAGGTAGAGATCAGTCTCAGAGAATGTAAATATCAAAATGTTACAACCTCTTTGATATTTTCCCACTTTTTCTTAGCCTCTTCTTCCTTTAAAACTATAAAAATGGGAGGTGTGCTAGGCAAAATGAAAGTCAGAGCAATCTGACTTTGTTTCCTCTTGTTCAAACAAATAAAATATTTTGAGTTTATGTGATTCACTCCATCTGATTTTTTACAGTCAGTTTTGGAGATCTCACATCCAATTCAGCCTCACAGACTTGGTCTATAAGGCTTGTAAGGCGAGTTTTCTTCTCCTCTCTATTAACTTGCTTCAAATAACAATTTTAAAAGGTGGGGGATTAATGGGCACTTTCTTGGTATGATGATGATGGCAATGATGAGGATAGGGAAGAGATTAGAACCAATTCTTGCTAGTTGCTCTCATCTTAGTTCATAATGAGCTTATAATTTTCTTAAGTGTACATTATGCTGGTTTGTGGTATCATTGAAAGCAAAGCTCTGGGTGATTATTATGCTTCAGTCCTTTAAAGCCTTCCCTTGCAGACACAAACATACATCATCCAACCTGGTTTTTGAACAGTGCATTCAGAAACCATTTCATTATTGAAATTTCTGGTTTGTGGGGTTGCTTGAAATACAGTCAGGAGCTGTGTGCTTTAGCATCTCTGTAATACCAACAGACCTCCAAGCCTCACTCTAAAGAGATGGTCCTTAATAATTTATATGCCTACATTTCTTCCCCCTCTTGATGTTGTTAAAAACAATGAAATAAAGGACCTGCATCCTCAGAGAATGTTACAGGCCAATTTATGATTCTAATTCTCTGTTTGGTCATCTGAAATATACTAGTTTAGCAGTTTTATGACTTTAACAGATATTTTTTTTAAAAAGCAATTCCTCCTCATATTACCATTCTATAAATGTTTTTGGCTCTGGAAGAGAAAATATGCCCTTCAAACAAGTTTCTTTCTTTTGGGGATACTTCTATAAGAGAGTTCTGCTATGTATTGACTACTCACTATTTTTCTGTTATCATCTTTTCAAGGTTCAATTCATTACCCCTGTTCATTATTCAATTTGTTGGGCTTTGAACACCTGAATAATTGAAAACTATGGAAGTATTGTAAATTATGGCCTCTGCTTTCATAATCCCAGTTTTAGGGGTTTATGGCTATACTGTAAAAATTCACTGTGTTGGAACCGGACATACAAGGTCTTATGTTGAAAGAAAATTAATTTTTTTTGATGCAAAATATATTTTCCCTCCTGCTACCAAACCATGACTACATATAGTAACTCTTGCCTTTAGCAAGAATAGACATTGTTTGCTGTTGATTTTACTGCATTTATTCAGACTAGTCTGATCCCAGAGTTGTGGAGGACATTTCTGCCATTGGAAGCAACCTACACTATATTCTTTTAGGAGGCAGAAAATTATCACATCATTGTAGACTTAAAGCTGGGAGGGGGGTGACTTTGGAGATCATCTAATATCACCTCCTCATTTACAGATGAAGAAACAAAGCCTTGTAAAGGTTATTAGTCAATAAGCATTTATTCATCTTATTATGGGGCAGTTGGGTGGTCCAAGGGATAGAGTGCTGGGCATGGAGTCAGGAAGGCTCATCTTGAGTTCAAATTTTGCCTCAGATACTTATTAGCAATGTGACCCTGGGCAAGTCATTTAACCCTTTTTGCCTCAGTTTCTTTATCTATAAAGTGAGCTTGGAGAAGGAAATGGCAAACTACTCCAGGGTCTTTGCCAAGAAAACCCCAAAAGAAGTCACAGACGTGACTGAACAAAAAAAGTTTATCATGAGCCAGGCACTGTGTTAAGTGCTAGGATTACATATGCAAGCATAAAGAAAGACAGATCTTGCCTTCAAGGAGTTTACATTCTAATGGAAGAAGGAAACACACAAAAGGAAGATGGAAATGGGGAGAGGATAAGGGAATGGTTGAAGAGCATGGTAGAAAAAGACATATATAGCCTGCAGCAGAATGAGACCTGGCTGGCTTTGGTACCCTTTATTCACTCTATTTAACAATAGAAGTTTTAGAAGGAGCCATCCAGTTACAGGGAGAGACAGGGAAAGGTGCTACTTTTGATGTGTGGAATAAAGGCTGATGTGCATTTCAAGATGCAGAGGTTTCTAGAGCATGAGAGAGAAGGTCTGGAATGTAGCCTCCAGAAGGTTTAGTGACTTGACTGAGGTTCCATAAATACTAAGTTACAAAATTCAGTATATCTTATTCCAGATTCAGTGTTCTGTCCACTATAACATGAGGGCCAACTTCTGACCTTTAAACCATGCTGCAGGTGGAAAAAAACCCCAAGATATATGAATAGGAGGAATCAAAATAGAGATTTTGAAATAGGGAACTTTTCTCTGGTGTATGCACAGGAAATCTTCTCTACTAAGAATGCATGAGTATTCTACCCTAACCAAGTCACATTGTTTAAATGGCTCAAGGTCACTCGCTCAAGGACCCCAAAGGGCTCCCAGATTACACTTTGAGAACCACTGGCCTACAGTATAAAGACGGGTTTTCCTGACTTCATACCCAGTCCTCTACTGTGTCAGCTAGCTGCCCCTCCATGGCACATAAGTAGTCACTTAATATATTACTGTTGAATTGAATATGTTATGTTTCACTTATCTACTACCATTGTCGGCTCCACTGTTTTGTTTCACCTCACTATTGCTTTGTTCTCTGATACTGAGAAGCTAGAGACTGGAGTTGTAGGACCCTGATTTTCCCTGATATAGTCACCTAAATGCTAGATTTCTTCCAAATTAATATAAGGTCCTTTAGACAGCTGCTTATTTAAAAAAAAATTCTTAAGACTTGGTGCCTTGTATATATTAGATACTTAACAAAAGTTTGTTGAAATGAATTTCAAAGCACAAGACAGTCAAGATTAGCAGCATCGAGTTGGACCCTAGCTTTCATTATCGACCTGTATGCATATATGTATATATGTATGTACGTATGTATATTCATGTACGTATGTATATGCATGTGTATAATATTTACTTACTTGTGTTTATACTGTATCCCCTTACTCCCAAAGTGCCAAAGAAAGTAGAATCCTTGAGGGCAGAGAATGTTACGCTTTTGTCTATCTGTGTATCCAGAACACAGCACCTTGAACAGTCGGTACTTACAGAATTTGTTCAATTGAATAGCGTCTAAAACATTACTAAGTGAATATACATATATTTATATATTTTTATTTATTTATATATATTTATATACAATATACATATATTTATATATACATACACATATATAACATTTGTAAAAAAATCGATAACTAGGTAGGCATGTGAAAATATCTACACTTGAAAATCTTATTACTACTGCTACAACTACTACTGTTACTACTGCTGCTGTTGCTGCTACTACTACTGCTGCTATTCCTAATGCTGCTGCTGCTACTACTATTGCTAACATTACTACCTCTACCTATTACTAACACACACCAGAGAAAAGTTGCCATCTCTATTTTGACTCCTCCCATTCATATATCTTGGATTTTTTTCCCACCTACAGCACGGTTTAAAGGTCAGAAGTTGGCCCTCGTGCTATTATTAATATTGCTGCTGCTACTATTACTATATGCTGCTGCTGCTAATGCTGCACACACACACACACAACCACCTATGTGCTGTTTTAAAATTTTTTTTAATTCTATGAGTTGTCTTCCCCTATAAGATTGTAGATTTCTCTAAGAACCCTCCTTTTTCATAGTATTACTATTACTAATATTAGTAATGATAATGGTAGTAGTTAGTAGTAGTAATATGTCTGTGAATAGTACCAGATTAGACCGCCTCAAAGTTATGATGACCTAGGTTTAATTCTTGTTTCAGACATGTGAAACTGTGTTACCCTAGTGCAGTCATTTAACCACTCAGTCTTTCAGGCAACTCTAAAATAAATACTGTATGCTTAAGATAATGTACCAACTTGAATTGTTAAAGGGGATTTTCTGTCCTAGGAATCAGCTATACAATGAAATCACCAATATAGTCCCTATTTTATTATTTTCATTTTAAAAAAACAATTAAACTATGTTTAGAAAATATGTTTCAAGTTTACATAACTTATTTTGAAAGACCACTGAGGAAAGTTATTCAGTTATCCCACTGGTATCTTATTGTAGTTCTGAACACTTTACTTTGGGAATTAGAAAGGACAAATGTTATTACCACAGATACAAAGGAATTAAGTGGGTTGACATGTGCTTAAGAGAAACAAATGTGATTCACTGTCCTTCCAATGTATCTCAAGTGATTTCTACATATTTCAATGTTTAAATTCATAATCCAAATCCTCGTCAATAGCAAGTTTCATGTCAACATTTGCCAAATGATGCTTTTAAAACTACATTTGCCAGAAAATCTGAGCTTTTGGATTTTTTTCTTGTTTGTTACTCCTCTAAAACATATTCACATTTCAACTGTCATCACTTCATTATTTTTTACTTACCTTTATTAACATTGCTTAACTAAGAATCAAGTAGTATTAAGGTGAAACAAAATAACACAAAACAAGATTGACCCAACAGAACTGTAAGTAACATATAGTTAGTTAGTTGTTAAGTTAGCTATCAAATAGTGGTGAAGTTCAAAAAAGAACTGAGGAGTTATTATTCTTTATTCCAAGTCATTATTTTTCTAACAATGGCCTTTCTATAATTTTAAAAAATGACATTATGTCTTTTTTTGGTGGGGGAGTTAAGATACTGAAGACTCTTTTTAAAATAAAAATATTATCCTGGAGGTCTAACACATTAAACAATTTATTTTTGTTTAGTCAATACAGTCACGTGAGACTCTATGAGATCCCATTTGGGGTTTTCTTGGCAAAGAAACTGGAGTGGTTTGCCATTTCCTTCTCCAGGTTAATTTATGGATGAGGAAACTGAGGCAAACAGGGGTAAGTGACTTACCTAGGGTCACACAACTAATAAGTGTCTGAGGCTAGATTTGAACTTTTGGAGATGTCTTCCTGACTCTAGGCCTGATACTCCATCTACTATTCCACCTAGCAATTATGAAGCCTTTATAGCATAATTTAAAATTGTTTTTTAAAATTATATTATTTTATATTATTAAATTTATATTTATTATTTATATATTTTATTTATATTAAATTATATTATTTATTATATTATTATATTATTTTAAATTATATTATCCCCACAAGAAATTAGGACACTAGAGGGCTAGTACAGTTTTTTTCATTTTTAAAAATATTTCAACTGCCTCATACAACGTCCTGCACAAAAATAAGTATTTAATAAACACTTGTTGGACTGGGTTAGATTGAATTGGTGCAAGATATAGGAAAAATATGTTTTGGAGGCTTAGGGAAAAGGAAAGTGAATAGCATTATACGTAGCTCTAACTGTTTTACAGCAGCATAGGACTATTCTTTTTCTTTTTCTTTTTTTTTTTTGGAGGGAGGAAGGCAAGGCTATCAGGGTTAAGGGACTTGCCCAAGGTCACACAGCTAGTTAAGTGTCAATTGTCTGAGGTCAAATTTGAAGTCAGGTCCCCCTGACTTCAGGGCCAGTGCTCTATTTACTGCGCCACCTAGCAGCCCCAAGACTATTAACTTTGGTAGATATTCTGTAAAGATCAAAGAAGAAAAAGAGGAAAGAACAAAGGAGTGTGCAAGAACAACTTTGCTTATTTCTGCCAAGGGCACATCTTGGCATTCAACTACATCTCTTTGTTTTATCTTTATCTTTATTTCCCCCTCTTTTTTCCCCAATAGAGTTGAAGGGCAACTTATCTCCCTTTGCTACATGACCCTTCATATAATTGAAAATTTTAATAAAGCTAAATAAGCTTTGGGCAACTAGGTGGCACAGTGGATAGAAGGTTGGACCTGGGGTCAGGAAAACTGATCTTCCTTTGTTCTAATCTGTCCTCAGACACTTATTACCTGTGTGACCCTGGGCAAGTAATTTAACCCTGTTTGTCTCAGTTTCCTCAACTGTAAAATAATCCGGATTAGGAAATGACAAACCATGGCAATATCTTTGAGAAGAAAACTCTAATTAGGATAGCAAAGGATGTTTTGTGACTGAAAAATGATGGAACAGCAACAAAAATAAGCTTTAAATTTCTACCCAAATTAGACAACTACATCTAATAATATTGATGGCATAGATCTTTGAACCATTTAGATGCTGTGCACATTTCTGACATTTTGGAGTAAGGAGTAGTACATATCAAAAGACTAAACTTCCAAAAAGTTATATACCTACTTAATGATATAATTATCGTAGAAAGTAAACAAAACGAAGAGGCCGACAGTCTAGAAAGTGTATAAACAGATGGAGGCTCAGGTTAACAGTTAACACAGTAAACCAAAAACTAGTGAACTGCATAAAACTTTGAACCAGCCAATTGTCTGTCAGACTGGCCTACTAGCTGGGATAGTGAAATGAATGATTGTCCTGGAGTCATTGGATTTCAGTTCAAATCCCTTTTCTGCTGCTGATTGGCATTTGTCTGATGCTAGGCAAGCCACTTCCAGGTGGGCTTCCTCATCTATAACATAAGAGGGTTCAATCTGGTGATTTCATGGGCCCTTTCCAGCTTTTGATATATGATCACTGAACTCAAGATTTCATCTCCCATCCCCATGCCTGGAATCCATTCATTTCCTCCTCAATTCTGCTTTTTAGAAGTTCTAACTTCCTTCAAAGATCAGGTTAGACAGAGCCTTCTGTAAGAAGCCTTTCTGAAGCCTCCTGTTATTAGTGTTTTTCTCCTCCTCTAATTATATTCTATTTTTTTTTTACTATATTCTATGTACTGCATCATCCCATCAAAACTTTAAAGTTGAAAAGAACTTTCAAGATTGTTTCAATAGATATAAGCACTTACCACTATGTGCCAACTAACATTCATATGACTCTTAAAGGATTACAAACCACTTTACAGATATCTCATATGATTTCTACTTCTGTGAAATATCTATTATTAACACCCCCATATTATAGATAATGAAACTGAGACTAGGAGAGGGTAACTGATCTCCCAAGGTTGGCAAAGCTATTAAGTATCTATGTCAGAATTTGAACACAAGTCTTTCTGATTCCAAGTTCAGCATTCTATGCACTGTTCCACAGGACAGTTATTGCCTTCAAGGGGATTATATTCTAATGTATTAAGATGTAGTCCATTTCCAACATTTTATACAAGAGGAGATTAAGGCCTAGAGAGATTTAAAAAAATGTGCCCAAAGTAACATGGCTAACAGAAGTGGGATTAAAGCCAAAATTTTCTTGCTCAAATATCCAGTACACCTGAGTACATGCTGCATTCACCCCATGGAACATAAATAATCATCATTCATTCATTCATTTTACCTTTTTTTTTTTTTTACATTTTGAGTCCCAATTCTCTCTCTCCTTTCTGCCCGTCCACCCATTGAGAAGAAAAGCAATATGATTGATACCCATTACACAGGAAGATAAATTCCATGAAGGAAGGAATAGTCTTGTTTTGATGTTTTTATCCCCAGACCCCAGCACTGTGCCTGGCACAAAGTGCTTAGTCTGTGTTTCAATTGACTTATTAAAGCAAGTACAGCAGATAATTTTGCCTGGTGTGATTTGAGGGGCACCTGGGAAAACAAACACACTATAAACAAAAATGGGTTTGCCATCTTTTTGCAGACAAAGCTATGCTCAGAAGGATAAACAGAACATAGTTTTGTAGTGACTCCATAACGATTTCCTTTTTTTGGTAGCTGAATGTCTGTGACCTTAAAGTGAGATCTATTTAATTTTTGTTCTTTCTCTAGATGTCTCAGATGTACAAGCAAACTTGGCAACTGGAACTTTAAACCATACCCTTTTGGTCTTCCTAGGATCATTTTTCCCCCTGGGTGAAAGTCTCTAAGAGACTTTTTTTTTCTGTTTTGTTGGGTTTTTAAAAATTAATTTACTTGTTTATTTATTTTTAGTTTACAAGATTCAGTTCCAGAATCACTTGAGTTTCAGATTTTCTCCCCTTCCTTTTCCCTCCCTCCCCCTCCCATGGTGGCATACAGTCATGTATAGGATCTGCAAACACTTTTGCTTTGTACAATATTCTGGTTGTATAGAAGCATTGTAACCAATGGAGAGAACAATGGGGAAAAAATAGACAAAACCAAACATGGAAAAGAACGATAACATATATTGCTTCAGTCTCCATTTAGAGACTTCTTTTTGATCTAGTACTGATTAGGTTATTCTCCCAAGTGGAAAGTCCCACCATCTTGAGTAGTCTGCACAAGTGCAGTAGCAGTAATAGCAGCAGCAGCAGTAGTAGTGATAGTAATAGCAGCAGCAGGAGTAACAGCAACAGTAAAAGTTATCACAGTATTAGCAGCAGCTGCAGAAGTAGTAGCAGTTAATAGCAGCAGCAGTAGTTGACTCCAGGACCAGTCCACTACACTATGCAACCCAGCTGTACTTTCTTTTCTAAGACTTTTCCCTACTCCACGCTTTTTGCTCACATTGTTCCTTGGACATAGAATTATTTCCTTCTATTTCTTTGACTGTTGAATTCCCATTCGCCTACATCTAAAGTTCAACTGAAACATCGCCTCTCTTGTGAAGAGTTGCTTGACCTCTCATTGTTTTGTAATTCTCTGTTGCATTTATCTTGTAACTTTTAAAGAATATATATAGTTGTCTATCTTACTGAGTATCGAGAAGCTACAATAAGAATTATACAAGATGTGGCAGCTGCTACATTGAAGGACCATAGGTCTTGGAGTACTATATTCCATAGCACAAAAGGGGTTATGATCACAGATAACTTACCAAGCAAAGTTGAATATAATCCTGAATGAAAAAAGGACATTTAAAGAACTCAAAGACCTTCAACTTTTGTGACAAAACTCTAGAACTTAAGGGAAATTCTGACATATAACATCCAGGAGAAATACAAGGTAAACATTAAAGACAAATTATAAGGGACTTAGTAAGGTCAAATTGTTTGCTTCATATGTGAAAATATTAGCAGTACTCTTAAGATTGTCATTATTTGGATAGTTTGAAAGAAGGGTGTGGATGAGCTGAGTATAATGGGGTGATTCTAAAAAATAAAACCGTGTAAGAAAAGATAAAAGTAGTAATTATTTCATACAAATGAGGCATAAAAGGAAAAAAAATGATACAGAAGTTAGTAGGGGTGTGGGTGGGGAGTGCTAGAACCTTACTCATTGGGAATGGGTTAAACAGGGATCAACATATACATCTAGAAAGGTATAAAATCTTCTAAATTCAGAAAGAATAAGAGGGCAAGGAAATGGGATGGAGGGGAGAGAATAACGGAGGGACTCAGAGGAGTGTGTAGTTTAAGGAACAGGAAAGCAAGGTCTTGGGTAGAAGTAAGGCAAAGGAGTAAGAAAGGATAGGGAAAATAGGGTGGGAAGGATAATGAGGAAAAATAGGAAGGAGGAAAATACACAAAAAGTAATTGTAGCTTAGAATATGAATGGGATGAATTCATCAATAAAACAGAAATGGATAGCAGATTAAAATTTGAATATAATAATATGTTGCTTTTAGGAAACATAAAAATGAGAGACACACAAAGATAAAATAAAGAGCAGAAGCAGAATTTAGTATGTAAAAACACAGGGATTTTAAACATTATCTCAGACAAAGTTAAAGTTAAAAATAGATTTCATCAAAAGTGAAAAATAGAGAAACTGTACCATGTATCAGCAATATTATTCAATATTATTTTAGACCATTAAAAAAACTTGGATAGTATAAAAAGTTCGAATGTATACCTGCCAAAACAGACACAGGAACTATATGAACATACACATAAAACACTTACACAAATAAACTCATATCTAAATAATTGAAGTAATATTTAGTGTTCATGTGCAGATAAAGCCAATATAATTTTTTAAAATGACAGTTTTTCCTAACTAATCTATTTATGCGTTATTAAATTAATAAAATTATTTTACTGATTTGGAAAAAATAATAAAGTTAATTGTGAAGAACAAAAGGTCAGAACTTCAAAGAAACCAGAAGAAAAAGATGTAAAAGAAGTAGATTCGATAGTATCATACCTTAAACTATATTATTAGGTGAAAGCACTGTTGAATTATAAAAAGAATAATTTCAATTATTTTAAACTAAAAATTTCTTGTGTAAATAAAATCTGTGTATCCAAGAATAGGAAGAACATGGAAAATTGGGGGAAAACTTTCATAAGCAATCTCTCAAATAGGATGTGATTGCATTGGAATATTGCTGTGGTGTAGGAAATGATGAGTTGGTTGATTTAGACAAACATGGAAAGACTTGGACTTAGGAAGGAAGATGCTATTCACCTTCAGAGAAACAGATCATAGGAGGAAATAAGCATAGTAGAGGCTTACATATATGTGTACGAGTATATATATATATTTATATTTATATATATACATATGTGTGTATGTTTATATATGTATATGTATGTATATGTGCATATATGAATGTGTGTATGTATATATGTATACTTCTCTATATCTATCTATCATCTCCACACTTAATTGTAACCTTCTTTAGGGTAGTAAGAAGTAACAAGTTCACAGAAGAGAACAATAGAAAAACCAATAAGGCAGTGGTTCTCAACCTGTGGGTTGTGACCCCTTTGAGGGTTGAAGAAACCTTTCACAGAGGTCACAGGAGTCACCTAAGACCATGTGAAAACACATATTTCCGATGGTCTTAGGAACCAAGACAGTGCTCCTCTGTCCGTCTCCAGGCAGGTCCACCCACATGCAGATATGCCCACATACAACTATTAAAGGACTGTGGCATTAGGAAGGTTGAGAACCAGTGCAATAAGGGAACAAAGAAAACCTGGGCAGCTATGAAAACAATGTATAGTATTTATTATACAGTTTTTCTTGAAATAATGTTTTTATTGAATTTTTCTCTTATGGTCTTCTGTGTATACGGTAATGGTTTTTGTTTTTTTCTTTACTCATTTTGTATTTAAGTTTGAAATTTTTAAAAAAAGTATAAAAAAGAACTTGCAATCTAATTGACATAGACATATGCAAAATAACTGACACCTCTAGGAGAAAAAAGTACAAAAACTCCAGTCTGGCTTCTAAATACCTCTATGATATAGCTCCCAACTACCTTTCCAGGCATTTCCTATTATCCCCATTTATGCCCTTTATTTGAATCAAAGTAGTCTGTGTACCCTGTACATGACATTCTACCTTCTCTTCTCTACCACTCATGCCTGTATACAGATTTCCCTGTCTCTAATGCATGCCTTCCTCATGATTACTTTATAGAATCCTTAACTTCCTTTCAAAACCAGCAACTTTCCTGATCTCCCTTAATGCTAGTCCTTTCCCTTTGGTGATTATCTCTAATTTATCCTATATATACTTTGTACATAGTAGTTTTTCATGTTATCTCTCATTAGACTGTGAGTTCCTTGAGATCAGGGACTGGTTTTTATTTTTATTTTTTTCCTGCTTTTCTTTGCATTTTCATCAGTTCACATAGTAGGTGCATAATAAATGTTCATCCATCCATCCATCCATCCCTCTGTCTATCTATCTATCTATCTATCTATCTATCTATCTATCTATCTATCTATCTATCTATCTGTCTGTCTGTCTGTCTGTCTGTCTGTCTGTCTGTCTGCCTGTCTGTCTGTCTATCTATCTATCTATTACTTAGCAAGGTAAGATCTTTTATGCCAGTTCTTTTCTGATTTGTTGGAGCCCTACTCTGCCACCAATTGAACTGTTAGCTCTCACTCCCTCTCAAAATTAGTCAAACTTTTTGGTCTCAGTCACATTGTTAAAATTGTTGAGGACCCCAAAGAGCTTTTGTTTATGTAAGTTAGATGCAGAAGTATGCTGGTAAATGTTTAAAAATCTCTTTACATGGGAAAAAATGTAGGCACACACTTAAGTTTAATCTTCATTACTGATATTTTTCCATCGCTTTCTTAAGCCTAGAGAAACAACAAAACAATAAATCTGCCCTAATTTGTACCGTTTGCCATTTTCCACAGTGAAAGCACTTGTACTGAAATTTTAACAATTGATTCTCCTGAGCCATTTGGAGCTGGCTCCAGCATACAACTGGCTATATCTATTGATGATTACAATATTAGAAATTAAAACTGATCACATAAAATATTTATTAACCCATTTAAAATAAAAATAGTAAACCTATTTTATGTTTACATAAGTTTTTAATGGAAAAATAACTATTTTTCCAAAGCAAAATAAAATAGTCATTTTCCAATTTTTCACACATCTCTTTTAATACCTGGCTTAATAGAAGATAAATGGATTCTCATATCTGCTTCTGTGTTTGATCTATTGCAAAATGTTTTGGGTATAGCATATGAAGACAATATAGACATACATATGTAGCTGAAAAAGGAGTATTCTAATAGGTAAATGATATCTTCTTCTTCTTATTATGAAAATAGTTTTGACTTCAAAGATGCCCTGAAAGGTTCATAAGACCCCCACTGATCATTAGCCCACACATGTGAACTGTTACTCATTTTTTGTTGTCGTTGTGTTCAGTTGTGTCTGATTCTTCATTACCCCATTTAAGGTTTTCTTGGCAAAGAGGCTGGAGGGATTTGCCGTTTCCTTCTCCAGATCATTTGACAGATAAGAAACTGAAGCAGACAGGATTAAGTGACTAGCCCAGGGTCACACAGTTAGTAAATATCCAAGGCCAGATTTGAACTGGAGAAGAGCCTTCCTGACTCCAGACTCATTCACTGTGCCACCTAGCTACCCCAAATCTGTAATATGGTTTCATTTTTTCTATTTGTATCTCTAGTGGACAACAGTGGACATTTAATAAATGTTTGATGATTGACTGATTATATCGATTTATCTGTGTGCATGATGTTTCCCCCCAGTAGAAAGTAAATTCTGAAGGATAAGGACGACTTCACTGTTTGTCTTGGTTTTTCAAGACCTATTGCAACACCTTATTTTGGGTGCATGATAAAAGTCTGTTGAGTTGATTTGACTTGAATCAAAGTAAATGAGACTTTTTAAGTAAGTAGAAGAGATCATAAATACTAGGGCAAACCTGCATAAAGGAATCAGAAGCTGAGCTAGGCCTTGAGGAATGATAAAAGTATTGTGGAAAGAAAGGAATTTCCAAGACAGCTCTGGGTGTCTATCTGTCCCTCTCTCAGTGTGGGTGCGCATGTATACATATGCATATTCACTTCTATGTTTTTGTGTTTGGAGGTAGAGGTGAGGATGAATTGAATTTGCAGAGGAAAAAATCCAGTTGGTGGGGGAGGGAAATTTCTTCTTTTTGCCTTTTCCATAGTAACGGTGACTGTTGACTGAACATTAATGAACTCTGCAGGTTATTAAGGAACACAAATTAGAAATGAACAAGTTCCTTGAATTTGAACAGGCAAGAACCTTTTATTATGATTGTCATTAGTCAATGCAGGATCTAGAATCTAGGATATTGATTCAAGCCAATACATTTCTGACTCTACTTAAATGTGCATTTTCAAAATTCCCACTTTATGGGTAAGCTTTTGTTTATGAGGGGGAAAAAAGAATTGTTATAAGAAGATATAAAAGCTGCTTAACATTTTTTATGGCACTTTCACATAAATCTTCTATCTATAACATGATCTGGTGACATAAATATTAGCAGCTTGTGTCTGTTTCACCTGCTGTGAAACCAGTGCTGTCCTATAGCAATAACCAGCAATGGAATAGAGCTATTTGCTGCTACCATAAATAAAAAAGGGTGTCATGGCTGTTTTCATTTGACTGAGCAGTAATGGAGTTAATTATACTTCCAGTCTCTTTGTTTTTGATCTGTGTTTCCAAAGTCATCCAAGCTTTTGGAAGTTCTTATATATTTTTTAACTCTTCCCTTGGCCATCTGTATTACATGGCAATTCAAATTTCAGGGATGTATCAAAATATATGCTTGAAGCTGTAACTGTGAAGATTAATCAGCTCTATGTTGATATGGCTGTAAGTGAACATGGGGAGTAGAAAGATATATTGTACTTAAAGTTTTGTTACTCATTTCTAGCTGTCTAGCATATAATTCTAGCATTATAGGTACTTAAAATAAAAAAACACATTTTTTGAATTGCTGAGTTAGGATGATGTTTTACCTTAGTTTTTCAGTGGCTTGGTTAAATGATGAATTGGTTAAAATTCTTCACTTATAATTCTATAACAGAATTACAAGAGGATTTGGACAAGGTCACACACCACGCCAGTGGAGGAGTCAAAATTAGAGGTAGAATTTCCTTAAATTTTATTTTCTAAATTAATAATTATCATGAGAAATTGTTATCACTTTTATAATATGCCTCCAATGTTTATTCCCTGTGTAACATTGGGCAGGTCATTTTATCTCCCTGTGTCTCAATTTCCTCATCTGTAAACTGATGGGATTGGAATAGATGGTCACTGATACTTCAATTTGGGTTTTCTTGGCAAAAATACTGGAATACTTTGCCATTTCCTTCATTTTACATGTGAAGAAACTGAGGCAAACAGGATCAAGTCACTTGTCCATGGTCAAAGAGGTAGTGTGTGTTTGAGGTTAGATTTGAACTCAGAAAGATGAATCTTGATGACTCCAGCACTTTATACCTACTTCTCTACCTAGCTGCCCTTTTGAGATTTAGAACTCTGATTCTCTGACCCTATGCCTGGTTTTTACAGTGTAATCTTAAAAACGATCAACAATGGCTTTGAGTCATTCTGATATATGAACATATATATTTACACACATTATAGATTCTACTTTCTTTGCATTTTATGTTGTATGTGTACACACACATAAATACATATATTTATGCATATATTGTGAGACTTTATTGAAACGATGAGATTACAATGATGCAAATTCCAGCCAATCCATTGCTGCCCTCCCATGTTCCTGTGAAAATTCACCCCAGGTGTCTATCTAATGTACTAAGAACCTTCCTTGAATTCTTTTGGAATTGTAAGAATGTTAGTGGAGCACTTGGAGTAGATCTACTTATTGGTCAGTTTTTCTTTGGAATCAACACATTTTCTGTTTTCAATCATACATTTCGATCATACATGATGATATTCTTTATCCTTTATCCTGTGTAGTTTTTTTATGATATGTTATAGTCTACTCATACCTACCTCTATTCCTTTTTTGGGGAGCAACTTCTTAAATACCTAAATTATACACAAATATAGATATGATATATTAATATACATGTTATATCTCTGTACACATGCAATTAAGTATTTAGGAAATACCTCCATCTTCATTGATTTAATATTATATTGACAAAACATAAATCTAGATTGTATTATTAAAAATAGTCAAGACTCCACAATGGGATGAAGTAGAAATTATGTTGCTATATTCTGACTTGAAATATGTTGATCATCCATCCAGTGTTAATATTTTAATCTTAATTAACTGAATAAATTGCCACAATTCTTAGCTTTCTTTTTTGTGTATACATTTTAATTTATTCTCTCTACATCTAATAGACTCCAAAAACCTAGTTGTAGAAAGAACAAGTAATATCAAGATCCTGAAGCAGAAAATTTCAGTCCAATTCAGATTATTTTCCTATGTATTCAGATTTTGGACTGATATGTTTCAGTTTCCATGTAGGTGTGGACATAATCTAGACATTGTTTACTATACAAAAATGCAATTGGGAGTGACTATGTGTATAATTGTATAGGTATAATCATACTCATTTGTATATCTTTAAATACAAATACTAACATACAATTCAACTGCATAGAAAAATGTTTCAACATTTTATTGAAAGAACCTAGTTTTGGCAGATTTATCCTTTGTAATAAGAAGTTCCTCTCCCTATACCTACCAATATGATTTCATCTTATAGGACAGAATGATTCCTTTATTTTGAGCTAAGAATATCTCCATTAAGGTGATATATCCCCAAATTGTATCTTTGTAGAGTAACAAGTAAAGACTTTCTGAAAAATCTCATTATGGAAATTTTGCTATGATGTGAACATTATTGGGGTGGGCATGATATTCATGGGTTACTCTGGTACCTGAGGTAATAGAGATAACTCTTCACTGGAGATAATTGTGATTTATTAGAGCAGGATACCAAACCAGTGTCTCCTGGTATGTGCTTGACTAGAAAAGAAATTTTGTGAGAATTCTATGCCTTGTCTCAAATAATTTGTGTATATAGTTGAATCTGATATTTTGGATTACTTTCATGATTGATTTGGGTTCTGGCAGTCTGCTCAATTCAATTCCATTCAACTCAAGAAGCATTTACTGAGCACTAAACACATTTAAGACACTAGGCAAGTCAATAAGATACAAAGACAGAAGAAAAAAATGGACTATACTGTCAAAGAGTTTGCAGTCTATTGGGAGGGAGAAAGGGGATACTTTTATACAGAGAAGTAAATACAATTTAATTTGTAGTGGAAGAGAAAAATTGAATTGGTCGCGTTATTAAAAATAGGTTTTAAAAAAAGGAAAAATAGAAAAAAAGAAAAAATGGAAAAAAATCCCTCTCTCCCTCCCCATATTCATATATCCAAAAAGATAACCAATAGAAATAAAAGACAATTTCTGAAGATTTCAAAGTAAAGGAAAAGAATCTTCCTTTGTCTCACATGGAATACAACACAGGAGAATTCTGGGCACAATTTCTTCAACATGGAAGTAAATGTGGAGACCCAATCAGAGAGTGTATTCTTTGTTCTTTAACTGGGACATTCCTATAGGCCAAATTGCCAGTCTCCTAAATTGACCTACATAGACTTATCAAGGTTTTAAAATTGTATTCTGTTCATGTTTCCCCTTGATGAGCCTAATCTGTGTCATTCAGAGAACTTGGACAAGCTAGGACTCTAGTTTTGTTAGATTTTTTAAGTTATTCAGCAAGTTGCCTACAAAGATGAGGTCCATCTTTTATATGTTCTTTGAACGTGCCTAAAACTACAATCCTGATAGTATATTTAGCCAAGCAACAGCTTTTTACTAGGGAAGGTCAAATTTTCCCTTCTTGAAAGTCTTTCAAGCTCCAAAACCAGTTTGCATATTGAGCTTCCCAGAACTATTTTCACCTACTTGGGGCACTTGAGCATGAAGATGTCTTTCACTACAAATTGGTACGCAGCATGGTTAGGAGGGGGTGCACATCTTAAATCCGCTCTGTTTATTACAGAGGAAGTTCTGATCAAGTTTATGGTGTTCAAGACTCCAACATATCAACTCCACTGAAGAGCAGGACAAGCTATTGTAAATATGAACCATCAAAGCATTAGCCATTTCAATGAAATGAAGCAAATCAATTGTTTTTTAGAAAGGTGCCTTTCAGATCTCCTTTTTTTCAGGTTCTGAGTTTCTGCATCAAATTCAGCATTACTCTACAAACTCCAACCAAAGGTATTTATCTCAGGGCCTGGCAAGGTCATTCATATGACTGGTGAGTCATTACCCTGGCTTTATGTGACTAACAATGAGCTGGACCTTTTAAAATAATTTAATTATAAAGGAGTACCATAGTTAAAATGGAATAGATAAAATAATTTCAGCTCCTCAAGTGAAATGATTCTAATTTCCTCAGATGTTTGGCTTTTATCTTATGTTACATATAGAGGCATAGATGATAGATTTAGAGTTAGAAGGGCCCTCAGGCATCATCGAATCCAAATCCCTCATTTTACAGAAGAGGAAACTGAGTTGAAAAGAGATATAATTTAACCAAGCAAAACCTATTATTGTATGTGGTAAGTAGAGCCATGAATCAAAGCAATGTTCAGACTTGAAATCAAGTAGTATTTCCAATGTTCCATGCTGCCTCTCTCATGTAGTTCTCTTAATTGTTTTTTTTAAAAGAGTTATGTACATTGCATAACCACAAATACCTGTAATCCATGGCACACCAAGTTTATGTCAAGCCTATTATTTTATGAATGGAACATATTTCATAGTAATTAGGAACCTGGGGATTTGTTTTTCCAAGAGTTAATAATTTTAAGTGCTATCAAAGGTATGTTTTTGAGAAAAAAAATTTCTCCATGAGATAACTTAAAAATCTTGCAGTTTTGAGAACAAAAATTACCTTTAAATTGGGACATGATCATGATTCAAGTAGCATGTTTTTGTTTTAAAAGAGTCTGTTCTTAAAAATCCAATGATGATTAAATTTAACAAGTACTTTATTCAATCCAACAAGTACTTTATTAAGTACCTACTTTGTATAAGCCACTCTTAGACTGTAAAAACAAAGCAAAAGCACCAAGGCAAACCCTGTCCTCAAGGACTTTACATCCTGCCAAAAAATTAGCTGACTGGTTAATCAACAAATATGAAGTTTCAGGTATATAAACAGTAAAAATGAAACTCTTTCTTGGTGGCAGAGTTGGCCAAAAGTTAGAAGGGACAATGGAAATCAAATTTTGGTCATATCCAAAGCCAAAGAAACCTCAAGTACTTTAGTTAGAAACCTAAAGTTTGGTCACTCTCAAAGTCATACAATCAATTATTTTTCTGGTTGATTAGTTCTTTCCTGATTTTTATTCTCAGCAATCAGTCAAATCAATGATAGGGTTGATCTGAATCAATAGTTAATGTGGTCATATATTTTCCTGCCCTAATAACTTTTTGAAAATGTTGTCTTCTCTACGAAGACCTCCTGGATTAATTCTATTTGAATTAAATTTGTTCTTTATTCTATGGACTGTTAGCATTTCTATGTTATATATCTTGTTACCTACAGAAAATTTAACTTGTTTGAATTTTGTTTTCCTATAGATAAAACATTTATTAAGTACTTTCTTGATTCCAAGCACTGTACTAAACTGGGAATACAAATAAAAGGAATTGTAAAGAGCTTATATTCTGAAAGGAAAAGAGCACAAAAAGGAGAATTGGGAAAGGGGGGAGGAGAGGGTACAAAGAGGACAAGGCTATTGGTAAGGAAATGGACAATGTAGAAAGTAAGTTGAATGGAGAATGAAGTGATCGTGGTTGGGACCCCTTACAAAAAGGTTGCTTGGCTTAGAGACTCACCAATTATAAGAGCAGACCTCAGAATGGGGGTATTTCAAGGGTGAGATGACTACTTCTGAGGCAGAAAAGAGAAGCCTTAAAATTTAGCTGTACCGAGAGTGAACACATTTTAAATTCGTTTTTTCAAATATATGTCTTCAGAATTCAAGTTTCTTTTAATAAAGGACTATGATTTCCCCTTCCCCCCCTCCCCCTTTATTTCTTGGTGGACTCTAGTATAGTATTTTACACATGGTGAGCACTCAATGAATGCTGATAAATCAGGAGGTTGTTTTAGAGGAATGGTTTCTTCCATTTTAGAGATAATTGTAGATGGTCCATACCATATACCCCACACTGACTTTCTGTGTTGTAATAACTGTTTAACTTTCCAGGCTCTCAATCATGCACAATGGGAACCACACCAGAGAGGACATTATGGTAATTGATATGATTCAGAAAAGTGATTTGACTTCATTGGAAGATCAGCACTTAGTAAATTCAACATCATGTATCCTGTAGGATTACTTAATATTTAAAGAGGCTGTTATTGTAAGTCATCAATGTAGGTATTCCACCACTTGATGATTAAAAACCCTCTTTGATTTGGCAGACAACATTTGAGAGTTGCTATAGCTGGTGAAGTCATCCTTTTGTGGCCAATTTAGTAATGAAGTTTTCTGAACTTAGCTAGGATACAAAAGACATGCAAGTCCTTCTATGGGTCCATACTCAGTCACTCTGACTTGATGGAACTTTCTAGACTTTGCTAGAGAATCCAGGGTCACCTCCTTGTCATGATGAAACATTGGAAGAGTATTTCCATTGAGGAACAAGGTACTATATCGACTCTTTAGGATCACCCATTAAATGTGCCTACACCAAGATATAAATAGAATAGAGGCTTTAATCACAACCAGCTTGGAAGGAGGTTTCTAGTGGAATGCCCCAAGGAATTATACTTTATCTTTTGTTGTTTAATACTTCCACTCTTGGCTTGGATAAAAGATAGAAAAGTTATGATTATTAAATTTAAAATGACATAAAAATAGGAGTGGTGAATAACATTTTGGATGGCAGGATCAAGATCTAAGGAGATTTTTTTATAGGGTAGAATATTGGGTCATATCTATTAAGATGAAATGTAGTAGTAATAGTAGTGGTAGTAGTGGTAGTAGTAGTAGTAGTAGTAGTAGTAGTAGTAGTAGTAGTAGTAGTAGTAGTAGTAGTAGCAGCAGCAGTAGCAGCAGCAGCAGCAGCAGCAACAGTACCAGTAGTAGGAATAGTAGTAGTATAGTAATAGTAGTAGTAGTAGTAGTAGTAGTAGTAGTAGTAGCATAAGATGTGATGTTAGGGGTAAGGAGAAGGGAAAAAAGTAAAGGAATGTCAATGATAAACTTTTTGTGTTCTGAGAAATGGCAGTTACTACATAACTGGGAAGACCAGTGTTCCTTTCAGGATCCTTCAAACACTGCCAACTGGTCCATGGTAATATCACTAATTGGATCAGGATAAGGGTTCATATAAAATTTGAAGAACATTTTTGATTGGTGTCACCATACCAAAAGCCCATCATCTCCAAGCTACACAAAAGCAAAAAAAGTTTTCAAAGTGCAGAGACCTAGCTGAGTGGATCAAAATCATACAAGAACAATATGTGGTACTTAGCATCCTTTGTCACATCTACCATTGGAGTTGGGCAAAGGAAGCTTTCAGTGAGCCCTGGGAGGATGAAGTTACATTCTAACACTTTTATTCAACCACAAAAAGCAGCTATCTTATCCTGCTGTGTAATCATCTGACAGGTTTTTTTTCAACCATCTATTATCAAACTCTTCTAAGATACCCATGCCTAACCATCCTGTGTCACTATTACTCATGCCCTCCCATGTTTCCAACAGAGAGCCCAATGGAAGGCAAACCTAGATTTCTTGGAGCAGCATAAAGATATCAGTGAAGCACATAAGCTATACCTTATTTTAATCATGTGATCAGTCCTTCTTAGTTTGTTTTAAATTTTAGTTTATTTCTATTTTCTTAGTTTTCCCCTGTTTTCCAGGTCTCAGAGTCATAAACTTGGTAGAATGTTGGTATTAAAAAGACAGGACTTTGTTTCTGGGAGAAGTTTGGGATCATTCTAGGTTCAACTTCTTTTCTGTTTGTAGAATCTTTCCAAAATATAAATATTATGGAAGAACTCTAGATGTTGTCTTTCCAAATCATGCCATAATTTGGATAACAGACATTTTTTATTCATTTTATTTTTTCTTGTGTTTGTATACTTATTCCAAAATTTGCTGTAATTTTGATGCAACCCATCAATCTGGTCGTTTTTTAGTGTTCCTCACATACAACACTCAATTTTCTAGCTCTCTAATCTTGTAATGCTTGTTTCCCATACCTGGAGCATTCCTTGCTTATTTCTGTCTCTTGGAATTTTCATTTTCCTCCAAGTCAGCTTTAGAGTTACTTTCTATTTGAAGCCTTTCTTGATCCCTGCTGCTCCTACTACACTCCCCCTTCCACATCACTTTGCATTTATTTTGTTTAACCTACCTATTTTTGTACATTGTGTCTTCCCTCATGTCTGTTATCCAAATTATGGCATGATTTGGAAAGACAACATCTAGAGTTCTTCCATAATATTTATATTTTGGAAAGATTCTACAAACAGAAAAGAAGTTGAACCTAGAATGATCCCAGAAACAAAGTCCTGTCTTTTTAATACCAACATTCTACCAAGTTTTTTTTTTTTTGCTTTTTGGAGGGCAGTTGGGATTAAGTGACTTGCCCAAGGTCACACGGCTAGTTTTTGTGTTAAGTGTCTGAGGCCAGATTTGAACTCAGGTACTCCTGACTCCATGGCCGGTGCTCTGTTCACTGCACCACCTAGCCGCCCCTACCAAGTCTGACATTTAACAAATGCTTATTGATCAATTTACTCTTTTGATAATTTCATTCATTGACATAGTTTATAATACTAACTTGATCCTTATGACCTCTGAATTTAAATCTCTAGCTTTCACTTCTCTTTTGATCTCCAGATCTAGATTTTCAAATTCCCATCACATGCCTACCTGGATAACCTACTAGCACCTAAAACTCAGAAATATATCTTTCCCCCTAAACCTATTCCTTCTGCTGACCTCCATATTTCTATCTGTGGCATCAACCATACTCCATATTCAAAATGTAATGGTTATTTCTGATTACATCCTTCTTTTTCTTTTCCATGTACAATTAAGTTCTTTGTCACATGTCTTGCATCTTGGTCTGGTGGAAAGAGATTTTAATCTGAAGGGTAGAGGACCCAGGTTCAAATTGCATGTCTGATGTTTATTACCTGCTGTAACACCATGCATGAGCAGCTTCTCAAAAGAACGCTACTGAGAATAGCTTTTAAGGTTCTGATTACACAGTATAATGAGCACTCCATTTATTCCATAACAAATCAAGGCAAACATTTACAACAAACCATATAATAGTCACAACATTACATCTTATCACATAAAATCACAATATAGTGTTCACAACAGCTCAACATTAAAATGGTCACATAGTTTTCACCAAAGTGGTCACAGTATTTAGAACAAAGAACAGAAGAATAATCATTTGGTATCCCTCAGGAGGTTTGCCTCCTTACTTAATCATTCAATCATTTCACAATACAAATCCATCTTCTACTCATGGGGCAATCATAGGTTAACTTAATCAGTCATTTATCTAGCAATCAGTCACTAAGCATCATTAATCACTAAATACAATAATTAGAAAATTACACAAACCCTCCACCCCTCAGTGTCTAGTAAACTTCAATTTCATCACACATTCAATACCCAAGGAGAGGCCTTTTCTTCATCTTGACTCCGATGGTCTCTCAGATTCCCTGGATCCCCTCTCATGATCCCAGCTCCTACCTGAATCCACCAGACAGCCACCTGGATTCAAAGGCAGATAGCTCCCAGGTCCTTGTCCAGTCCTCCAGGCAGTTCTTGGTACACACTGAAGTTCACAGGGTCCAGCACATCTCAAAACCTTTACCACTTCTGTTGCTGAGAATTCAAGGATCAACCAAGCTACAAGCAAACGAAGTCTTATCCTGGTCGTGTTTCTTCAGTCCTCCATCAGTTTGGCTAGCCTTAGGACCCAGAAGAAACCTCAGCCTTTCAGGCAGCCTTCTTGGCAGCAACTTTAGCCTTCACCAGATTCTGGTCTCATAGAAAATTCCAACTCACTTCTCAGACCAGTAGCAGCCCAATTCCCAGATGCTGGGAAAATTCTTCCTCTACTAGGAGTAAAAATTCTTGATTCTGACTATACTATCTCTCTCTAGGCCTCTTCTTACACACACACACACACACACACACACACACACACACACACACACACACACACACACACACATTGGCTTTCTGTTTCAGCCAACCCCTTCCTGTTATGTCAGCAACTGGAGACAGAGCTCACACCTTCTGTTTCTTTCACAGAGTTACTTAGCTCTTAATTACTAAGGGCTAAGTACCTGCTTACTTGACATAACAAAAAAAGGATTTTCAAAAGGCACCTGCCTGGTCCTGAGAAAGTCAATTAATGTAACTAGATCTCAGTTTCCTCATCTATAAAACCAGGGGGGTTAGACTAGATGGTTTTTGAGATCTCTTCAAGCTATGATTCTATGATATCTCGCTTCTTTTACCACTAATACCAACTGAAAACAGGTTCTCATTACCATGAGCATGGACTACTATGTTAGTCTCCTGACAAGTCTAACTTCCTGATTCCCCTTAATCCAGTCTTTATTACATTTCTAGAATGTTCTTCCTATATTGTTTTGGGGTATATGGGGTGTTCAGGGAGGACTAGCCCCTGTGGTGTGAGGGCTTACTGAGCTCTTTTTAGGGCTACCCATCTTCCTTTGGTGTCCAACCTGGCACTCAACTGTCACCTGTGGTAACATGCCCAGTGGCCACACCTTGGTAAAATCATTTTAGCATATGTACCAAACCAGGCTGAGGGTAACTGATGGGCCTGAAAACTGTCAGTTACCTAGGTGGATATCTACCCCAAGTATGTGAAGACTTCCTCCAGTGGAATGAACAAATGAGAACAATTGTTTTTTTTCAGTGAGCATGAAGGTGGCTGAAGCAGGTGCTGTGGAATGCTTAAAGCTTGGTCCGGTATTGGAGACACCAACATTATCTACTGCGTCCTAGCCCATTAACAGTTGTCTTGACTTTTGTGTTTCCATTAGACTTTATGACTGTGGAAGAGAGAGAGTATGGCTGATGACTTTGCGCAACTCTGCCTCACTTAAATCTATTTCATGCACAAGTCAAGATATCATCCCCTGATGTCATTGGTCCTCTTCAAAAATGGAGGATGAACAACAGTTGCTACTCTTTTCAAAATTTTTGAGTGATTTTCTACTGCCTGCTGAGTTACATTCATACTTCTTCACCTTATATTCATTGTGCACTACAATAACACCATTTCACCTTTCTAGCATTACTTCCCTATTATTTCTGTCCACATACTCTGTGACCCAGGCAAATGATCCTCTTTGATCTGTCAACATGTCTGTAATGTCCCCTCCTCTATGAAGACTTTCCTAATTCCTCCAGTTTGTAACAATCGCTCCTCTTGTACATCACATAGCACTTTGCTTAGGAAATCTCTACTAGTCTCATCATACACTGTTTGCTTTAGGACAGTGCCTGGCACAAAGTAAATGCCTAGTGAACACTTGCTGACTGATTTGGTGGCTTCATTTGTGTCCTACTAGACTCTAAATTTGATAAGGCCAGGGACCATGTATTCAGTAAACTTGCTATCTCCTCTAGCATTTATCACAATGTTTTGCCCTAAAAATATTTATTGAATGAATCACTGAATGAACTTTTAACAATAATAGTTAGCATTAATATACTGCTTTAAGGTTTACAAAGCACTACACATATGTTATAATATTTGATCCTCACAACAACAGTGTGAAAAAGGTGTTAAGAATATTTCCATTTTGTAGCTGAATAAATTTAAACTAACAGTGGTGAAGTGACTTTTCCAGGGTCACAAGGTAATAAATAGCTGAGGTGTAATTTTTACTTCCTATTTCTAAATGCAGGGCTTCTACCCACCTTGCAACCTGATTGCTTGAAAAACTCATGATTTTCCTAGATCTATACATTTTTCAAGTTATGAAATACTGTGGTGGAAATATTTTTCTTTTTTCTTTTTTGGCAAGAGCTTCAAAAATCTATTTCAAAACATTAAAATAATTAAAACAATTTAACATGAAATGTTCATTTATAAATGTAATTCTCTATTTCCTTACAAATGAAAACTTCAAAATTTATTAATGTATTCTTGCTGAACACTGATACACTATAATTCTTCCCTTTTTTCCTTACAACTCCCTAAATTAGAGGGAAATTAAAAGTCTATTAGCTAGTCTACATTAACATATGCTGTTATAAGGCTAGTTACCAAGGGTGGGCAATTGTGGTACTTGTGAGCTTCAGTTGCTTTAGACTGAAACAAGATTCATTTAATGTGCTTTCCTGTTTTTTGTTTTTTGTTTTGCTTTTTGGAGGGCAGTTGGGGTTAAGTGACTTGCCCAAGGTCACATGGCTAGTTTTTTTGTGTGCTAAGTGTCTGAGGCCAGATTTGAACTCAGGTCCTCCTGACTCCAGGGCTGGTGCTCTATTCACTGCACCACCTAGCCGCCCCTGCTTTCCTGTTTATACAAAGAAATAATACAGAAGTAGGAAGTGATACTCTTTAGAATAAGCTAAGGATAATCATGACAGAGAATATTGCACACATTTTAAAGTAATATCAGATATATAAGCTCCTTCACTAAAAGGGAAAGGGGCATTTGAACTGAAAGAATATTAAGATTACAGGAGCATAGATTTAGACTGGGAAGGGGCCTTTATTTCTTTTTTATTAGCTTAGAGAAAAATGAATTGTTGCTATATTATTGACCAATGCATTTTAAACATTATCACATGTTCAAAACAAGCTGGACTTTCTTACTTCATGAAAACCAGGAAAACAGAATGCTTTATATTAACACAACAGTTTAATCCAGGTTGCTGAAATAAGGTGTAGGGTTGATAGATAGTTGACTGGTGTAATGGTAATGGTAATTTGAAGATCTTCTATGCCTCTTGTATTTGCAATCAAACAGGTACTTAGTACTTTTTTCCAAGTTAATGATTATGTCAAGTATTAAGACCCAGAACTTGTGAATCCCACGGTGGGATGGACTTATTGATGTAACAGAAAGGAAGAGAACAGGGAGGTGCTAATACCATATATAAGGAAAAGCCCAAGCCAAGGCGAGAGAGGTCAGAACTTGTGGGAAGAAGCATCATGGAAGTAGAGTAGCTACTTCTGGAGAGAGAGAGAGCGAGAGAGCGAGAGAGCGAGTGAGAGAGTGAGAGAGCGAGAGAGCGAGAGAGAGAGAGAGAGAGAGAGAGAGAGAGAGAGAGAGAGAGAGAGAGAGAGAGAAAATTGGTAGGAACAAGAATTGGTGAGACAACTGCCAGGATCTTGAGAGCTTCTGAGAACTGCTACTAATTGAGAACAGAAGGGAGAACAGAACTTGTGGTGCCAGAATTTCTCCTCAGAACTTCTTCTGAGAACCGAATTGAGAACTTCTGAGAAATGAGAAGAGAGAACTGGGAGGAAGCATGACTGTAGTGCAGTTACTTTTTCTGTCTGTTTTTATGTTACTTTGTCAGATTTCTCTGCTGATAGAGGATGGTGCTGTTGTTACAGAAGCCATGGGACCTTGCTGCTGGTTCAGAAGCCCTGAAAGAGGATTTCCTTGTTGTATGTTTACAGAAATCCTGGAAGAGGGTCTTGCTGATGTTTTCAGAAGTCCTGGGATGATACTAATGCCTTTTACTGATTCCTCAGACCTTGTTGTGGGGACTATGTTGATTTCACAAGCAGAAAGTGAATTTATGAGGATGTCAGCAATGTGAATGAATGTTATTGTGGCTTTGTTAAGCTTTGTTTTCCCAGGAACAGAAACTATGAATGACTTGCAGTGTACTAGACACTGAGAGATTCAGTATGGAACAGGGACTGGACAAGGAGCTGGACAGCAAGGAGCTAGCAGGAGGTGGGACCATCAAAGTGGAGCCATAGAGTCATAAAAGTGGAAAGCCAGCCTCCAGTTAAGATGAAAAGACATCTCTGGGCATTTAATGCAAACTGAGATCATGATTTACTAGAGGTAGAGAACTTTGACCTTTACAATTAGATGATTGAGTTAAGGACTTACTAATTAAGGATGATTGGAAATTAATCTCCAATCAAGTAGAAAGAAGACTTTTTGATTGAAGAGATAAGACAATGTGACCTAGAGGTAGAGAGCTTTTGACCTCTGTACTTACTGTCAATTAAGGAGGCTTGCCTTCTTAAGTATGATTGAGTTACTGAATGAATATACATTGTTTAAAACTATGTGACCACTTTTGGTGAAAACTACATGGCCATTTTAGCAACAAGTTGTTATGTTATGACATGGTGAATGCTGTATTTTGATTTTCTGTTAATGTTTTGTCTTAGTTTCTTACTAAATAAATAGAGAGCTCACTCTACCGTGTAACCAGGACCTTGAAGTTGTTCACAGCAGCAGTCCTCTGGAAAGCTGCTTGTGCTTGGCTTTACAACTAGATACTCTGATCCCAATTCTCCCCAATTTCCTTACCCTTGACCAGTCACTGTATTAATCACATTGTATGAGGCCGAAAGGAAGGGAAGAAAGAAAGAAGGAAGGAAAGAAGGGAGGAAGGGAGGAAGGAAGGAAAGAAAGAAGGAAGGAAAGAAGGAAGGAAGGAAGGAAGGAAGGAAGGAAGGAAGGAAGGAAGGAAGAATAATGGAAGGGAGTATTTGTTAACTATGTCTTAGACATTGTGCTGAGACCCAGGGATACAAAAATAAAGAAACTTCCTTGTTCTTAAGGAACTTGTCTTCTTGACTCCAAGATTAGGGCTTTATTCATGTCATCACCTGGCTGCCATTTCTCATCTCTGTCTGTCTGTCTGTCTGAATCTCTCTCTCTCTCTCCATATATGCAAATATATTAATATATATACATATAAATGTCTATATATACATGTATACATATGTGCATACATCTACATTTATCTATCATCTACTTATCATTTATCTATCTATACATATATTAGTTGAGGAGAGAAATAACACTAACAAAAAGGGAGATCAGAAAGATTTTCTTTAAGAGGTAGTACATGAAATGAGTCTTGAAGGCAGCTAGGAATTCTAAGAGACAGAAGATGGAGTGCTTTTTGCATATAGAGGCAGCTTGTAACAGAGAGGCTAAGATAGAATGCATGCAGATAGATGATGGATCATCTATTAGGAAATATGGAACTTGAAACTATTGGAATGTCAGACTGGGAATAAAGATTTAGAAGTCATGTTTATGGAAGTAATAATCATAGACATGGAAATAATAATAACTCACAGTTAGCACTTACATATTTAGAAATAAAGATTTAGAAGTCATTTTCAGGGAAATAATAATTGTAGTCATGGAAATAAAACTAAGTCACAGTTAGCATTTTTATGATGCCTTAAGATTTGCAAAGTATTTTACAATTATTTTTTTCCATTTGAGCCTCAGAACAACCTTGGTTCTGTTATTTCCATTTTATAGTTGAGAAAACTGAGGTGAACAGAAGTTAAGTGACTTGCTCCTGGTCACGCCACTAGTAAATATCTAAGACTAGATTTGAACTCCAGGTTCAAGACTTAGTTCACTTAGCTAAAAGACTGGTAGAGAGCATAATGAGAAAAAGAAAGTTACAACGATAGAGCCTTTGAAGAATGACTAATTTTAGATGGTAGGAAAAGGAAGAAGAGTCATTGAAGGCAGATGGAGGAGGGGTGGTCAGAGAAATAGGATGAATCATGAGATTATGGAGTCATGGAAATTAAGAAATGAGGAAATATCTAGAAGCAATGTCACATGTTGCAGAGAGATAAATATTAGATCTAGTCCTTGCATCAACTTTAGAGGCCACCTAATCAAACCCCCTAATTTTGTAGCTAAAGAAATTAAGGACTAGGGAAAATAAATGACTGCCCTATGATTACACAGGCAATAAACACAAGAGGCAAGTTTTGTTATTTTTTATTTTTAGGGTTTTGTGTGTGTGTGTGTTGTGTGTGTGTGTGTGTGTGTGTTTGCTTTTTGGAGGGGGGAGGGTAGGGCAATTGGGGTTAAGTGACTTGCCTAGGGTCACATGGCTAGTAAGAAGAGGCAGGTTTTGAATCCTGGTCTTCTGATCTGAGCTCCAATGCATTTTCCAAAGGTCTAAGCTGCAAGAGATGTTGCAAAATCTGGAAATGGATTATTTTTGCAATTTCCCTTGTTAGAAAGAAAACACATTGACAGTAAGGACTATTTTATTTTTATTGTCACATTCCTAGTCCTTAAGGACAATATCTAGTACCCAGCACCTAGTAGCTTTTTGAGTTTTAAAAATTAATTTATTTTTCATTTTCAACATTCATTTCCATAAGATTTTGAGTTCCAGATTTTCTCCCCATCTCTCCCCTGCCTGTATCCCAAGATGTCATGCATTCTGATTACCCCTTACCAGTCTATCCTCCCTTCTATCCTCCTTCCCCCATTTCCCCACCTTATCCCCTTTCCTTCTATTTTCCTGCAGGGCAAGATAAGATTTCTATATCCTATTACCTGTACATCTTATTTCCCAGTTGCATGTAAAAACAATTTTTAACATTAGTTTTTAAAACTTTGACTTCCAAATTCTCTTTCTTTTTCCCTCCCCACCCATTCTTATTGAGAAAGCAAGCAATTCAATGTAGGTCACATGTGTGTAGGTATGCAAAACACTTCCATAACAGTCATGTTGTGAAAGACTAACTGTATTTCCCTCCATCTTATCCCACCCCACCCCACCCCACTTATTCTGTTTTCTCCATTGACCCTGCCTCTTTTCTAAAGTGTTTGGTTCTGACTACCCCCTCCCCCAATATGCCTTGCCTTCTATCATCCCTCCCCCCATCTACTTCCCCCTTACTTTCCTGTAGGGTAAGATATCCAATTGAGTATGTATGTTATTCCCTCCTTAAGTCAAATCTGATGAGAATAAGATTCCCTTTCACCTCCCACCTCTTCCTCTCCATTATGAAATCTTTTTCTTGCTTCTTTTATGTGAGATAATTTACCTCATTCTATCACTCCCTTTCTTTTTCTCCCAACATATTCCTCTCTCACCTCTTAATTTTATTTTTAAAATACCATACCTTCATATTCAACTCAACCTGTGCCTTCTCTCTCTCTCTTTCTCTCTCTCTCTCTCTCTCTCTCTCTCTCTCTTTCTCTCTCTCTCTCTCCTCCAATTGTCCTAATATTGAGAAAGGTCTCATGAGTAACAAATATCATCTTTCCACGTAGGAATGTCAACAATTCAACTTTAATAAGTCCCTAATGATTGCTTTCCAGTTTACCTTTTCATTCTTCTCTTGATACTTGTATTTGAAAGTCAAATTTTCTATTAAACTCTGGTCTTTTCATGAAGAATGCTTGAAAGTCCTCTATTTCATTAAATTCCCATTTTACCCCTTAAATATTATACTTAGTTTTGCTGGGGAAGTGATTCTTGGTTTTAATCTTAGCTCCTCTAAGCTCCAGAATATTATATCCCAAGACCTTTGATCCCTTAATGTAGAAGCTGCTAGGTCTTGTATTATATTGATTGTATTTCCACAGTACTCAAATTATTCCTTTCTAGCTGCTTGCAGTATTTTCTCCTTGATCTGGAAATCCTGTAATATGGCTACAGTATTCTTAGGAGATTTTCTTATGGGATCTCTTTCAAGAGGTGATTGGTGGATTCTTTCCATTTCTATTTTACCCTCTAGTTACAGAATATCAGATCAGTTTCGTAATTTCTTGAAAGATGATGTAAAGTTTCTTTTTTGTTCTGATCATGGCTTTCAGGTGGTCCAATAATTTTTGAATTATCTCTCCTTGATCTATTTTTCAGTTTAGTGGTTTTTCCAATTAGATTTTTCAGATTGTCTTCTATTTTTTCCATTCTTTTCATTTTGTTTCATAATTTCTTGATTTCTCATAAAGTCATTAGCTCCCATTTTTTCTATTCTAATTT
>CM053593.1:102147878-102150378 GCA_028646575.1 Pseudocheirus occidentalis | reverse complement strand
AACCATGTAGTTATCTTCTTTCATTTAAAATGAGATCAGTTAAAGGGATACCTGGGATCTGAAACTTGGGAGTTGGTGGAAATTCCCTCTATCTGTTACTCCCTCTAAATATAAAGCACATACATATATTCTTCATTTACACATAAATTATGTAATTAGATTAGAGAGCCCTATCATTAGAGAATGACCTTGATATTAGGACACATTGATATTTTAGGTGATGTTCTTTTAATTTTTGCAAATTTTTGACATTAGTTATGGTTCAGTACCAGTAGCAAGATCATTAATGTTAAGTCAAATACTTCTGTAGTCACTAGGCAGTAATTACAATGAATATCCCAACTATTTATCTATGTGTTTCATCTAGAATTTGCTATCTCTGCAGTCTCTTTCCCTTTTTCTTCTCTCCTTTTTCCATTGTTTGGTGACATGGGGAATGTTCATTGACATTCCAAATGAAAGGACCATAAAGCCATAAGAATTGGAGCTGGAAAGGAACTTAGAAATAATCTAGTACAATTCTGTCATTTTATAGACGAGAAAAATGACATAAAGAGAAAAGTGATTTATTCAAGGTCAATAAGGTGGAAGTGTCAGATGTAGGCTTTGAACCAAAGCTCTTGGATTTCAAATTGATCTTTCTATCCACTACGCCAGTGATTAATCTACACAAATTACCAAGGAAATTTACTGTTGTCATAGACATTTTCTGTGCTACATCGAGGGAAATTTATGTATTTGCTACTTTCCTTCCACCAAAAAATTTAGACTTGTTCAACTTAGGTTAATTTTTTAAAGCAATTTTTATTGTAACTTATTTTTATATCACAAACATTTCCATTCAATGGTATCCTTCTCCCCAACTGACTCCTTTCTCAAAGAAGGGCAGGAGCCTGAGGGATAAAACAAGCATTTATTAAGCACCTACTATGTTTTGTACCAGTGATTGTGCTAAATGGTTTACAAATATTGTCTCGTTTGATCCTTACAACAAACATAGGAGGCAGGTGATATTATCATGCTTAGTTTATCATTGAGGAAAATGAGGCACAGAGAGGTTAAGTGACTTGCCCAGGGTCCCACAGCTAGCAAGTATCTGAGGTTGGGATCAGTTTGAACTCAGGTCTCTTCCTGATTCTCAGCTCAGCACTCTATTCACAGTGCCACCTAGCTTCTTAATGAAGAGTATTTAAGAGAAGTTGACAAACACTATAACTGAATCTGATGATATATATAATGCATTAAGCATCCATAACACCCTTTTTCTATTGATATTTGAGAGGCATGTTTCCTTATCAGTACTCTGGAACTGAGACTGTGTTTCATAAGTCATCATAATTCAACTACTTGGTACTATTGTTACCATTTACATTATTATAGTCATTATTTACATTATATTCTTCATTCTGTGGTTGCTGTTCAGTTGTTTCAGTCACATCCAAGGTTTTGTGACCCCATTTGGGGTTTTCTTAACAGAGATGCTGGAGGGGGAGGAGTCAAGACGGCAGTGTAGAAGCAGCAAAACTTTGCAGCTATCCCCATAACCACCTCAAATACCTATAAAATATGACTCTAAACAAAATTTAAAGCTCCAAAATGCACAAAATGACAGAGTAACAAAGCTCCCATTGAAGGCAGCCTGGCAGGCAGTCGGGAAGGGGTTCATCGCAGCTCTCTGAGAGCCCAGACCAGTACGTGAACCTGTGGCTGGAACCCTCGGGATGCCAGAACAAGCCAGGCTGGAGCATGAATCACTGGCAGCTGTGGCATTTTCCATAAGAAGCAAGGACTAAGTGAAAGGTCAGTGGAACTTGGATAATTTTGGGGGGTCCAGCCAACTGCCTCAGGGCTAGAAGTGGTGGCCCTGCAGCTGCCTCCACAGGCTGCTCCAGAAGCTCCTGGCCTACAGATTGGAGGGAGAGAAAGTAATCATTCAGAGGCTAAGCTTGCCTTGAGCTGCCTGGATAGGGGTTGTGGTCTTGCATAGTGGCCCTGAGGTGCATGACCAGTGAGCCAAAGCTGGTGAGGGCTGCAGAAATGTTGGCCTCCTAATAGCTCTGGCAGCAGCAAAACCCCCAGTGATTTGGGACAGAGCTTTCCTCTCTGAAAGCAGAGTTCTACTGAACCTAAAAGTCAAGTAATTGACTGCCAATGTGAATAGGCAAAGGAAGCAAAGTAAACCCAGAAATGCAACTTTAGATTCCTTCTTTGGGGACAAAAAGGATCAAAGCATGGAATAGTAGGAAGATGACACAATCAGAACTCCTGCATGAAATGCTTCCAAGAAAAATGTAGACTGATTACAGGCTATAGAAAAGCTTAAGAAGGATTTTGAAAACCAAATAAGAGAAGTGGAAGAAAAATTGGGGAGAGAAATGAGAATGATGCAAGAAAATCATGAAAAGAGAGTCAACAACCTGACTGAAGAAAATAACACCTTGAAAAATAGATTAAATCAAATGGCAAAAGAGGCCCAAAAAGCCAATGAGGAGAAGAATGT
>CM053593.1:102068399-102147778 GCA_028646575.1 Pseudocheirus occidentalis | reverse complement strand
GAAAAAGAATCTCAAAAGCTTGCTGAAGAAAATAATTCCTTCAGAATTAGAGTGGAGCAAATGGAAGCAAATAGGTTTATGAGAAATCAAGATACTATTAAATAGATCCAAACAAATGAACAAATAGAAGGCAATGTGAAATATCTCCTTGAAAAAACCACTGACCTGGAAAATAGATCCAGGAGAGACAATTTAAAAATTATTGGACTACCTGAAAGCCATGATAAAAAAAAAAGAACCCAGAAAGCATCCTTCAAAAAATTCTCAAGGAAAATTGCCCAGATATTTTAAAACCAGAGGGCAAAATAGAACTTGAAAGAATTCACAAGGAGCTTATCAAACTTGAACTATTTACATACCAATATGGAAAAATGAGAATTGCAACCTACGCAACTTTTCTCAGTATGAGGATAGGTGAAGGGAATATAAATGTACATATATATGTATGTATGTATATGTATATATATATATATGTATACATACACATGTCTGTATAGGAGGGTATATATGCATATGAATACATGAGTATATGTATATATGTGTACATAGACAGAGGGCGCAGGATCAATTAAATAGGATGGTATAATATTTTAAAAAGTGAAATTGAGAGGTGGGAGAGGAATAGTATGAGAGGAGACAGGGAGAGATAGAATGGGGTTAATCCTCTCTTATAGCAGAGACAGGGGATAAGTGTTACAATGGAGGGGAAGCACAGGAAGGCAAAAGGGAATGGGTCAACCTTACTCTAATTGAAGTTGGCTTAGGGAAGGAATGACATACTCTCTAAATTGGGTATCTTGGCCTACAGGAGAGTGGGGGAAAGGGGATGAGAGAGAGGAGGATGGAGGGGATGGTAAGTTGGGGGGGGAGGGTTGTTAAAAGCACACACTTTTGTAAAGGGACAGGGATAAAGTAGAGAACAGAACAAGTGGGGGATGGAATAGGAAGGAGGGAAATATACAGGTACTGGGGTAGGGAGATCCATCTTGCCCTACCAAAAAGTCAGAGGGGTGATGGGGGAGGATATAGGAGAAAGCTGATTGAGGGAGAGGGTATACAGTGGGATCGCTGTTTTGGGGTGGTGGGTTGGGGAAAGACGGGGAGAAAATTTGTAAATCAAAACTCATAGAAACGAATGATGTAAACTAAAAATAAACAAAAGTTAAAAAAAAAAACAAAGATGCTGGAGTATTTTGCCATTTCCTTTTCCACCTCATTTTATAGATGAGGAGACTGAAGCATATAGGGTTAATTGACTTGCCCAGGGTCACACAGCTAGGAGGTGATGGAAGCCAGTTTTGAATTTAGGAAGATGAGTCTTCCTGGTAGTCTATACACTGTGCCATCTCTCTGCCACATTCTTGGTTTTCCTTTCTTCATTTCTTCATACATACATTCTCTTGTTTGTCTGAATTACTAATATTTGTAATTTCTGATGACACAATATTATTGCATTATCCTCATATAGCACAATTTGTTCAGTCATTTCCCAATCAATTAGCATCCATTTTGTTTCCATTTTTGCATTTGTTTGGGTTTTTTTTTGCTACTACAAAGACTGCTTTTATACTTAATATATCTATTTTTTATCTTCTTGGAGTATATGCCCCATAATGTGATCAATAGGTTAGAGAGTATAAACAGTTTTAGAGATTTTTCTCACAAAATTCCAAAATATTTTCTAGAAAACTTAGAATGATTCATTCAAAGCTTCACCAACAATATAATTAGTGTGCCTGTGTACCCACAAACTCTACAACATGGACTATTGCTATTTTTAAAAATACATATTAATTAATTTTTAGTTTTTCACCATTCACTTCCATAAGATTTTGAGTTCCAAATTTTTTCCCAATCCCTCTCCTCATCCCACCCCAAAATGGTGTACAATCTGATACAGATTCTATGTTTACATTCATATTAAACATATTTTCATGTTAGTCGTGGTGTAAAGAAGAATTAGAACCAGACTATTATTATTTTTAAAGCCATCTTAGTCATTTTAAAGGTATAATAAGGTGAATCTACAAAGGTATTTTCATGGGCATTTCTTTTGTATCAGTGATTTTGAACAATTTTGCATATGATTTCTGATCATTTGCATTTGTTTTTATGAAAAATATTTGTTCATATCATTTAACAACTTCTCTGTTGATGAAAGATGATTTAATTTTTTAGTGGGCATGTAAGAAGATTCTAAGAGTGCAAAAAGGTAGAATCCGACAAAAATACATTTGTACATAAAAACAAAACTTTTAATTAAAAATAAAGAGCTTTGTCATTTCTACACAGACTAACGTCTACTGCAAAGAAGGATGATAAGTGACTTAATTTATAAGGGTCTTATTTACATTTCTCTGGTAAAAAGATAGTGCTTTCTTAAAATGAAGTTTATATCTTGATTACAGTTGTTGCATAAAAATATTGTGTTCTTTTCTTTGAACATAACCTATGAAGTATGACTATAAAGCAGTAAGATGAATTTTTAAAAAACAAAGATAAATTATATTTTGAAATGATCTTTGACTTGGAAGATTATTTAAAGAGGAGTTCCAAAAATATCCTGAGCAATGGAAGCATCATTAAAAAAAGTTAATGTAACTACCCAAGGTCATTTCTTTGATAGCAGCAATGATGATTTGGATATATAAGTTCTTTATATATAAGTATATAATATATATATATATATATATATAATATATGTATATATATATACTTCATATATACTTTATATATAATATAATAAATACACATATTATTATGTGTATTTAAAAATCAGCCTCTTTTGGGGTGGCTAGGTGGTGCAGTGAATAGAGCACCGGCACTGGAGTCAGGAGGACTTGAGTTCAAATCCAGCCTCAGATACTAGACACACTTAATAGCAATGTGACTTTGGACAAGTCACTTAACCCCAATTGCCTTCCAAAAACCAAAAAAAAAAATCAGCCTCTTTACTTGATTATTTGATATGCTTATGAAATCAAAATACATGGAACAATAGAATGTTAGAGCTAAGAAGGACCTTAACTTCCTGCCCAACAAAGGAATTTTTCTACAATATCTTTTAATAGAATAGTCATTCAGCCCTTTTTCATCAAAATAAGTTGCAGTTATCATCATTGATTTAGCAATGCAATTAACAGCCTGAAAAAATATATGACTGTGGGGTTGTACCTTGAGTAAAGAACTCCAACCCTTTTAATATTCGCCTTGCTCCACATTAGAGTTGATGCTCTGCTAAAGTTCCATAAAAATAAATGTTACATAGAATTATAACCTACTGCATGAAATTGGGTCTCTCCCTTGCTAGGTCTCAGACAGCTATGGTTTGGAAAACCAAGAAGCAAAGGCAATAGCAGAGACTAGACCTCCAAGTATCCAGAGTACTTAATCGGTGCCATTTTCACTAAATTTGAGGCTTCTAGGCAGGGAGAGATCATTGAATTGAATCTGGTGCAGATACCTTCTTCAACCTTAAAGACTAGTTGCCTTTCTAGGATCAAAATATGAGCCTGGATTTAGGCCAATCACTAGGATACAACTACTTGGCCTAGGCAGCCCCTACATTCTTAAAGCCCTGGTATATGGAAAGAGAACTAATAACAAGAATGGTTCTTCACTGATAAGTTTGAGCAGCAAAGGTAGAAGACCTTAGTGTAAAAGAAAAAAGATCTGAGATGACAATTGTAGTACAAAAAGGGCCCCGATTAACAAATAATTTAATTAGCCTTAACTGCTTAATCTTTATGCAAATGAATATTCCACTTGCACATGATCCAGTGCAACTTGTATTTTCTCCATAAATGCTTGACATCTATTAATTCTTACACTATGCTCTTTTAGATAGAAGAAAAGTAACCTTTGAATGATGTCATTTCCTCCCTGGAATCTTTTGGACTCCATTACGCCTTCAGGAACCTCATCCTCAGAAACTCATCATCCTGATGGTTTGTATCAGTGTTGGTACTTATCTTATGAGTACGCTCTGCTCCTCTGTTTGGAGGATGGAGCAAAGAACTTTCCCCAAAACATCTATTTAAAGAGGGTCCCTAGGACAACCAGCTCTTAATTTCCTACCCAGCTGTTCTTTTACCTGGACTTCAGAATGTCACTGTGCCAGGTAACTACTTTCTACATGTTTTTTTAGTTTCCTTTTGTGTGATGTCTTTCATCATTAGATTGTAAGCAACTTGAGGGTTGGAATGTCTTTTTTTTCACATTTGTACATCAAGAGAGTAACACAGTGTCTAGCACACAGTAGGTCTTGAATGTTTATTGATTGCCTGAAAATGTCAATAGGTTCATTTAGCATGAAAACAAAAGCCAGTAACTCATAGCATTTTATGAGTTACAAATGAAAAAACAGGGCTTGTTAGGAATGCTTTCCCCCATCATTCATCCAAACTAGGTTTTCATGCTCATGATGACACACTTCTTTGATCATCTCAAATCTTTCCCAGCACTTCTCATTCTAGACTTTATCCTCTTGCCTTTCAAATATAAAGTTAAACAGAAAGAGAGTCTTCTTGGTAGAGGAAGTCTTGCCTATCTCTCCCCACAAGCATTGGACTTTGCAGTTAGACACACTGCTAATCACAGAGGTCATCAGAGTCACTTAATGTACCTCTAAGAGATTGTTTGTTTACTGAATCACAGAATCAGAGCATTTCAAAACTAGAAGGGACCTAGAGGCTATCTACACCCTCTCAAATGTGACCAAATTCCTTTCTACAACATTTCTTTGAAGTAAGTCATCCAACCTTCACTTGAAAACATCCAGAGAAGGCGAACCCACTCACTAACTCATGAGTCAGGCCATCATCTTTTTGACAGTTCTTATGGTTAGGAAGTTTCTTCCTTACATCAAGCCTACATTAGCCTTGATGCAACTTGTATTCCTTGCTCTTTTTTTTCTCTTAAGGATAACAAGTCCAGTTCCTCTTCCATATAGCTTTTCAAAATGCTGAAGAGGTTGATTATGTGGTCTAACCAGGGAAGAGTAGAATAGAAATATTATCCTCATTATTTTGAATACTATGCCTCTCTTAATATGGCGTAAAGTTTACATTAACTTTTTTTATTGCCATTCATACTTTTTACTTATTTTGAACTTTAATCCACTAAGATTCCCTAGATCGTGCCTCCTTTGTCATATACTTCTGAAATTTAATTTTTTAATCCAAGGATAGAATTTTCTTATTTTCCTTATGAAATTTCACCTTATTAGATTGGTCTCATCATTCTAAACTGTTGATATCTTTTCAGATGCTGGATAATTAAACTTTTAATTTTTTACGAAGTCCAAGCTGAGATTTCCCATCCTTTGTGAAGGTTTCCCTTCTACCCCCAACCATCAATAGTACTTTAGTACTCTCTCCCTTGCCAATTTATTTTTTTCTGTATATAAAAGCAGAATGATTTACATAAAGACTTGAACAATGAATCACAACTGGTGAATTCTTGTTCAATGTATTAGTCATTCCTCTCACCTTTGCAATATATATGTTGCATGTGCCATCATCCAAAATCATTAATAAAAATATTGAACAGAACAGGGGCAAAGACAGATCATTAAGGCACTCTACTAGAGACCTCCCTCTAGGTTAACACTAGTTCATTAATGACCTGTTGGGTCTGGTCATTCAAATAGTGTTGAATTCACTCTGCTATGCAATTATCTAACACATTTCTGTACTGTACCCACAGAGACAGTATGAGATGTCTTATCAAATGCTTTGATGACATCTAGGTATATTATGGTACTCAACATATGAGCTACAACACTTTGGGGAGCCACAGAATAATTGTGAAGGGTCCATTGATTTATTTGCATACCAAGGACTATTTGGAATTTATTTAGTCCAGACATACTAAGAGTATAATTATTTTCATGTAGAGGACTGCATTTTTTTGGGGAGGACCTTAAAAGGAGTGCTCATACTCAAAAAGATTAGGGACCACTAGCTAACAACATTTCCCTAATCTAGCAGTCTAACTGTTGTCAAAAAAAGGAAGTGTGGTGAGACTAGCATGACATGTTTTTGATGAGGCCATGCTGGCTCTAGTGACCATCACATCCCTTTATACATGAGCACAGATTTTGTCAAGAATTTAAATCAACCTTGGTGTATCACCTGTAATTTGCAGGAATTACCTGCTTTCTGTTTTCAAACATCTGTCATTCTCTAATCCTACAGAGCCTTTTTCTGTTTTCTTTGATCTCTTAACAGTCATATATCCTAGTGTTTTCCAGATTCCAAGATGCAATTCATTTGAGCTTGGTCACTTGAATTAGCTCAAAGGCAAGTAAATAGGTGCTATCTCAATACCTTCTCATGTGTTCTAAGTCACAACTTTTTGGCATTTTCCCCCTTATCTGAAGATAAATCTCCTTGAAAGAGAAAACAAGGAAACTTAAGAGCTGAATATTTCTCTCTTCCCCACATTGCCTATTATAATCCCTTGGTCCTATTTCTTGAGAGAATCTCTGTATCGGATGGTACCTTAGAGGGCCAACTAGACCAATCCATACCAGGACAAGTTTCTTCCTTTCTAAACATTTCTGAAAAGTGGTCTTTGCTTGATCTTCCTTTGGCTCCCAACAAAAAGTATTTTATTGTTGTTGTTGATATCAATGTACAGAGTGCTGGATTTGAAATCAAAGAACCTGGACTTGAATCTCAGCCCCACCAATTAATGCCTTTGTTACCTTGGTCAAATTACATTTCCTCTCTTTGCTTCTCTGTAAAATGAGAGGGTTGGACTAGATGCTCTCTAATGCCCCTTCAAGTTTGTAATCTGAGGGTTGTTTTCCTTAGTGTTTGTAGTCAACTGTAGCTTGTTCTGGGCTTTTATTCTTTTTAAAGGACATGTTCTCTGAGATCAACCCTGGAAATAGCCTCTTTTTTTTTTGAAGATGCTTGTTCAGAAAAAGAACAGAAAAGCCACTTTTCTTAGTCTTATAGCTAAAAGCTATGATCTTTCTGCCACAATTTGACATAATAGTTATCTTCTCTGAAATTCACATTATGTTTACCAGTATATTTAGTCCTATCCTCTCTGCCTTCAGAGTTGTATGTTAGAAACAACTAGGTTATCTTATGCTTTTTACCTCCTTAGTCAATATCAGTGGTGCAGTCCAAGTGACTTAAAAATGCAGTATATAAAATTGAAAGCTTTTAAAACTTCCCTCGATAATTCCCTTTTTGAGTGTCATGAAAACTTTGAAAAATAATGGAATACTCATTTAAATTAGACAATTTACAAGCTTTTCTGCCTATCTCTATGAACATATGTAAATATTGCTGACCATCATATCTCACCTGGAGCCTTATTAAAGTGAAATCCTCATAAAAAAATACAACTTTGTGATGTGTCCAAGAGGATATTGAGTTGAGAACTTCAAAATTATTTTTATAGGTCACCTAACTGGAGATTTTCACCAAGATTAATTAATATAAAAAAGTGAATTTATTAAGTCATATTTTTTATTCTTGACTAAAAGAAACAATTTAATTCTTAATCGTTAGAGAGATGATTTTATAAAAATTACATTTGATTACCTGCAAATGGGAGCGAATCCTATGTGATGGCAAGAAGGTTTTATAGGGCAGGAGGTAAATAACCTTGCAGGTGCTCAGCTGGAGCCTTGCCCACTGTACAGTCACTTTCACTGGAGCCTGGCTGTCACAGCTGGGAGACCAAGTGGGAACGAGGGCAAAGGCTTATAGGGAGTTGAGAACAATCACTCATCTGACACAGCTGTGTTTGTATTTTCATCAGCTGAAATCTCCCTCAAAAGTAGTTAGCCTATGGCTATATTTACCAGCGAGAAGAGCTCCTCTGACTCTGGCGATGTGATGGTCTCCTTCTTTGGGTTGCTAGTGAAGGTTATAATACAGTGAGAATTCTGTGTTATTCCATAATTAGAAATTTGTGAAGTATATTGTGTCCCAAAGAGTTCTAGCATTATAGAGTCTCGTAGTCCTTCCTCAGCTGGCTTTGGGTAAGTTAATGTGTCTTTCATTGAGTTAGAGTCTGCAGCAATGACACCAGAGATTTGACTCATACTTGTATTTCAAGGAGAGTGGTCTTAGTTAAGTCAGGCCTGCCAGGATTGAGCTGGTCATGTAAAAACTGATCCTTTATCTGACTGAAATTATGGTATCAAAAGCATTATTCTAGCACTCCCACCCCACATGCCTTTTTAATAAATGAGGAGAAACACTCAAGGAAGATAATGTCTTCCAAGGAAACAAGCTAAGCTTTTTTACTTTTCTCCAAGCATGTTACTTCCTATAAGAATCCTTCCCTGTCCAACTGGAAAAGAGGCAGTAAATATTCCCAATCCCCAGTTTTCTAAATATATAATTCTCAAGCCTCTTTTTACTTAATATTCTAAAATCTGCTCATATATTACAATAACACTGAGCTTATTAAATAATGATAATTATTGTTCTTCAGTCATGTCCAACCCTCTATGATGCCATTTGAAGTTTTCTTGGCAAAGATACTGGAGTGGTTTGTCATTTCCTTTTCCAGCTTATTTTACAGATGAGGAAACTGAGACAAACAGGACTTGCCCAGGGTCACACAACTAGTAGGTATCCCAGACCAGGTTGAAACTTGGGTCTTCCTGATTCCAGGTGCAGCATTGTATCCACTGTACAACCTAGTTGTCCTGATGATAATAACACCTAACATAAAATAGATTCTTTCCCTTCTATTTTATCAGTTCATCCTTATGAAATCACTGAGAGAGGTAATTATTACTAACCTATTTTACAGATGAGGAACCGGAGGACCAGAGAGGTTGTGATTTTCCAAAGTAACGGAAGAAATTGCTAACAGAAGATCCTAGTGCTCTTCATATCGCACGCTACTGTTTTCACTTGATAGTTACTAGATTGTATGTTTGTGAGGCAATCAGGTCAGCCTTCCTCCAGAGGGAGGAGGCAGATACAGTTCTAGAGGCAAGATAGTACAGGGCAGGTAACACCAGACATGGGGTCAAGTGGCTTGGGTTTGAATCTTATTGCTTCTGTGATCTTAAGCAAATCATGTTGGGCTTTAGATCTTCAACTGTTAAATGAGGATTTGGGATTAGATGATTTCTAGGAACCCCAGGACAGCTGAATGACACAGTGGATAGAGCACTGAACGTGGAAGCAGGAAGATCTGAGTTCAAATTGAGCCTCAAATACCTACTAGCTGTGTGGCTCTGGGCAAGTCACTTAGACCTGTTTGCCTCAGTTTCTTTTTATTTCTTTTATTTTTTAGTTTTTGCTTTTTGGAGGGCAGTTGGGGTTAAGTGACTTGCCCAAGGTCACACAGCTAGTTTTTTGTGTTAAGTGTCTGAGGCTGGATTTGAACTCAGGTACTCCTGACTCCAGGGCCGGTGCTCTATTCACTGCACCACCTAGTCGCCCCCTGCCTCAGTTTCTTTACCTGTAAAATGATAAAGAGAAGGAAATGGCAAGCCAAACCAGTATCTGTGCCAAGAAAACCTCAAATGGGGTCAGGATTAGTCAGACATGACTGCAAAGACCCAACAACAACAGGAACCCTTCTATCAGTATGAACTATGAATTGCTATTTAAATATTTCCTGCAGAATTCTTTTTTTTCCCCCCAAACATATTGGAAAATTCATTTACATTTATCTAGTGCTTTAAGTTCTACCTAGCTCTTCCCTCACCATAATACCATGTGGCAGGTATTGCATGTGCAATTATCCTCTTCTCCGGAGGAAGAAAATAAAGCTTGAAGAGGTCGTATATTGCTAATGATCACTCATCTTCGAAATGGCAGCCTCAGGACTCAAATCCAGGTGCTTTGACTCCAAACTCAGTTATTAAATCATTATGGCCATTGTTATGGGTAGGATAGATCAGGAGAAGAAATAAAGATAGAAGAAAGCAAGTGAAGAGACTCTTTTTTTTCTTTTTCAAACTGTATCATTCATGATGGGGGAAGAATATTGCAGAGAATCGTGACCATGATCATCCTATTTATTATGTAATGACAGCAAAAACACCAATAATTCTATAATACTAGGTGCCAGGCGCTGTGCTGAGCACTTTACAATCATTGTCTCATTTAAATCCACACAAAGACCCTGGGAAGTAGGTGGTATTATTATCTTCATTTTTACAAATGAGGAAATTGAGGCAAACAAAGGTTAAGTGACTTGCCTAGGGTCACAAGCTAGTCAATGTCTGAGGCCAGATTTGGTCTCAGGTCTTCCTGATTCCATAATATAGGATTTGTTTTGGTGCTAAGAGATCATTTTATTTCTTTACTTTCAACTTTCATTTTTATTCTCACAGACTTCAGGAATCAAGCAGCTATATGCCTCAATAGAAAATGACAGAAAGAATATCATATGTTTAGATACTGAAGTACATAGCTCAAAGTTACAAAAAATCCACTTGGGTAAATTAACAGACTCAGATAAATGGCAATTGAAATGAATGTTTTTACTGGTAAAGTGGGAAAATCTTCTTGAGGATATGATTTGTAAATAGCACCTCAAAATATTCCAGACAAATGGGGATAAACACAATATAGTGCTTTTTTCCCCCTTTCTGGATGATACTTAATCAATATTGAGAAAGACAGGGAATAGAATGTGTTTTCCATTTTGTTTGATTTAAAGTTGGAGCCATCTTGAAGTGCCTCCTCTTGCCATTAAGATAAAAAATTGGACAGTACAATCTCCTGGTCACCATATTTTTGACAATATGTTTCACACCTCATTTACCTGAAATCTATTGATATTTTGGAGTCAATATTCAAAGACTAACATCACATTTTTCACAGATATTTATCTATATTCTGTTCTGTTACTTTCTTCTTGCCTTACTGATGAAAATAAAAAATTTAATTGATGAATCTTCCTCCTTCTTGCCCCCAGGATAGAGGGATGTACATATGTTTATGTATTTGTATGGATAAGCATCCACTTTGGGAAATGTCTGCATTGGCCATTTACCCTGACTCTCAATGCATAATGTTAAATGTTTTGAAGAAAAGGTATCAATTATTAACTAATCTTAATGAGGTATAATCCATTCACTTGAGTTCCAAAAAATTTTCACACTAAATGGTGTTAATTTGGTGATTATAAGGCACCAATATTATAATGCACTGTTAATTCAGAACAAGATTCTAATTGTCACTAATGGTATCTGTGATTATGAGAAGTCACTTATTCTCTCTAGATCATGATTTTCTCAAGAGAAAAATGAGATGGTTGAAACAGATAATCTCTAAGGTTCATTTCAGCTCCAAATCTATGATCCTGAGATCCTGATCTAAATCTATAGCTCTAAATCTATGATTCTGTGAATCTATGATTCTCTGAGGTCCCTTCTAGCTCTGAAATTCTATGATTTTGTGAATGTTGCAAATTTTTGTTAGTTTCTCTAAGACTTTACCTTTCTGGCTAATGTTAAGATTTTTGATACTGTTATGGTTCCAGAGTTTACACGTCTTGAGGCCATGATGGAGAAGACTAGACTGCAGGGGTGGGGAACTTGAAACCTCGAGGCCACATGTGGCTTTCTAGGTCCTTGGATGCGGCCTTTTGACTAAGTCCAAGTTTTATGGAACAAATCCTTTTATTAACAGAACAGACTGTTCTGTCAAGTTTGGATTCAGTCAAAGGGCTGGGCTTGAGGACCCAGAGGGCCACATGTGGCCTCGAGGCTGCAGGATCCTCATCCCTGGTAGAGAGTCAAGAGCAAGTGATACCTCATTGTAAAGTAAAAGTAACCCTGGGTTTTCTGGTATTTTTTTTTATTAAACATTTTTTTCAATTAAAAAAGAATTCATTTTTTCTCTTTCTGACCTTTCCTTGCCCCAAGGGAAAAAGAAAAAAAGAAGAACAAAACACTTGTAACAAAGATACACTGCCAGGCAAAACAAATTCCCACATTGACCATGTCCAAAAGTGTGTATACTTAAATGGTAAAATGTATACATGGCTTGATAAAGAAAAAGGAGGTAGAAGTTTCTCTAAAGAAGACAATAACCCTCTTGTGTTAGCACTTCTACCTTTCCCCCCCCCCCCCATGTTCAAGGCCATTTACTAACATTAACTAATTAGTATTCATAGTACCCCTGAGAGGTAAATATTATTACCTCCTTTTTATAGGAAATCAGAGAAGAGAGGTTAAGTGACTTGCCCCAGGCCATAGAAGAATTCAGAATTCAAGCTGGAACTGAAATTCAAACTGCTTTTCTTAGCAAAGGAAAGAGTAAGTGAAAAAACTTAGCAGCATTAAACTTCTGTCACCTGTAAAACGGGGGTAAAAATAGCTCCTACTTCAAAGAGTTGTGAAATTCAAGTGAGACAATTTACATACTAAGCTTTGCAAATCTTAAAGTGCTCAATAAATAAGATATATTAGTAGTAGTTGTATATTTCTTTCTTCCTATACATACAATGTAATGATTGCTTACCATAACTGTGTTATACACAGTAGTACTTAATAAATCTTTGATGTCTTATTGCACATACAAATTTTACATATTTTAGTATATTTAGTATTTTAAACCTCATTTTCCTCATCTGTATAATGAGATAATGATACCTGCAGTACCTTTTCCAAAGGTTGTTGTTAAGGTCAAATAAGGTAATATATGTAAAGCACTTTGCATATTTTAAAGAATTAAATTCTAGTCATTACAATTACTATAATTATATTCAATCACTAATGAAAAGAACCAAAAACCTCTCTGAAAAGCTGAACATCTAGTCTATCTCTCTTCCTCCAAGGAAGACTGTATATATATAATTCTTTCAGAGAAGAAAGCAGTTATCACATTGTTAGAGGTCTCCATGGACTGAGATTTAGATTCTCTCCAGTGACTAATGCCACTCAGGCTATCTTTATTATGTTAAATATCTGCCTAATTCAGAAAAAAAAAAAGTCGTTTGGTCTTTAGGATATTTTTGCATTGCATAATAATTCCAACAAATATTTAAAAAAACAAAGAGTTTTTGACTGAATTTATTGGTATTTTGATTATTGTATGCATAGGAAGTAATTACCTAGCTTACTATTTAAATTAAATTCTTTATGTTTCCAAACAATTTTTTAAACTCAATTTTATTTTATTTTTCAGGTCCACTTTCTTTCCTCTCCACCTTCCCTTTTGTCCACAACAGAGAAAACAACAACAACAAAAAACCCTCTTACAAACATGTTTAGTCAAGTTAACAAATTCATGCATTGGCCACATAAAAACATCTCATCCTATAATATGAGTCCACACCTCTTTTTAATTAAACACAGTGTTTAATTATGCATTCTCTGGAACATTTTTCCAGAATGGTCATTGTGTTGATCAGAATTCCTGAGTCTTTCAAACTTTTTTATCTTTAAAATGTTATAGTTATTGTATATTTCTTTCTTTTTTCACTTCACTTTATAGCAATTCATAAAAATCTTTCTAGGTTTCTTTGATACATGATATTCATATGCTATATTTGTTCAGCTACTTCACCATTGACGAACACACATTCAGTTTCCAAATGTTGGCCCCACTAAAAGAACTGCCATAAGTATTCTTTTACGTGTGGATCCTTTTACTCTTTAATCTCTATGGGATATTGATCTAGAAGTGATATCTCTGGATCAAAGAATATGCATAGTTTAATAACTTTTTGAACATAGCTCCAAATTGCTTTCCAGTTCACAGTCCACCAACAATGCATCAATATACATGTTTTTTCAAAGTGTCCCTCCCCACCAGTGTTTGTCGTTTTCAATTTCTGTCAACTTTGCCAGTCTCATGAGTGTGAGGTAGAACCTTAAAGTTATCTTAATTTGCAATTATCTATTAGTGTTTTTGAATTTTTTTCCAAACTGGCTGTTGATAGTTTGAATTTCTTCCTGTGAAAATTGCTTATTCATGTCCGTTGACTATCAACTGGGATTGAATGATTCATATTTATAAATTCAAATAAATTTCCATCTTAGAAATGAAACCTTTATCAGAGAAATTGCTACAAATATTTGCCTGTTTGTCAGCTTCTCTTTTAATGTTGGCTATACTTGTTTTTACAAAAACTTTAGATTTTATGTAAGCAAAATTATCCACTTTGTCACCTGTGATCCCCTCTGTTTCTTGTTTGGTCAGGTACTCTTCCCCTAATCATAGATCTAATAGGTAATTTCTTCCTAGCTCCTTTAATTTGATCAAATACTTGACTACTGTGCTCATGTGCTTCTGTATGTTGTATACCTAATCTGTTCCCCTGATCCACTTCTCCATTTCTTACCCACTATCAACTTATTTTGATAATTACTACTTTGTACCATAGTCTGAGACTTGGTACTGCTACCACTTCCTTTCCACTTTTTTTCACCAAGTCCTTTGATATTCCTGAACTTTAGTTCCTCAACATGGATTTTCTTTTTGCTTTTTTTTTCTATCTCTATAAAGTAATCCTTTGATAGTTTGATTGGCGTGGCACTGAAAAGCAAATTAATTAAGGCAGAGCTGTCATTTTTACTATACTGGCTCAACCTACCCATGAACAATTAATATTTCCCCAGTTATTTAGATTTGTCTTTATTTGAGTGATTTGCATTTTGAAATTGTATTCTTATAATTCCTGTGTGTATCTTGGCAGGTAGACTTATAAGAATTTTATATCATCTGCACTTATTTTAAAATTTCCCACCAGACCTACCCCTTTTCCAATCTTCCCTATTTCTATAAAGGATGCAAATATCTTTCTAGCATGTTCACAATTTTTTCATCCTTGACTACTATACCCCATAACTAATCGGTTGTTGAATTTTGTCAGTTCTACTTAGACCATCTCTTTCAAATTCATTTCCCTTCTCATTAGCTTTATTCTCTATATTCTGAACTCCGTTTCCCTCTATATATGTATATGTATAAATATATGTGTATGCATATGTATATATGTATATGTATATATATATATATATATATATATATATATATATATGCCATGACTATCATCAATAACCCTTTTTGAACTTTGTATACCTCAAACTATTGGGTATCTTCACTTATATTCTGCTTCCTCAGTCTTACTGAATACCCTTTGTGGTACCTGACTTAGTGGATATAGATGGATAATTTTTCTCCTACTTCATTTTTAATGTTTTTTTTTCAAAAAAGGTGTCATATGCATTTCTTACAGTTGGTGTCTTGTTTTTGTTTGACAGTGGCATTTATAAAACTTATTCATTGATATACTAGAAAAAATCAGTGTAGCAATGAATACTATATAGACTTGCAGTCAGAAGACATGGTTTTAATCTTTCTCCCTTGCATTTACTAGCTATTATTTGATCCTGAGTAGTTCAAATAGCTTCTTGAAACATCAGTCCTTTCATATTTAAAATGGGCATAAAGTATCTTCCCTATCTTTCTTAATGTATTTATGAGAATTTAATGAGATAAATTATGGGAAATCACTTTATAAACTGTGAAGTACTGTGTAATACAAGCTATTATGAAGGAAAAATCTATATTAGTTGATTAAATGGAAAAAGAGACAATTTCCAGATAATCAAGGTCAGAAAAAATGCCTAAATCCATCAGAATTATTGGAATACATACATACATATATGTATATTTATGTATACACACATGTATACATAGTCTAGGTCTTCTGAATAGTATGAAGTTGGTAATTTCATCATATAGAGAAAGAGCTCTCAACTTGTGACACTATTTTGATAATTGTATTTTGATACAAGTTTCCTTTGATTGCAGTGAATGGAGACATTTTGAATGTTGTGAATGTTTGCTTACCTTGACAGTATACTTTATAGGGAATATCCACATAGATGATGAAACTGATACACACATTGCCATAACTAACAAAACATTTGGGAGATTCTGAAAGTGTGGAAGAGAAGAGGTATCAGGCTTCATACCAAACTGAAGGTCTACAGAGCCATTGTGCTGACTTCATTGTTGTATGTCTGTGAAACCTTAACAACCTACCAGCACTATGCCAGGAGATTGAACCAGTTCCATCTGAATTGTCTTGAGAAAATCCTGGAGATTACTTAGCAAGATAAGGTACCAGACACTGAGGTTCTCTCTTGAGATTAACTACCAAATATTCAAATTCTACTGCAGAGAAAATAACTCCTATGGGTTGGCCATGTAGCCCAAATGCCAAATGTATATTTACCTAAAAGACTATTTTATGGAGAACTTATACAAGGCAAGAGCTCACACAGAGGTCAGAAGAAGTGGTGGTATAAAGACATTTTCAAGCCCTCTCTATCAATTGTGAGACAAAGGTGATGCTGGCACCAGGACTGCCCGGTATGGTGTGCCCACATAAAAGAAGGTGCTGTGTTCTAAGAGGAAAAAAAGAATGACAATAGCACAAAAGAAATGTGAAATGTGTAAATCTTAAATGTTCAGGCTATTGGTGCCCAGTTGGTGGTAGAGTCTTCTGAGCTCATATTGGATGGATTAGCCACAGTCAAACACAATGTACATTGACTCTAACATCATGATGTTATTGATCCTCTTCAAGTACAAAAGATAAACAACAACAATCCATTGTAATACCATGCATTTTATTGTATAAATTTAAAAAGATTATTCTGGGAATAAGTTCAAAAGACTTTACCAAATTGCCAAAGAAGTCCATGCCACAAAAATATTTTGAACCCTGAATATAGAAAATTTCCAGGGTGGAAACTGAAAATCAGTAAGTTCTGTACAACTTATTCTTTTAGAGAGTTGAGTTGTTGGGAGGCACTGAAAGATAAAGTTATATGCCTAGTGTGCCAAGACTTGAACTCAGGTCTTCTCGATTCCAAAGAAATCTCTGCTTTACACTATTTCTCCTGTTCAATTTAGGTAACTGATCCATTTCTTTGTTCCATTGTGTTATAAGGTCAGGTCACCAAACTCCTTTGAGTAGGATTCACCCTATTCCCAATACTGATCTATAAAGCTTTGTATTTTTCAAGCCATCAGTTCCTTTTCCAAGGAGTGGGCCATTGTGGAGTTGTCAACACTTAGCAGTCATCTTAGTTGCCTAGCAGTGAGGTAACGGGTAAAGGCAGCCTAGCTGAAAGAAAAGATAATCAAATTGGTCTGACTGTCTTAAAGGTAATTAAATTCGTGGTCCTTAATAAAAACAAACAAACAAAAACATTTTGGACATGAACATCACCAAATCATTGATTCAACCAAGTATGCTCTTCCCATTTCCAAAATGTTTTCAAGGATGTTTTGTTTTTGCTTTCATTTTAAAGCAGATATTGCATATTGAGAGCAGATTGGGGGAGAGGCTTTACAGTGGGATCACCGTTTTGGGATTGGGGTAGGGGAAAGACGGGGAGAAAATTTGTAACTCAAAAATCTCATGGAAATGAATGATGTAAACAAGAAAACAAATAAAAAAATCACACACACACAAAGAATATTGTATATTACAAATTAGTCCAAAAGATAATCTAAAAGGCAAAATAATCTAATAAAATGGCTTTGCTAGATCTAACTCACTAGTATAGCAGCTTTAGCTCCCGTAAAATATGTCCCTTCAAAGTAAAAAAAAAAAGAAGAAGAAAAATGATGGGTATTCACATGATTGACAGCCTTTCCAAATAGAAGTGTTGCTATAATTAAGCAATAATGTATGAGTGAGTGTACATTATGACAAATTGGAAGCTTGGTTGATTAGATTGAGCATATAAGCTGTCAGTATAATTATCATATTTTAATCATTTTTCTCCATTTTTTATAACAGCATTGTCTTCAGCCCCATTTGGTGCTTATTAGATTGATATTCTAAGAGGAATTGTACAACATAAAACATGTCCTTTAACAGGATGAACTTTAGATAAGACTTCAGTTATGTCTATAAACATTTATAATGATTGCTGTTGTGTGTCTACTTTCTTCTTTGTAACACATTTCATTTTAGTCCATGTTGAATTTTCCTTTCTAAAGAGAAAATATTTGAATTTGAGAATCTCCTCTTCTCTCCGTCTCTCTCTGTATGTGTATATGTGTATATATGTATATATATATATATGCATATATTATATGCACATACATATTTGTATATATTTCTTTTTTCCAAAGAGAAACTATTTTAACCTTAGAATGTCCTACCATATATACATATTTATAATTAGCATTTATATACGTACACACATTTACTACCCTATATACATATAAAACACATACATATATACCATACAATATACATATACATGTACATATAGATACATATGCATATTGAAAATACATATTAGGCATTCTGTATACAGACTACATACCCTCCCCCTGTATCTGCATGTGTGTATATAGATGTATACACACACATACATACATGTGCATATACATAGGTATATATTGTATGCATGTATATGTACATGTCTAGGGAGTGTGTATATATGAATATGCACAAATATACACATGAGAAAATCTGGAATATGTTTTCATTAATGTGGGGCCTTTCAGTGTGCATACTCCCTCCATGGATTTGATTTATCTGCACTTAGAATATTAGAGAGCTATTTGTTAGACTGAGCAGTTAAGTGACTTGCCCATGGACACATAGCTAGTCTGAGTCAGGGGTAGATTAGAACTCAGTGTACTCTTATAATTCTCTAACATTGGTGACTATCCTGTTCCCTCACTCTCCTCTTTCTGGTCATCCTCCTTTCTCAGTTTTTCTGATACTATTCTCCTGTGTTTCCCTCCCATATGTACGACTGATCCTTCTTATTTTCAGTGTTATTATTCATATCCTGCCTCCATAACAGATTTCAGGGAGTCCTCTTATAGTTCAAGTAAACGCTACTGGCTTGAACAAAACCCCAAACAAGCAATTCATTTTTGTGGAAGCCTAGTATGGCCTGATGGCTGGGATGGGAATGTAGAACATCTTTCTTCTCTAAATCACAAGTTTATCAAGGCAATTTCAGGAGTCCTCTTGAACAGTGCTAACAAAAGCCAACTATTTATTATGTATAGGATACAACACAGTGTCAGACAATTGGTTATGTGTTTATGCTTTGCCTGCTTGAGTTACAGGAGGTCATATTGGTATGAAATATAATGGAAATGGGTAGAAGTCATTCAGTAAACAAACATTAGGTTAATTCTTACTATGAGACACATATTATGCTAAATGCTGATAATATAAATCAAAGTAAAAAGAACCTTTATCCTCAAGAAGTTTACAATCTAATGGGAGAGACAACATGTAAATAATTAGGTTCATGTAAGATATATAGCAAATACTTTCATAGGAAATGGCACTAAGTTTAGGCTTTAAGGAAGCCAGTGAAACTTGGGTGCAGAGGTGATAGATCAGAGCTTCCCAGTCATTGGGGAACATTCATTGAAAAGGAATTGAGCAATGGTTTGCAAAACAGCAATTGTCCAGGCAATTGGATGGCAATAGAGTGTGAAAAAATATTGAAAGATGAGAAAGGGTCATATTACAAAGGACTTTAAGTGCCAAACAGGAGTTTAATTTTGATCTCTGAGTTCATATTTTTCTATTTCCACTAGTTAGAAGGGGATGAAAATCATCTCCCCTCCATAGTGGTTACCTTCTTGTGCTCAAAGGAGAAAGCTGAAACTCTCCAGGTATGTTCCAATTGAAAGCTTCATGGCCTACATGAAATGTTTCCATCTATTAATTGACTGTGTTGTGACTATATTGTGCTAGTAGTGCAAAAAAAAACCTGAGATGCACAAATTTAGAGATATTTCCACTCCAGATGTTCATATGGGCTACTTGCATTTGACCTTTGCTAGAGTCTTCTGAGCTCATATTGATTTGATCAGCTGCAAACAGAAACACTGTACCTTAACCCCAATAGTGATACCATTTCTATCCTCTTCAAGCATGAAGCACCACCATGTTGTGAAGGAAGGAATTGTAAGAAAGTCAAGAAACCAATTCTAATTAGTAATTGAATTGAATAGAAGAAAATAAATTAGTAACTCTCCAGCTAAACTTCATCATGGGCTAATCATGGGAACTTGAAATAATCAGCTTTATGGTGAAACAAAGTCTAAAGTTGAAGCCAAGATATAAGAAATCTTAAGATCCTAAGACCTGTGTTCAGAAGTTGAATAGCAGTTAAAAAATACTTCTTTGAGTAATAAAGTATTAATACACAGATTTAAAGGACCTTCTATACCATTGGGATGGGGAAGAAAGAGAGACAGAGGCACAGGATGAAGAAAGTGAGTATGGCCAACAAAAATACCACACTCTAAGAAATTTGGACGTTTGACAGTTTTATTCTTTTAATCACTTATTTGAGGCTATTATCAAAATACAGAGGCATGAGTTTCATCCGAAAAAACAAGAACAAAAACCATGCAATGCAACTAAGAGAGGAAATTTAAACCCAATGGGAAGAGTTTCTCTTCCTCCTACTTCACCAAAACAGGCTGAGTAGGTACAGATGGGGGTGGGGGGAAGAAAGGAGGGAGAGAGGGAGAGGGAAAGAATGAATATATATATATGAAATTTGTTATTAAAAATTATTTTCCAGAGTGCATGTGTATTCAAAATTTTTTCTTAAGGAAAATAAACCTAAAATAAACCTTTTGATATGGGCTGTTTGTACAGGTTTGTTTTTTTTTAAACTTGAAGGCACCTTGGCACTTCATCTGCTACTAGCCTTTTGGTCATTGAGGTCACTTAGTGCACACACATACCACCTTCCAGGAGCTTAGATGAAGAAAGGTCCTACTTTTTTCTTTAAGTACATTAAACTCAGTAGAAGTCATAAGAAATAACAATATTTTCCTGAGACCTGTTCCACAAACGATACTTTTAGGTGGAATAATTAAAAAATTAAAGATTTGTTTTTGATAGAGTACCGGTAGGTCAATATAATCATGAAGAACTGAGAAAAAGTTTCAAAAGTAGAATACAAGTCCTTACTTCTCACTGTAGAATGTTTCTAACTTGGGTTGATAGTAAATGGGTTAATCCTCACATCACAATGTGGTTATAAAATCACAATGGTTATAAAAATCTCTGCTCAAAAAACTCTAGGTTTTGTCTATTGCTGACTCAAAAGAATTCAAATTCCTTTGCCTGGCATTTGAAGCTCTCCACAATTTGGTGCCATCCAACCTTCCTAGCCTTAGATTGAACTATGTATTTTTCCTCTAGTCAGACTGGACTTCCCGCTGTTCCCAAAGCATGCCCTGTACTTTCTTGCCTTCATAAGCATTATACCTCCTCTGCCTAGAATATACCTCACTCTCCTTCTTCTGAAAACAAGTAATAACTCAGTCAAAGGGTATTTATTAAACACTACTATGTGACAGATGAGAGGAGAGAGACAAAAGTGAGATAGCTCCTGCTTTCAAGTACTTTATATTCTTAAGTGGGATGCAACATTTCACAGAAAAATAAAAATAGGATACATACAAAATCAGTACTAAATAGATAGATAGTACTAAATCATAGAAGGAATTAGAGCTTCTCAATCAGAGGGTGACACTTGAACTGAATATAGACAGTAGAGACCTAGACAGTTCCAACAGCTAGAAGTGATAAGGAAGAAGATTTTAGGAAGGGAGGATGATACCTGTGCAAAGGTACAGAGGTGGGAGATGGAACAATGTGCATGAGGCACAGCAAGAAGGCTGAAATGTTGTGTATATAAGGGGCAATAATGGACAATCACCTTAGAGAGGCAGACTGAAACCAGATTGTGAAGTATTTAAAATGTGAAACAAAAGAATTTGTATATTATCCTATATGCAATTAAAGCATTGTGACTAAGAGAAAGACATGTATGCTTTAAGAATAACAATTTGGTGGCTGTGTGGAAGACACATTGGGGAGAGGAGAGACCATATGCAAGGAAGACCAATTATGAGGCTATTGTAATAGTCCAGGAGAGAAATGATAAGGGTTGGAAATAGGGTTCTTGTGGTGTAAGTAGAGGGAAAGGGACAGATGTGAAAGATAATGAAGAAGAAAAATCACTGAGCCCCATGGCAACTGATTTCAAAAGGGCAGTAGAAGGGAAATGAACAGAAATATCTGAATACAACATGCACTCTGGAAAATAGTTTTTGATAACAAATGTATATATATTCTCTCTTTCTCTCCCTTCCTCCTTCCCTCTTTCTCTCATTCCTTCTTTCATTCTCTCCACCTCCCCATCTCTCCCCTTCCCCCTCCCCCTCTCTCTCTCCCTCTTCCTCTCCCTCTGTCTCCTAGACTCTGTACCTACCCAGCCTATTCTGGGGAAGTGGGAAGATATAACAAATCTTGAGAAGATCCTAAGACCTGTGTTCAGAAGTTTAATAGCAGTTGGAAAATATAATGCAAGGTTGATCAAATGTGATAAAGAAGAAAACAGAATAAAAAGGCTGAGGGGAGGTGGGAGGAGTCCTAGGTTTTGAACCTGAGTTCCTATCCATTGTTTAAAACCCAAATCAGATATCACTTCCTCCATAAATCTTTCTCTTTTTGGATTTCATGTAGAACTTTAAATCTTTTAAAAGTTCTTATCAGTATAATTTTATATTAATTTTATCTTTTTATCTAATCCCATTATCTCCTTTAGAGCAAGAAGTCTGCCTTATAGAAACCTCTGTCAGGACCTTGAAGAGGTATTTCTTATATGTCTACTGCATAGGGGACAGTATGGAGATTGTATTTAAAGGATCTTAAAACCTATAAGAATAACAAAAAAGGGAGCATAGCTCAAATCAGTGCAATGAAAAACCAATGATTCCAGAGGCTGAAGCAACCTGCCCACCTGTCAGAGTGGTGATGGATTTAAAAGGCAGAATAAGACATATATTTTTGGACATAGCCAACCTGGGAATTTGTTTTGCTTAACTTTGAATGTTTGTTATAATGGTTTTCTTTTTTTTATATTTATTATTCAATTGGGGTGAGTGGGAGAAGGAGGAAGTAAGTACTTATTAAACAAAGGAAAAAGAAATAAAGATGAAAATATCCCTCAAAGATTGTGAGCTGTTATAATCAATTAAATAAGTTAGAAAATACAATAAAAAACTTAGATAAATTCAATCTGCTAATTTTTTAAAAAAGCAAAACTGCTATATTTATCACTTAATGAATTTTATTTATTTTTATTTTTTTGCTTTTTGGAGGGCAATCGGGGGTTAAGTGAGTTGCCCAAGGTCACCCGGCTAGTTTTTGTGTTGAATGTCTAAGGCCGGATTTGAACTCAGGACCTCCTTACTCCAGGGCCAATGCTCTATTCACTGTGCCACCTAGCTGCCCCACTTAATGAATTTTAATGGAAATCTGAAGCTAAATATCCCTTTTTTCCTTTATGTCTCTATATGCTTCGTTAATCATTTACTCCAGAGATGATGATACCAGTTTTGTAGCTATCAAAGCTGAAGTGTTTGGAGAATACAGTTGAAGTAAGGTTATATCTTTTAACATTTTATAAATATTCAGCAAATGAACTTGCTAGACACCTCTTCTCTCTTTTCTTTGACTCTTCTCCCACCTCCCTCAGCATTAATTCTGTTTTCCTCTTTATCACATGTGATCTACCTTGCATTGTAGTTATTTATGGAGTCATCTCACTTTCCTCCTACCCCCATGTGCTTATAAGCTCTCTGAGGGCAGAGACTAAGTTTTATTCACATCTGAATCAGATATATTGCCTACTACAGTGCCTTTACTGTAGCCGTCATCCATTAAGCAGTTTTTGAACATGTTTCATTAGCTTGCTGAAAATTCATGAATTCTTTCTCCATTTTGAAAACAAGTTCTCTGTTCAGGATCACATAAATTCTCTCTGCAGATGTGAGTCTCAGTGTGGCACCTTGCATTCTATTTTCCATATGAATATACTTCATTATTTTTATTGACAATTTTTACTTTGAGGCAGCAGAAAAGCCTAAACATGAAATCACAAACAACCCACAAAGTATAGTCCCTCAAAATAGTTCAGAAAAACAGCATTCAAGAGTGACTATGACCAGTAGTTCATGTAGCCTTGCATTATATGTTTTGTTTTATTCATTGCATGTTAAAGGTAATGAAGAGTGTGTTCTTTAATTGTAATAAATTGGCATCAACATTTTCTGTGGTATTCAACCTGAAGGTTTTGTTAGCTATTGTATAAATTAGTTGGGTTTTCCCCCTGTAATCCCTCTAAATGGTTTATGAGAGGGAAAAAGACTCATTTGCTCTAATACGTTCATGGCATTATTTTTCTATCAAAAAGTTGGAAACAAATTATACCCAACAATTTGAGGATGACTGAATAAGTTATGGTATATTAATGTAATGGAATATTAAACCATAAGGATTGAATAATAGGAAGAATTTGAAGTAATATGAGAAGACTTGTGTAAATTGACAAAGAGTAAAGAAAGCAGAGCCAAAAAAAAAAAACTCCTTCTACCAAACCAAAGAGATAACTTTTATGCAACTCAAAATCTTAGAGAGCTATCTGGGACACTGAGAAATTAAATAGCTAGGTTTCTGCCATGTTGTCTCTCCCTTCAAATAGAAATATATAAGGAGAGATATTACCTCACTTAATAGCGAACTCTCTTTCTTAACAGGAAGCAGAGAAATTATCTATTGTAAAACCTTTATCCCAGGACATTCATCAGGAAAAGTAAAAGGAAGCTTTGCAGCTTTCATGAAGCCACAGTGGATAACATTGAAGAGACTGGTCATGGGGTGGTTCCATTTCATGTTGACCATTTCTTTTGTGGCATTTTTATATTTTTCTATATTTGAATAACATACGTCTTGTTCATCAGTTTGTAGAGGAAACTAAGTAGCACAATAAAGTGCCAGGCCTGAAATCAGGAAGACTCATCCTCCTAAGTTCAAATCTGGCTTCAGAAACTTACCAGTTGTTTGACCCTGTTCAAGTCACTTAACTCTGCCTCAGTTTCATCATGTATAAAATGAGCTGGAGGAGTAAATGGCAAATCCCTCCATCATTTTGCCAAGAAAACCCCAAATGGGGTCATGGAAAATCAGACTCAAATGAAAACGATTGAAACAACAGCAAAAACAAAAATCTACTGGATTTCTTCCTGTATAATTTCCTACACTTCTCAGTTTAGTGATTGAGAAATGAACAAAATATCACTGACAATAACAAAGGTGTAGCATTCAGAGAATTACATAGCTTTCAGTTTCACTTTACATATAGGGAACTGATCCAAGAATATTACTGAAAAGTCTCACAACTTCACAGTTAACCTAAAGTTGTTCACCATTCATACACTAAATGCTATGCAATTCAATCCCATGGTTATAACTGTACAGCCTAAATTCTTCAGCAATGAAGGGAACAACATAATAGTCAAAAGCCTTAAAAGTATGCTTACAGAGTTAAGACTTTATTAAAAACATGAGACAGCTAGGTGTTAACAATGGAAAAAATACTGGACCTGGTACCAGGAGAACTGATTCAAGTGTTGCTTTGAATATTTTATTAATCTACTGTGACTACATATATACCCAGTAGATAAAAAGTAATCTCAGTGAAGGAGGCACTCTTGAAAGAAGTCAGGGAAACTTGAGAAGGTGGAAGAGGGACAAAACATTTCTAATATGGGGGACAGCAAGTAGAAAGGCATGGAGAGTCATGTTCAAGAAATGGCAAGTAGGTCCACATAGCTGGGTTGTAATACAGAGGGGAGTAAAGTACAAGACTGGAAAGGTAGAAAGAAAATAACTATTAAGTGTCTACTAGGAACTATATGCTCACTGCAGTGTATTGAGCTTGACAATACTTTTATGATTCTCACAAGAACCTTGGGAGATAGATGCTATTTTTAATCTCCATTTTACAGCTGAGGGGCTTGAGGCAGAGACAGGTTGTGACTTGGATACAGCTAGTGTCTGAGGTCATATCTGAACCCGGGTCTTGACTCCAGACTCAGCAATATATCCCCTGCACTACCTAGCTGCCTCACATTCTTTTGTAAATCCCTTTTTATTTGTTTTGTTTTGTTCTTGCATCACATTCCTCTCTTATCTAGCACCTTTCCCTTGGAATAAATATTTTAAAAAGGAAAAGTCTATGTATTATGAAATCCCAGGATCAAATCATACCATTGACACATACTGCTGTATGTGTATGACCCTGGGTAAATCCCCTAATGTTTTAATGGCCCACATAATAAACTACCATTCGCTAGTTTTTTTTGGGGGGGGAAGAACTTTCCTCACCAGGAATTTGTAATAAAACCATAGGTTTTTAAAAAAAGAAAATGGTCAATCAATTCACCATAGTTAATCAATTTACCTATCGTGTCTGACAGGATATGCATTACACCAGTATTATTCTTACTCAACATGTCAAAGCTTTCCTTTCTTGGTAAATTTTCTTTTGTGATTATTTTTGAGAAGCCAACACCACTGATATAGAAAAATCTTCAAATGTCTACTGAAAGATTTCGATACTGAAACTGACAGTTTCCAGATCTTCTGAAGTGTCAGATCAAAGCAAAAAACGACATTGCCAGTACTCTTTAGAATATAGAGTAAAGGACCTTTGAAAGGAAAAGCCTGCTTAGACCTTGTATTCTACTGGTATTGTGATACTAACTTTCCTGCCTGTGGAAAACCAAATGACAAGGTATGTCTCCCTTCCCCCTTATCTACTTAAAAGGTGTCCTCTGCATGCCTTCTAAGAGAATTTAGGTTTTTCCAGAATTTGGGGACAGATTCTCTTTTCCAAGCAGTTTCCTATGTCCTCCTACAACATTATTCCACAGATTTGCTATTGAAATGAAATACTGCAGTGACCTTTTTAATTCCCCTGACTTTTTACAATCTTGGAAATTTAGCACAACAGCAGGAGTTTAATCATATTCACTGATGTAAAAGACAAAATAAGGCACCTTTAAATTCAGATAGAGATATGACCTCCAAGGTGTCAGAACCTTCAGAGACTCATTGGATGTCCCCAAGGACAGCTCAAGATGTGTTACATGTGTTTCCTATGCTGAATCACTATATCTTATAACATATCTATTGAATTTTTACATTCCCCCTCCCTTAATAGTCTTCCTAGGATCTGAACTAGAGGTGGAGAAAGGGGACCCAAGTTCCTTTTTGTCTTTATGATTATTTCCAATATTCAGTTTTTCTATTATAGTAATGCCACTCCTGACTTAATCCAGAATAATATTTGCTATGAGGTTTCGAGGCATTTGATTGGATTATGATAACCCTTTAGCCTGAAGTTGCTTATGTATCTTCTTTTTTTTCTTGAGGCTGTATCTATCTACACAGGGTCACAGCACCAAACTAAAGAGTCATAAAAATGCAGGCAATCCACTTGTTCCTTGACTGCAAAAAACAACAGGTTTGACTGAATTTTTATTTAATCCAGTTGTTAGTTTAAGGCCTTCGTGACCACCTTAGTCTGTAAGTTTAGCAGCTTAAAAAGTTTCAGCCAAATACTGCCACGTTTGTTTTTTTCATTTTAAAGTTTCATTGGCTGTGTCATTTCAGTTGATGGATGAGATGAACTAAAGAAAGGGAAAAAGAAAAAATTGTTCTTCACATTGCCCAGAGTGACAGAGCAGATCAGCTCTCTTAAATCCTCTGTCCATACAACAGCTGTGATCGGGGTGATTGATGAAGAATCCAATCAGCTCTGAGCTGCTTTTAGTGTCAAACTCATATGGAGAGGCGGTACATTCTACAAACACTTTTGACAGGTCAAAAGCTAACTGTTCTCTATGTCTACATGTGTGTTTCACACCCTTAGATGAACGTGGGTATACATCATTTTACAAGTGTTCTGGAGATTTGGGGTTTGAAAATGTCATTAGTAAAGCTGCTTATGAAAAGTAAATAATTGTGTATAATTTTTCATAAATTACATTCCCCAAATTTCTGTTCTAATAATGCTTAAGTCTTTTCCTGGAAGGGCTTATATCAAGTTATGTTAATGGTGCTAAACCAGTTTGTACAGTATTAAGAATAGCCTAAATAATATTTGAATTAGAAACACCTCCCCCAAAATCTGCATTGTTCTTCTTAAAGTACAAATGTCAATATTATCCCTCCCCCTCTTTTATTTTCAGTCTCACGACCTCTGATCCTTATATTAGTAGCAGAAGAGAATATATGTCTCTTGACAGAAAGGTGATTGACTAGAAGTGCAGAACGAGACATACATTTTCACAAGTGCCCATTTATTTTGCTTGACTAGATATATTTGTTACAGGGGAGGGCTTCTGTTTAAAGGAAACAAAGTGGTGAGTCAGTGGGACTGATTTGCAAAAGAAAACAGCATCAATAAAATATTTTAAAATGCATAGAACAAAACATATGCCTATATAATATTTCATCAAAAACTATGTAATACTTCATAGTTTTTTAGGCAATCAACTTTCTTCTTTGTATATTGGAATATTTGTGTTTATTGAAGATTAAGTTTCTGATAAAGAAATGTAAAAATAAAAATACTTCAAGGATGAATGATATCATCATGGCATGTTCTTTCATTGCCTCATCACAATGCTTTCTATACATTCGTACATAGGCTCCACAAAAAAAAAATTCTTCACACTAAAGCCAGCTTTCTAGTGATATCTCTCTGAATGTAGCTAGGCTTGACAACACACATAATTCACTCTCATCTCCTCCTTGAAGCCTTTCCATGTTAGAAAGAAATGTTTATGCACTATTCATATAATGATCAAGAGCCCATAGTCACCTCTCACCAAGTAAAACTTTAATGAAACATATTGCCAATATATTTGGGATTTTTTTTTGGGGGGGTGGGTGGCAGAGGTGGTGGAGAGAACTAAACCAGTGATTCACTTCCTCTTCCATTGTAGCTTAGCAACTGATTCTCAACTTACCATTTTAGAGAGTTCTTGGGACACCAACAAGTTAAGTTACTTGCTTAGTCACATGACCAGTATAACAGAAATAGTATTTGAACTTACGTCTTCCTGACTCTAACACCAACTGTCTATCCACTACTTCATGATGCCTCTTATGTTTAGAGTTATTTCCCATCCCCAAAATATTTCCATAAAATCACTAATAGAAATAAATGTCTTTGCCTGGTTCTTAGTAAGATCCAGGTGTGATTTAAATGCCCATTTGCCTAGCTATGTAAATTACCATTTTTTTCTTAGTCAATATTGTCTTTCCTGTTCAGTGGATTAAATATTATTCAGATCAAAATAAACCAATGACAATGTCACTGGTCCATGAAGAATTTAAAGAGTGGTAGGGAGTATAGTGGATAGAGTGCTGGAACTGGAGTCAAGAAGACTGTAGTTAAAAACCAGCCTCAGATACTTCCTAGCTGTGTGATCTTGGGCAAGTTATATAACCTCTGTTTGCCTCAGTTCACTCTTCTATAAAATGGGAATAATAATACCTGCTTCCCAGAGTTGTTCTTAGGATCAAATGAAATAGTTTTCATAAAGAGTTTAGTACATTTCCTGGCACATAGTATTCACTGCATAAATGCTAGCTCTTATTATAAGCAGCTGTAATAGTATGGTAACATATTTACTGAACTTAAACTCATCTTGATCTAGGTTAAAGGCCTAAATTGATCTGGATTTTTCACATAAGATTCTTGGCCAGTTTTAGACAAGCAAAAGACCATCTGTTCCCACTAGAAAAAACAAACAAAATAAAACCCTCACCAAAATTAATGACAAGGCTGATGCTATTTTTTTAAAGGCAACATCAAGGAAATGATGTCTCTACTAAATATTGAATAGCAAATATGACAAGAACAAAAATATTGCTATTTTCAAACATCTGTATAAATGACATCACAAAAGACAGAAAAAGCTGTAAGACTCTTGTGGCTGATACTTGAAGCATCACTGTTTCAATCACAATCTACTACTCAGGAATTTGGCACCAATTTAGATCCAATTCAGTAGTTGCTCCTTATTTGTTTATTTTTCTTTCAGTCCAACATATTTTACTTATAATTCATGTTAATTTTTTGTGTGCTTGAGAAATTAGTGGCTGATTATTATGGGAATCCAATGAATTCCACATCCTTCCTTTCAAAAATTCACAATTTAAAAAAATTTAGCTTAAGGATTATCTTATCTATGCTAAGCATGCTTACCTATTTTCACAGTTATTTCTTTAAATCTAGGACAGTTGTTTACCATCAATTTTTTTGTCTGTTTGATTCTTCTCATTGAGCCAAGAATTTGCTAGCTGTGTGTTTTTCTTTGTTTATTTGGGTTTTGTTTTGTTTTTTGCTACTTCTTTCTTTCCTCCAAATCATCTACATTTGTGACTGGATGACATGGAAAAAGCTATTGTTGCCACATGAAGCCACTGACCAGTGGCATAAAGAGAGCCGAGGATAATCAATCACACAATTTCAAAGAAATCCCAAATGAAATCTTCCCATTTCAGACACTACTGTAGATGATTACCATGTACTAACTGCTCTTTACAATTTTAATTTTCTTGCACAATGGATAAAATATTTTACCCACTTCAGAAAAAAAAAGTTTCTGGGTACTTACTTATTTGTGTGGCTTCCCACAACCCTGACTTCCTAGGGAAAGGATTCAGCCCTTGTGATTTAATTAAATCAAAGGGGATTGCATTAAATCCTTTGTCACTTTAATTATTTTATAGGGTCATAGATGTAGAACTGGAAGGAACTTGGGAAGCCATCTAGTCCAATCCTCTAATTTTACAAATGATGAAAGTAAAACACAAGGAACTGAAATAATCTATCCAAATTCACATAGGTAAATTAGAATTTGAATCAAAGTCCTCTGATTTCAGAGGAGTTCTCTTTCCATTCTCCATAACTCAGGATTTGATTTACTGAGAAGGGGTGGGGTGGTGAACACCAGAGTTAATAGGGAGAGGATCTAGGTGACTGGGTAATGCATACCTGAACCCTTAACATTTGGATCCAAGAAGGGAGGAGAAATTGGAAACAAATACAGGAGGAATAGAATGAGATCTGAGACCTTAGAAAGTACTTCCTGGAGATAGAAGTCTTAGTGGAGTTAATAAACAAGTATTAAAGAACTTAGTACTTAAAGAACTGAGAAAGAAGAAGAAAATTCAGTGCACTATGCTGAGATTTGGAACCCAGAACAGGGAAGGAGGGAAGGCAAGAAGGAAAAGAAGAGAGGAGGACGAAGAGGAAGAAGAAGAGGGAGACATAGAGAGAGGGGGAGCGAGACAGAGAAGGAGAGAGTTGGGGAGAGAGAGGGGGAGAGAGACTGAGAGATGGATAGGAGCATCTGGGGATTGTTAAGATCTGCCTGAGTAGGAAGAGATGATTAGAAAGTTTCCTTTAGACTGGACTCTGACTCTGGATGAATTTAGATTATTCACAAGAAACAGGCTAGGTAAAAGGAGTTGGTGTGGGGCAGCATTGCATATTAAGAAGACATATATATGCCAGTCAGACTATTATGTGCCAGGGACTGTGCTAAGCACAAGTCTGAAGGTAGGTAAAAGGTAGTTGGGCTTTTAAAATGAGAAACATGATAAATATGACAAAAAGAAAATGATGGGGAGACTTCAATTATTTGGATACAGACGACTTCTATCCCTCTCTTCCAGAAGCAGAGTAGCTAATAATTTTTTAACTTTCCTTCATGACCATTTCATCCTTTAAAATGTAGATGCTCCAAAGGAATGTTATATTTTATATCTGATAACAAGGAAGTGATTGCAAAGCACAAGCAATAATAAAAAGGGGGAGTGACCAAGCCGTTCTAGAATTTCCGATAGAGAGAAGAAACCTGGGAACAATCTGACATTTACTGTAAATCTGCAAAAGGCAGATTTCAAAAGGTTCAGAAGATAGATAAGTAAGTTCCCATAAACTAAATTGTTTCAGAGGAAATCAGTTCAGGAGGGAGAGGAGATGCTCAGAAAATTCTGCCGACACAAAAGTATACAATTCCAATAAAGAGGAAAAAGAGGAGGAAAAATGGGCTTCTTCTGATAAGACCAATAGATATTCACCAACTTATAGTGTAAAAAGAAATGTACAGAGGAAGGAAGCAAGGACAAGTAACAGAAAGTGAATATAAAGCGTAGCACAATTCATTAACATACAAAGTTGGCAAGTGAAACTAAAGACAACAAAAAAGTTTATTATTTTAGTTGTTACATTAGGAGAAAAGGAAGATCAAAAAAAGGGTAGGACCTCTGCTTTTGGTGGATAGCATAATGATAACTGACAGCAGAGCTATTCTACTGAGAGCTGCTTAGTTCTTTTGCTTCTGTGTTTCTGTTTACTTTGCATGGGAGAATGGCCATTATGCTCTACATGCAGAACAAAATGAATAAGGAGTTGATACCCAAGATAAGCAAGAAGACAACAAGAAAGCACTTATCTGGAGTTGATGAATTCATTCAGATCACCAACAATATCCTCCTGTCCTCAAAGAACTGGCATAGATAACTCCTGATTCACTGTCAATAACATTTGAAATATAGCGGAAAATTGGAGAGGTACTACCAGATTTCTATTATCACCATTCAGTCATTTCAGTCATGCCTAACTCTCCATGACCCCATTTGGGATTGTCTTTGCAGAGATACTGGAGTGATTTTCCATTTCCTACTCCAGACAATTTTACAGATGAGGAAACTGAGGCAAATCAGTGTTAAGTGACTTTCCCAGGGTCATATATAGCTAGTTAGTGTCTGAGGCTGGATTTGAAGTTATGAAGATGAGTCTTTATGATTCCAAGCCCAGCTCTCTATCCACTGAGCCAACTATCTGTCCGTATTACAAGATTAGAAAAGAACAAATGTCTCAAGCTCAATAAAAGTCACAAGTGTGATAAGACAGTGATCTTTAGCTAGGTCTAGCTGCAAAGCTTCCAGGAATAAGGAGGCAAGGACTATTTTACTCTGTCCCTATCAGACATCATCTAGACTAGGTCCAATTCTGGGCACCCTGGCTTAAGGACATTGATAACTGACAGAATGTCCAGAAGAAGCAGGAAATCAGTATTCAAACTATCTCAAAGTGGTATGGGTTGCCTTAAGAAAAAATAGGTTCCTCCTTCTTGGAGGTTCTCAAGCAGAGACTGGACAACCAATTTTCAGGGATATAATAGTGCAAATTCCTTCTACATATAGATTGAAAGTGATGGATACTGGAATAGCTTTCAATTCTCAAATTCTGTGATTCTTTAAAATTAAACTTGTATATGCCCCAGTAAGATTTTAGGCCAAGCAGAGCCCATGTCAACAGAAGGGAGAGGGAATTGGAAGGATAGAACTGATACAGAAAAATATGGACAAAAAATAACTGGATTTAGAATGAGAAGCTTCGGTTTGATGCCTTCTCTGCCTATTTAACTTTGGACATAGCCAATTATTTCTCTTGGATTTAGTTTCCTCATTTGTAAAATGAGAGTTTTCATTAGGAAACATCTAGGATCTTTTTCAGTTTTAAATCCTTTGTTACTTATGGGGAAGCTATATCCTGAAATGTGTCAGTTTATAAGAGTATAGAGATGACATAAAGATGTCTTTCAGGGAATATATGTGAAAGGGAAGAAAGAAGTACTTTTAATTTATAATAAATGTAGGAATAAGAGAGAACATCTGGGAAGCTGATATTTGTAACTATCTTCCTTCATGGTCATTTGACAAACTTTGATTTACTTAAGCAAATAACTTAGTAGTTATGGCATTGCTTTGCAGGCTTAAAGTTTGATTATCAAAGATTTGTTATGGACTTTTGGATGATATGTATTGTTTACTCGAAGTTGCTATTCAACTTACTAATGATTTAGGCATTTAGAAAGGAAATCTTTACAAATGGATATTCAATGCAAATTCCTGCAATACAACATAATAAAATTTCCAAAAAGCATTTGACAAAAATTGCCATCGAAATTGCATGACTTTATGAAAGGATAATGAAACCAAATGAGTAAGGCCAACATATCCTCTGGGAGGCTATCAGAGAATGATACCAATACCAAGATCTAGAATCCAATGAAATCCTATGGAACAGAGTCAGTGTCAGCGGCTTATCTTGTCTATAATTACATGTTTCAGACTTCTTTCAAACATATTTATTACTGAATGTTTTCATTAATATCAACATGGAAACTGGTCACACACTTATGGAAACCACAGATTTCAGCTACTTTACCAACATTCATCAACATTATGAAAAACATAATTTGAAGGGCAAATTATGCATTGATGCAGTCTAAAAAATATCCATGTTGTTGTTTTTTTTTACATTTCCAAGAGCTTGGAATATATCCTTCTGTTACTAAGCTACCTCTCTCCCAACCTTGACCAGTCCCATTCACACATGATCAAAACCTCCATGCCCCAGACCTCCAGATTCCATGCCCATTAAGCCCTGGAAAAGTTAATCCATTTTTCTTCAGCACTCTTATGTAGAGGCAAGATATTTTGATTCATTTAAAAAAGAATCTTTGAATTTATAAAGACATTCATCTACATCTGTCAACCTGTACAAATTTGTTACTTAAAATAAAATAATGTCACCTCTCACATTAGGAATACCAAAGCAGATAACTCTAATACTCACATATACGAACAAAACATATGAAAACAAAACAAAAACACTAAAGACATTTTTAATAGAGGTTGAAATACTGCCTTTATAGATTATGTAGGTTAAGAGTAAATACATTTTAGGAGAGGAAGTTAAGAGTAGTATATAAAGGGGTGTAGATAAATCAAATCAATAAGCATTGATTAGGCTCTAACTATTTGCTAGACACTATACTTAAAAAATAAACAATAATAACCAAACTCCATATCCCCAAAACAAAGCATTCCACAAACCAGACACCAAAGGAAATATTTACATAAGAAAAACCAACAGGTTCATGGCAGAGACAAAGGGAAGAAGAGGAATACATTTTTTTTCTGTGTAGTGAATGTAAAGGTATTTCTCATTTTTCACATAGGTTGGGGTCTGAAATCTGTGGTTGAAATTAGAGGATAATTACACAACTTCTTGTAAATTGACCAATGAAGAATGGTCATATCTTTCAGTGTGAGTTTGAATACATATATGGCTTCCAAAAGAAAGACCATCTTTGTCCTTGAGAAGTTTACATTCTTGTAGGGAAAGACTGTGCACATAGGAGAATGGTGTTTAGGGAAAAGATTTTCAGTTCAGGGATAACTAGGTGGTACAGTGAATAGAGTATCAGCCCTGGAGTCAAGAGGACCTGAGTTCAAATCCGATCTCAGACACTTAACACTTACTAGCTGTGTGACCTTGGGCAAATCACTTAACCTCAATTGCCTTGCCCTCCCCCCTCCAAAAAAAAAATTTCGGTCTAAGGATCAGCAGGTATGGTGAATTGATGCAGTCAACTGACACATTCTTTCTGGAAAATGATGGTACTATTGTTTTGATTAGTGGGCCCAGAGCAAGATTTGCATAAAAGTCTGTGTGGGGTAGGGAATAAAATAAGTGTGACAGTAGGTAGATAGTAAGTTGGTCTGGATGGACAGCTGGATAGAATCCAAAGTCGAAACATAGTCTTGAGGTCTGGGGCTAGCAAGATGTAAAGGGCTAAGTAGAAAGTCTGCATTCACTCAGTTATCATAAAAATGTCTAGGTCCTAGGTAAGAGTACCACTGATAAGAGGATTACTTTCTCCAGGGACTGGGGGAGGGGTGATTCTGGATCTGTGGGGCAAGGAGTTCTAGGTCATGTGTGGAGGGGGCTTGACTAAGATGGGAAAATGGAGTCAGTAGCAGCAATAAAATGGCAGAGTGATCAGGATAGATGGGGAGGAACGTTAACTAACTTACTACCTTAACACCCAATGGTTACTCAGAATAATTGAAGACTAGGTCATTATGCCCCATGTACTGTGATTGTTCATTTTTTTGTGTAAAAAGAAATAAATACTCAATTTGGCTTCCAATGTCTAATGAAAACCAAGTTTTGTAAAGCTGAGAAGCATCTTGAAGGGAGAAATTAAAAGAAGAGGGAAGGATTATAAAAGTGAAAAGCAGGCGTTGACTATGACAGTGGTAGTAGTGATGATTATGTAGAAAGTGAGCCACAATAGGCACAACCATATCCCACCTCAATAGTGTTCTTGAGGGGCAGCTAGGGGGTGCAGTGAATAGAGCACCAGCCCTGGAATCAGGAGGACCTGAGTTCAAATCTGGCAGACACCTGACACCCTTACTAGCTGTGTGACCTTGGGAAAGTCACTTAACCCCAATTGCCTTGCCTTCAGCCCACTCCAAAAAAATTTAGTGTTCTTGAGAGTATATGATTCTTTTCCTATATTCTACTTCCAAGAGGCATCAGTAGTTTTTTTTAAGAACAAAGGCTTCAGTGCCATTGATGGAGTATGTACCCAATTTGTCCCAAACTCCTATATATGTATATATGTATATATACATATATATGTGCACACATATGTATATACACATGCACACACACACAGATCCATTGGAATGGCAGAATAAAAGGGAAAAGAGCACCTGAGTTAAAAAATCCAGATGTTTTCCCTTAACAACTTTATTGCCTTGGTAATTTACTCTACCTTAGTTTCTTCAAGTGTAAAAAGGAAGGGATAATCTCAATCAGGATTTCTTAATCTTTTTTGTGTTGTAGACTATTTAGGTATTCTGATGAAGTCTATGGATCCCTTCCCAGGATACTTTTTTTAAATGCATAAAAGAAAAATACACAGGATTACAAAGGAAACCAATTATAATGAAAATAAAAATACAGGTTAAGAAGTTCTATTGTAGATGATCTTCTAGGATCCCTTTCAACTCTAAAACTCTAAAATCTAGGATTATGCTAAACTATCCCCAAAGTGTTAAGTTAAATTCAACTAAATTCTGCTTTGTGTAAGAAGGCAGATGTCGGTTGAGTTTGGACCATGCCTATAATTCCTGCTACTGGACAGGCTGAGGCTCATAGATTACTTGAGTTGAAGAGTTCTGAGCTGCAATAGGGGTATAGCCAATCAGATGTTAATACTGAATTCCACACCAATTCCACACCAATCCCCTCTAAGTGCAAGGGGCCAGAAGGTTGCTTAAGAGAGAAAGAACAGTTCCAAGTCAGAAAAAGAGCAGGTTGAAGCTTTCAAAGTAGTAGAATTCTGTGTGTGAGTAGTCACTGTTCTTCCAGCCTGGGTGTAATAGGGAGACCCAGGATAAAAAGAAAAAAAAAACAGGAATGGTAATTTTTAACAATCATTCCTACAAAAAAAAAGGAGTCAAATATCTGAAAGGGTCAATCATTGGATGCTTAGCTCAGTCCCACTGTTTCTAAGGTATCACTGGGTCTCTGCTAGAAAGAAGAAAACATAGGTACAAAGAAATTTACAATCCTGTTAGGGTGATAACAAATATTATTCCCATTTTATAGATGAAAGAAACTGAGGCTTAGAGATGTTAAAGAAATTTGCTGCACAGATGTATAATGAAACAATCAATTATTTATATGTTGAAGTGTCTAAATGAGTATCATAGTAAGTTGTAGAAAATCTTAGGGAAAGGAAAATGTGGCATGGGCTGGAGCAATTAAGAAAAGGAACTTGAAGCGAGTCCTGAAACAAAAATTATTTTAACATAACAGTAAAAACAATTAAAAAGCAAATACTTAGGTTATATTTGATATCACATTAGAGATGTCTATGATGCAACCATGTAGATCCATTATAAACTTACAAATCATTGTCATGCATGTAAAACTTATTAGTGTAGGTTAAATATTTATCTTTCTATTTCTGAAAATGTATACACTTCACATTCTCTGTATTTTTAACCTGTACACATAACCGCTGAACATATATCTGTGCTTGTGTCCACTTATGGCAGAGTTCTGTAATAAGGACCCAGAGTGAGATGTCCGTGTACAGAGCTCGTTTTTCTTTAATTTCTGCATATAGTATTATAATTGTCAAAACTCTCCATTTTGTTTCTGTACTAATTTAATCTATTACAAGTCTAATGTTTAGAGGTATGCTGTTTCCATTACATTCATCATAGGTCACAATTATCCCTTTATCTATTTTCTTCATGGCGGGGGTGGGGTGGGGTTGGGGGGAGTCTTTCATACTGCAAGAAGTATGTAGCCATTATATAAACTGATAGCTGGTAACTATCCCAGTCCCAGGTGAGAATTAGTGTATTTTAGTGGAAAAAAGCATTTATAGATTGCAGTCCTTTCTCCATTGATTTTAGGCAATTCACAACTTCTAGTCAGTTTCCTCATTTTTAAAATGTGAGTACTAATTGTAATTCTACCCATCTGAGCATTATTTTGAAGATCAAACATGCTGATGGGAATGTTTATTCTGCAGAAGTCAAGACTCAAAGAGTCCATGATTGTGGCCTTCGAGTATTTTAAGGACTACAGGATTAATTATTAATCAATTAATATTGTGGAAGAATTAATATTGTTCTGCTTGGCCCTAGAGAACAGAGGTAGGGATGGTTGCAAAGAGGCAAAGTTAGGCTTCATGTAAGGAAAAATTTCCTAAAAATTTAAGCTAATCAAAACTGGAATGGGCTGCCTTGAGAGGCAGTCGGCTTTCCCTAATCAGAGTTCTTCAAGCAAAACCTGGATGAGTATTCTAGAGCGAATTTTTGGTCAGATATGGGTTGGAAGAGATTGTTTCTGACATTTCTTTCCTCTCTGGATCTATGATCCTTTTACCCCGTAACATGAGAGCGCTTTTAAAATAAAGATTTGTACAAACCTATGTTATTATCATTTTTATGGGATGTTTTTGGGCTTCAGTGATTATATGTTTGCTTATATACTTCAGCCACCTCTGCCCTCCCCTCTCTAGTCCATCCTCCACTCAGCTGTCGAAGTGATCCCTCTAAAGTACAGGTCTGACCAAGTCACCCGCACCCAACCCACCCACTCAGTAAACTTCAGTGACTCCCTATCGCCTCTAGGATCAAATACAAAATCCCCTGTTTGGCATTCAAAGCCCTTCACAACCCACTTCTGCCTGCCTTGCAGCTTTCTTACACCGCACATCTTCCCACATACTCTGTGATCCAGTAACACTGACCTTCTGGCTAATTTTCAAGTAATGTACTCTGTCTCTTAATTCTGGGCATTTTCACTGACTGTCCCCCATGCCTAGAATGCTCTTCCCTCATCTCTGCCTCCTGGCTTCCTTTAAATCTCAACTAAAATCCTACTTTCTACAGGAAGCCTTTCCTGATCCCTCTTAATTTTAGTGCCTGCTCCCTGCTGATTATTGCCAATTTATCCTGTACATAGCTTGTTTGTACACAGCTATTTTCACATCATATCTTCATTAGATTGTGAGCTCCTCAAGGCTAGGCACTGTCTTTTGCCTTTCTTATCCCTGGTATTTAGCATGATAATTGCATACAGTAGGCATGTGATAAATGTTAATTATTCTGCTGATTGACTGACTAACTGAGAAGCCTCTAAGCTTCCCTCTAACTCTAAAAAAAAAAATCTAAAAATAGTTCCATAATGGAAATAAGAGAGGCAGTGTTATATAGTAAGTAGAATTAGAGCCTTAGAGTCACAGACCTGGAAGTCCAAGTTCTTTAGTGCATATGGCTGTATGGCCATGGGCAAGTCACTAATCTTTTCATTTGGCTGATTCATTAGAACATTTAGGTATGTGAATTTTTGTGTGTGGATGACATCAGAAACAAAAAATATAAATGAATCTCTTAATTTTTGGATGTGGCCTTATTCTAGACATTATCTCTAAAAAACTTTAGTCAGTAGCTAAAGGAGTCTTCCAGCAAAATGATATGAAATTCAGGCTTCTATTCTGATTATTTGGGAATTTATAGACGAGTTCTTATATTAATAGGTTTGAATCTTCATTGCAGGATGCCAATTTGTGAACATACCAATCCAATAGTACTCCAATAGTACCCAATCCAAAGAATACTCCTTGCACTAATTGCATATCTTCAAGAAATTCACTCAGCTGCACTATTTCCTCATCAGTAAAATAATAACTATTAAGTATGGTATGTAGTGGAGGCAGCTAGGTGGCTCAGTGTGTAGAACACTGGGTCTGGGGTCTGGAAGTTCACATTCAGCTCCAGATACTTACTAGCTGTGTGATCCTGGGAAAAATCACTTAATCTCTGTTTGCTTTAATCCACTGTAGAAGGAAATGGCAAACCACTCCAGTATCTTTGAGAAGAAAACTCCATGGACAGTATTGGCATGCTGTGATCCACAGGGTCACAAAGAGTAAGACACAATTGAACAACAACATTGAATGTAACATTTTATAATTTATAATGAATATAACATTTTACAATTCATAAACTACCATACTTATAGGAACCTTGTAAAGTAGCTAGCATAAAAATTATCTGTCATAGATAAGGAAGTCTTGGGGCAGCTAAAGGAATGTCTATGGCTTCATAGTTTGCAAGTGGTACATTTCAAATTCTAAATCAGTGCTCTTGACTCCTAATGCAATGCTTCCTTATACCATTTACCTCTCAATAGAGGACATGATCTAAATGAACTCTAAGCTTCCTTCTAAGTCTAAAAACAATCTAAATAGTTCCATAATGGGAATAAAAGAAGCAATGTCATATAGTAAGTAGAATACTGGCCTTAGGGTCACAGAGACCTAGAGGTATATTTAGTATATATACTTTAGTATATATATATATATATATATATACACACACACACACACTTTCGTATGTACTGGCTGTATGTCCATGGGCAAGTCACTAAACTTTTCAGATCCTTAGGCAACTCTCTGAGACTATAATATGTAGAAAGAATTGCAGATCTGCATTATTGGAGAGGGTTTCTGCACAAGGAATCTGTAAGCTGATGAAATCACAAGTCTGAATCAAAAAAGAAAATAAATATTGCCAAGAATATTTACTTGGATAAAAACCTCAAGAAAAACTTGTTTCTATCATAATATTTAAAAATAATGTTTCTGAAACATAACTTTATGTCCATGAATGAGAGGTAGCAAAAAATTTATTTTCAGCAGAAAAAATAATTTGTTCTGTTGAGAACAAATTTTTTCTACCAAAAATATATCTAGAAGTCAACATACGACATAGAGATACATAAATTTGCTTTATCTACATGCCTTTAAGCTGTTTTTCAGTATTATTTTAAAATATTTACTGACTGATCACAGGATGTGTCAAGTTCTGCCATTAAGGAGCTTATGAGATAGAGAAAATATTTCCCTAGAAATGCAAAAGAAAAAAAAAACAGTTGATTGAATGTATATTCACAGGGAATTAAAAATGAATTAGTGAAACATCAACAGACCTTCAGTTTTCTCTTATGACTGTTAAATATTCATATAATTAGCTTTGATATAAGAAGAGGAAACAAATGCCACATCAGAATTGAAAAATTCACTATTATTTTTATTATTATTTCAGCATCTTGCTTCAACATATGAAAAAATGCATTTTCTTAACTGAATTATTAGGAAGATGTACATATGGTGGATTGGGATAGAGAAGCAAGAATTCTCTCCCCCTACCTAACTATTTAATGTAAATAAGCATCTGAAATGCCCTTATGAAAGTTCATTTGGTGGAGTCCCAATAAATTATGAAAGCAATCTCCCATGTTATATACATGGCATAAATGTAGGAGACCAATAACACAACACAGCATATGACCATCTTCTTCATACACTCATTCAATTTAGAGCAATGGGAAATGAGAGAAATAACCAGATGTTGAATCTTATGATACTATTACACATCTGCCACGATAGAGGGATTTATGAAATTCTAAAATGACAGGATCCTTTTCAAACACCAGCAGCATACTATATTCAGAGTGTCATTCTGTATCTTGAAAGAAAAATCAAACCTCTACCAGAAGAAAGAAGAAAAATACAGAATCAAAGCTGTGTCTATACTTACAAAGTAAAATGTAGAATTGAGGCAATTACCTGGAATTTTGAAAATTGCCTTTAATTTTTATGATAATTCAGGGAAATTTGGTTTTTTTTTGTGCAGATTATCTGATGGATTTTTTTCCACTAAATCCTTAAGTTTTCAGACAAAACACAGTTATTTTTCCCCATGAATAAGCAAGCCAGTTGGCGTTTCTGATTCTTAGTTTTCTTACATTTAAAAAGAGGAGGTTAAGTTGGGAAATCTCTAAGCCAGTGGTTCTCAACCTTCCTAATGCTGCCATCCTTTATTACTCGTATGTGAGAATATCTGCATGTGGGCAGACCTGCCTGAAAATGGATCGAAGGGCAGTGTCTTGGTTCCTAGGACCAACAGAAATATGTGTTTTCCAATGGTCTTGGGCCACCCCTGTGAAAGAGTTGTTTGACTCCCAAAGGGATGGCGACCTACAGGTTGAGAACATCTGCTCTAAGTGATCCTACAATTCATGTGTTTGATAACCAAAAAAATACAAAAATAGAAGTTAACAGTTAAAGAAGTTTGCTATCCCTAATACTAATGAGGCTAAAATAGAGTGTTCGTATAATTTCTTTAAAATAGCAATAGACATAAAATACTCTCAGAAATTCATTTGGAAAACCTACTTTAGAAAATGGTAGCATGACTAAGTTTAGAGTCTTCAAAAACATGTTAAGGTTTAACAATTTATTGCACAAGTGTCCTTGGTATTACTTTATTTCACAGAAATAGATGCTTGTTGTTAATACAGAGTTTGATGTGTCACAATAAAAGGAAGCTTTGATTGACCATTTAAATAAGCTCTCTTTTGGAATGATGGGGGTATTCTTTCCTTATTCTATTGAAATTCCTTTTTGTTCTTATGAGAGAAGGAGAAATTAAAGTTACATTACTTTTAATAACCAAAATCCAATAATGGTTTCTGAATATGTTCATTAACATAGTCTTTTATTTATTTACTAAAATAAAGTTTGAATTTTAATCTATAATTTTTGAGAAGACATTAAAGTAATTCTACCTCAAAAGAAAAAAAAAAGCTGGTATAATGGAAAGAATGCATGACCTGAACAAAAAAGATCTCAACTTTAAATCTTGATTACTGCCTGTGTGAACTTGTGCAAATCACTTAACTATCTGAGCCTCAGTTCCCTTATCCATAATATAAGTGGCTCAGATTAAACCCATGAAGTCAATTCCAGTTCTAAATCTATAGCCTTATTCTTTTTCTTTTTAAAAAATGATGTCTGAATGGATGCCTATTCATTTCAACTTGGGAAATAGCTACTGATAAATTTATTCTATTTGAAAAAGAATTTTTGACACTAAAGCAACACACAGAAAATGTGTTGTATAAAAGTCGGTTTTGGTGAAGAGTAATGCTATAGTAAATTCATTAGAAAAAGGGAAAATAAAATACAAAAAAAATTGCTAAATGAGACATGAGAACGGCCAACTTAAGCACCTTAAAAACAAAGACTTTAAAAAAGTCCCATAGTCCTAGAGTCTACCACATAGCAAGCATGCAAGTAAAGCCTAAATAAATATTATTTGAATTGAATTATTATATGCGTTAGTCTTAGTTTTGTTTTTGAAAGGTCAAATTTTCTTCCTTCCAGCACTTTTCTCTCCTATATGTGCTATACTGCCTTCAGACCACCAGATGCCAGACTTCTACTGCAAAAATTCATTCCATTTGTACATGAAAACCTTTATTTTTTTTATCCTTAGATTTACCTTTATTCTTTATTAGTCCCGCCTTATATGGTAGGATTTAAAATGTTATTTTTTTTGTAACTAGTTTCCTATTTTACACATATTGAATTTCATTTTTGATCAACTATAAGCTATATTTATGAATTTTATGTTTAATTTTAGAGAAGTCCTTTAAAATTTGTATAGTTCTGATGTGCTTTTATATCTAAGAAAATGATACAAAGCAAAGCTCAGTTTATATAACACACATTAATATTACTCCTAACAACTAATTCTAACATTAAAAAAGAACTATGTTCAAAGCCATGTGACAGGATTACTGAAATATGGGAAAAGAAATAGATAATTAGCATGCACTAAATATCAAAATAATATCTACCTCTGATTCTAACAAAACAATGAACTTTTATTAGTGTTTGGTGAAGAAAACATTAACTTCACATTTTGTTAGTCTGTCTCATATCAAATCAAATAATTTAATGGCCGTTTTATTAAATGTAAATCATCTTCAACAAAATGTCAATTTATTGATATTTGAATCTATGTATATTTGAAAAAAATTTAAAAAGACAATTATACTTTTTGTCATTTATTTTCATATAAGCTTATGTCTTTTATGAAATATTAACATAATTATCTTTCTACTGCAACTGTTTAATAAAGTCAGTTCTTCTGTTCTAAGTTAAACATGAGGGGTTTATTAATTCTTACATAATTTAAGTCAAGAATCTTTGTCACATATACATATTTACATTCTGTTTTTTCTCTAATCTAAAATATCACTGCATAATCTAAATATTTTAATATACAAATACAGAGAAGTTATGCAATATTATATAGCAAAATATTCAAAAACTATTAAATCTTTTGAAGTAATACATACATAAGCTATTTTAAAATATTCATCTTTTGCTTTTTCTCACTGAATACATTCAGTAGTCATCTAAGGTGGAATTACTCATTTTAAGAAGTTTGCAAATCTATCTAGATAGGTAAATGGGGAAAAATTCAATTCTATTCATATAACTCAGGAAACAAAGCACACATAGTTCTAATACTTAATATTTTTTTTAAAAAATAAATCAGTAACTTTAAAAGCAAAATAATAAAACTAATGCTTCTGATTTGTGCTATGTACCTGTGAATTGGAAAATTGCTTTGTATATAAAATTAATTTGTATAATTCCACTTGGAAATGGACAAAGAAGGAATCTGTTAATACTATATTATTCTGGGTTGTAAAGCAGAGAAATATTTTACTAAAAAATCGGATCTCAATCTTTTAAAAACATTTATATTTTAGTAATGTATCAAAATATTTCACAGGACATTTTTCCATTTCATTTTGTTTTCACCCTGAAAACTGTTGACTACAAAGAAGTGCTAAGAATGACATTGAGTAGTTTTATACTTTTTACCATAACCCCATGGTGTAGAATTAAGATTTATTTGGACTTGACCAGATTTCCTGTAGGCAGTGCAAATCACTGTTTGTTCTTAATTCAAGAAGGCAGTCTTTTTCTTGACATAAAAATGTCAGAAAAAGTTTCATAATGACATTTTATATCATCATTATAATTGTTCTTTTAAAATAGTATTGTATCATTTCCTTATTCTTTCTCTGTTCCAAAAAAGGGGGTATTCTTATAATTGATTCCCTTCCACCCCACTTACTGGTCTTGGATGCCCTTTTTGAAGTAGCTCATTTAATCTGACCTCTTTTAATGATTATTCACATATTCCTTAGTAAGTGAATAAAACTTTTCTTTCAGTTGCTGGTGGGTACTTAATCCTCATTATTGAGAATATGCTGAAACCTTGAATACTTGTCAAAGATTCATTTTATAATCCTGAGGTTGGCTTGGCATTCCATGATTTACACAGGGGCTTTGCTTACAATAATTGATTCATTCCATACTTAAAACCCACTGATCTCATTAAAATGACGGTAAGAGGTTTCCACTGTTGCAATTTAAACTTAAAAGAGAAAAAAAAGAGGGTTATTTTTCCCCCCTTGTGGAGTATTCAATACATAAAAGAATTAGGTCATACTATGTGTCAGAATAAAACCTTTCTAGCTGACCTTTCTACATTCCAAAGGATGCCCTGGAAATATAAAATGGTGAAACAATTTCCCCCTCTACATTTGCATTTTCAGGCTGTAGAATGTAAACATCACCAACCATGTTTTCTTTGTATGTATTTGATGATAAAAATAAAACTTGCTTTATTTTTTTCAACATGAAGTGACCAAAGCTAAACTTTAGAGCCTTTGTTCCCTCCTTTACATTATTTATTCCAGTGAAAGAAAACAAGTAACCTTTAAGAATATGAAGAACTGTAATTATAATTATGCAAAATAATAATGCTGGATATTTCCAATAATCAAATCATCTATGGAAGTACTTTGCCATATTCCTTTTTTATCCATGGTAGTCTATGAAAACAACTGAAAATGATTATTTTTACCAACTCCTCACATTAATAACTCAATCTGCAGCATTCAGTTCTTTTGGTTGTATTTAACACAAATAGTATAGGCCCAGTAAAGAGCATTTACACATTTTACTGTAAGGTCCTTGTTTTGTTGCACAAAAGAAAAAGAAAAGGGACTAAGTGACTGCAGTAATTATTGCCCTGCAAATTGGTTATAATTTTTATTTAGTAAAAAAAATGAAAAGATTACAAATAAAAAAGGATTTTTGTACAGCTCTTCCAGTAATATCATGTCATGTTAATTTTAATGAACCTTCATTAAAGTTCTAAGATAAGAAAAAAAGATAATTGCACTTCATTAACATTGTAGTTCTATGCACAGCTGAAAAACATGCTGTAAAAACTTAATAAGGATTTTTTTTTCAAGAAATAGATTCAAATCCTTAAGACCAGGTAAAATAATGACTAGATAGAAGGAAATAAACTGAGGAATCTCCTTTGAAGTTTTTTTAGAAACACCTTAGAATTAACTATCCACATAAAATGCTATATGTAAATAACATGCTGAATTTTGGTAATATCGAATTTTAAATTTTCTTTTCACCTTTAAAGTTTAATTTTCTTGTTTTGAAAGCTTTTTGGAAGCTTTCCCATATCACTTAGAACCCTGAAGTCATCATGTACTATATCTCATGATGTTTTAAAAGTTTCCTTTAAAATATTTTGACTTTTAATTTGTCAAAATACTATACAATACAAAATACTCTAACCTTTCATGTCAATCAGAAACATAATACAGAATAATTGATATCCTTAGAAGCAGAGGTAACTAGTATGACTGCTTTCTTTAAGGGTCATGTACCCCTAAAGAAAATAATTTACATTTTAACAAATAGACCTGCTTATTACCATATTCAAAAACATGCTAATAATCAAAGTGAAACTATTTTAAAATGTTTCTGTGTTTAAAAATGTAACCATAAAATAACTTCCTACAAAACAAGACTATTATACAGTAAAGAATATAAATTTAAAGCCCTGTCTCCTATTTTTCTCTCCTGTTTCTGTTTACACTATTTATGAGGCAAAAAAGGCCAAAATTTCATTTTTTTTCTTCTAATCTCTTCATAATTCTCTGGGAAATATTTTTAAAATCTTTATCTGCTTTAAGAAAATTAATATTTATGTATGCATGTTCATCTTCAGTGAACACTTATACAACAAGTATACATTCAATATATGATGTTATTGCTACTTTCCAAAAAAATAGTTATAACTAAGAAACCTCATATTTTAAAATGTTCTCTTTTTATTCCTCAATAAGAGGAAAAATAATTGTTATAGCTATTTGTAATACAAATAAAGGGATCATTTTTCCAGTAGTAAGAAACCATAAAATTCAGTGATCATCAGGAAATTAGAAGGGTTTAAAATGTATATCTTTTTCACATATAAAATATTGTCAAACAAGTTTTCTGAAGAGGTCTAACAAGTTTTATGCCATCTCAATTTTTTAAATTAAAATATTAAGGATTATGATTTTCAGTATTTATTAAATGCTACTAAATCCAATTTGCTTTTCTTCTACTTCACAAAATTATATTGTATAGGTGAAAAAAGAATGACTAGTGTTACAATGACTTTTTTTGAAAGTTGAAAAGAGAATTGTAGAGAACTGTATTCAGTGCTGATTTCCTTTTCCATCTTATTGATATAATGAGGCAGAAAGTGAACCTCTATGAAATGCTTTAAAATGTTCTAACAAAAAATCTTTTATGCAATTTATTTCTTTGAGAGAGAATATTCATGAGAAAGCCTATGGTTTTAAAACCTAAATAAGTACATAGAAACTTAATCTACAAAAGAGCATAGTAATCTCTACTCAGAGGTATACTGAAGATCATGCATGGTGAGACAATTAAAAACAACGATGCAATCTATTATTTGTTATGCCTGGTACTATTATCATCTTCAGCACTATTATTGCTTAGGAAAATGTGAAATATCTGTCTATCTATAATAGTTATATCCCCAAACATACTTATTCCATTAGATAATTCTAATTGGAGAATTTCTCTAGAAGTCACTTCAGTGTGGGAGAGGAGATACAAAATAATTAAAATAAATATTTAAAAAACTCACCAATAAAACTGCTTCCATTCTATTCAAACAAAATCATGGGTAATCACACCTGATTGTATCTTTACTATTTCTCTTCTAGGTTTCGTTCTGTCCTATCCCTCCCCATATTCTTTATTATTTTTTTTTCCTTAAATACATTTTTAAAGAGAAAATCACAAGAATTAAAATGACAAAATAATAGATCAAGAAACATTAAATACTCAATGTTTAAGAGATCTTGGGTTTGTTTTTTTCTTTTATAGGCACTTTTTTATTCTTCTGATTATCTTAATTCCCATCATCCCTTTAACCATTTTCATTATCCTAGATACTACACTTCTCTGTCACTGTCTCTCATTTGTTTTTTATTCCATTCTTTCCATATAAACTGTGTACATCAAATACACAGTAACTCATGAATCTTACACTCTCTATGGAGAAATGTCATTTGTAATAAAAGTGTAGATTTCCTGAACAGCTCTTGGCTTTGTGGTTTGGTTTCTCTCTCCAAACCTTTGCCTTAGGCCTTAGGAAATTTTTTTTCAACTTTCCTCTTTGCCTTCCCATGTTAATACCCACAGTAAAGTGGGTTGAATATTTTTTGATAACTCCAGGCTCAGCTAATGCTTCAAGCACTATGCAAAGTAGAAGCCTACTTTCTGAACTGAATTCAAAAGGGGGAAAAGTACCCCAAAGATGGTAGCCCCTAAAGGTGATTATTAAAGAAGAAAATCTTTACTCATTTGCATGGCAAGATTTAATTTCCATCCCTTAAATATGACGAATTGCTGAGATTTTCTTCAGTTAATGCTTTTAACAGCTCCCAATAAACTTCATTAATCAGGCAAGCTCTAGGCCCAATGTGCAGCCTGGAAGCAGCTAATTTGCTTGATGAGCCCCCGACTTTAGTGAATAAACAGGTGGATAATCTGAGGGCTTTATGGCCTTAATTAGACTCTAATCAGTTCAGCGGTTGTTGAGAAAAAAAAGAAGAAAGAAAGAAAAAAAGGGAAAAAGGAAATAAAGAGGCCAGTGACTATTTTTCCCCCAGTCTGTTACTCTTTTCATTGTCAAGTCCACATCCTTACAGAGTCACAGGCTTTACTGTTGGGCTTTTCCTTCTTCAACTTAATTTATCTTCCCTTTTTTCCCCTGAGTTCTAATACACTTACTTTCCTCTCCTTGTCCCCCATTTTCACTTTTTTCCCTTTACTTTTTTCTCCCCAACCCCCCCCTTCTCTGATTCCCTCCACTTTCTGCCTTCCTCTTATCTCCTCTTCTTCCCATAGAGTCCTTTCTTCTCCTGCTCCTCGCCCCACCCCCACCCCCCATCCCTTTCCTTTCCACAGCAGCGCTCTCCCTCTCTCTTCTTCCTTTTCTTCTGGTATGCTTCTCTGGTCTCACTCTCCCTCCCCTCTTTTTCTGCCACATATTCTCCCTGTCACAGTTAGGCCGCCTGACAAATCACTTCAAGGGCAGCCTAACTTTGAAGGACAAGACAAAGCTTCAGCATATGGTCCAATCCCCAGATGTTTGTCTTTCTTTCTCTTCCACTCCCCTCCAACCCCCCTCACCCCCTTCACCAAGGTTGGTTTGGAATCCCTGCAATTCCTATTATTTTCGTCTTCCTCCTACTCTTCTCACCCATCTTGTCCTGTCTCTCCACATATCTTCCTCGTTACTAACACCCCCGCCCCCAAGTTTGGCTTGGAGATGAGGGGTAACTGTTACTCCCTTTATAGTCTCTTTTGTTTCTCCCAGCGTCGCTCCTTAACAGATGAAGGGGAGGTGGGGAGGAACCATCAGCTTTCTTTTAATGACTTTTAAACTGCACAGTTAAAGGAAGTCCCTTGGCCAGTTAAGAGGACTTGAATGCGGAGTGGGGTTGGGGGCGGGGGAGCAGGGGCAGAAGGGACTTAGCAGCCGCTATTGGTCGGCCGGGAGGGGGGTGGGTGGGTGTTCTAAGCAGTTTGTGGAAGGATAGTGCGTTTGGGCAAGGTGGAAAGTACCCCTAGAGGAGTGTCACTTTAAGGCACTTTCGCCCCACACAACTGAATCAGTGAGAGCGGCCATTACCTTAGGCAATGGGAAGTAACTGGCTTGCAGTCTCTAGGAAGGAATCTCAGCCCTAGGACAGACAGGACAGGCTGTCTAGAAGGAAGGCGGGTGGAGAGTCTTAAGGATGTCGGTAACCGAAGCTGCTGCTGGATTTATGACGGGCATCCTCATCATTATTTAGGAGTGAACTACTAACATTACTACTACTAATAAAGAGCTCCCCATCCACTAGCCCCCTCTCCTTGGGCCCCCGTGAAGACAGACAAGTCAGCAGCAAGAACTCTCCATGCTCAAAAGAAATTACCCGGTGCTCCAGGAACTACCAAAAGACCAGCAGCTATAAGGGGGAAAGCGAGCCCAACTCTGCTGGCTGGCGCGACTTTGCAACAGCTAGGGGCTTTTGCACTCGGTGTCTGGGGTAGCACGGGCCGGGAAAAGCTGGGGGGTGAGGGCCAGGGAAGGAAAAAGGGAAGGGAGCTGTCCGGCACAGGGAGGGACAAGAGGAGAGCAGTCACTGAGGAGATGTAGCGCTCACGTTAGGACAGAACCACTTCTACACTTTTATCCCCGAGTCCGGGGGTCCAGATCGATTTGGCCGCTTTGCCCCCAGTAGCTAGGTCCTCCTAGGAAAATCTTTCCGTTTTAGAAGTCGCGTAGACAGCTTGGGCAAAGGGGGCGAGAGAGTAAGACCACAGTCCTGACCCCAACCAACACGCAGTTACTTCGTTCCTCATCTCTCAGACCCCTCCCCCACCCCCACCCTGCCAGTGATTGATCCATAAGCTCCAAGTGAGCATCAGTTTTTCTTCCTAATCAGCTGGCTCTATCAATTTATTTATAGTCACATAACTTTACTGGCTAGGTCATCAAAGACAGGAGACCAACGACAGTCATTTTCAGCAGTGGGGAGCATCACATAAATAGCATGGGAGTTTGTGCTTGTATGCATGTACGTTATCTATTGAAGTCTAATTGTCCTGGGAAAAACTACCCACTTCATAAATCCTTCGTTTTAGTTACCCGGAATTGTATTAGCCTACAATGAATTATTGTGGAAGATAGCAGTATTGTAGAGGAAAATAAAAGGATATCAAGATACGGAAAAACAAAACAACATGCCTTCTCTGAAAATTTTATGGACATATGACAGTGAGAGGAGTTAAGAAACCAATGAGTGTTCGATATAATAGGTTCGATTTTATATTTTTAGATTTCACATTCAAATGTATGTTTTTCATTCTCTCTCCTCTCTCTTTGGATTTTTACAAATAAAATATTATGAGGTTGTTTTTATTTTTTTAAACTTTTGTTGGTCAACCTCCCCCCAAACACCCATCCACTCCCTACTATTTTCTTAATTGCTTTGATTGCATCACTTAATTCAGTCATATTCAAACGGAACACTAAAATTCTATATGGCTCAATGTGTGCACTATTAGCTAGATCTCCCAGATTTTATTCTTTGCTCCAGCAACAGAAAAAGAAAAATGTGCATGGGTTTACACAGGAAGATTCAGGTAAAACATTGACTGTATCATAATAGGCACCCTTTTACCATTTACACAAATTTTCAAGAAGTGGCTGAATTAGCAGAAAATTATTTAAACTGTGTTATCCTTTAATTGCAATTATTTAAAATTAGATTACAATATTAAATCAAGCATTTAAAAACGAGATTACTATATTAAATCAAGTGTTTCCAAAAATGAGAAGAAAGGGGGAGGGGGTGATTCTTTCAAGATGAGATAAATTATTTTGCACTGCAAAGCTAAGTTAGACTGTGCAATGTTTTAGGGCTATAGGTTTGCACTGGCCTTTTGTTCTTTTATATGATCTAAAAGACAAAATTTCTGTTTTGTAGCCAGAGTGAACAAGATGTCTCGAAGGGATGACAATAGCCAGCATCCTCTACCTACTCAAACAAAATTACAGCCTAATAAAATTTTAGCTTGTATAGCACTGGCTCTTGAAGACCTCAGGCAGTTGTCAAAATCTCCTGCTTAATTTCAGTCCAATTGATTGTGTTAAAATTTGATAATCGAACTGCTTTTTTTTTTCCAATATACAATGGGAATTTTCACCCCCACCCCCAAGTTCTGAAAATTCTCAAACTGGCCCTGGAGAAATACAAATGCACAAAGCAACGGGCGAAGCAGGCCCTGTGTTCAGCACTCAATCATTTCCTGTCACAGGTGCAACCACTATGCATTATCCTGCCATGATTGATAGAGTGGGTTTGTGCAGACTGGGGGAGCTGGGTAGACTCAGATGGGGTCCTGTCATTTGGGCTCCATTTCATACTACCTGTAGGGAAAAGGAGGGGGAAAAACTTTTCTGATATTAGTTCCTTAGGAAGGTTTGGGAAATTTTACTTCTTCACCTATAATAAAAAGGTCTTATTTCATGAAAATTAAATGTATCACCTCAATTTCTTTATATTAATCCCTGTGCCTGGGAAAATACTCACACATACAACATCTCCCCCTCCACCAACTGAACACATTGGATAATAGTTAATATACAGCTATTATAGCAAGCAAGGTGAAGCTATTAGCACTAGAAAGTTAAGATTTTTTACTTAAATTGTACTCCTTTTAAATGATAAGAAATAAAATCAATTAAATGCAGGTTTCATATGTATACCAAGAAGGATATATAAATTTAAAGTTGTTTGATTTGCTTTTTACTGGGGAAAGAATCACATACAAGGATGTAAATGATCACATGCCATTTTACCCATTAAAAATAAAATCACTTAATGACAGATACTAGTCTAATAGCAGGTAATCCAATAGGATAGGATACAATAAGTATACAGCTGAAATCTTTATCATATTTTTACTTCACTGGGGAGACCAGATTTTGGAGGTTGCTCTGATCATTGAAGATCCTAACTAATTAATGTAAGAACAAAGATGACAACAATCTCACCAGTGTTATATAAAATTATTAAATCCACCAGGTCCTTTCTTTTGCAAATGGCTAAAGGCAAAATGATTTGCATAAGAAGGTTTCAGATTTTTCATGTGTAGAATTTCTTTCATTGGGACTATTAAGTGGTCTTCAATGATATCCACAGATGTTCATGTACCAAACTCAGCACTTTAATATTTTTCCATGTGGTTTTTACATGCAACCTGCTGGAATGCTTAAAATGATGGGAGGAATAAAAGAAAAATGAAATCACCATTTAAAATTTGTGGTTAGATGCTGGAGACAATTTTTCTTTCAAAGAACAAGATTTCTTTAGCAATTAGATTGCCACTTTAAAATTGGAACATACAAAAGAAAATCCCTGTTTTTAAAAAAATTAAGCAACATAAATGTCTCATAAACACTAGTTTATAAATTACTTCAAAACTTTTCTGGGAATATGAAAGAAAATAAGACTTTAAAAAACTAATAAATATTTTTATGAAAAAACATACCTGGAAAGGGGATATATTTATTTTTTCCTCATAAGAGCAGGTACATATTGGGGAAATGAACTCTAAATATAATTATTAAATATTAAATAGTGAATATTTGGTTGCTGAGAGATTATTTTGAATGATTCTGGAGCGATTTCTATCAGGAAGAAATGTACAAGCTGATTTGGGAAGCTTATTTAAACAGATTTTTTTCCTTTTTTATAAGAATTCAAAGTGCAAAAGGGCATACACCTGTGAATATTTCCAGTTACTTTTTCAATGATATGAAAATTAACAATTGCTATGTAATTGTGAATAAAGTAATTAAAAAAGTAGTTAATAATAGTATTTGTGGACAATGGCACATGATCATAAAACCATTAACATGTCTTTTAAAACTAAAATTTTCTAAATTTTTTTGTGCATTGCTTATGTTCACTCCTGTCTTTCAAAGCAGTAATACAAGGGAGGGGACTTCAGCTAAGTCATTTTTTTAAAACAATATCACATCTGATGATACAGTTCACTGTAAGACACTGAAATGTGAATTCATTACTTAAAAAATGCTTACCAGTATATCATAGCACACAACAGTAGTTCATCCCAGTAAATGGGATGTGAGTTCTTATTGCATTAACTCCAAAGCACAAAGCTATACTTAACAAAATGCTCACAAATCAGAATATTTCTTTAACATCTCATTTATTACTGTAACATGAAAAATGTCCCCTTCTATGTACTATGATATTATGGCATTAAGGGTCTTAGTCAAGAAGGAATAACTTTGTATACATATTGAAATAATTGTGTAGTTTTCTGGCACAACAGAGAGACTTTTATGGGTATTGTGTTGTAAGTTTACAATGTAGATAAAATAGATATATATCAAAACTAAGACGATTGAAGTTTCAGTGAGAAATATGGATGGGGAGCGGGGAGAGAACTGCGGCAGGGAAAGGAGGAAATTTGGATTAACATTGAGAATACAATGTCAGGCATTTTTTCACAGGGATTCATTGGCAATCTTACTTGTGCCCGTCAAAGACAAAAAAGTGACTGAAAGACAAGATGAGACACAAAATAGGGAAGGTAGTGCAGGTTGACAGTCTATTGCCTTTATAAACATACAATAGACCCAGAGGCAAACCTAAAGCTGCCAACTTAACTACTAAATGAGTCTGCCAAATAGCCAGATGCTGCATCTGGAAAAACATTTTCATTGTCTTAGCAGCTGCTTGCTGTGAAGGCCATCCCAAAAGGAAGCAAAAGAACAACTGATTTGCTTCTGATAATCATTATGGCTTTGCTAATGAAATGCTTTATGATTTTGTACTTGTATATATTGAGAAACAAAAAGAATAGGACAGAGCTTGATGAATGAAATCTTTGCAGAAAAGCCCTGGGTAGAGGAAAAAGATGGAAGGCAGTACAAATAAAGCATGGAAACTCTGTAGCTAGAACATAATTTTATTTAGAGTGCATTTTGGGTGGCATTACTTTATTTTTAATTTCTACAACTTGAGGCTTAGACACGGCTTGTTTTTTAAGTCATTTGGGATTTCTACAGGATCCTGATTTCAAAAGTCTGACTTTTGAAAGTAATCTTTTCTCTTGGTAAAATGGAAATGTTTCCTACTGAAAAAATTGATCATTCAGTGAGTTCTGATGTAACTTTATCACTGGGGCATCCAGTTCTCTCAACATGTCTTGTTGTATTACGCTGTTTCCTGGTGGCAGTCACTTCCAGTGTCATGGCCTGTGGGTTTGATTTCCCTAGGATTTGTAGGGCTATATACCTGTAATACAAGTAGTAACACTAATAATAACCAAAGTATCATAAGGCATTCTGCTCATTTTTTTTCTTTTTAGCCAAAACTAACTGAACTTTCTAACCAAAACTAACCAAAACTTTCTAAAGTTGACAGGCCTATTCATTTATGACCAATAGAAAGGTTGATAATAATATACACAGCATCATTTCCCAAGTGACAGCAGCATAATTAGCAATATACAGAACACAAAAAAAGACATGACTCAAGCTCTGTGACTTATATTCTAAAGAAAGGTAGGTGACATATCAGCGAAGAGGGAAATGTCCCCAATTCACACCCGTGGACATACCTAGAGCATTAGTTTCTTAATTTCCCTGTCTCTTTCTAGAATTTTATCATTTTCCTTTCACCCAAGGATTATAGCAAGATAATTATTTCACATTTGCAGTGCCGAATTATTGAGACATCAAAAGTAAAATAAAGTGGACTTGGTTGGAAAATAGTGAAATCTCAAAGGCTGGATAACCATCTTTTATAATCACAAATGAACTGCCATGGTTATAACCTCATTTTGCAGAAGAGTACATCATATGTGTCTGATATGATGAAAGGATTCTAGGAGGGAATCTCAGAGTGTATCAAGACATTTTTCTTCTTCTAAGGAGACATTTTTTTCCTTGAAATAATTTATATATATTTGTATCGACATTCTTTAGATATTTAAATTTGAGCAAAAAATGGAAAGCTGATGAAATAATTTGAAATAATTTGACTCTATTTACAATTACATACAGAAGACTTCTATACAAATGGCTTAAAATAAGGGCCTTGAAATTAATATGTGTGTGTGTGTATATATACACATACACACGGCTATCATTTCCTATATTTTTCATAATATAGAATACTGATCAAAGATATAGCTGCAAGACAGAAGGGTTTTCATTCCACTTCATATGCTAAAGTGAATTGTGTGACCATAGACAATTCACTAAACTTTTCTGTCTGTTTCCTCATCTACAAAATAGTGATAGTACCATACTGCCAAATTCACAGTTGTGAGGAAACTGGTTTCCAAACACTTAAAGCAGCATACAGATGTGAAATAGTGTAATTTTTATTATAATGTCCACAAGTTTTGTCTTTTTTTAGATTAAACTCTGGCAGAGGGTTTGGGTATTTATGTTTGCAGATTGACATGGGACACAAAATTGTGTCCACAAGCCCACAAAAACAGATTTTATGTAAATGGAACCGTATCAAGTACATAATAATTTTTATTTATTTTTTTTTAATTCAGGGTATCTAGAAAGAATGAAAATGTGGAAAAGTAAACATGCATCAATTTATCAGGGAAAACTTATTTACATGGCTGTCTTGCAAGCCTGATCCTAGCTCCAGTTCCAAAACAATTCACTCTTGATTACTTAATCATTTCAATGCTACTGTATGTACTATCCCTATATGTTCCACAGATCCCCTTTTTCTGTACTTTCCCTTTCCCACAAATGACAAAGAAGCAGGACAGATGGTCAGAAAGTAGCATGCACAGTGGGAGAATAGGATAAGTGACTTTGGGGCTAGGCAGATGTGAATGGTGTGATTGGTCACTCAGGGACCCCTTCACCAATCAGACAAAACCCAGCAGGCCCCAGCCATTAGACAACATTCTCAAGGAATGGGGGGGAGAGTCTAGAAGGGCTGACTGCTTTGACTGTTTTCATGGGCTCTACTCAACTGGTTTGTCTGTAAATCTCCCATTGATTTGGCAAATCATGACAACTTTTACAACATAATTTACAACATAATTACAACATTCCCTTGGAGGATATGGTTTGGTCATTGAGACATCAGTCAACAAATGAGTATTTATTGAGTGTCTAACATGTGCCGAGAATAGTGCTTAGGTAGTGAAGGGGATACATGAGAATTGTATGCCCTATCTTTGACCTTGAGGAGTTTATAGGCCTGCTGTAGAAAAAAAAAGAAACAATTAAAAATAATACAAGGCAGCATATAGTTAAGTACTAAACTGTGTGGTGAGGATTATAAGTATTAAAAGCATTCAAAGAAAAGTTAATGTAAGCTAGAATAGTCATGAAAGGCTTTTGGTAGAGAGCTGGAGAACTGGGCTTGGAAGGATTTGAGTAGGAAGAGAGGTTGGGGAGTAAGGTAGGTTTATTAATGTTGAAGGCTTTCCTAGAAAAACAGAGTTGAGAAAGGGAATGAAGTGTGATTGAGGAAACATTGAGGAAGTGGACCTAACTGAGTAGATTGGAGCATTTAGGGGAATATTGGAAAGTAAGGAAAGATTTGAAGGGCAAATGATTTTCAGTAATGTGGTAGGTAATAGGGAGCCATTGTAAGATTTTGGAGGAGGCTAAGGACATCAGGAGAATACTTTCCCTTAGACACATTGTATTTCAATATGCAGATCCATATGGAAATAACAGGTAGGGAATTGAGACATAAATCCACTTTATTAAGTTTATACTTAGTATATCAAAAATTATTATTTTATCAGTTTGGGTACACCCTCCCCTGATGCAAATCATAGATAACAATCTCCTACTTTTTAATGTCTATGAGTTATCATGACTGAAAAACTTTTTCACTCAATGGATAACTCTTTGGTGGTGAGCTTTCCCATATTTAGTTTGACTGATACTTGCATGACTGATATCCAGTATGTCAGTGAATCTCTATTTAAAGTCTTTCCAGCTTAATCAGAAATATCAGAGTTTGAAATTGACTGGCATGGCCTTTAAGAACCCAAGCTAATACATAAGGAATATAAAGACATGATCATTTCGAACAAAAGAGAAGTATATATTTCCAACCTAAACTATGCTGTATGTAGAATTTTAAGAACCTTTGTATATAGAAATCTGTTATTGATATGAAAGAAGACATATGGCCTACCAGATAATTTTTCACTGGATAATATTTCTCTCACCAATTTGGTAAATCACACACACACACACACACACACACACACACACACACACTTTTTTTTTCTTCCAAGATTCTGATTTGAAGTACTTGATTCTATTTATTCTTGGCCCTTCTGAAATTACCTATGCTTCAAGATGTGAGAATCAAATGATATGGCCCAGGTCATGAGTGGAAAATAGCCATAATTGTTAATAATAGTAATAATATAACCTTAAAGAAATGCCCTACAAAAGAAGTTGCAAGGTAGACAGAACTTTTGTTTGCTGTTGGGCAGAATAGTTGTGTCTCCCAGTAGGCCAGGCAGACTGGCTGATACATCCAGAGGGGACGGGTGTCAGCCTGGTGCAGGTGTCACTGGCTGCTCGTGAGTGATTGCACCATCAGCCTCCTACAGCGATCCATCATGCGGCCCCAGCCGGTGAAGAATCACAGCCTCAGCAAGGTGCTGAGCCCAGCAACATATCATTAAACAAGGTTACCACCGGCAGATTTGTTCCCATGATCAATCTGGTCAATAACCGTTCCACCTCACGGTACAATTTTTTTCAACCCTCCCCCGCCCCTTAAAACATAAACAAGTATTATGAAAGCACTCACAGAACAATGTGAAGCTTTATGAGAACTTCATTTCTCCTGTGGCATTCTGCAAGCTTCTTTAAAAACCCTTATAAATCATGAAAAATAACCTTTACTACAGGAGATATCCTCAGGCAAGTGCTCTACCCTAATTCCATATTTTATTACCTGATACTTTTTTTTTTCCAATTGATTACTGAATAGCAGTGGGGTAATTTCTTTAAGAAAATTCTTTTGAAGTCTGCATACTTTACTAGCTTCTACTATTTCTGCTCCATACTTTTAAAAATTTATTTAAAGAAGGCCCTCTATGTAAGAGACAGCAATAAAATAACTACTATTTACCTTTATTGTAATGTTTTACTTTTAACTCTTCACATGTCCAAAGTGGATCAACTGATTAGACACTTCATATACTTCAAAACATTAGTTATTAGTGTTGAAAGCTTTCCTAGAAAGGGAAGGAAGGGTGCTTGATGAGACATTTCAGAGGTGGAGCTAATAGGAGCAGATCTTTCATTTTTGGGGATACTGAGAAGTGAGGCAAGATGGCAAAGGCAAATGTTTTCAGCAAGGTGATAGGCAATAGGAAATAAGAAAGTTTACTGAATTCATTTCAAAGAAGTGACACAATCAAACCAAGAAAGTCGACAAGGATTTATTAAGCACCTACTAAGTGTCTGGTACTAATCCTAAGCACTGGGGACACACAAAAAAGGCCAAAGATAGACCCTGATATCAAGGAGCTCACAATCTAATGGGGAAGACAACATAAAAATATGTATATATGAAGAAGGGATTTTTAATTTATTTGAACAATTAGAATTTAGAACAATGAACTGGAGACCATTTGAAGCATCACAATGTCAGGTTTGTCAGAATAAAAAACTCCTGAATTACAGATATGAATCCAGTCCTAAATGTTGCGAAGAATAGCAAAGCCCAGAAATATGAGAAAAGTGGGGAAAGGGAAGGGGTAGCAATAAGTGAGTACTTTTCCAACTAGAAAGAGGCTTTCATATTGACCTCATTTTGAGGTTTGGCTGACTTTTGACTTGACCTCAGCTGATCAGCTATTCCTATGAAAAAGATGGAGGAATGTGGGCACTGCATTACTGAAAGGACATTGTTTAACTGGAGACCATCCAGAAAAGGGCAACTACAATGTTGAATGTCTTGAGATGATGCCAAATAATTCCTGGTTCAAGGAAATGGGGATGTTTAAAATAGAGAATTAGGAAAACAAAAATAGCTATTTTTTAGCGGATTATCATATGAAAGAGAAACTAGACTTATTTGATGACAGAGCCAGAACTAAGGCAGAATGACTGGACTGTGACACTCTCCCAAAGTCTTCAAATTTAGAGCGTGAAGACAGGTGATGGTCTTTCAGCAAGGTGATAGGCAATAGGAAATAAGAAAGTTTACTGAATTCATTTCAATGAATTGACACAATCAAACCAAGAAAGTCAACAAGGATTTATTAAGTACCTACTAAGTGTCTAGTACTAATCCTAAGCACCGGGGACATAAAAAAAGGCCAAAGATAGACCCTCATCTCAAGGAGCTCAGGTGATCATCTTTCATGATCATAGAAACAATGGAGTTTGGACCTTACTAAGAAAAATAGTTAAAATAGAAAGCTACCAGACATTAAGCTGGGGTGACTTCCTCTCCTTTCCCTGTTATCTCCTCTCCTCAACACTATGGGTAGTCTTATAAGCAGAAGCTTCTCACCAGACACCAAAATCTGTCTCTCTGACACAGAATGGTATTCCTTTCTCCCCCCCTTCCCACCCTAACACTCTTTGTGGTACAATTAAGGGCCATTTGTTTCCTGGATCGTGACTTGTGGAATTTGCCCCAAACACACAAATTCCTGGTTTTGGATATGACAGTAGGATTTATAATATAAAAATTCTGTATTTAATCTAAATTATTCACACTTCTTGGGAAAAAAGCCTAGCCCAGAGATCAAACAGACCACCAAATCTTGCCCTATAAATGGTGAATCTCTCCAGATGTTCCTATTACTAGATGATATTGTTGATTGTGTCAAGACTTAGAACATTTTAAAGTCTGTCAGAAGAGATCCATATTTATTTATTTATTTTTCAAAGTCATTTTTAAAATTTCTTTACTTTCAGTTTGCAACATTTAGTTCCACAAGTTTTTAAGTTACACATTTTCTCCTTCCTCTCACCTACCCTCCCCCATGGCGGCATGCAATCTGATATAGGTTCTACATATACCTTTACATTAAACATTAGTCAAGTTATAACAAAGACTTGTAACCAAGATCCATGTTTATTTTTAACTTTTACAAAGGTGTGTTTTTTTAGTAGTATACTACTTTCATGGTGTGCTCTTTCCTACTACACCAGGTTAAAAACTTAGCTTAGTTCCTACATAGCATTGATCCTACTAAGTTTGTGTCTGACTTCTGGGTGACTCCTTTTTATTGACTTGGTTTCCAAAGACTTCCTTGCTCCTAAAGGCTTTAAGGCCATTCTGGCTACAAAGTGCTACCTAAATTTAAACTTCCAGATTTCTATGGCTTACCCTTCCAACCTTTGAAACTCCCAAGGTTAGAGACACTATTCACTTTATGTAGAATAGAAAATAACAAATTAAAAAAAACCAAAAGAAACCTCAAAGATTAAAGCACTCTCAGAGGAGTCATATTGCCTTAGTGGGGAAGAAGGATCCAATGCCTTTCTTTCTTCTAGCATGGCCTCTCACTGGACACAGGTCCAGCTCATTGTAAAACAATCCACAGAACTACTTCGTTGGTTTGTATGTCTTGGTCGGACATCATAGATGAACAAAAAGTTATACCCAAATTTAAACTGGTTGAGAATAGCCTGAATTAGTTTCCTTTAGAAAATTGTGATGTGTTTTTGATGATGTTTTTGATGACCTCAGGATCTTCTGGAAATGAAGACCAATTTTTTTAAACATCAATTTTTTTTTTTGGTGATGCAGAATAGCTGTAAATCATGTAATATCATGGTCTCTGAAGAGTTAAACTTTTGGATCACTCAAAGAGAAAGCTTATAGTGGCTATAAATAAAATGTCATTAGAAATATGTATGACAAATAAAGGACATTGGCTGGCCATATATGGAGAGCAATGGATAATTAATGTACAGCCTTCATGATCTGGTATCCACACAATGTGAAGAGAACTTGAGAAAGACCCCCTAGCATGTCTCCCTGTGGAAGATATTTGGGAAGACATGGACAAGAGATACACAGGATGAGAAAGAATGAATGTGTTACGATCTGCATCAGTGCAGGTGGTAACCATAGTGATGAGATCCCAAATTTATTGAAGTAATTATGCAACTTCATACTTCACTTTAGGCCCAGTTTCCTTTCCTCCACCCTTAGTAGAGATGGGCAATAAAGACAATCTTTCATAGGAAAGTTTATCCTATATTTGGAGATCATTATTGATCTTTTGGTGGCATAAGTAGATAGTTTCAATAAGGTGTTCACGGTAGCAGATTCATCCTTTAATTTCCCCAGAGTAGCACTTACTGTATCGTCATCCTTTAATGAACAGGCCACCCCACATTAATTTGGCATTTTGGAAAAATAGAACTCATTGTTTATTTTCAAAGCTTGTTGGTGCAGGTAGGCGGTGAAGTGAATAGAGTATCCGCCCTGTAAGTCAGGAGGACCTGAGATCAAATTTGGTCTCAGACACTTGACATACTTACTAATTGTGACCTTGGGCAAGTCACTTCACCCCGATTGCCTTGCCTTCCCCCTCCAAAAAAATGGCTCCATGTTGTGGTTCTAAACCCCCCCCCCCCTTTAATTAGTGTGATGACTTTCCTGCCTAGGCATTGTAATTCAATTATTATGACTCTTAGAGAATGCTCTTCAATTCACTGTAAATTGTCATAGTAGTTTATATTTTTTATAGCTCACCTGTGTCCAGTGAGAGGCCATGCTAGAAGAGAGAAAGGCATTGGGTCCTTCTACCCCACTAAGACTCTTCTGAGAGTGCTTTAATCTTTGATTTTTTAATTTGTTATTTTCTATATAGCTGTACTTACATAGTGCTGCAGCACTTTATCTAGATTTATCCTTTTCCCTTAGTTTATTCTAACTTGTATCATACTTATTTGTGTACATGTTTTATGAATCCTATTAGATTATAAGCAGCCTAGGGACAGGGATTGTGTTGTTTTTCTTCTCTGTATTCCCAGCACTTAGTAGTTAATAACACTTTACATGCATGATTTCCTTAAATTCTGCTCCCTATTTCCACATCTTCCAAAAGAGGAAACTGATTGCTTAACTTTTTGGGTTTATTAGTACCTCGCCTCCCTCCCAACCCCCCATATAGATAGAACTTTAGGTTCTATCTCACTTACCAATCCTTTGTTCTTCCCTTACCTCCTGCATCATCTCACCTCTTGTTTGCAAGGCTTTGTACAAACTGTCCTCCGTGTTTACAATGGTTTCACCTCTGACTTCTGATTTTGGTAAACTCATGTGCCCCGAAGGCATTTTTTGATCATCCCAAATGCTAGGGCTTCACACATGGCCCCAATCCCCATATTTTTCTCTCTCTCTCAATATATATATATATACACACACATACACGCATATATACATATATAATATATGCATATTTATATCTTTCATTTACTTATCTGTCTATATTTTGTTTCCTCCAAATAGTAAGCTTCTTTAAAAAAAAATCTATGTATCTCCAGCACCTAGCACATAATAAATACAATTTCTTAATAAATGATAAATGAATGAATGCAGTGACTTTTCCAAGGTCACCCCGCTAGTGAGTGGCAGACCTAACATTCAAACTGGTCTTCTGACTCCAAGTTCAATGGCTATCTATCTATGTCATATAGTTTTTCAATCTTATTGGGATACATTTCTAGAAAGCATGCATCTTGAACTCATTCACCTGGTCTTTCAAGTCAAATCAAGTCATTAAGCCCTTATCAAACACTTAACAAAGTTCCAGGTACTGTGCTAAATTCTGGGAATAAAAATCCAAGCGGGAATGAAGATAATTCCTGCCCTCAAGGAGTTTACATTATAATGTAGGAAGATAACACATAAAAAGAGGCTAAAAAGAAAGGAGTGGGGAGAAAGAGATGAAGGTACCTGAGGTGTGTGTGTGGGGGGGGGAGGGGTTGCATTAGAGAGAATCTGAGATAATGAGTATAGTTTGGAGAGCAGTAAAGACAGGATTGGTCTGAGTGTCCTTAAAATAGAAATTCTGGGAGGAACCAGCCAATCAGAGGAAGACTTCACAGGCATGGAAGGTAGTTCCACTTTGCAAACCAAGGAACAGAATAAGCTTCCAAAGCGAAGGGATTTCTGGAGCATTGTAGAAAAAGCCTGGGAAAGTCAGAGTCTTCCAGAACATGAACTATTGTCTTTATTGAAACATACATGAGATGCTTGATTCACTGCTGATATAGTTGAGAACACATATTATTCTTTCAGAAGATGTTATGTTTTAGTCTTTTCTGGCTAATATGATCTCCAAATTCTACCCAGAAGGCAGTTTTCATACATCAAACTAGGTGACAAAATAAAAATGTTATATATTGGTAGCTCTCAATTCATGATCATTTGTAAGAATTGGCAAATTTGTAATGGGTCTAGGTGTCATTTTGATATCTTCACATTTTTTTTTTGCCTTGTATTTTTAGTTTCCTTTTTTTTCCTTACAATTACCTTCATGTTGCAGATTACATTTTTATGTTAAGAAGAGGCTAAATTTGAGTCATGTTGGAGATATTTAATGTGGTTAAAACCTAGATGACTTATGGCCTAGATACAATAACCATGGCAGCTTTGTAATAGGCCTAGGTGGTTTTCATAGCACAGTAATGTGGAAGATTGAAGGAAGCTATTGCTTCCATAGCATACTATAATTTGACTCAGGCACCGGATAGATAAAGTCATCAATAACTCAGCAAAAAGAATTTCATATCTAAACATTCATTATACCTGCAAAATGCCTGAGCTTCTTGGAAGAAAGGTGATATAAATACAAAAGCATTCTTTTGATTATCTATTGTTATGGTTCTTTTGGTATTGATATAGCTAATTCATTAATCTGCAATACAGAAAAAGAAATGCAAGAATGTCTAAATGTGTTATCAATATAGGGGAACTAAAATTGTTTTTCTATAGTACTTGGAGGGCTGTTTGTAAAATTGTCTTGTATTCTCAAATACCCAAATGCTTTTAGAGGATATTATCATTTCCTTTTAACAAAATGAAAATGTACTTGTAGTTTAGTATACACTTGTCCCCAACTCAGGGTCAGTGTGAAAGTTCTCTTCCATTTTCCTTTTTTTTTTTTTAAATATATGGAAAACAGTATGCTTATTCCTTTCTGTCCCTAGTGTAAACCCTAGTAGCGTGCCTCTCACAAATTAGAAAATGTTCTAAAGCAGTCCCAATTCATCTTACATAAGCTTTATTCTCAGTGGAAATCTTGTAGGAGAATCAAAGTCCTTTAAAGATTCCATAATGTGTGCTATATATTTAACTCAGCTCACCAAATATTCCTCATCATTTTCTCTGCTTTGTTAACAGGAAACTAAATATATTGGTGAGGGTGGTTTCCAGAGGAGACTCCTTTGTCTGTGATAACTGTATTTGGCTCTTTTTACCTTGTTCTTCCTGAGTGATTGAATCATCAGCAACCTAGTCAAAGTCGCCACTGAACTCTGACCTTTACTAACTTACAGGACACATTTGACACTTAGCAAATGCTACCTTGTTCTTTTATTAACTCTTTATGTGTATGTCCTAGTTCCCCAATTACAATGCAAGCCCCTCCACAGCAGGGACTGTTCTGTGATTCTTTTTTAATAGCCGTGCCTTTCTAGCACAGTGCACTACACACTGAAGGCCAGCCATCAACAAGTATTTATTGCTGATCCTGATGCTAAACCAGTCTACCATCCTTCTTAGTGTAGTTGCCTCCAATTTGTGAAAATGTCTAGATCAGCGGTTCTCAACCTGTGGGTTGTGACCCCTTTGGGGGTTGAATGGGGTCACCTAAGACCATTGGAAAACACATATTTCTGATAGTCTTAGGAACTGAGACGCTGCTTCTCTATTTGTCTCCAGGTGGGTCTGCCCACATGCAGATATGCCCACATATGAGTGTTAAAGGGTCATGACATTAGGAAGGTTGAGAACCTTTGGTCTAGATGATCCAGAATTTTCTGGCCCAGACACTGATAATTCATTGTCTGTAATTTATAATTCTGGAGAATTTTTTTTTAAGAAACTGAGTTTTCATTTTTCCATAGTCACAAAGGTACTAAATATCAAAACAAACAAATCAATAAATACTACTATGTACTAGGTACTATGCTAAGTCCTTGGGACACCGAAGGAAGCAAAAGACAATAAGTTCACAACCTAATGGGGGAGATGACAGGAAAACAAATATATTCAAAAAAGCTACAAGATAAATAGGAAATAATTAACAAGGTCAGCCATCTATGTATTACATCTTGCAGCCTCTTGACTGATGGTTCTGTGATAGAATTCTTCCCTCCTATGTGACAAGTCTGGGCCTTATTCTTGGCCAAAACAGCAACTAGTTCTTATAAATCAAAATTCAGAAGCATAGCTTATTTGTTAAGCAATCCTTATCAATAAATCACAAATCAATTCTGAGCCTGTCTAGTATACAGTCTTACTGTTGTTTAGTCATTTCTCAGTTGTGTCCGATTCTTCATGACCTCATTTTAGGTTTTCTTGGCAAACGTATTGGAGTGACTTGCCATTTCCTTCTCATTTTCAATGATGAAGGAACTGAGGCAAACCAGGTTAAGTGACTTGCCCAGGGTTACACAGCTAATAAGTGTTTGAGGCCAGATTTGAACTCAGGAAGATGAGTTTTCTTGACTCCAGCCCCAGCACTCTATCCACTGTGTCACCTAGCTGCCCAGTATATATTATACATTTTCTCTAATCATATATTAGAATGAAATAGAATGAAATATGAAAGTACAGTTGCAACTTCTGCAGTTCTTCCTTGGTGCTGGTTTAGAAGATGGACAATTATAAGAGATTAAAAACTGAAGTGGAAAAGCAGAGCAAAAAATTGGAAAAGTAGAAGAAAACAACAGAATCAGCAGGCTGTCAGTGGAAGAAGAAAAGAGAAAGAGGGAGGCAGGAGAAACCGATGAATAACAACAGGGATTTATCAATGGTTTGAATGAAATCTATGTTTGCAATTCACTTTTGTTTTCCTGCCCTGATGGGAATGTTAACTCCATATTTGATGACAGGGTAGCAGCAAATCTCCCCTTCATCCCTCTTTCCTAAATTTGTATATTTGCATTTTCCACTTGTTAGTTGTTTGATGGTTTTAAAGGTAAGATTGAGAAAGAGTAACCCAAAATATTGAGAAACCAATGTAAAAATTTTCTTCATTAGCATATAAAGACTTTTCATTTTATTTTATTTACAAGTCAACTTGTTTTATTCCTTTTATCCCAGGATTCCCAGTATATACAGTATAAACTTGTCAAAATCTGTTGAGAGATTACACAGACTCTTCCTTTATCTTCCTTTATAACCTTTGTAACATATCTATTAGAACACTCAAAGATGCTTGGTCTTCCTCCTTCTTGGGTGGTCACTAAGCAAGTATGGAGCTTTCTGGGTCCCCCAATTCCATCTGGAAAATCCTCCCAAGACCAAGCGCACAGCTTTTTCACCCCTTGCCTTCTTTCTCAGACACTTGAACCAAACTGTTCCTATTTCGGCCTGACCAGTGGGCACCATCAACAGTGAGGGCCACTTCCCAGCTTTTTGAGCTGATCTCAGTCCTCTGTACATGATTGGAATGAGAACAATATTCAGCAGACAAGATTAATGATAGTACTTATTTTTCAGAGCTGAAAATTTTTAAATATATGTATGTATATAAGTTGAAGTGATATTTGTGTGGGTGAGAAACAAGGAATCTTTCATGTTATACTTGTTAGAGTCTAAGAATTTTTTTGGTGTGACCAGCTCATAATTCTGGTATGTGTCATATGCCAAGGAAATGGGCTAGGCATTTAGTAATGGGGAGCTGAACTGAAAGCAGTCCATTAGACCTGAGCACACTAAAAGAAAGAATTTGATTCATGATATTTTTTTCCATAGTTAAAATGTTAGGTGACTACTGACCTTAAGGAGACCTAGCTTGTGCTACTTCACATACAAGATAATCTTTATGGTCTAATAAAATATACCTTGGTTTGGCATGTTTATAAATGTATGACATCTTTAGTAATGAAAGCTAATACTGAATATAGTAGGGATCCTGCTATGAAAGAAATAAAAGAAGTTGACTGGTAAAAAATAGTATTTATATGATAATAAGAAAAGTCCTTATGCTGTTTTCTCAGTCTTCTGGGTTATTCTTTCTCAACTTTATCATGAAGGCAGTTAAATAACTAACAAGTGGAAGACACATATATACAAATTTAGGGTTGATATTATAAGTCAACGTATAGTAGGAAAAAAAATCTTCCTAAGATTTGAAGCAGTCCAAAAGTGAAATGGGAAGTGGGGGAATTGTTTTGTGAAGCTGTAGAATTCTCCTTATGGGATAACTTTAAGCAGAGTTAGATGATCACTTGATACCTATGTTCCTGGAGTACGTATCTTTAGAATGTAGATGAGTGACCACTGAGATCCCTTCCAAATCCAAAACGGTACAATTCTATAATTCTTTCCAAGGTTCTAATAATTTCTACTCTGGCATCAAATTCTTCCTTATTGGTCAGAATCAAGTCGATAAATACAGTTCATCTTGCTTCCATTTCTACCTTTTGAAGGGTGCATTTATCATCAAGACAAGAGAAAGTAGGTTTTTTAAAAGATGATGCAAAAAAAAATAAATGAGGAAAAATACAAACCCAACTGTCATAGCTTTCAATGTGAATAGATTAAATAATTCAATAAAATGACAGTATAGATAAGAGAACAAAACTTACTATCTAAAAAGTAAAAGAAAATGAGAGTCTTTGTTTTGTTTTATTAATTATGCAGGAAAACCTTTAAAAATAGGAGTTGTGATTTTGTTATCAAATAAAAATAAAAATACATAATATTGATAAACAGAGGAACTGTACTATGCTTAAAGGAACATTAGACAATGAGTCAACATCAGTACTAAGTATATATGCACCAGATGACAGAACATCAAAACCACTTCTTTTCTCCCTGTCTTCTTTCTCCTTCTTTCTTCCTCTACCCCTTCCCCCAACTATATTCCTTTCCTTGGAACAATGTGTTTTATGCAAAGACAAAACTATCTGCTATGTAATTATATTGATCAAGAAGAAGGAATGAAAAGAATGCATCTTCCTTTGCAAATGCACCTCTGCTCTGGATATACAGCATTGGCTATACTGTCAGACATGGTTGAATTGTTAGCTAATTTTACTGAACTGCTTTTAAAATTATTATTCTTTGTTACATGGGATAGATTTCTGGGGAGGGGAGGGCAGATGGATATATTTGGAAAGGAAGATGATATAAAACCAAAAAGTATAAAAAGCAGCAAACAATTTAGGCGTGTTATAACTCTGTTAACAATTGTGAATTAATATTTTTATTTTACAAAATAATATGAAATACATTACTGATTTTTTTCTGAAAAAATCATTAAAGCAAGTCATGAATTTTTCAGATGCTTTGCTTTTTAGCAGAAAGACTTTCAGTCAATGTCTGGGAAGCTGAAATTCTCCATCAGTACTGTATTCTGCCTCAGGGCCAACTTTGTTATCTGTTTCTACAACTTATCCTCCATTGCCTTCTTCTGGTCTAGTGGTTGGCAATATGGCCTCATCACAATATTTCTTCTCTCCATTGACCCCACTCAAGTGTTCCGTTTTGATATTTCTCCCTTGTTTGTTGATTTTCTTGGAGGAATAGATCTTCTTAAAATACAATATTACTTTACCAATCCTTTTATCTAATCTAAGAATGAGATATACTTCCATTTTGCTATACTGACATTTGTTGCATTCCACCAAGTCCCAGCTATTCCTACAAAGTGGTATTTATATCCCAACATTAAGGTCTCGTGTTCACTGTCCAATCACCATGCATTTGAGTAGGTTACACTGAAGAAAGTCAGGCAGCTAACATACATTTATTGTTTATTCTGTACCAAGCATTAGAGATACCAAGCAAGTCTGAGATAAATATCCCTCAAACAAGAACAATGAGGTACAGTGAAAAAAAATAAGTGCAAAAGCTCTAGGACTGTGTGCCCACTCCACATCACAACTCTCACACCCATCACTTGGGGAAGCAACTTTTATGGAGAACGAGCCAGGCATCCTCTACAATGGCCAACAAAGTGCTGCTCACAGGGCAGGGAAGCCAGTCTAGCTAGGCTGCCAAGATATCCTGAGAGAGACAGGAGGCAGCATGTGCCAAGCTAGTGAGACCACCTTTACATACTAGACCACTTACTTTATTACCCTCTCCCCTTAAGTTCCAAGACCCTGGACCCAAGAACCATGATAATAATTACATTTCCTTTGCTTCTCAGGATGATGTCTTTTTGATAACTCATTCAGTCATTCAGGTAAATGTGTGCCTTTACAAGTTGGGACAGAGAAAAATAAATAGACAATTTATAGTCTCCTAGATATAGACCTAGACAAGAGGTCATTTATTAAAACTTCCCATTTTACAAATGAAGAATTTGGAGAGTCCACAGGAAGGCATGATGTGTGCATAGTAAATATTTCAGAGGTATGTTTTCAACCAAGTTCTTCTGATTCCAGAGCTATGGTCTTTTGAGGGAGTGATTGAATGAATTAAAAAAAAAAACAAGACAAAACACTTTTAAGTGCTTACTGAGTGTAAAGAAACCAAATACTTCATCCTGAGAAGCAACCTCCAAGGAGATGATGCTTGGCAACTATTCCTGCAAATGATGTAACCATGGCCACTGAAGACCCAGAAAGGAAAGTTCTTGCCTCCATAGTACCATCAAATGGTTAAATAGCAGAAATATATAATTTTATTAGTGGAAATTACACTAAAGAAGATGTATTGCCATCTGCTTTTATGCTGCATCCTTGGGGCCATGGGACTTTTCCATCTAAACTCATAGTTGAAGGAAAGCCATATTTGTTGTCTTCTCCATTAGAATGGAGCTCCTTGAAAGGAGGGGCTGTCTTATCTTTCTCTTCCTATCCCCAGCACTGAACACAGTTCTTTGCACACAGTAAGCACTTAAAGTGTTTTGTCTTTTTTTTTAAAATTCATTCAATCACTCCCTCAAAAGACCATAGCTCTGGAATCAGAGGAACTTGTTTTGAAACATACCTCTGAAACATTTACCATGCACATATCATGCCTTCCTGTGGACTCTCCAAATTCATTTGTAAAAAGGGAAGTTTTAATAAATGACCTCTTGTCTAAGTCTAGATCTAGGAGACTATAAATTGTCTATTTATTTTTCTCTGTCCCAGCTTGTAAAGGCATACATTTACCTGAAGGACTGAATGAGTTATCAGGTGAACTTGTAATAGTGATTAGTGCAATGTGCTCATGCTCACACGTTCATAGAAAAAAAAATTCATGAAAGAAAACTCAATTTCCTCACGTGTTATCTAAGCACAAATATACAAAGTTTAAGCAACAAACAAGAGGAAATAAATGTCCTAACACAAAGAAGCAAATTTGACTTCATATTTATTGCAAGACTCATGCTGGGATTAAATCCTTGACTGAATGATGATGCTAGATGAGTATATTTAATTCAAAAGAAACAGCATAGATAAAAGGATGGATTGGGGCAGCCTTGTTTATTAAGAAAGTATATCATGTAAAGAAATCCAGGAACAATTAAGTGATTACTATGTGACTATGCTAAACTTTGGAGGTACAAATATAAACTAACAAGATAGTCATTCTAATTGGTAAAAGTAGTATCTAAAGGAGAGAATCAGAGCTAATTGACAGCTGGAGTGAATTTTTGCGTTGGAGAGAATGCCTACTTTTCAGGAGGAGAAACTTAAGCCCTGGCCTGGCTGGCCAGGACCACTGAAGTATCTCATGTAGTCATTTCTGAATTTATCAATGTAGTAGATTTGACAGGGCCAGTGATGCTATAGCCTATGGCACCATTAGAAGTGGGGGATAAGCCTGGTAATGAGGGAAGCTGTTAGCGTTCAAGCTCTGGCAGTGGCAGCACCTACTACAGTACTTAGCCACACATGGAGTGAAAGAGCTCAAGGCCCATCAGTTGCCCCTGCACAGGGGAAGGTGATTGGCCTCAGCAGATTAGGTAGTTGAGAACCAGCTGGTAGCAGGCAATAGAACAGACCCCAGCGACAGCAGAAAATAGACCAAAGGTCTCAATGGTAGTAGATAGTATAGAGAATCTCAGTGATACTAAAGGGAATGGCCCAGGATGGCCTTTTGTTTTCTGTAATTTGGAACTAAGGAGGTCTCTGCATTGTTCCCAGTGCATTATTCAGCAGTCACTGGAAAACTAGTTCCTAAAGAAGGTTTGGATTACCTTGGTTGTGGTTAGGCGATAGCTTTCTTTTTGAGTGGGAGACAAAACTAGTACACAAACCTTGCAAAAGAATGGGGCAATATCTCAGTAAACACTTATAAGGAGGCAAAGATTTGGTACTTCCCCCACAGGGCTGAGGCTGGAGTCCTGACTGGTGGTTCAGGAAACACTGAGTGAATGGCAGGACGACTGTGATTTGTTAGCAGTGTTGGGACTGTGACTCTCTGTAAACAAGAAGGTAATGACATTTTAATATCTTACTTAAGGTGAACATTACCTGTGATGAAGATTGGCGACTCTGTAGGAAATATCATAAACTGTGCTTTAGCTTTGATGGCTCCTAATCTCTCTTACCACTTAATATCAAGTAATCCACTGTAATCTAATCAAGTAAACCAAATATATCAATTTGTTTTTATTTATTATATGAACCAGACTGTAAATATCAAGGACTTGGTCTTTCCTAAATGGTGAAGTAAAACCTGAAATATTCTGGCCTTTTTTCTCCCTTCATATTCAGTTGCTCCTTCGGGGGGTGAGTCTGTTACTTGTTGCCTTTTTTGGTACTATTTCTTTGGTCATTTTTTCCTTTTCCTATCTTCCCTCTTTCAGGTTTATTGTAGCCCCAAAATTTGGGTTGCCCAGCAACAACCCTAAACCTATTTAAATGGTGGAAGGTCCTCTATGACAATAGTATCAGAATCAAGTAGAGATGAGAATCAGTAGTCCATTCATAAGAAATCTCTGTGGACTACACACTGACTTAGTCAATATTTATGTTTTATTGTATTTTTATTTATTTTGTTAAATACTTCCAAATTCCATTTTAATCTGGTTTGGGCTGCACTCAAAAAGTGTTGTAGGCAGCATGTGGCATGTAGGCCCCATGTCTGACACTGCTGCTCTAGAAGACTTTTAGTCTCTTGCCATGAAGGGGGGTGGTATGGTAGTACATTAATTAATATTGAAAATATCCTTGAGATTTAGTTGTCACAGGACACACTAGTTTTCTGGGGGCTTTAGTACAAAACCAGTGAGGGCACAAGGAATGAACTGGCTCTTTTCTGAACATGTCCAACATAAGCTCAAGGAAGCTGTCTCCAACCCAATCAATATTTTATCTTCATTGACCATCCTTTCCCTACTATGGACAAGTCAACCTACTTTTGATCAATATTAGATGCATCAAAAATATCTCATTTTGTTCCATTTTCAAACCTGAGCTACCAGACTGATCTGAATCAGGCCAAGTCTATCATACTTACTTTCCCTGTCAATGTTCTTTTTAATTTCTTTCTTTTTCTGTGCTAGTCTAGGCTTCCTTATATCAAATTTATTATCACTGAATTTATAATAAGTTATTCTTTGCTTTAATGACTTCTTTGGTCCAGACCTATGATTTCATTGTTGTGGATAACTACTAGTATGGAAACTCCTTCTACCAATGCATATTGGCAATTATTCATTAGAGTGTTGCATGGGAGCCTTACTATCTTAGAATGTTGTACGGGCATATGGAAACATTAAGTATCTTGCTTGACTTACAGAGCTAATATGTATCAGAGGTCAGCCTTGAACTCAGATCTTTCTGACTCCATGGATGGGCCTCTATCCAAAACTAAATCTCTTTCAGGGACTTAGTGATATTTATAAAGGAACTACCAAATTCATAAAGTAACTTTGCTTGCTGGCTAGGCATCCATCCAAGTTACAAAGCTGGTGAAGGGCCATGCAGCGTGTGACTGGTTTTAGTCTTCTGAAAATAGCTTGACCTTTGCCATAAAGACAATCCTGTACAAAGTGACAACAAGTTAATGCACACAAGAACTTATTTGAAGTTTGTCAGGATGGAGAGAGTAGTTTAAGTACCCTTGAGATGGGAGACCAAGTTGCAGTTAGGGAGCACAACTTGTCACTCCCATCCCTGGCAGTAGGGGTGGAGGCAATGAATTATAAGTTACTAATTAAAGGGTTTGAGTAGAGAAATGGGGAACCTGGCACCTTGAGGTCACATGTGGCTTTCTAGGTCCTTGGTTGCGGCCTTTTGACTGAGTCCAAGTTTTACAGAATCAATCCTTTTATTAAGGTATTTATTATGTGAAGACTGGACTCAGTCGAAGAGCTGTACTGGAGGACCTACAGGGCCACACGTGGCTTTGAAGCCTCAGGTTTAGGGGATAAGCCTCTAGTGTTATCCAAACAGGTTTGATAGTCTACTTTGGCAGGACAAAGTATTATTATTTCAAGAGGGATAGTTGTAATCAAGTTTCCATATAAACAAGCCAAATAGACAGATCCAAGATTCAAACCAGGTCTCCAGACTATCGGTCAATAAAGATTTACAAAGTATTTTCTATGTGTCAGGCACTGTGATAAGCACTGAGGATACAAAGAAAATTAAAAAACAAACAACCCCCCCCAAACGGCCAATTCATGCCCTCAATGAGCTCATATTCTAATTACAGCCTGATACATGAGGGCCGCCTCACAGGAAGGCATGAATAGTAAACATGCACCAGGCAGAAAATGAAAACAAGTTGTAAGCAAATTCATTTATTTATTTGAGGGTCAGGAATTATATAGGCAAAGTATATACATTTGATGGGACATTTCCCAATACCTCCTAGCATGGTGGTCAAATTTCAAGAGGATGAGTGATGTGAATTCCATGAATAAACCCAAACAAAAACAACGTTTATATCTTAATCAAGGAATGCACAAGGAAGAAGATGGTGACCCAAAAGTCCTGAGAAGACTGACCCTGGAGAGAAAGAGCACAAGCAAAACTCTGGCCTGGATTTTCTTAAATGGACTCTCTCAGTGCTGGCCCTCAACACGAATGAGGGAGATAACATGTAAATAACGAGGTTTCTTCAAGATAAGTAGAGTGTACATCACTACTATTACCAGTCATTGTTGAGGTCATTTGTGGATGATTTCTTCTGTCACTTTCTTGGCATCCTCATAGGATTTCTCAGCAATGAGCTGGAAAAGATACTTAGTGGGTTACCCAACAGCATGCATGTAAATTTTCCTGGGACATGGTCTTAGAAACAGTGCTTGTCCTGTCTGTCTAAGACCATAGAAGGAATGTGGGCAAATAAGTGCCCAAGGAAACTGATCAAAGGCTAAAGAAATATGTAGAAGTAGGTGGTTCAGTGGATAGAATGTCAGGCCTGGAGTCAAGAAGACTCATTTTCCTGAGTTCAGATCTAACCTGAGACACTTGCTAGCTATGTGACCCTGGGCAAGTCATCTAACCTTGTTTGCCTCAGTTTCCTCATCTGTAAAATGAGCTGGAGAAGGATATGGAAAACCACTCCAGTACTTTTGTCACACCCCAAATGGGGTCATGAAGTCAGATAACTGGAAACAACTAAACAACGAGACTCAAAGGATTTTTTAATTAAGGTGATTTTTCTAAAGCATAAATTTATAATTATGCTTATATAATTCCCCTGCTCAGTAAAATTCCAGCAGTTTTCTTTCACCTCCAGGATTAAATATAAAGTTCTCTAAGTGGTAATTAATGCAGTTCACAATCTGGTTCCATCTTACCTTCCCGGTCATCTTGTACTTTCCCTTTCTCTATATACTCTACTATCCCACCATACTAGCCAACCTGCTCTTCCTCATATATAATGCTTTGTCTCCTACCTCCATGCTTTTGCACTTGCAGTCCCCCATGCCTGGAACGTTCTTTCTCACTTCCACTTCTGAGTTTCCTGGTATGCCTTTAAGACTCAGCTCACATCCCACTTTACACAGAAGTTCTTTCCTGATTTTCCTAGCCCTAAATGCCTTCCCCTCTGAGATTCCCTTCCATATATTCTCTATATATCTGGAATATACCTATTTATTTACATGTTGTTTCACTCATTAGAATATGAGCTCTTTGAGGGTAGTGAATGTTTTTGTTTTAATTTCTTTATATTCCCAGTGCTTATCACAGTGCCTAGTAGATAGAAAGTACTCAATAAGAGTTCATTGACTGACAGTCTGGGGACCTGAATTGAACCTTGATTCTGCTACTCTTCACCTAGGCCAGCGGTTCTCAACCTGTAGGTTATGTTCAATTTGTAACAATGAAAATACATCCTGCATATCAGATATTTGCATTACGATTCATAACAGTAGCAAAATTACAGTTATGAAGTAGCAATGAAAATAATTTTATGGCTGGGGGGGGGGGTCACCACAACATGAGGAACTGTATTAAAGGGTTGTGGCATTAGGGAGGTTGAGAACCACTGACTTAGGCAAATATGGGCAAATCATTCACCTGATCTAGGTTTTGGTTTCCTCATCTGGAAAGTGTAAGAGTTGAAATAGGTAATTTCTAGGGTCCCTTTCCGTTCTAAATGCTATTAAAAAAAAACCTTTCTAGTTCCTTGTCTGAAGACTTGTACCAAATTTTACATATTTTTTCTTGAGGATGTGAGTGCTTCAGAGGATTTTGACTTTGACATTGTTGAAGGAGAATTAGGGAACATAACACAAGAGTTGCTATAGCTAGATACAATTCCTATCCTTTTTTCTCTCAGAAATCATTCCAACCCCCACCTCCAGGAGCCAGGACATTGCAAAGGAAGAACATCTGTTTTCCTATTCTCTCAGTTTCTTCTTCCCCCACTTTTCCATCCATAGTTTATACTACCTTGGGTTAGGAGGGCAGTGCTAGAGGCACAGAAAAGGTTAATTGCATATTATGTTGACATTATGCAATTTATTATTAGTATGACATAAAAATATCAAGACCATTCCCTTATTCAATTCAACTGTTCTGTAAATGGGATAATTTTATTTCCTGATGTTGATATTACCCAGAAAAAGACATTACCCTGATGGTATTTATTTTAGCCCTTACTCTCAGCCCAGTCATACTAGTCTGGAGTTAGGGAGGTGAGACCATTGAGTTGAAGGGGCAACTGCTGCTATCAGTAGTCTTAATGAGGCCACTAATCTATCTCTCTTTTACTGTGGATTTATTTACTCAAAAAACATTTATTAAGACCCTACTATGTTTAAGAAACTGTGCTAGGTACCGGGAATGGGAAAAACAACAAGGAAACTGGTCTCTGACCTCAGAAAACTTACATTATTTGGGGGAGCTAGGTATTACATTGTGTACAATGATGAATATAAATGCAAGATAATTTGAGGAGATGGAGAACACTGGGAACTCAAGGGCTAAAGAAAGATTCAGGACAGGAACATAAATCTAGAGTTGCAAGAGACCTTAGTGTCCAACTCCTCATTTTACAAATGGGGAAACTGAGGTGTGAGTCTATGCAGTTACTTGTCCAAATCACACAAAGAATTATCATCAGAGGTAGGATTCAAATGCCAGTGCTCACTTCTATAGTTAGAAGTTCTCTCCAGTGTATCATGGTCTCAGAGTTGTTCCTTGAAAGACCCTTAGGATTCTACAAGTTGAAACTGAGAAGGGAATATGTTCCAGGAATAGAAGAAGGCTATAAAGAATGCAAAAAGATACTTAGATACTTAGTTGGTCACCCAACTAAGTTGGGATTAAGAAATGGGGCATTTGGGGGGCAGAGCCAAGATGGCGGCGTAGAAGCAGCAAAGTTTCACAGCTTCCACACAGCTACCCTAAATACCCATAAAATATGACTTTAAACAAATTTTAGGGCTCTAAAACTCACAGAAATATAGAAAACACATCTCTTGCTGAAGCCAGCTCGGCAGGTGGGGCTCATCTTGGCAGGCTGGGAACTGAGGCCGGCCCAGCCAGAAAAACACAGCCTAGCCCCAGGGAGGTTGGGAGGAGCCACAGCCAGAGTCTACTGGAGAGCAGATCGGAAGCACCTGGAGCAGTTTCCACATTTATCAAACCAGGAAAAATAAGGCTAAGACAAAGGTCAGTGGAATTCAAGCTAAATTTGGGGGGAAAAAATACAGTCTAGCTGAAACTGCCCCCAGGACAGGGAAGTGGCAGTGAAGCAGTAGGAATGACTGCAAGTGGCAACTGCCTCCACTGGGTGGCTTCAGATCTCCTGCCCTGCAGATTGCATGGGGGCCAAGACGATTGATAAGGGCCAAGGGCTCTTGCGTTGAGAGGCCTGGATCTAGATCATGGTCTTGGGTGGTGGTCCTGGGGTGTGCTTTCAGTGAGCCAAAGCTGGTGGGGGCTGCAGCACCCCCATAATAGCTCTGGCAGCTGTGAAAACAAACCTCAGTGATTTGGGACAGAGCTTTCCCCTCTGGAAGCAGAGTTCCACAGAACTAAAAACTCAAGCAATTAATTGACTGGCCAACATGAGGAAAAGGAAGCAAAACAAGAACAGCAAGAACAACAACTCTAGAATCCTTTTTGGGAACAAAAAGGATCAAAGCATGGAACAGGAGGAAGACAACACAGTCAGAATTCCCACACTAAATGCCTCCAAGAAATATGAAGATTGCCTACAAGCCATAGATCAACTTAAAAAGGACTTTGAAAACCAGATAAGATTAGAGGAAAAATTGGGAAGAGAAATGAGAATGATGCGAGAAAAATCACAAAAAGAGAGTCAACAACCTGCCTGAAGAAAACAATACCGTAAAGAACAAATTAACTCAAATGGAAAAAGAGGCCCAGAAAGCCAATGAGGAGAAGAATGCCTTAAAAAGTCGAATTTCCCAGATGGAAAAAGAATCTCAAAAGCATTCTGAAGAGAATAATTTCTTCAGAATTAGAGTAGAGCAAGTGGAAGCTAATGACTTTATGAGAAACCAAGATACTATTAAACAGTTACAAAGAAATGAAAAAATAGAAATCAATGTGAAATATCTCCTTGAAAAAACCACTGACCTGGAAAATAGATCCAGGAGAGACAATCTGAAAATTATTGGTCTACCCGAAAC
>CM053593.1:102056801-102067899 GCA_028646575.1 Pseudocheirus occidentalis | reverse complement strand
AACAGTTACAAAGAAATGAAAAAATAGAAATCAATGTGAAATATCTCCTTGAAAAAACCACTGACCTGGAAAATAGATCCAGGAGAGACAATCTGAAAATTATTGGTCTACCCGAAACCCATGATCAAAAAAAAAATTGGAAAGCATCTTTTGAGAAATTCTCAAGGAAAATTGCCCTGATGTTTTAGATTCAGAGGGCAAAATTAAACTTGAAAGAATTCACCAATCACCTCTTCAAAAAAGATCCCCAAAAGAAAACTCCTAGAAATGTTATTGCCAGGTTCCAGAATCCCCAGTTAAAGGAGAAAATATTACAGGCTGCCATGAGAAAACTATTTGAATACTGTGGAAACACAATTAGGACAACCCAGGATCTGGCAGCTTCTCCACTGAGAGATCAAAGGGCCTGGAATATGATATTTTGAAGATCAGGGGAGCTGGGATTAAAACCAAGCATCACCTACCCAGCAAAATTGAGTATAATGTTCCAGGGGAAAATATGGTCATTCAATGACCATTTCAAGCATTCTTGCTGAAAAAACCAGAACTGAACAGAAAATTTGACATTCAAACACAAGAAGCATGAGAAAGTAAACATGGGAAAGAAATCATAAGGAACTTTTCAAAGTTGAACTATTTACATGCCAATATGGAAAAATGATAATAGTAACTTATTAAACTTTTCTTAGTATGAGGATAGGTGAGGGGAATAGTAATGTGTGTGTGTGTGTGTGTGTGTGTGTGTGTAGACATATACACATATGTCGATATAGGAGGCTATATATGAGTATGAATACGTATCTGAGCATGTGTGTATATGTGTACATAGATGGTACAGGATCAGTTGAATATGAAGGGATGATACTTTCAAAGGTGAAATTCTGAGGTGGGAGAGGATTAGAACGAGAGTAGACAGGGAGAGACAAAATGGGGTTAATCATCCCACATAGAAGAGGCAAGGGATAACTGTTACAACTTTACTTTCATTTAGTCTCATTGAATTTGGCTTAGGGAAGGAACGACATAAACTTTAAACTGGGTATCATGCCACAGAGGATAGTAGGGGGTATGAGAGGCAGGATGACAGAGGTCTGGGGGAGGGTTCCCAGAAGCACACATTTCAGTAAAGGGACAGGGACAGGGTAAAGAACACAACAGGGGGAGGCGGGATAGGAAGGAGGGACATATAATCAACCTCTCACAATATGTCCACTGTGGAGATGTCCTGCATAATTACACATGTACAGCCTGTATTGAATTGCTTGTCCTTCCAGTGGGCGTGGGTGACAAGGGAGGAACTGAGGGAATCTAGAATTTAAAGCTCTACAATACATGGGACTGGGAATTAAGATATACAGGGAGTGGGGTAAGGAGACCCTCCCTGCCCTACCAGAAACTTAGAGGGGTGTTGGAGGAGGGCACAAAAGAGAGCAGATTGGGGGTGGGGCTTTATAGTGGAATCTCTATTTTGGGGTTGGGGGTAGGGGAAAAATGGGGAGAAAATTTGTAACCCAAAATCTTGTGGAAATGAATGATGTAAACAAGAAAATAAATTTGAAAAAAATTACACTAAAAATGAGAAAAATAAAGTGAAAATAGTAGGCTAAAAAAAAAAGAAATGGGGCATTTGGGAGACAAACTAGTAGTGCATGGAAGAGAAACATAAAATGTCTGGCAAGGTAAGTTAGAGCCAAACTTTGGAGTTGATATATCATCCAAGAACTATTAGAGAGTCAGGGAAGGTTTTTGAGTAGGAGAGTAAGTTGACAAGAACTGAGTGTTAGGAAGATTGTTTTACCAATTGGTGTGGAAGATAGTCTGGAGAGAGTATAGATGGGAAGACCAGTTGTAGAGTATGGTAGTAGTTTAAGTGAAAGGTGAGACACCTGGACTAGAATAGTGATTTGTAGAGAGAAAGGAAAAGATTTAAGTGATACTTAGTGGGGAAAGGTGAGTAGAATTGTCAGGTCTTGACAACCAGTTAGATAGAGTGAAAAAGAAAAGCCAAGGATGTTTCTGAGACCCCAAATCTGGGAAACTGGAAAGATAGTGGTGTTCTCAAGAGAAATAAGTAAACAGTGGAAAAACATGCTTAAATGGAAGACTGGAGTTCAGTTTAGGACATTTTGAATTTGAAACGAGTGAGACATCTAGGTGGAGAGATCTAGCAAGTGGTTGGTCTTCAGTACCTAATCTTAGAAGAGAATTAAGACCTAGACATTTAGATTTAGGAGTCATCTACAGAGAGATGAAACTTGAGATCACTAAGGGGAGAAAGTAAGGAAAGCAAATAGAAGACCTATAGTAAGGCTATGGTGAAAGCCTGGAGTTAGGTATCAGAGAAGAATGATGATTGAGAAAAGGAAACAGAAGGAACTGTTAGAGAGTTTTAGAGGATTGAAGAATGTCATACAAGCCAATCTCTTCATTTTCTCCCTATCAGCTAATTCCTTCTCTCTTACCTGTAAACCCACTATACTTTAAAATTAAAAGATTCTCAGCCAAACTCCCAGGAAAAACTAGCTATACTACTTCCACTGCTTCCCCCTATACTCATTTATTAGTCCTTTGCAGCTGAGCTTCCAATTTCATCCTTCACCTGTATCCATACTCTCCAACATTATTAATAATCTTTTAATTGCCTAATCTGATTTTAAAAAACCAAATAGTCTTTATCTTTCTTGACTTTTCTATATCATTTTATATTGTTACCCTCTTCTGCATGTTCTCTCTTCAATTCTACCAAAGTGATTTTACTTAAGTGCAGGTTTGAGCATTTAATCTCCTTATTTAATAATAACTCAAGCAAGTACCTATTGTCTTGATGATTAAATATAAACTCTGCTGGGGAAGAGAGAGAGAGAGAGAGACAGAGACAGAGAGAGAGAGAGACAGAGAGAGACAGAGAGACAGAGAGACAGAGAGAGACAGAGACAGAGACAGAGACAGAGACAGAGAGACAGACAGAGACAGAGAGACAGAGAGAGACAGAGACAGAGACAGAGACAGAGACAGAGAGACAGACAGAGACAGAGACAGAGACAGAGAGACAGAGAAAGAAAGAGACAGAGACAGAGAGAAATACTGAGACAGACAGACACAGACAGAGAGAAACAGAGAGGCAGATAGAGACAGAGGAGAGACAAAGAGACACACAGAGAAAGAGACAGGCACAGAGAGACAAAAGACAAAGGACAGAGAGAGACACAGAGAAAGCTGGAGCCAGATACAGGGCTAGAAAAAGGCAGAGACAGATAATGGTTAAAAGGGCTTCTGGAAGAGATAAGTTGAAACAGGACAGTGAACAGAGTGAAATAACAGACAAGGGTTGATGGGAGATGAGAAAGGGGATGGTTACACAAACAAAAGAAAATAAACTCAGAACCTTTTGGATGATATTTCTGATAAGTTGTGACCCAATGAGCTGATCGTTTAGTAAGGACAGAGAGAAAGGAAGATCAGGTGAGTTCTGGGGCAGTTCTAACTTCTTGGGTGGACATTTCATAGTCCCTACATTCCTTTTCAGTGTGTGTCCCAATGGAGTTCTTATTTATCAGGTCATGCTGTGAGTTGCCTAAAGTTTGGGGCACAAAAAACTAGGGCTTGTGAGCAATGATGACTTTATATAGTATGATCAGTACCTAGAGCATGTGGTATGTTCTTGACAACACCTCTACTTTCTTTGTCATGTTTATTTCAAAAAATCAAAGGAACCTCAAACGTAGTTATGGTTATTTCAAATTATTTGATACATCAATGGTTCTGCTATTTCATTGAAGACGGCCCTTCCTCTAATAGTATAGACAACAGCAACAACAATAAACATTTATATAGCACTTTAAGTGTTATGAAGCGCTTTATGTATATTATCTCATCTGATCACAAGCCGATCTCTGCATATAGGTCACAATCCATCTATGTCTTCTCATTCTACATGAGTTTATTTGAGGCAGCTAGGTGTGGTACCATAGATAGAGAGCTGGGCCTGCAGGCAGGAAGATCTGAGTTCACATCTAACCTGTGGCACTTACTAGCTGTCTGACCCTGGGCAAGTCTTCTCTTTCTGTCGTAGTTTCCCCGACTATAACATGAAAATAATAATAGCACCTTTCTCACAGAGCTGTTGTGAGGATCATGTGAAATAACATTTGTGAAATGCTATGGGGAGTCCATCATAAGTAATGGTGGCTTTTGTCTAGGCCTCCTAACATTAAATGGGTGCCACTGGAGTCCATTGGCAGCAATGGAGTTTTCTCTTCCTACCCGATTGGCCTACCTCCTTTTACAGTGGTTTCTTTGAGAATAACTTCCCATGACTCTATAGACTTTTACAGAGAAAAAAATGGGCATAATTTTGCTCATCCCTAAAGAAATGCATGTTTCTAAAGGTCATATTAGGTTCCTATTTTTTAGCTTCCTCTTATTCTTGCCCTTATTGTGTGAGCAGTCACTTTGGTATAATTATAATAATAGCTAGCATTTATACAGCACTTTATGGTTTGCAAATGTGTTATACATATGTTATCTCATTTGATCCTTAAAACAACCTGGTGAGGTAGCAGCCATTTTTACAAGTCTTTATAAGGCCAACATGTTAAGAGAGGTTTTTTTTTTTAAAGGAAACATAACTAGAAAGAAAAGTGAGGTGGGTTAGGGAAGTCTGGGATGTAATGGAAATATTTTGATTCCCAAACCAAATCAGTCATTCAAACCTCTTCTTTAAAAAGAAATTTGTGAGATCTGATATTATTTTGAAAAATATAATAGTTTTCAATTTCTTCTTTCTTTCTACCTTGAAGGTTTAAAAAAAAAGAAGGGAATGGCTAAAGATCAAGAAGTCAAAGGAAAAGGAAATGGAAGGATCTGAAAACTCCCTATATTGGATAATAATTTCCTTATTAATAAAAAAAATAGACTGATTCACAATAACTTGTGGGGAAAGTCTGAAAATAAGTCAATTGTTTCCAAATTTTTTGAGCACAAGGATCCATCCCTGTTTTAACATCAAGGAATTCTCAGTACTCCCATATAATAATTGTGCTATTAATATTTATTGATTAAAATACATAATAAAGAAATGCTAGTATAAATTCAGTATTTCTTTTGAATCAATTTAAATGTCTAAAAGTTACAGCAGCGTGTGTATACATTTTTAAAAAAGTAATACATGTTTAGCTAAATAAAGATCAAAGTGATGCTTGATGGGCATATGGATTTAAGGACTCCCTTCCAATAAATGCATGACCATCCAGGGGTTTAGATCCCACAGGCTGGGAATCACTGGACTAAAGGACTTAGAAGCTCTTAGGCAATAGAATAGGAATTCTCCAAATGCATCAAATTATAGAAAAATTATAAAACAGTCTTTATCCTTTTAACCATGATCTCTTTATGTTAAAATTTGTAGAGTTATACAAAGGTCTGTTTAAGGAAAAAACACCTGATGGGAGAAAAAGTTTAGTACTTATAGCTTTCTACTCTAAAGCATCTGGTTTCTTTTAAAGAACAGAATTTGTGTAAATGTGTGGACTAAGCATTCATAATTACCTTTAAAATATTCAAAGAATAATTTCCACTAGCTTTATCCCCTCAAATATCTGACCTCTGTAGGTCTCAGTCCATATCTAACAGAAAGTGAAATGAATTTAGTGAATTCTTCATAATCTCCTGTGGTTATTTGTCACAACCACCTCCCAATTCAGCATGACTGTCATTCTCATCTTGGGGGAGGTTTTGCCTGAAATTAGAGGGATGTGTCAGGTGGGGATTGACTTAAGCACCATGATCAGAGGTCTGCAAAACCTATATACAGCCCTTATCTATCCTACTTAGACCCCCTCAAACTCACTGTCTCTGAGTATAACTATCGGCCTACTCTAGCTTTAAAGGTGAATTCTGTAATTTTTGAAAAGGTCCTTAGAATCACATTGCAGAATTAAAGGGTGTATTATAATTATCAATATCAATAGTAATAAAAGTTTATTAAAGGTCATTAAAATGAAAGGGGATGGCTATAGATCCCATCAATCTGAATTGACTCCCTCCTCTTGTGTTAATTAGAAAACTCAGATAATGGTTCTATGGGGGAGTACAGGGGAAATTTAATTACGAAAGTTTAATGGGCCACTATCTACTTCCTGCCAGATTAAAAACTGATGATTTACACTATTTTAGATACTACCATGGGCTTTTCTAACAAAACATGTTGCAGAGGAATGTAAAAGTTTGTTGAGAGCATTTTACTCATTTTAAAGCAATGATAGAAAAAGCCAGATCAACATTGGTGGGGTTTTTTGGGGTAGAACAGAATATCATAGCTATGTGGTGCCTATTAAAGTATACAACTTTATATAGTATATTCTGCAAGCTGAGTAACAGTTAGTAAATAGGACATTTTCCACAAATTGCTCTGTTAATAGTAAGGTATATTATTTTATTTTGTTTAGGGGATGGATTAAAATTTATTGATTCTAATCGGCCTGTCTTAAATACACAGGCCAACTATGGCTGCATTTTTTATCTTGTCTTCTATTTCCTTTATATACATTTAATGAGTCTCTTTGCTTCTATCCACTGTGTTATCACCTCATCCCTTTTTTATCAATAAACACAATATGCCATATATTCAGTTGTTATGGTTGATGTCAAGCCCATGAGAAATTATATACTTCAGTGAGCAAAAATCTTTGTTTGCCTTCCTAATCTCCCTCCACCACCTGTCCCTATTCCCCAAATAAAACCAGACAAACTATCAAGCTTTGGTACAGGGGCCACAATTAGAACCCAGACTATCACTGCCTTCTTTTTTCTAAGGCTCCAGGCAAGTCACTTTTCCTGAGACTAATCTTCCTTTTTGCTGAAATGAGGGAATGGAACCTCTTTGAGCTTTAACAGACTTGATATATAATAAATTTGTTGTTGGTGTTCTGTTGTATCTGACTTTTTGTAACCCCCATGGACTGTACTATCCCTGGGGATTTCTTGGCAAAGATACTGGAGAGGTTTGTCATTTCCTCTTCCAGTGGATTAAAGCAAAGAGAGGTTGAATGACTTGCCCAAGGTCACACAGCTAATAAATGTCTGAGATAAAATTTGAACTCAGGTCTTCCTGACTCTAGTCCCAGCACTATATCTACTACATCACCTTCAATTTACTTTGTATAGCTCTTGTTTGTACATAGTTGTTTCCTTTGTCTTTTTCTGCTGTCTCTCCATTAGATTGTGAGCTCTTTTACACCAGAGGGTTTCTTTTCTTTTCTTTTTTATTTAGCACAACATAAGTGCTTGCTTACTAAGTGCTAGTTGTCTGATAACATCAAGTGAGGCATCAATGAATGTTCCCAGAATGTGTCTCCTCTGTAGTGAAATATATTGTGCACAGAGTATGAAGAGGCACTTAATAGATGCCTGTTGAGTGATCAATTGATCAAAGAGGAAGACCTTTAGATGATGAGATCCCCTAGATCAAAGATTCTTAAACTCTCTCCACTCACAATCCGTTTTCACATGTAAGCAGCTTTCCTTGGTGTTACATGGCCTGATGGCATGTGCCGTGCAAAGTGCACATGCTTTGTGCTCAGAACCAAGGCTTCAGTGAAGTTGTGCAATGCAATGTGGGCAAGTGCTGTCACAAACACCTAAGATTCATTATGCCTTTGATTTTTAAATAATTTTTGGTCATTACATTTTCAGAAAGCTTTTACTATTGCCAAATTTTTCAGGACCCCATGAGGTTGTGAGTCACAATTTAAAAAGAACTAGAGTCTAGATGCATCTCCTTAAAAAAGATATTGTTTTTATTGCCACAAGACCTAAAATCCTACAAAGCCATGTCAATGACATCTGCTTCTACTTGAATTAGATTGATCTAGCAAACCATGTAGGAAAAAAGTGTTTGAAGAATTCTATTGTCTAAAACAGGACTTGTAACTGTACTGACATAGTCTGTCTTTCTCTGTCTGTCTGTCTGTATATCTTTCTGTCTATCTATCTATCTCTATCTCCATTTCTATAAATATACACTGGATATAGCAAACGTCTTATTGCAGGTATTGAATCATATACACACATACAAACAAATAATCCATTGAGTTAGCAGTCTATTTCTAATTTCATCTCTCTTTCTCTCTCTCTCTCTCTTCCTCTCCCTCCCCAGATATATATTGCAGAGGGATAAGGAATAAGGCCTAGAGCTGAATGGGAGAAAGAGAACTGACTAGATTACATTTGAGAAAGTGCACAAGCTTTCAATAACCCAGAGATGCTCCCTGGCACAAAACACCATCATCCATCTCTGGCATGCTTCATGTGATGCTATATATTTGGGATTGTAGGACACCACAGACTTTAAAGTACCTAAGGGTACACAGAGGTATGTGGTAGGCATAAGTAGTTTATAGTCTTTTACCAATGAAGGCTTCTTTGAAAGAAGTGGTCTCTCTCGCTCTCGCTCTCTCACTCTCTCTGCACATATACATGCATGTATATATATATACATATATATACATACACATACATGTCTATAACTATATATTTACATACATACATAAACACATACATATATACAAATCTACATATATACCTATATATAGATTCATGCACACACACATATATATATACCTACATACCCATATATATGTATATATATGTGTGTGTGTGTATATCTCCACCTACATATATATATATATATCTACCTACATACCTATATATAATCTATATACCTATATACTTACACACACACACACACACGCACGCACACACACACACACACACACACACACAAGTACACTCTGATTTCAATGGTGTAAACTGACTCGCCCTTGGCTGTATAACTAATATGTCTGAAGCAAGACTTGCAGCCAGGATTTTCTGACTTCAAGGCCAACATTTTAGTAGCCACTACGCAATATCTCTCTCTCTCTTATAAAACATATCATGAAGGAATCATATCAATAGAAAATAAGCGAAAACATTATTTATCAAGAGGGGGGATAACAAGTCATCAGCCTGAATGCAATGCTTGTACCCACAAAATGGTAAAAGATATAGAGCAGGGTATTCACCACATTTTAAGATCTACCCCATGGGTGATTTATAGAGGGATCTAACCAACAATCACTCAGGGTATCCATGGTGGCAATCTGTGCCACTGGTGAGCATTTTCATATCAAGGAATTCATTGATTCATTGAATTATTTAAACTGCATCTCGTGTATTTTATAAATCTGAAACAGAGTATAATCCAAGTATGCCAAGTTTTCACCCTTCACATGGATTGAGAGACAGGAGAGCTTGGTTTGCAATGTGGCCCTGTCACTGATGTGATTTTGGGCAAGCTACCTCTCCTCCTTAGGCCCTCAGATTATTCATTTTTTAAAGTGAGAGGACTGGATGACATAATTCCCAAGATCTCTTCCACCTTCTAACATTCTATAATAGTAAGTCACTCTGCTTCAAGGGGAGGAAAGGGGATCTTAGGTGGTCTGCTCTAATATAATATAAGCTCCTTGAGGGCATCCCCAGCATCTAACAGTCCTTCATGTCTAGCAGGTATTTTAACAAATGTTGAATAGAATTGAGTTTAATTGCCCATCTCCACATTGAAGCCCTTAGACTGTGTATGAATGAGAAAAATAAATTTTCCTGCACTGGATCTGCATGTTTCTGAGAGACTTGGACCTATGTAAGGAAGGTCAGGAAAAAGAGAAAGACCTTTTTTCAAAGATGTTTCTCAGTCAGGAACTGATTTGTAGTTTTCTAGTGGTACTTTGTTTTTTGTTTTTTTTTTTTTGTGGAAGCAGAGGGAAAAAATTGAGCATATAACTTTAAAAAAATTAATTTAGCAAAACAACTGTTTTTTTTATAAAAAATTCTGATTTTAGTAAAACAATCAGGTTGTACTTGATTATTGTATAGTACTTTTGAGAGAGAAAAAAGCTTTCACTGGGGTTATACAGAAATGGAAGGTTTCTGTTTCTGTTTTTTTGTTTTTGTCTTGACACTTAGTCTATATAATTACTTCAATCCTCCAGTCAGCCAATAACCTTTCTTGAGTGGCCACTGAGTGCATAACCCATTGTATTAGATGTTTTGGTGAATTAAATGGATTATCTCAGAATAGCATGTGCTTAAAAGGTGAAAGTGGATTAATCAAATGGCAAAGATTATGAAACAAGGTATAGTGGGAGATAGCAATTTGGTAAGTGGATATCAATTAGTGGATGACCTTAAAGGTGAGGATTAAGAGTTAATTCTCCTGGGAAGGAGGAACTATTGCAAAATTTGAAAAAGGGATCACATAATATTAGGAATATTAAAGCTTAGTAAGAGCTGGGCTTAGTGAGGAATTCTAAAGATAAAAAATAGGGTGGGAGAGCTTTTCCACCCCAATTAGCCATATTGTGGAAAAGAGGAAACTTATGAAGGAACCATCCATATATATAGGTGAAAGGGACATCAGAAGCTTTTTCATCTAATTGTCATAATACAGATGAGAAAATGGAGGCTTAGGAAAGACAAATAACCTGCTTATGATTACGCAGATTATAAGTATGAGTGATAGGCATGACTGTTGCTTGGGTTGAATAGAATGCTGATAACCAATAGGGAGCAGGAAGGATAGAATCATAATGACTAATTAGGATACACACATATGTGTGTATGCATATACACACATACACACATACATACATATATACATACACACATATGTGATAGGGAGTTAAAAAGTCAAAATAAATAGAGAGATAATAAGAGAACACTTAAGTGCCCTGGATTAGTATATCACCAGTATATATCACCAGTCCAGACCAACAACTAAAAGAATGTGATTTTCAATATGTGATCTGACCAGAGAACAGAAGGACTGCCACCTCCTTTATTCTGATGACTGTGACTTTCCCAATGTAACACAAAACGACATAAGCCTCTTTGGCTACCATATCCCACTGTTGACTTGATGAGGTGTAGGCTCTGGGACCCCTCCCCCCTTTTTGAGCTCTCCTTGATTCTTTGGCTCTGGGAAAGTAAATCTTCCCAGGGAAGACATTTGCCTGCGGTCATGGGCCTTGAGATGCGGCTTTGCCCAAGTCTTTAGCTC
>CM053593.1:102043419-102056701 GCA_028646575.1 Pseudocheirus occidentalis | reverse complement strand
TGTAGAATAGCTTAGCAGAGACTTGCTCTGTGAGAGTACCTTTAAATGGCCTAGCACCCCTCATGGCGAACTTGAACTTTCAATAAACTTTACTTTTTCCTTGGCTGAAAAGACTTAAGTGGAATTCTTTCCGCAGGACCCGGTATGTTGGTATTTTGGGGTCTCAGGCAACCCTAACCGTCTTTGGGCTCCTCTTCATTTTTATGGTTCCCTGACCGGGAATCGAACCCAGGCCGGGGTGGTCAAGGGTTTAGAGTCATGATTCACACCCATTATGTCCACATGGAAAAGGAGACTACTTAAGAAATGATGCAGAATAAGGAATTATCAGGGCATAGTGATTGATGTGGTGCAAAGACCAAAGGGGAGAAGATGGAAGATCAATCAATCATTCAACAAGTATTTGTTGGGGGTTTACCACATGCAAGTCCTGGCTAGGTACTTTGAAAGATCCAGAAAGACATGACTACCTTAAAGAAGGTGAGATACAATCATATCAAAAGCTAAAGAAAATTTTAAAATGGAAATAACTTGATATTAGAAGAAATGGTACATGGTTAAATGACAAATTAATTCATATAGAAAATAATTCTAAAGGAGTGTGGAAGAAGAGATCAGCTTTACGAAACTTATTGCCTAGTGTATTGTATTACAGGGCAACTAGGTGGCACAGTGGATAGAGTATTGACCCTGGAGTCAGGAAGACCTGAATTCAAATCCAGCCTCAGACACTTACTAGCTGTGTGACCTGGGCAAGTCACTTAACTCTGTTTACCCTAGTTCCTTCATTAGTAAAATGAACTGGAGAAGAAGATGGTAAACCACTCTGGTATCTTTACCAAGAAAACCCCAAGTGGGCTTATGAAGAGTCAGAAACAATTGAAACAAATAAATGACAACAATGCTCTCCTGGCCCTAAATCTAAGGAAAAATGAGAAACAAAGCTGTTTTTAATCATCATCAATTACAAAACTTTTTATTAGGCTTGCTTTTAATTGTCTTTTAATAGGATGAAGGGGAAAGACCTCTAAGGCTGGTTCATCAAGCTACTTTGGCATCACTTTTCTTTTCTTAATGTTGTATATTTGTTCTCCTACCAGCTTGGCCTTCATTTCCTTTCATTGTTGTAGCTCTCCTGGTGGCTGGTTGTATGGTGTTTGTTCCTCCTGCCTTTCTCTGCCCTTTAAAATTTGTGTCATCTCGATATCTGCCTTTTTACCTACCCTCTATGCACTGCTATATTGACTCTCCTGTTCATGTATACTATGCTTACCTATTCTCAGTTCTTTGTCTGGTCCCCTTGTCTTACTTATGCCACTTCTTTTTTTGTGGTGGTAAAGAACTAAGAGATGGCTTCTGAAAATCCTTGGAAGATTTGTATGAGCTGACACAGAACGAAATGGGCAGAACCAGAGAACAATTTATACAGTTCCATAAAGGAAAACAATTTTGAAAGACTTAAGAAATCTATTCAATTCAATGACCAACCACAATTCCAGAGTGCCAGTGGAATGAATGGGTATAGAATGGAACATATATATTTTGGACAAGGCCAATGAAGGAATTTGTTTTTTGATTGACTTTGCGTATTGTTTCTGTGTTTGTTTGTTTTCTAGTGGGGGCCAAGGCATGAGGAAAAAGTAGATTTTTGTTTATTGAAAAAATAAATTGAAGTCAAAGGAAAAGAAGACAGAATCATGGCAGCAAAGCAAAAAAGAACTGGGTCATTGAAAGAACAAGCTGAGTCAGCACATATTAGGGAGCCAAGAATAAAAGGTGAATTGATAAATTGTCAGCACAGGCCAAAGGGTCAAGTTAACTGAAGATAAAATAAACAGGCAAAGTATGGATTGTTAGCTGAATGACCTTTTTCATGACATCTACATAACTAAGACAGTGAGTCCTTTAATATAGCATTTGTATACGCAGGCCACATCCCTCTACTGTTTCTTAGAAGGGGAAGATTGCCATGAAGTTGGAACAACTCAAGATTGATTGCTACCATAGTAAATGTATCACTCTGGAAGAGTAGAGGATATGGACAGGAAAGTAATAAGAGATTGGACTGGAAAGGTTGATTGGAGTCTATTGTGGAGAATCTTGTATGTCAAACTAAGCAATTAAGCCTTTACTCTGGGGGCAAAGGTGAGTCATTTGAAGTTTTAGGGCCAGGGAGTAATTAACAGTTTAAGAAAATTAGTTTGGCAACAACGTGAAGGAAGGAGGATGGATTGGAGTGGGAGAAACAAAAGGCAGGGAGAACTGTAGTAGTTCAAGTATGAAGTGACAAGAGCCTGAGCTAGTACGATAGGAAAAAAAAATGAAAAGCAAGGAAGAGACAAGTGATATTGAAGAGAAAGAATCAATAGAACTTCATAACTGACTTCATAGTTGAGATGAAGGAAAAAAATCAGAATGAAGGATGGCTCCAAGATTGGGAGAAACAGTGCCATTCCATGAAATGATACAGAAGGGATTGAGGGGAATTCAATTCAGCATCTGTTAAGCAGAACTCTATGTTAGGTTCTGACTGAGAAAGATTATAAAAAATATAAAACATGGTTCCTAACATCACAATGGAATTTATAATCTACTCAGGGGAAGATAAAGAAAGAACTCAGCTTTTAGAGAAGAGGTTCAATCTTAGGTAATAGTAGACCATCAAAAAGGAATTTTTTGTGGTGGTCTACTATCAAAAAGGAATTTTCTAGCAGGTTACTGAAAATGGAAAACTTGGGTCTGAAAAGAAGATCATAACTAGAGAAAGAAATCTACACATCATTCATACATAAATAAAAACTGAAACCACAAAAGTAAAAGAGAGATCTCCAGTGGAGGGGCATAGGAAAAGAATGGAAGGAAGATGACTCCAGCATCATATAGTCGCAAGACTGCTATTTCCAATGGGAAAATTTTGAAAGAGAACTTTCTTTTGCTATGCTCATTCTCCATTACACTTTGCTAGTGTAGACCTTAAATATCAACTTTTTTTTGCTTTTATTAATCATATTTCTATTCTGTCACCATGTTTACGTCATTAATGTACACTTGGCATAAGCCATGACACAGTCAATAAAATAAAAAGTTATAATCATACATCAAAAGGACTCTTGTTTTATAATTGACCTGCATATTTATATAACCTAACCTTTCTAGGGCATCACTTATCCCACATCTCCAGCATTTCTGTAACACTGCATGCTAACGAGCACACATTTACTTTGAAAATGCTAATTTAAAAGTTTGGTATCTCTACAAGGATAAAGATGACTCTGCCTTTTCTTCATAAAGGTGATGTTTGTGTACCAAATCAGTAGAAGATATAACAAAATTATTTAAGAATTCTTTTCATCTTATCCAATTGCTTCTTATTCAGGTCACTTTGAAACATCAAAATCAATGGACTATTTTATCTTAACATAAATGCCTTTTATTTTTAAAAAAAACGAGACATTAAAAAATACTGAAAATTTCAAGATATGAAAAATGCAAGGAAAAGAGGGCATGCTAAAGTGAAACAATCTAATGTGTGCCATTTCCTTTTCTTTGATAGGTTCTGAAGCCTCAAAGTTAAAAATTCTGCATTAAAAATCTAGGGCTAGGTGTCAGTTCTAATTTAGGTGCAAGTAGACATTAACTATATATGCATACAGCTGCTTTCTGGCCTGAAGCCGTCTGTCTTGCTATACAATCCGTTGTGTCAATTGCATGCCCTTGAACATTTCAGGTAGAAGGTAAAGCTTGGACTCACCACCAAAGAGAACATTAGGTATGTAATTGAGATTGGAATAATATCTGAGTCATAGAATATACACAAATTACCTCTTCTATCTTTTCTTAAGAAATTTGGATTACTTATGGAAACTGAAAGGCCTTCATGGAACACAATTAAAACAAACAAACAAACAAACAAACCACCAAAAATGGTGCTACACTGGATAAATATGGTACCTGAGAAATTACCTTTTGAAAGATTTGTAATATAATATAGTCACATTAGACAATTTTCAATTTAAAAATTCCCAGGAATAGGAAACAAATATTATGAATTGAAGAAAGTGTAAATAAGGGAAATTAATTAATAAAGCACCAGAGAATTCTTTCTTTATAGGTGACCAAAGCAGAATGAGGTAGGAGGGTCTTACAAAGTCAGATTAGTGTATCTTGCTTTGATTGTGCAACATAATTTGAGAATTTAATCTTTAGAATTACCTGTTAATGTTTATTATTGTTGCTTTCCACCTTTCAAATATATTCAACTTTCATGAGTTACAATGCTATATGGTTTTGCTTTGCTTTTTTAAGGTACATTTCTTTGAAATATTTGTTAGAAAAGCTATTTAGTTTAGTTAATTCTTTTAAACTATCTTCTTTAAAATACCATTGTTACAAAGTAAGTCCTTCAGGGTAGGGGAGGAACAGAGCTACATATTCATAAAGTATTATGATGTGAAAACAAAAAAAAGCATCAATAAAGTTTTTATTTGTAGAAGAGAAAAATGAAGGGACAAGGAAGCCTAATGGGGGGATTTAAAGAAAGTACCCGAAAAATTGTTATGAATGTAACTCCAGTCCCAAAGACCATTGGTAGGGGATTTTCTTCTTATTGGTTGAGATCAGTTTCTACCACCAGCCTGATTGGACTAATGTGTTATTCGTGCATTGAAATTAATTCATAGAAATATAAATAGTTGTAAGCAATCTCAGTTCATTGTACTAATGTTCAATGTCAAGTTTTTAAAGTAAATTTGATTTTTTAAAAACTGGCTCTGATTTTTTGAAAATCTGGTTTCAGAACTCCAAAACATTGTGATAAATATTTTGAATAGATTAAAAATCAAATGTCTAATAACAAAAATTAAGTAAAACTAGAACGTAATGTTCAAGAGTGAAATTACTTGATAGTGAAAATGTATCTTTTGATTTAAAGCGATAATTTTAGAGATGTGTTTGTGGAAAACAACTAGGCAGGGGACCCTTCATTTATCCAGGTTTCCTTTGCTCAGTTGCTTCTCCTCAAATAATGACTGATTGCCCAGATAAGTGCACCATTTCCAAACTATAAATTAAACTCTGTGTTTGGATTTCTTTTTGTTTGTTGGCAATCATAGTTTAGGAAGCTTTGTTGCAGGGAACAGGAAGAGGTAGGGGTGTGTGTGTGTGTGTGTTTACAGAATATGATTTCTCTATTTAACATGGTGTTTACAAAATATGTTGAATCTCTGCAGTTTCTTTTGCAAACTATGTCTAATCATGAAAAAGAAGTGGGTAATTGAATTAGGGCAGGAGTGGGAACCTGTGACCTTGAGGCCACATGCAACCGTCTAGGTCCTTAAGTGTGATCTTTTGACTCAGTCCAAGTTCTACAGAACAAATCATTTTATTTAAGGGGATGTGTTCTGTGAAATTTGGATTCAGCAAAGGGTGACACTTGAGGACCTAGAAGGCCACATGTGTCCTCGAGACCACAAGTTCCTTACCCCTGATAGGAAGTTAGTAATAAGTTCCTTAACTAGAAGTGAGGCAATTAGAATGCTGGACTTGCCAACAGGAAGGTTTGAGGTTATTTTGAACTTCAGACACTAGGCAAGTTGCTTAATCCTTCTGGGACTTGATTTCCCCAACTACAAAATGAGGAACTTGAACTTGGGGGATCTCCAAGAACTTGAACTTGGGGGATCTCCAAGATTTAAGTCTATAATTCTATGATTCCCTAAATTAAATTGGACAACTTTGGGAGTCAATGATTCCCCCACCACAAGTCATCAACAGGTATTTTATTAAGTGCCCACTATGTGCCAGGTATTGGTATTGTGCTAAGTGCTAAATTGCTGAAAGATCACTGATTTAAAACGAGAAGGAATTTTTGAGACCATATAATTCTAAAGTGGAGGTTGGAGGCTTATTTGTCAGGGATCTCCAAGCTTCAGGTAAGGATAGTACCAGATAACCTCAAAGGTCCCTCTCAACTCTGATACTCTGATTCTATGACTTGAATTATCTGTATAATTACCTCTGTTCTTCATTTTGTTTCTTTGAGTAGACACCACCTTAGATATACTGCCTGAGGGAGGGTATCCTACAGGTATTTAACAGCTGTTGTTTCCAACATTAGGAAACTACATCATTAAAGGAGACGAATGAAAAGGCTGAAGGACAAGAGGACTGTTTGGTAGTTCATCTTAGAATACAGTTCTAGAATCTAATGCCATTCGTTGTATAGGTACTTCTGATGGTAGCAAATTGCATTAAGACCTGTCTCCAAAGGAGTACAATGCTGAAAGAAGTATTTCTTTAAAAAAGAGAAGTATTTCTTATTAAAAATAATAGAACTTAGGAATGGTTAGAATGTTACATGTGGAGTCAGAGGACCTGGGTTCATATCCCAGCTCTAACACTTACTGCCTATATAACTCCATGCAAGTCACATGACTAGTCCTTGATTTCCTATTGGTAAAATGAAATGCTTGCACTTCACCTTAGATGTCCTCTCAAGTCTTGTCCGGTTCTAATTGTTTAATCCAATAACTCCTTCCCAGAATAAGGGAACTTTGTTATTTTGAACCCTTTAACCAACTCAGAGAATCATAGAGTTACAAAGGAAGAAGAGAGGTTATTTTGTTTAATCCTTTCTGATTTCACATAAATCACCTGAGCCTTTCAGAAGAGATGCTTATTTTCTTCTTGAATATTTCCGGTAATGGATCTGCCACCTCCCCCTATATTACTCCTTCCAAAGTTGAGGATTTTATGAATTGAGGGCATGTCTATTAAAAGTATTAATATATTGTTATTATTAAATTAAAAACAAATCCTATCTTTTATTGCAAGTGAAAAAATTTCTTTTAAAAATTGTCTTTGGTTTTTATATCAATTATATCCTCTTAACATTTTCCCTTCCCCCACCCCAAACTGAGCCTTTCCGTGTAACAACAACAAAAACTTTCAAGTAAAGCCATCTGGTCCAACAAACTTCTCTGACAGTATATATATCACATTCTATATCTGGAGAGCCTTTTCCCTTATAATTGCTCCAGGACTGATATTATCCAGTACAATTAATCACAAAGAGAGGAAAGATATTGATAGATAATAAGCATTTATTAAGCATCTACTCTGTGTGTGCCAGGCACTGTGCTTTGCTTTACAAATAGTCTCATTTGATCATAGTTACTATTTACATTATTTTGTGTGTCTGTGTAGTTCCAACACAATATTCACAGCACTGACAGCCACTGTAAATATGCTGGCATAGTGCTCAATTGCAAAATATAACAGACTCTCTAAATGGAAGACAGAAGCAAAACATTTATTCAGACACCAGAAAACTGAATCCCCAAACCAGTAAGCTGATTCCATTATAGTAGCCACAACAGCACAAAGAATCACAGCATTCTTTAGCTTTCCCACAAACCAACATTTACTCACAAGCCTAACTGTCTCCCTGGGGTGCATCTTCTCTCTCCCACAGTCTAGCTGCTATGACTCCCAGCTTCCTGTGGGTTCTGTTCCATCCTTCAGCAAACTCCTCCCACCATAGGATCTATATAATTACATTCATCCTATTAGGTGGCAGGGTATATTTTCAAAGCAGAGAAGGTCTTCAAATTCCCTTAGGTCTATTAAGGGGCAGGGAAGAGCTTCAAATTCCCATTACCGTTACAGTCTGTAGGTAGCTAATTAGATGATAAAGCTCTCTTAAAAGGTAAACCAAATAAACAGGGTTGTTCCAATTATAGTAAAGTTTCTTTAAAAATTCCTTTAAAAAAGTAAATCAATTTGGTTGACACCATAAAAATGGATTATAAAGTGATGGAACTGATGACAGAGACAATGCATTTATTTGGGTGTGTAGAGCTCTGGAGGAAGATGGCTAATTAAGTCTTAGAAATTTGAATTTAAGATAATGCTGAGAAATCATTTAAGGAGAAAATGTTGGTGAGTGGTTGGAGATACAGGAATGGACACTGGGTGATAAAATGGGACTAGGTTGTTTTAGGAGTCCATTCTCATAGAAATGTGTAATTAAAAGACTTAAGAATGATAGCTCTTGAAGGGAGACATTTTCTCAGTCACTGTAGGATTGTCAAGATGAAGATATAGTCTGTGTTATGTAACATGTTGTTATAATACTTAGTTTATTTTAAGCTTAAAGGGCAATATGGAGGTCCCTAAATTCTACTTGGTTCCTTCCTCTTGGGTTTATTGGGAGTTCATTTTAGACAAACAGTTAAGAATTCAGTCACAATTGCTTTGAGTCCCCAGTTAGGAGAATTCCTAACATTTAAACAAAGGTTGTTTTCTCTGTTTAACTTTACAGGTATATCTATCTCTAGTTACTCCCAACTTTTTTTTGGTTGAGAAAAAAAAATCAGTTTCTTGGAAACATTTGGGCAGTGAAATAACAGAATTATTCTGTTATTTCCATAAGTAGTTCAGGGACCAGGAGGGGAAACTAGGAAAAGAACTAATGGGGGTTTATTTTGTTTGTTTTTTTTTACTTTTCCCTGGCCTTTTGCTCCAAGATTCCAGGTGGAGCTGATAACCCTCCTTGAGTTTTGCAGTCTCTGTCACACTTCAGTCATACCTTTCCTTTTCAGAAGACTGCAAGAATTCCATGCTGGATCTAACTTCTGATTCCAGTCTCTGTCTCTGTCTCTGTCTGTCTGTCTGTCTCTGCCTCTGTCTCTGTCTCTCTTTCTCTGTCTCTGTCTCTCTCTCTGTCTTTGTTTCTCTCTGTGTCTTTCATTTTATACAGATTCCTTAAAGCATGACTAAAGTTCTCACACAATGGTTTTGATTGATTCAAGGGGATACACAGCCTCAGTTCACACTAGCTTCTGATTGTATTTTATTGGGAGGTCCACAATTAAATGTAGAAAAAACAATCTGTTAAAGTTTGTTCCATATTAGATAGGAAAGAATCAGAAATAATTGGACTCAATAATCAAGCATTTGATAAATACGAGAAAATAAATTACTTGGGGAAGAAGTATATGGAAAAAATTGGAAAAACTGGGAAACAATTTAGTAGAAGTTTGGTTTAGAATAAAACCTTATATTATGTACTACAACGTGTTTAAGATGGACATGTGACTGGAATATTAGAGGATATGCCATTAAAAAAATAAAAGAACACCAAATGAAGGATATCTTTCTCAGCTATGGCTAAGAGGAGTGTTATTTTTTAAATTTTTAAAATAATTTTCAATAATTTATCAAACATTTCCTATATTTCCCAATATGTCCCACTCTCCTTTCCCTGGGAGCTCTTCCTTATAAAAAAAGAAGGAAAATAGTTTAGCAAAACTAACCAGTATATTGAAAAATTCCTATACCCTTAGTGCTCTACATTCCTAGTCTTTTATCTCTGAAAAGAAGGAAGAGACATACCTTCTTATCTTTTCTTTGGGGCCAAACTTGTTCATTACAATTTCAGAACATTCAATATGAATTGTTTTGTTGTTGTTGTTCTTTCATTTCTTTTATTATTATCATTTTGTATATTGTTTTCCTGGTTCTACTTACTTACTTTACATCAGTTCATATATATGGGAGAGGCCTTATTCAAAAAAAGGGATAGAAGCAATTAAAAAGATAAAACAGATAATTTCAATTACATAAAATTATATGAACTAATGCAGAGTGAGATAAATAAAATGAGAAAATCAATATCCCCAGTGACTATAACAATAAAAATATAAAGAGCAACAACAATAACAAAAACCCCAACAGCCCCAAAACTGAATGATGTGTAATTATAATGGCTTGTTTCTTTTTTTCCTGAGATAGAGATGAGAAAATAGAACTCATTTCCCCTTTTTTTTTTCAGAAGTGGAGCCTATGGATATGAAACATTGCATATAGTTTTAGTCTTGAATGATAGTGGTTATTTTCACCCAGTTAATTTTTTTAATCTTTTTAATTTTTTTTCTTTGTTACAAGGTATGTTTTGGTAGGTAAGGGATTCAGAATGGATATATTCAGAAACAAAAATAGTATCAACAGATATTGATCAAATAAAAACTTAGTAATGTCTACTTATTATTCTCATCTTAGACAATACTACGCTATATATATGTGTATATATATATGTATATGTATTAAGCATAATGCAGAATGCTATATAATTGCACATGAGAAGCACAAAGTATTGGGTGAGAGCAGAGGAAGAAATGCTCTAGTTAATGTAGGAAATAGATAAATAGGTAGGTAGGTAGATAAATAGATAGTTAGAGATCAAATATAGGCTCTTTAGCTTTTAAAATTCTGTACAACCTGGTCCCAATCTTCCAGCGTCTTTGGACATTACTACCCTTCTCATATTCTGATATCTAGCCAAAATGGATTTCTCTCTATTCCTTACACACTATTTCCCACTTTCTATGTAAGCAGGATGGCCAGCACAAAGATCCATTTCTAGATCTTTGTGCTGGCCATCCTGCTTACTTAGAAAGTGTTCCCTTCCTTCTTAAATTTCATAGAATCTGTCTCTTCCTTTAAGGTGCCTCTAAGGCACCATTTTCTGCATGAAACCTCCCTGGATCTTTCTCATTGCTAATATTTTGCTCCCACACTACTCTGAATTTATCTGCTTTGCCTATATATGTATTTATTCTTTCTGCATATATTCTTATTTTCTCAGGCATTAGAATATAAGTTCCTTGCAAGTAGGTATTGTTTTGTTCTTTATACTTATATCTGGGGCAGTTAGGTTGTGCAGTGGAGAGAGTCAGGAAGATTCATCTTCCTGAGCACAAATCCTACCTCAGACACTGATTTACTAGTTATGAGACCCTGGGGAAGTCACTTTATCCTGTTTATCTCAGTTTCCTCATATGCAAAATGATTTGGAGAAGAAAATGACAAACCACCCTGGTATCTTTGCCAAGAAAACCCAAATGAGGTCACAAAGAGTTGCATAAGACTGAAAAGACTGAACGACAATTTTTATGCACAGAGACCAGGACAAACTCTGGCATATAGTAGTGATGAGGTGTAGGCTCTGGGACCCCCCCTCCTTTTGAGCTCTTCTTGAATCTTTGAGGTACATACTCTGCAAATGCCTCCTGAAGATTCAATCAGACTTCAAGAGGTTTCCCAGAGTATGTACCTCAAAGATTCAAGGAGAGCTCAAGAGGAGGGGGGGTCCCAGAGCCTACACCTTATCATTTGGAACTTAATAAATAGTTATTGATTGAGAAAAAACATTTATTAAGCTTACTATGAGCTAAATGCTATATAATAAAATATGGCAAGATCTCTACTCTTGAAAATTTATAATGTCATTAGGGCGATAAGACTGACACACGTGAAACAGGAATGTACAGCATGTAATTACATACTGAATTATTTGATATTGCCTCTACTATAAAGAACTATTGGTTTATTTTGTTTTTTTCTTTTTGTCCTTTGTTGGTGAAAAAGATAGAGGAAGAGGAAGAGAGGGAGGAGCACTGCCCAGTTGGACAATTACTGCAACTCATGGCTTATTGTTTGACCTTCATTCTAGAAGAGGACCAATGATGTCAAGAAGGTGATATCTTGATTTGCAAGTAAATTGGATTTAAGTGAGGGAGGACTTTGCAAAGTTTCCAGCCTCACTCTGTCCTCTGGAGCCATCTGGGTCCAGTAGCAAGATATAGATCAGGAAGACTGGAGATGACCCCTACGGTAACAGATAGGACACTCAGAGAAGGAAAGAATCATTAACGGGATATAGATATGGACTAAGAAATGATCAAGACTGACATTCATTCTCCAAAACAGAATATTCACTCACTTTTTGTGTGCAAGGAATACCAAGGACCATGCTGTTGTTCATTCATGTCTGGTTTTGTGACCCCATTTGGGGTTTTCTTGGCAGAGATACTGGAGTAGTTTGCCATTTCCTTCTCCAGATCATTTTACAGCTGAGGAAACTGAGGTAAACAGGGTTAAGTGACTTATCCAGGGTCACACAGCTAGTATTAGGCCAAATTTAAACTCAGGAAGATGAGTCTTCCTGACTTCAAGAACTGTATCCATTGTGCCACCTAGCTGTCATACACAGGTTAATAATAATAACAACAATATTTTCCATATGCTTACTATGTGCTAGGCACTGTGCTAAGTGTTTCACAATTATTATCTCATTCAATCCTTTCAATAACCCTGGGATGTAAGTGCTGTCATTATTCCCATTTCATTGAGAAAGCCTAGACAAACAGAGGTTAAATGATTTCCCTAGGCTCACAGAGCTAGTAAATATCTGAAGCCAGATTTGAACTCCAGTCTTCCTGATTCCAGGCCTAACACTCTATTTTAGTGAAGTGAGATGGTATCTAAGAAGTCTGGAAAGATAGTTTGAAATGAAGGACTTAAAATGCCAAACAGAGGAGTTTATATCTGATCATCTAAATAATATAGTTATTGGAGTTTATTGATCAGAGGAGTGATATATCAAGCCTCTGTTCTAGAAATTATCAATTTGGTAGGTTGGTGGAAGATAGATTATGCACGACAGAGAAAAGCAACAGGGAGACTAATTTGGAGGCTGTTAGAATAGTCTGGGGCAGCTAGGTGATGCAGTGGATAGAGTGGCAGGCCTGGAGTCAGGAAGACCTGAGTTCAAATCAAGCCTTAGACACTTATTACTATGTGACCCTGGGCAAGTCACATAACTATGTTTGCCCTAGTTTCCTCATCTGTAAAATGAGTTGAAGAAGGAAATGGCAAAATACTCTAGGATCTCTGCCAAAAACCCCCAACCTAATAGGGTCATGCAGACACAAATGAAACACAACACTGTTGTAGGCCAAGACTTTCAGGGTCCTTGGCCACATTAGCTCCCCACTTCTACAAAGGTCATTAGGCAGATATGCAAGGAAAGTATAATCTTGTCAGGTGGATGCTCTCATTGGTTCTATGAATATATGAAGAAAGTACTGAGTTAATTTGCAAGTTTTGATTGTAACACCCTGTTTGTGCCTCTGGACATGGTCCCAGGATAAAGAGCTTAAGGAGTGATTGGCTTTGGGCTGGGATAGAGAAAGATCGAGACCAAGGGTGGTTCCTTGCATTCTGCTAAGGGTATGTAAACCTTGTATCTTCCATGTATCTTTGGCTCAGTATGAAATGGTTCTGCAATAAACAGACTATGGAATACATCCCCATCTCTCTCCCTCTTTCTTATTCAGCTCTCTCTCTCTCTCTCTCTCTCTCTCTCTCTCTCTCTCTCTCTCTCTCCTTTTATTTCACTCAGCTGGTAGCTAGGCCCAGCCTTGCTAGCCGCAGCAAGTAG
>CM053593.1:102034778-102043319 GCA_028646575.1 Pseudocheirus occidentalis | reverse complement strand
TAGCGATCAGCTTATTAATGTCCCTCCTAAAACATAGTATCCAGAATTTAACATAATCTTGTCTGAATAAGGCTCAGCACAAGGAGAACTCATGCCTCTCCTGTTCTGGAGACTTCCGAGGAACGTCGCCTAAGATAGTTAGGCAGCTTCTTTGTACTGTTAATTCATATTAAGCCAGTCTTTCTCCACATCAGACCATGTCTCCCTGATTCTGTACTTTGACAGTTAGATTTTTGTTTGAATCTATGTGTAGGATTGTCACTTATCCTTATTACATTCTATCTTGTCTGGTCGTTGGTTTCTTGTCTGCTGAGGGGGTATTTGTGAGAGCTAATAACAGCTAGAATTTATAGAGTAATTTGCAAAGCACTTGACAAATATGGTTTCATTTATTCTCATGACAACCCTTGGGGCACAGGTGATATGAGTATCCCCATTTTAAAGATGAAGAATGCAAGTATGCAGAAGTTAAGCTACTTGTTCAGGGTCACACAGATACTATCTGAGACTTTATTTGAATTTAAGTATTCTGGACTCCAGTTCAAATGTTCTATTCTGTGAGTCGCCTAGCTGCTTCTGGGTAGACAGAAGGATCTCTTTAGGGCCATCTTCTCAGATAAGAGTCTTCTGAGCCTGGTTATCTGCTTAAGGCAGTTCCCACTAGCTTCTTACTAGCTTTTTTCTCATTCTTTCCTACCCCTCTGTTGAATCTAGATAAGATATGGCTCTTTGGACCCAGACTTAAAAGATTCTGAGACAGCAGCATGCACAATTGATTAATGAGAGGATGAATCCAATCCTGTAAGAGGGAAAAATCTCAGGTCATATGTTCCCATGAGCATTACATCTGAGAAATCAAATGGCATTATGCAAGATGATAATGGATGAAGGGAAGTGCCCATGAGAAGATAACCAGGTAACGGGGGTGGGGTTGGTAACATTGGCTAATGGGAACCTGTTTGTAACTGCATCTTAACAGCTATTTCCTTCTCATCATCTCTAGGCTTTTGCTTTGTCCCCTTCTCTTTTGCCAGTGTTTGATCCTGAATTTGATGATAAAAATGCATAGAGTGAGTATTATTTTTTTCTGAAGGATGTGGCTTCATTCATCAGACACTAGTTTCCTACATGCTCACATCAATGGGTATTTCCGTAGGCAGTTAGATGAGGCAGTGGATGGAGTGTGGGCTCTATAGTCAGAAAGACCAGAATTCAAACCTGGCATTAGACACGTGGTAGCTGTGTGATCCTGGGTAAGTCAACATACTTCTGTCTCATTTGCCTTGACTGTCAAGTGAAAATAATAATAGTAAGAACAAAATCAAGTAAGATATTTGTAAAGCACTTAGCATAGTGCTTGGCATGGTAGGCACTTAATAAAGTTCCTTCCTCCCTGTTGTAAGCCATGTATCACTGATCAGTTTTTAGGTTTAACCCATCATTTTAGCAATGGAACTTTTTTTGGATATGAATTCTGTCAGTATTTTGCCATATGCAAATAGAATATATGTGTGATGAGACAAGAGTTCTAATAGCACTGCAAAGTAAAAACTTAAAACATTTGTGTGTTTGTGTGGATTTATATATTGCCAATAACAGATTTTTATCATTTTTTTCATTGAATTATTTTCTCTCTTCTTTCCAGTCCATTGTCCACAGAGCTGTTAAAGTGATTTTCCTAAAATACAAATCTGACCATGTCACTCAATAAAACATCACTTGCAGTTCTTTATAATTAGCCTACCTTTTAATCAAATTATTCATTACTCCCCTTTGTTCTTTCTGCAGTCAAGTAAACTGGTCTTCTTACTGTTCCTCATACACAACACTTCTTTTCTAGCATAGTGATTATGCAAGAGCATCATTCTTTCAGGGTCAAGCAGGCTCCATCTATCTCTCCTGGTTCTAGAGTACCCTGAGGGATTTGTAAGTGTCTTCTCCAATTTTATTGGTCCAAGCCCCCATTGGCTGTGTTCCTGCATTGTTGGGCATCAGTAACTACCAATCTCAGTTCCATTATAGCTACTTAATATCAATTAGCTTTAACAAAGATATATTTACTTCCAAGATATAGCAACAATAGAAGTACAAATACTTCCTGCCTCCCTTCCCAGGTACTTGGTCAGGCATTTTGTCCCCTATCTTTTGTTGTCTAGGAAGTGTGGGCTCAGAACTCATATCAGTTCTTACATAGCATTGGTCTGACCTAGTTCACGTCCAAATGTGGCATTGCTGTTACTGCTCAGACATTGTAAAGACCAGATGGCTTAGAAACCAGAACTAGTAACAGAATGTCTACACATGATCCAGTCTCTCCAAAGCATTTCCGTTTCACATCATCATGACTCACATGGAAGTAGGCTCCTCAGCATCTCCTCATGGGACGTTTGCACCAGCCAAACATTTTGATTCACCCTCTGCAATGTATCAGTCCCCAACATACCAATCTCAGTGTCTTTGCACAAGTTGTCCCTATTCCAGAAACACACTCCCACCTCACCTTCATCTCTCACAATCCTAGTTTTCTTAGCTTAAGTACCATCTTCATGAGGCCCTTGCTGATATCCCCAGCTGTTAGTACCTTACCAACCACAAATTATTTTCTATTTATTGTACAAATATATGTGTGTATGTATACATGTCTTCCACCCTGGAATATGAGCATATTGAGGACATTTTCTCTGACTATCCCTCATTCTTAGAGCACTCTCCCTTTTCTGCTCCAACTATTTATTTCACAGGCTTCCTATAAGTCCCAAATAAACTTTCACTTTCTACAGGAAGCTTTCCCTAACCCCTCTTAATTTCAATACTTTCCTTCTTTTAATTATTTCCTATTTACCCTGTGTATAGTTTTCATTGTATATATTTGTTTGCATGCTGTTTTCCCCATTAGATTATAAGCTCCTTGAATGTAGTAACTGTCTTTTCTCCTTTTTGTATATCTTTAATGCTTAGCACAGTGCCTGGCACATAGTAGGCACTTAATAAATGTTTATTGAATGAATGAATGGATGAATGAATGAACGAATGAATGAATGAAGGCAAGGACTGTTTAATTCTTGTGACTGAATCATCAATGACTGTCACAGTACCTGGTGCAAGCTTAACAAATGTACTTAATAAATGTTTGCTGATTGGTTGATTTTAGTGTTGTGGAGACACATTCTAAGAGTACACCAGATACCTAATCTCCCTTATCTTGTCACTCTGGTCAAGAGAATGATTTTCATGATGAACAAGACTAAAGCTTTGAGGGGAAATGTTTAGTCAGTACCCCAACACCCCCTTTATCTTGCCTCCTAATTTACTACCCACTCGTGAACTTTTAATCTACTGCAAGTCAATTTCACACTTTTATTTCAAACCCTTGGAGTTTTTGGTGCCCTAAATAAATCTTAGTGAATTCCTGGCCAAGTTTTTTCAGTTCTACTTGCCTAGACTTTACTTCAGACCCTTCCTCTCTCCTTAATAGTGATTGCCTTTGCTTGGTTTTGAAGCATTCCCTACAGGATTGGCCTGCCTAGGGGTAGAATATTGTGATATTGTCTGACACTTCAGGAAAAACATGGTCACTGACAAGTACTGAGCTCCTTGCTACCCCTACTTCTGCCCAAGGAGGGGGTTCCAGAGCTCTGGTGGCAACTGGTACAGACATCTGAGGAGTTAGCCAGCATAATGCAGCACTAGGCTTAGAGTCAGGAAGGATAATCTTCCTGAGTTCAAATCTAGTCTCAGATCTCAGCTGTATGACCCTTGTCAAATCATTTGACCCTGTTTGCCTCAGTTTCCTTATCTGTAAAATGATCTGGAGAAGGAAATGGCAAACCACTCCAGCATATTTGCCAAGAAAACCCCAAAGGGGGTCACAAGGATAAGGACATGACTGAAAAGAAACAGCAAACTGATGATCCATGTGACAGAGTGAGTAGCTATGGCTCAAAACAACATGTAGATCTTCTTCCATCAAATGGGTGCCAACATCCCGTGGCACTCATAGCACAGACACCACCAACTCCTTCCTCCCTCTTCCCCCATCCTTTCTGTAGTCAGGCACATCTTTTTGTGATTCATGATTTGGTACAACTTATATAAACTGGTCATGCTTGTTAAATATAAAGCAAAGGTATCCTTTGTGGTTTTTGCAAGCACTCTTTCACAAACAGACCTTGGACAATACAGAAGATTTATTTAAGGCTTAAAAAACAAATAAATTCTCTTTTAGAGTTGAAAATGATATTCAGATTTTCTGGGTCCAAGAATAGCAAAGGATCATGGTAGAATATGTCAACATTCAGACACTAAGTCAGTGCTTGGCATCAAATAGCTTTTCTTCAATGGTTCTGGATCAGTTCTTGGAGAGGTTAGCTTTGCCCATCTTCATTGTACTCAGGTGACTGTCAACTCACCAAAGCTTATCCAGCAACATGTGCAAATCAACTCTTCCTTTCAACGTGGGCCAAAGTTTTAGTGGACTTTCTAACTTTCTCCAGTCCATCTCTAGAGCTGGTCATATCAAAAAAAAAAAAACCCAGTAGAGCCAATTTCATTACTACTATGTTTGGCTCACCTTCATTGCCTGGAAAGAAAATATTACTTGGGAACAGAGCTACCTTGAAAGTTTGCATTATGGGTAAGGAAAGAAAAACATTCCGTGCACCCATGCCCAAATCAGCTGCTTCTTTCAGACTACTTTACAGTCAAGCTATTTCTGACTTATGAATTCCCAGACCCTCATGCATTTCTGGTCCCAGCTATGGTGGGCCTGGGGTCCTCTGTGAATTTTATGGAATTAGTTCTTATAAAGTCTCTACAATGAACTCCTTCAGGAAGATCTGCTATAGGCTAAAGTGAATAAGGTCATTAAATGTGTTTTTTATATCTGAGAATCCTTAGGGATTTTGAACCATTCAGTGAGAGACACCATAAAGACCTGATTACCCGAGAATAAAAGAATACTTGAATCCCATAAATCAAGGAACCACTGCAAGATCTTCTGTGGAAGCATTGGTCTTTCCCTATATTATTTCCCCTTATATTCATGATTTCATACAGACTTAACCATTGACTTGTTATGTATCACAAGAGTACTATCCACTTTACCTCAAATGGACATTTCTCTAATTTGTCAGATAACTATTGTCTGGCACAGGTTGGAAGGTTCAGGCCAATGTGGCCTGCTGGATGAAATGCTGATATAGTAACAATAAACCAAGAAGTTCTGGTTTAGCATGTTTTGAAAAAGCAAGTTAACTAACCTCTAAAAGACAGAAGTGGTATTATTTAAAAAACAAACAAACCAACACAACTAAGTGGTATAACCCAAAAATCATATAGAAGTGGAAGACCATAATTTTCTTCTCACTCTTTCATATTCTGAGCCATGCTGAATGCCCTCCAGAAGATTTTATTTGGTGATTCACCCTTAGTAACTGATCCATCTCTCTCTCTGTCTCCTTTCTCTGTCTCTATCTCTCTCTTTCAGTAGATGTTTTATCTTCTATTTTGTTGACAATAAAAGATACCCATCATAAGCTTATTCTTCTTCCATGCTTCATATTTTAAAAGTTCAGATTTTTATCCCTCCTCTTTTCCTTTACATTTGTCTTTGAGGAAGAGGCAGTCCATATTTTCTCCAAGATCAATATCTCTATCGCTGCCTTCAAATATTTCCCCTCTTGTTTCCTTAAGAATTTTGCCCTATCTGTTTTCACTATTCTTTTAAGCTATGTCTACCCATTAGCCTCTCCCTCTCCTCACCTCTAACCACTTGCAAACAGAATCAGGAATATCAGCAGTAAGCTTTAGGCAGTTAAATTTTCAGTGTGAGAATGTACACATCAGAAATTGTCACATGCTACAAATCAAATGCTTGATTTACAGTTTTGTTTATTGTCTAGAATTTAGAAAATAATGGATTAGATATTAATTATGCAGATTAAATTTAGAAGTGTATTGTACATACATTTTCTAGGCAGAAACATGGTTGTTAAACATTTACTAGCATATCCCTGTTTGCGCTATACATTAAAAAATCACTTCACTCAGACTCTGATATCCACTCAAATTATCCACTCACTCCATAACCTCTTTACTCTGGCTTCTAAACCCAACACTCAAATGAAACTGCATCCACACTTCATCAGACAATTCTGATGGCATTTTCTTAATTTTTATTCCTTATAAACTTTCTGTAATTTTGATTACTTTTAAACTGCTCAAACTCCTGTCTTGAACACTTTTCCATCACTTGGCTTCCATGACACTATCCTCTCCTGGTTCTCCTCCAACACATGTGACTGTCTCTTCTTGGTAATCTTTGTTGGACCATGAATGAATGAATAAATCATTTCCTAAGTATTTAGTTTGTGCAAAGCACTGTACTAATAAGTTCTGGGGATACAAATAAAAAAGTAAGACAGTTCCTGCTCTCAATGGGCTGACATTCTAAGAAGGGAGGCTGTGTTTTTGTATGTGTGTGTGTGTACACACATACACATACACATACGTATGTATGTATGTACACATACACAAATATTGTGTGAATATATATATATATATCTGTGTGTGTGTATGTGAGAGAGAGAGAGAAAGAGAGCATAAGCACACCCGCTAGTAGTCTGAAGGGTGCTGCCATTTTGATGGCTTCTATGCTTATCATGTCCTATCTCTTGTCCCACAGAATGGTTGTTTCCCACCTCCCATCCTGGATTGTGATATTACTGTCTCTTTGCCTTGAGGTGATCTCAGTTTCCTACAGATTTGAGTGTCATCTCTATACAGATTACTACCAAATCTATATCTCTAGCCTTAGTCTTTCTAATAACAATAATAATATATAACATTTACATAGTGCATTAAGGTTTGTATAATACTTTACATATATTATCTAATTTAATCTATAAATGGAATCCTACTAAATTCCAGTTTTTGTACCATCAACTGACTACTAGACATCTCCTCTTGGACATCTGGTAAAAATTTTAAAAGCCCAGTAATACAGAAGAGCACTCTTGTTGTCCTCTCTAAACTTGTCCTTGCTTCAAGTATCCCTGTTTCTAATGAGGAAATCAATATCTTCATAGTTACCAGGGTTTATAACCTTGGGATCCTCTTTGATTCAACCTCTTTTCTGATAGCCCATGTCTAATCAACTACCAAATCTCATGGTTTCTGCCTCTACATCTTTAATATCAATCCCTCTCTCTCCCATCACACAGCCACTATCCCCCTTCAGACTTCTATTGCCTCTTTTTTATGTATATTACCATTTATCACTTTCCTCCTCTCTCCTCCCCTGCACCAACCCCACTACCTCACTTTTTGTTTGCCCTATTTCTTGTCTCTTTCCCTTCCAATCCATCTTCCATATAATTGATCAATTGACAAGAATTTATTAAATGCTAACTATGTGCCAGACACTGTGCCAAGTGCTAGGCATTAAAAGCAAAAGTAAAAGGAGTCTCTGTCCTCAAATAACTTACATTTTAAGTGACTAGATGACATGTAAAAAAAGCAGTATGGACTAGATTCATGTAACTTCTTGAGAAGGAAGATGATGTGGTTAGATCTTTTCTTTAAGAATACCAGCTTGTTAACTGTGTGGAGAATGATTTAAAAATGACCAAAACAAAATTTACTTGCCCTGGAATTGGTAGAACCTTTTCACAAATACCATCCTGACATACCACTTATTCAAGGTCTAGTGAGGCATTCCAGAAGAACAATGCCATCCAAATCCATTGCTTTACTGACATAGCTGAATCAGTATGGAGCATAGTTCTCCTGACCTGTGAAAATAATGATACAGAAATGCTTGATGAGATCAGGAAATGTCTATAACCACTGTAAAAAATGAAAACTTTAAAGAGATAGGTTAAGATAAATAATCTGCTGTCATCCCTCCCTGCTTCTGATCAAATACTTCTCTATTGTTCTCCCATCTCCATTGCTACACCTGGTTTCCTGCTTAAATTTCAACTCCTTAGATTTATGCATTCTATATAAACTCTTGTTCTGACCTGGTTTGACCTTTTTATTTATATTTCCTCAGATCCTTATTCAGATTCTTTTTCTTTCTCCAGGAGAGGATTGACCTTCTCTAGCACCAAGTTGGTGTCAGAAGAAGAAGAATATTTTCTAATGAATGAATAAATGAAAAAGCATTCATTAAGCGATTATTATGTGAAAAGCCTTGTATATGCTCTGGGGGTGCAAATAGAAAACCAAGTCAGTCCCTGATCTCAAAAAGCTCATATTCTAATGGGGGGCAACAAAACATATGGGAAGTTTCAGTTGCAAGTCAGATGCAAAGGACCTGTGATCCTTGGGGTGTGTAGCATCAAAGCAGATGGTAATTCATTTTCTTTAATGTAATTTCCATTAATAAAATCATATAGGTTTTTGATGTTGAACCATTTGATAGTTATGAGGACTTTGGTGGCAAGAACAGAGAAGCATCTTAGATGAACATATATTTACTTCTTTAAAACATTCCTTGATATCAATATTCAGTGAATTTTTGAACAATATAATTTCTTT
>CM053593.1:102027278-102029778 GCA_028646575.1 Pseudocheirus occidentalis | reverse complement strand
ATAAATAGGCATATGTAAAATACAAATAGAGTGAGGGAAAGGCAGTCTTAGAGGTGAAGGCTCAAAGGGCTGGGGAATTGAGGGTGGAGTAAGGTAGATTGGAAAGGCTTCCTGAAGAAGGTGGTGTCTGAGTTGTCCTGAAGGAAGCTGGAGTTGCCCAAAGACAGGAAACAATCAGTGTAAAATCATGGAGATGGGAGATGGAGTAGTAGGAGAACAAATTGGATTGCATTCTGACTCAGTTCATTCTAACTTTCACAGAATATCTATATCTATATCTATATCTATATCTATATCTATATCTATATCTATATCTATATCTATATCTATATCTATATCTATATATATCTCTATATCTATATCTATATCATCTATATCTATATCTATATTATATCTGTCTCTGTCTCCATCTCCATCCATCCATCCATCTATTTATCTATCTATCTATCTATCTATCTATCTATCTATATTGCTTTTTGGAGGGGAAAGGCAGGGTAATTGGGGTTAAGTGACTTGCCCAAAGTCACAAGGCTAGTATGTATTAAGTATCTTAAGTGATTTGAACTCAGGTCCTCCTGACTCCAGAGCTGGTATTCTATTCACTGTGCCACCTAGCCACTCCTGTTCTGCACTCACAGAATTACAGAATTTGAGAGCTGAAAGGGACTGCCATCTCTTCCAACTCATATATCACCACAATAATATTCCAGATAAATGCTGGACCAACTTCTTTGACTTTCATACCCAAGTGAGACTAGTTTGCTCTTTTCAGAAAAATCTGAATTTCCCTGCTTATTTCTCCCTTTTTTCCCAAAATTTTATTCTTGAATTACCTACCACTTCTCCTCAGATTTCAAATAATATATTTTACTCCATGAGACACTACTTATATCTCCTTTAAGCCTGTCTATTTTCTCCAAATCTAGGACACATGTCAGATATTCAGACATTGCCCATATTTCTTCTCCTCTAGCATAAACTTTAATATGGAGTGGTCACTTTTCCTGGCACTTCCTATCTTTTGCACTGAGTCAATCAATAAATATTAAATATAAGCACCAATTACATGTCCCACTCTATGCTAAGTTCTGGGAATGTAAAAAAAAGAGACAAAAGACAGTCCTTGCCCTCAAAGAGCTTACAATTAGCAAACAAATATGTACAAAGTGTATAGAAGATAACTTTGTTTTTGTTCACTTATTTCAGTTGTATTCTACCTTTGTATCCCCCATTTGGAATTTTTCTGGCAAAGATTCTGGACTGGTTTTCCATTTCCTTTTCTATATCATTTTTACAAATGAGGAAACTGAGGCAAATAGAGGTAAGTGACTTGACCAGGGTCACACAGGTAGGGGAGAGAGGGAGGGAGGGAGGGTGTAACAGCAATCAGTTTAGCAGACATTTAGCACTTAGTAACTTAGGGCAAAGTATGGAAGGTGTGAACTCTGTCCCACTTTTGAGAAGGCATGAACTCTCCTGTTGACATGGAATAAGGTGATTGGCTAAGACAGGAGGCCAGTGTGTGTATATAGGCAAGAATTCCAGAGACAGAGAGGTAGAATTTGAATGTTGCTCCTGGTGAAGGAAGAATCATGGAGACTGAAGCTGGCTGAGAGAGAGAGAGAGAGAGAGAGAGAGAGAGTTTCTCTCCCAGCATCTGGAAGCTCACTGAGAACTGAGATAGAATTTTCCTGAGACCATAATCTGGTGAAGGCCATCTGGAAGGCTGAGAGGGCTTGCCTGGAAGTCCTCTTGCAAGGCTGAGAGGGCTTGCCTGAAAGACCTATATTCCTTTTGGGTCCTAGGGCCAGCTGAACTGCTGGAGGACTAAAAAAGCATAACTGGGATAAGACTTTGTTCATGGCCTGGCTGATCCTTGAGTTCCAGGCAAGAGAAGTGGTGAAGGGTTTGAGATGTGCTGGACCCTGTGAACTTCAATGTGTACCAGGGATTGCCTGGAGGACTGAACAAAGGACCTGGGAGCTGTCTACCTCTGAGGACTGGACAAGGACCTGCTTCTGATTCCAGGTGACTATTTGGTGGATTCAGGAGAGAGCTGGGACCATAGAAGGGGATACAGAGAATCAGAGAGACCACCCAGAGTCAAGATGAAGAAAAGGTCTCCCCTTGGATGAAATTGAGGTTTGCTGGACATTGAGGGGGTGGAGAGTTGTTGTGGTTTTCTAAAGACTATACTAGTGACTAAAGATAGTAATCGGGAATCTAGATTAGTGAATGATTAAGTATTGATTTGCTCCATGAGTGGAAGACTGATTATTGTATTGTGAATTGATTGAATGATTAAGTATTGATTTGTAATGGAAAAAACAGAGTGTTCACTATACTGTGTAATCTGAACCTTAAAAGCTGTTCACAGTAGCATTCTTTTGGGAATCTGCTGGTGCATGGTGTTACAGAGGGAGGGAGAGATAACTATATATAGAGAGAGACAGAGAGAGAGACAGAGACAGAGAGACAGAGACAGAGAGAGAGAGAGAGA
>CM053593.1:101998034-102027178 GCA_028646575.1 Pseudocheirus occidentalis | reverse complement strand
TCTGTGATAAATTTGGAATCTGCTTCCCAAATTCCTCATCTAATTCATTTTTTTCCATCTAGGTAGTCTGTAGTATACTATAGTAACAAAATATTTTCTCCTTGGTCATGACCGAAATATTCTGCATTGTTTCTCCTCCTTCCCTTTCTTAAATTTCCTCACATAAGTATGTCTTCTTAATATGCACTGGTGTCCCAAACACATTCTTTTTATTTGTCCTTTTTTCTTTTTTAATATGGTACACCTACCAAGAGCCACAATCTTGTAATAGATTTCATTCTACCAAGTCTCAGTGATACCATCTTTCATTAGGGTTTACGTTCCTCTCATTTGTAGCCTAGACTTTGGGCATCAATGTATAGCCACTGGAGCCTATGAGTTTTACTACTGGCCTCTTTTTTTGGGGGGTACAGGAAATGGTTTTTCCCTATTAATTTCTGTGTTTCTCAGATGCTATCTTCCTTCTTTGTAACTACTCACTATAGAATCTAACTGGTATCATATACATAGGCAGTCTCCCCCCTTCCATATCCTTTTTGTCTAAAGATCATTGAATTAGAATTGCAAGACATCTGGGTAAATACATTTTACTTGCATCTGTTAGTTATATTCCATCACTGGTCAGAAATCTGTCAACTCTGTATAATAAGCTGTGACACAAAAATCAAATTTGTATCATTCTCAGACATGTCATTCTTAGTCAACTGTTGATTTTCCAAATTAATTTTTCTCTTCTTCATCACTTTTTCTTCTTCTGATCTACTGCTACGGTTTTTGGGTCAGGGTGTATAGGTCTCCCCCATATCCTTCCTCAACAGGCTTCGGGCGTCCCCGGCTCCTGCTTACTCCGGGAGAAACAGCTGCACAGAAAACTCAGGACACAGGACTTGCTTCTAGCTTTTACTGAGAGTACATTCTCTATGCCAGGCATGGCTGGAACTCCCTTTCCCTCCAGGTAGCCTGTATTTAAGTCCTTTCTCCAGGGCCCCTTAGGGCCCCTCCCCTGGCTATGCTCTCGCCACAGCGAGCCAATCGTGCATCACCCCGAAGGTGGAGAGCTAATCCTGCTTATTGCAAACAGGTGCAGCCTTTGCAGTCCACCCCCAGGTGATCATGTGCACTCCTGTTAGCTGAGGACTGGTTCAACCCATCACCTCACGCCACGTGAGGTATCAGAGACCCAACAATCTACCTTTAGTGGGTAAAAAGTAAGGAAGACACAACCTCTACCCTGGTGGTCCTCAGTTTCTTGCCCAAGATGTCATCAATCATTGGCAATACTCTTTAGGTTCCTTGTGGAGGTATCATTTTTGCCCATGTGAAGTGGGTAACTGTTAACCATTTTGATAAGTCTTAGAAGGCTCTCTATTATGTTTTGGACATGTTTTCCAGAAAGACAACAAGCTTCTCTGTTATTATCAGGCCAACCTATTTCAGTACCCTTCAGAAGGAGGAAATAACTCATTGCTCTTAGTCTTTTCTTCTTCCTCTGCCCTTTATTGAGTGATTTTGTCCCCAATTATTTCTGTATCTTTACCAGCATCTCTCTGTTTAAACCAATCAATTTTCAAACTCTAATTATAGAGCTCTACCTTTCTCTTCTGTATAGGACACTTCCATTTTCTACCATCCTGATAGGCATCAAGTCTCCCCTTCTCCACCTTTCTTTTTCTACATTGAAGTCTTGCTCCTGTTTTGTTTAGGAATCCTTCATCTTCCCTAACAGTCATTACTGTGCAGAGTTCTCCAGTCCCTATCACCTTCTCCAGGAGCTAGATAAGCCTAACTTTGGAACATAGATAACAATTTTTTGACAGTGGCAGAAATGCAAACATCATATACTCATTGAAAGTTGCTTCACCATTTCCCTGCCCTCCATAATGGTTGAGATTTTTAGTCTTGTTTCTGGAAATTGCTTGCAGGTGTTTGTATCTAAAACCTAAAATTATCACTTATAAATTATAAAAAAATGCATAGCTATTTGTAGTCAGTTTTCCCTATACCAATTTACTCTATGTATTTACTTAACTTCTATTTCCACTTATCTTTTTTAGATACCTTCTCTTTATCCTTCTTAAGTTTCCTTCTTCAGGTTCTGCTCCCTAATCTTCTTTAATATTTTTATATCTTCCTTAGTTGTCCTTGATTTTGTTTCTCTTACAACTTGTAAGTAGAAGCTAGACCTAGAGATTTCTCTCCTTTAAATTGACTTCAACTGCCCCCACATTTTGTTAAATTTATCCTCCCTCAACTCAACGTCTGAATGATTGCACTTGTTCAAAACCCGTCCAAGTAATGCAGTGGTTCTCAACCTGTGGGGTGCAACTCCTTTCGGGGTTGAACAACCCTTTCACAGGGGTCACAGGGGTTGCCTAAGACCACTGGAAAACACATATTTCTGCTGGTCTTAGTAACCGAGACACCACTCCTCTATCTGTCTCCAGGAGGTTCTGCCCACATACAGATAAGCCCACATATGAGTATTAAAGGGTCACAGCATTAGGAAGGTTGAGAACCACTGAAGTAATGAAATTGTGAGAATTGATTTTTTTTTAATGGAATAGAATTTCCTCCCTGCCCCAACCTTCTTATCATGTTGAAGTACTTCTGTCATCTCCAGCTCTTTCTCCCATGTCTTTCATTCTCAGAAGTTGGAAGCTACAAAAATCAGTAGCATTTCTACTTCTACCAAGTAAAATATATGGAAAAGAAGATCAAGGATTTTGTGAAAGTGAATTTCCTTAAATTAGAACAGAAATGAGTGTAATGGGGATCTTAGCAGTAGAAATTGCTGAACATTATTCTGTCCATCATGCATGGACCTCCTTACATCTCTGTTCCTTTCCACTGGCTGTCCCATGTGCTTAGAACACACTTATCTCTGCCTCTTAGAATCCTTCATTTTCTTCAAGACTCAATTCAAATACCACCTTCTCCATGAAACCTTGCCTTATCCTTCCAGCTACTATTGCCCTCCTCACTCCCCTCAAGTTATGTTGTATCTATTTTTGTACATGCATGTATGCATGTATACACACATATGTGTATATATATGCACACATACATATATGTGTATATATATACTATATTTGCACATACATATGTATGTTTATATCTATCTATATATTTCTCTCTCTCGATATCTATAGTGCCTGGCCCACAGTTGTTGCTGAGTCATTTTCAGTCATGACTGACCCTTCATGACTCCATTTTGGTGTTTTCTTGGCAAGGATACTAGAGTAGTTTGCCATTTCCCTCTCCATTTCATTTTACAGATGAGGAACTGAAGCAAACAGGTTTAAGTGACTTGCCCAGGGTCACATGGATAGTACATGCCTGAGGCCAGATGTGAACTCATGAAGATGATTCTTCCTGATTATGAGTCCAGTTCTCTACCCGCTGCACCTATAGTGGGTACTTGATAAATGCTTATTGATAGATAATTGTAGAATGTAAAGATTTTTTCTCTATGAGAATTTAAATCTACTCACCCATCTTGCCTGGCCATTTTTGTAAAGACAGATGGATAGACTAAATGACTCTTTAGCTTCCTTTCAACTCCATTATTCAATTTTTTCTATCAACAATTTCAATTTAAAAGAAGTAAAAAAGAATCACTTGACATATAGGCAGGTCACTGCTGTGTTTTATATTCTTAGCTCTTTATATTCGATTTTTACTTTACTTTCATGTTAATAAAAATGGCTAATTAACTACTAATAATGCTCCACCCCCCATATTGGTGGGTTACTGTAAATGTCATCAATGAAATACACACCTTTCTTAGAGACTGTAAGTTACTCTGACTGCAGTTATATCAATACTAGTTCAGCTCATCAATAGATTTTTATGGAATAAAAGCTGTTGTTTTCACATCTATAAGTCAAGGTCAACGTGTTTTTGGTTGGGGATGACAAGTAATTGAAGGGCTCTCAGCAAATGTAAAAGGGAACCATTAACAGATGGCTTTGATAACTGATTGCAATTTTCTTAGCTCAATAGTGATGGCATAACTGTGAGTAAGACTTTTTTTTCCTTTTTTTCTTGAATGTATGCTATCTCACCCTTCTCCTTCTACTGCTTTTTTCCCTGTGGTTTCAGAGCTATTCTCTTCATCCTAAAGTGGGAAAAGTGATTTGTCCTACTATTTGCATATTTTAGAATATCCATCAATATCCATGCAGAGACAACTTTATATTTCAGCTGTGACAGAACTTTAAAAATGTCAGTTACATCAATCAACATATAGTTGGATTTCAAAAATGACAACTCCGGATGCCATTCCCTTTCCTTTTATGCTGCTCATTTTCTCCTCTTTGGCTGCCATCGGTTTCACATGTGCATATTCCCATTAACCAGAAGGTGTTCAGGGATACAGATGTCTTCTTGTTGCTGTGAGATTTTAACAACGAAGAGCAGACACTAACATGAGAGTAAGGAGACAGAGGGGCTACAAAGGTGGATTTAGGGAAGCATCCAGAAGTATATCTGAGGCACCAAAATAAATCAGCAGATGATCTGACATTAAGAACAGAGAATTTCAAAAAGCTCCTTGAGGACAGAGATTGTTTGATTCTTGCCTACCCCTGCCCCCACTTATGTGTTTTCTCTGCCCCATCCTTCAGCATCTAGCTCATAGTAGGCACTTGTTGATTAGTTGCCAAATTGGGCAACCACATGGTGGAAACATGATAATACATGTAAAGTGTTTTGTAAACTTTTAAGTGTTTTATTAAATATTAATTATTACTACTATTGCTCAGCTCACATTCTTCAATAACCGTATTCCTGACATACATGCCTGGGGCTAGGAGGAAAATACTTGGACTGTTCAGTAATATATTTGAACATGTTTAATATAATTTCTGCCAATGTGTGGGGGAATAATAGGGCAGAATCTGACTTAATCGATCTAATTTAGGAGAATCTACATAAGCAGACTGTGCATGAGTGAAACAAATCTTTGGCTCTGTCTAGGTGACGTCACAACATGACAACATGAGTAAAAAATGCAGTCAATCATCCTTATATTTGGAAACAGCCATATGTTTTTCTCTTTTATTCCTTAATCACAAAATATCTACAGATTTATGTCAGAATCTTTCTAAGCTGATTTCTGGCTTTACCACCCCAAATATCTGAGATGCATTGAAATAATTTCATGGTTTTTTTTTTCTTACTCAAATCACCCAGCTTGAAAGTGTCACACTTTTGAATGAAGTAGATTCTTCTGGCTTAGTTATAACATGAACACTAAATTTACTATGTAGAAAGACTTCATTTTGACAATTCAGTTCAATGAGCATTTTACCTCCACTGTGCTGGGTCTTGGGGATAAAAGGACAAAAAGAAAACAGTCTTTGACCTCAAGGAGCTTACATTCTACTGCATGTATACAATATGTATATCACTTAAGAAATACAAATTATATACAAAATAATTCAGAGCATTTTCAAGAAGTAAGAATGAACAATTCAGGGCATGAGACAAGGCATAGTGTAGTCATACCTTGAAGGAAGTGAGAGATGCTAACAGGAAAAGGTAAGGTGGGAGTCCTAAGAACTTCATATGGATTTATAGGAACATTGTTGAAGTCATGGTCAATTCAGCATCTTTAGTCATCTGAATAAACCATTAAGTTTGCCCTCAGCCTGACATTGCAAGAAAGGAAAGAAAAGAAAAAAGTATAGCTAAATATATATCCTAATTCACTCATTGGATTAATCTGATTGACCCTGCTTTGATACATTTTTGTATTTAGAAGACATCTTAAAGTGCACCTATTCCAAACCTCTCATTTTACAGATAAGAAAACTGATACCCAGCTGTGTAACCTTGGGCAAGTTACTTAACCCCAATTGTCCTGCCTTCCCCCCTCCAAAAATCAAAAAAAATGAAAAAAAAAAGAGAACTGATACCCAGAAAGGTGAAATTTCTCTACCAATGTCACAGGAAAAGACAGGATAGTAGAAGCTCAAATTCAGGTCTCCTGCCACCAGTACAACACTTGTGTTTCTGCATCCTGCTTTTGCCTTAAGGCGTTTGGATAGAATTTTATGGATTTAGGAATGGAATGGTGCTTTTCTACCACTATCTTTCTTTTTTAAAAATAACAGCCAAGATAATTTAGGCACTTGGAAAAAGTAACTGGAAAAAAATACTGAAAGGTTGTAGGATTGTTTAAAGAATTCTTCCTCTCCCCTTTCTCTGTCCCAAATCAGATATACGTGGGTAACAGTGTAATCTTTATTTTAAAATGTTTGCAGTTTAATAGATATCTACGCTATTAACTATAAAGCAGACAGTTTTAAAATCCAAAGTAAGTGGGGTGATGGTGTTCTAAATCTAATGAAATGTGAAATAAGACATCAGAAAATATGATCTTCTGCCAACCAGGCCAGGAAGCTACTTTATGTGACACTTCTCCAAAAAAAGAACATTCTCACTATGTCTCTTAACAGTGTCTAAAGGGGGTGAAATGTCATTTAGGGGATATGAGTTCAGATGGAGAGAAATTCTGCATCTCTGACATGTTGTCTGCTTCTATATGGTGGGATGCCACCTCCTCTCTGCTATTACAAGACCTGAGGCTGGCAAGTGATGAAATGAGAACTGCTTCACCCCCAGCCCCATTATCCCTCAGTATTTATCTGTCTCAAGTTTTGTTTACTAAGGCTTAGGGATCATTTGGATGAAAGGTTATAAATGTCCTCATTAATTATTATTTCATCCTCAATATCATTTTCTATTCTAGACCATCCCAAATTGAGTGGTTACTTCTTGAGCCAAGCTATTGAATTAAATGGGAGTTTAAAAAGCATTTTAAAAAATTACGTAAGCTAGTAGTTGGTAGAAACCTTGAGAATTACCTAATGTAACCTACAAATCAGAAGGAGTACACTCTACAGTGTTTCCAGAAAGTAGGCATCTAATCTCCATTCAAAGACCTCTCATGACAGGAGATAATTATGGGAATTTTCTGTGAATGCATATTCTTTTAGGTCTGCATTCCTTTCTTTCTGATTAGAAGAGTGTGTGTCTGCATGTGTGTGCTCATGTGTATATGCATGTGCATGTGTGTGTGATAAAAATTTCAGCCTTAAGAACATTCTTTACCTGTTGGTCTGACTTTTTCTATAAAATTTTAGGCCAGGATCTTATCTTTTCCTTGAATGCTTTGAAATCCACCTTCTTTGAGTTTAACTCTTCATTGGACAATGTCCCAAACTTTTCTCTTCATCCATCATGAACCTTAAGAGGGAATAGTTACTTCATGTCAAAGTTTCTTTCATTTCTTCAGCTACAGGATTCTCCTGAGTGGTCAGAAGAAAGTCCAGAACAGCACTTCTCATTTCCTTCTTTTGAAGCAAGTGAGGAGCATTTGAAGAATCTTTGAAGAATGTAATTATCATTATGGGAAGGTGAAAATGTATCATTCTGCTTTTAGAAGGGGCTAGAGAAGATATTTGAGTAGCTGGTGACCTTCATGTTAACATCATAGCTCCATGCAATCCAGGTTTGTAATGTATTTCCTGAACTTATTCACTTGTTACCTTTTTATTGGTTGATCTAGAATATACTTTCACTCTAATATTCCATTTATTCCTCCACTGATTGTGATCCCAACATCTTCTACCAGCTTCCCATCTGCAAGCTGGTGGTTTTCCTCACATGAATGTAGCCTTGATAGGCAATACTACTCTTCTACTTCTTTGTTGTAATCTAATTTGTTCTTTTAAAAGCGGTATACATCTTTCTATTAATCTTGAGTCACATCCTTTCAGGTCTCATTGAAACCTATACATTTGAATTTGTCTCCTTGTGTTAAAATCTCTAATCTGACTTGTTTATCATCCCATACTTTGTACACATTTTCGGAGCTATCAATGTCACCAGTTTAAGCAATCCACTTTTTGGATGTTGTCTGTAATGAATTAATGTCTCTTCATTGTTATTCATTGGATCATGGTTTTAAAGCTAGAAGGGCCACCCAATCCAACCCTTTCATTTTACAGATGAAGAAACTGATATGATCACACAGGTAGTGATAGGGTGGTAGAAACAGAGACAGACAGGCACATGCACACAAGCACATGCACGTGTGTGCGCGCGCGCACACACACACACACACACAGAAACAGAGACAAAGACGGACACAGAGCCAGAAAGAGCCAGAGCGAAAGGGCGAGAGAGAGAGAGAGAGAGAGAGAAGCTATGAGACTGTTCAACCCATGTACAAAATGAACCCCCACTATAAAGCACCTGAGCAGTATTCACTCAGCCCCTGCTTGAAGAACTTCAAGAGAGTTTTCTTTCTGTCTCATTTGGTGCTCTTTTTGGTTTATGATTTTAGTACATATGTGTAAACATTATATTTTCATCTCCCTACATTTTAAGTTGCTCTTCAGATTCACTAGTCTTTAGACAAATGTAATTTGACCACACCTTATTACATATTTTTCATCTCTGGCCAAGGAGCTATTGTTCTTACCTATTTTTGGTTAGTCAACAAGAGTTCATTAGCACCAACTTTGTGCCATTCATGGTCCAGAAATTCAAGTCTCATTCTCAAACACTATCTTCTAAATCAGCTGCTCACTTTGCAAATCTGTCCTTTTTGGAAACTCCAACATTTATTTAACAGCGGTGTTGATAACAGCACCTATGCTCCTAAATTCTTCAGTTTTATGCCCTGAGCTTCCTAATCCCTGGTGATCATATCATGTAGCCTCACATGAATCACGAGAAGTATAAAACGAAGTTTAGGGTTGATGAATCTGAAAAGACTCATCTTCACAGCCTAGATAATTGTTCCAGAAGATCATGTCCCTATTATTTCTGTCATGTCAGCATATAGATATGCATTGTCTTGCTTACTCAATAATACTTGCCGTCATTTTTATATAACTCCTTAAGGATTGTAGTGGACATAGTTTGAAATGGTCCTTGCAACAACCTTGAGTGGGAGGTCCTACCAGTTTTGTAGAGGAACCGAAGCTTAAAGGCATTAAGTAACTTACATAGGGTAATATATTGAGTAAATTTCCAAGGCAGAATTCAAATCTAAGCCTTCTTGACTCCATGCATGGTGCTCTGTCCACAAAACAATATAGCCTCTTGTACAACTTAGCAGGGAGTCTCACAAGCCACCATAATCAGTCTAATTTTCACTTGGTGAATTCAAGATGGGTTCTTAGCTGGCAGCCCCTATGGATCCTATGATGCTCCTTCTTGATCCTTACAGTAAAAAAAACTTTTTCCTCTTTAGAGGTTTGATCTCTACACCCTCAGAGAAGAGATGTCCAAAGGTTAGTAGTTGCTTCTCTTCTCACCATCACATTCCTCCACCCTTCAGTTTCCTCACAAAATTAAGAAGATTCATCTCTGCCTCTTTACATTTTAGCTTTTCCTCCTATTTTTCTCTTTGAACCACATTTTTCATTCTTTAAAGCAATAATATATTCTCCCTTACAATCTGAATAATAGAAAAGCATTCTGCCAGCTCTTTCACCTTCTCCTTTAGCAGAGTGAACAATCTGCCTTTACTGGATGTGTCACTGTCTCTTATTGTTGGACAGAATCACAACTATAGTACATTTTCTGTAGGTTACTTGAAAATTCACCTTACCCTCCACCCTAGATGCCCTTTTTTCTGTGGCTCTTCTTCATAGCTCTTATGTTAGAATTCTCCCAGCTCGCTACCATGCCACACTTCCTTTTTTAAGTGCTTTCTCATTGCTCTGTGTATGTTGTTGCTGGGGGTTTCTTAGCAAGGCTTAATTTATCACTTCTCTTCTTACCTTTTTTCAGGATTCCCCCCAATTTTTCTCATGCTGTGTTGCATTTGTGCTACAATTAGCAAATTCCTTCCAAAGCCAAAATGCAAACAACAGCTGTCCTCAGTTGTCTGTTAGGGTTTTTTTTAAAATAGAAGTACAATTTCCACCTAATTCTTGCTTCTTCCATTCCTTCCTCTTCTCTCATCATTGAGCATATTTCAGTTTTTTGGTGTATCTGCCTCTCACCTCTTTACCACATCAGCATCTTTCCAAGCAAAAATTTGTAGTTATAACTAGTTACAAGTGCAAGAGAAATAGTAGTCTTTCCCTCAAACATAGCACATAGGGGTACTATATCCTTACAATTCTATTCAACAAACTTATCAAGTGACTACTGACAAGACAACAGACTGGGTCAATTGCTGGGGATTCAAAGAAGAGCATCCTTGTTTTGTTGAACAGTTTCTCTCCCCCTATATAGGGAGTGACTACTTTTGAGTATACCTTTAAATATGCAATGTCACTTTGCAAGTTACCTATTCTGTGGCAAAGCTTAACAGAAGGATGAGGGACATAATTGTAATAGAAGAATCATTAGATTATCAGTCAATCAATAAATGAATCAACTAGCAAGCATTTGTCAAACACTTGATATGTGCTAAACACTCATCTTGGCATTGGGGATACAAGTACAAAAATTAATTCTCAAGGAACTTAAATTATATTGGGAGATACACACATATTATATATACACACGTTTATACACATGTTATATACACATATGTATTTATGTACATGTTATACATATACAATACATACATAAACACATTTTACATTTTGTATGTAAAATTAATGCAAGATAATGGCAAGGTGGAGGGAGAGCTGATAAAATCTGGGTTTCATGTAGAAGGTAGTACTTGAGTTGTGTTTTAAATGACATAAAACATTCCGAGAGTAAGTGGTAAAAAGAATGCACTCTAAATATGGGGGATGGCCAGAGTAAAGGAACAGAAATAGAGTATGGAATATCATGTGTGAGGAGCAGCAAGAAAGCTAGTTGGGCTGATCACTAGATGATGTGAAGAAAAGATAATAATATATAATAAAGTTTGTATTATACTGCCTCATAATTCAAGGATATATAGGATATCTTCTTATTATAACATACAGTATACATAATTTTATATTGTATTGTGTAACATACTATATAAATAATTCTATATTATATTCTATTATAATTCTATTCTATCACATATTTTATTTTAATATTTGATTACATTATGATACAATATACCATAATTATTAAAGCTCTATCTATCTATTTTTCATCTGTCTATCTGTCTTCTAATTCTGGGGCAGCTAGGTGGTACAGTGGGTAGAGCACCAGGTCAGAAATCAAGAAAACTCAGCTTCCTGATTTCTAATTTTATCTCAGGTACTTAATAGGTGTGTGGACCTAGGCAAGTCACTTAACTCTGTGTATCTCAATTTGTCATCTGTAAAATGATCTAGAGAAGGAGATGGAAAACCACTCCAGTATCTTTGTCAAAAAAAATCCCAAATGGAGTCACAAAGATACAGACACAACTGAAATGATTAAACAACAACAATATAATTCTATATTATATATTATACTATAATTATATTATAATATGATATAATACACATGATATAACAATCTAATAAATTCTTATAGTAAATTGTAATGTAAATTATATCATATATTCTTTTATTTCCTTCATAGGACCAGACCAACTAGCTTTCTTGCTGCTCCTCACATGTTATATTCCATCTTCTATTGCTTCTATTGTTCCCTTACTCTGACTATCTCTCATACCTACAATGCATTCTATTCACCTCTGATTCTTAGAATTCCTTATGTATTTAAGAAGAAAGGAAGACAGATATAAGAGGTGATATGGGAGTGAAGATGGTGGTATAGAAACAGGAGAACTACATGTGTTCCCTCCAATGCCACCTCAAATACCTATAAAATATGACTCTAAACAAATTTTAGAGCTCCAGACTCCACAAAAATGAAGGAATAACAAAGCTCCCACTGAAGGCAACCCAACAGGTGGTCATTGCAGCATGGAAGCAGAGCCAAGACCCATGCAGTTTCAGCCCCAGGGTGTCCTAGAGAAGCCACAGCTGTACCATTCAGGAGAGCTGATCATCAGTAACTGTGGTGATTTCTAGAATCACCAACCCACAAGACAACCCCAAGGACAAAGGGAAACGGTCAATGGAACTTGATCCAGGAGAGACAATTTAAAAATTATTGGACTACCTGAAAGCCATGATAAAAAAAAAGAACCTAGAAAGCACGCTTCAAGAAATTCTCAAGGAAATTGTCCAGATATTTTAGGACCAGAGGGCAAAATAGAACTTGAAAGAATTCACAGATCACCTCTTGAAAAAGATCTGCAAAAAAAAAAAAACCTCCTAGGAATGTTATAGCCAGGTTCCAGAGTTCGCAGATCAAGGAGTGAATATTACAAGTTGCAAAAAAGAAACAATTTGAATACTGTGGAAACACAATACAAATAACCCAGGATCTAGCAGCTTCTACATTAAGGGACCAAAGGGCCTGGAATAAGATATTCCAGCGATCAAGCGAGCTAGGATTAAAACCAAGAATCACCTACCCAGCAAAATTGAATATAATGTTTCAAGGGAAAATATGGTCATTCAATGAGGTGGAGGACTTCCAAGCATTCTTGAGGAAAAAACAGAACTGAACAGAAAATTTCACATTCAAACACAAGAATCATGAGAAGGTAAACAGAAAAGAAATCATAAGGAACTTACCAAAGTTGAACTATTTACATGCCAACATGGAAAAATGAGAATTGTAACTCGTGAAACTTTTCTCAGTATGAGGACAGGTGAAGGGAAAACAAATGTATATACATATGTCTAAATAGGAGGGTATATGTACATATGAATACATAGGTGAGTGTGGGTATTTACATGTATATAAACAGAGGGCACAGAATCAATTGAATAGGAAGGGATGATATTTTAAAAGGCGTAATTAAGAGGTGGGAGAGGAATAGAATGAGAGGAGACAGGGAGAGAAAGAATGAGGTTAATCATCCCATAGAGAAGAGGCAAGGGATAACTGTTACAATGGAGGGGAAGAATGGGAAGGCAAAAGGAAATGGGTCAACCTTTCTCTCATTGAAATTGGCTTAGGGAAGGAATGACATACACTCTAAACTGGATATCTTTCCCTACAGGAGAGTAGGGGGGATAGAGATGAGAGGAGGGAGGATGGAGGGGAAGGCAGGGTCAGGGGAGAGGGATGTTAGAAGCACATGCTCCAGTAAAGGGACAGGGACAAAGTAGAGAACAGAACAAGGCAGGGAGGGGGGTGGGATAGGAAGGAGGGAAATATAGTCAGTGTTACACAATATGTTCATTGTGGAGATGTTCTTCATAACTACATATGTACGGCCTTTATTGAATTACCTGACCTTCCAGTGGGAGTGAGTGACAAAGGAGGAATGAAGTGATATGAAAGTCGAAACAAGATTTGGCAATTGACTAGGTATAAGGGGTAAGGGCTTGTGGGGAAATGAGGATAAAGATGTGACTGCAAATCTAGGTGATTAGAAGGAAGAGTATTTCCCTCAAAAGAAAGAGGGGTATAGTCCTGATTGTGCTATTAGCTATGTGACCTTGGGAAGATACATAGTCACTCTGAAACTCATTTTCTTCCTTGTTTAAAGGAGGGAGTTAGACTCTAAATGTACAGAAAACTTACAACAAAATAAAACCATCCCAAACTGCAGCATCTACTCTTACACTTAACTGGAAGTACCAAAATGACCAAAGGCTGGGAAACCATTTGTTGGAGACAGTGAAGAAGGAATTGTTGGTCAGAAATGGTTTGGACTAGGTTATCTTTGAAATTCCCTGTTTCTAGTTCTACTTCCAACCCCTTCCAGCAATCCATAGCCTGAAAAGACTTTGACAACTGAGTTCTTTTCCTGGCACTACCATTAAGTCGTAACCTTCAACAAATCACTTAATGTCTCTAGTTTTCAATTTCTTCATCTACAAAAAAACCAAAGGTATTTTATTAAATGATCTCTAAAATGCCTTCTAACTTTTTTAATTCTATTGCTCTTTTGCCTGTATCAAAGATGACACACAGGCAGATTTTCAGTGTTTCATGGCCTGGTTGCTGCTGCTACACCCTCCACTTACTTAATCCCATTCCTCCCTGACCCATGACCCCACCACCTACTGAGACAGTCAGCAGGAGAATAACCACCTCTTGAGAGAGTCATCAATCTGTGTGTGGTTAAACCCTCCTTTCCACCCTTATTCATGAGACTGGGCACCAAGTCACTGCCATCCTTCTCTTCACACACCAGAAGAAAAGGGGTCAGAACCTTGGCACATGCTGCTTTTGAAAGGTTGCCAACCCCTGTCTTAAAGTATACTTTCCACCCATCATCTGGCACCTTCTGCATGTAATTATCAGTCCACAACACTGCCCTGATTCTAGAAAGTGGTTCACAGTATTTTGCATGTCTTTCTGAATGTGAATATCATGATCCCATTCATCAGCTTGCAGCAGCCCCTAGATGAATGTTTTGAGAACTTTAGATCATAGTATTTGTCTGTTGATTAAAAGACCAATGTCATCATTCATTCCTTCTTCCACCATTTATCATGGGATCATAAAAATTAAAGTTGGAAGCACATAAAAGGTAATCTAGTTCAGACCCTGAATTAGGGTCTACTTCATATATAATGACTATAGTCCCAATGCTCAAGGAGTTTGTATAGTTTGGGAGACAAGAAAAGATACAAGAGAATAATTAAATGAGTGTCAAATAACCACAAAAGACAGAAATACATGAGATGGCAAAAGGCAATGTATAATTAGGTGCCAAATGAATGGTACAGATAATAATTGTTATGGTTCATAGGAGAACAGATCACTGTGGGTTGTAGTGGTCAGGGAAGTTAATCTAATGACAGTGTTTGGATTTTTTTCTTGTGCTCATTAAATAGTAGCCTAGCAGAGATAAGATGAAATTAGAACAGTTATATAACTTGATTTCTTCTATTGGTGAAGAATGGTATGGAGGACAGGGTGCTATCAAATTTCTCATGACTAGCCATACAGTTAAATCCCATAACAACAAAATAAGTATCATTACAAGATGTTCCATATACTAAAAAAAGATTGCTAAGGCCCAGCTCAGAGATCGCTTATGCCAAGAAATATTAAAGATTAGAGGTTTAAAACAGGAAAGGACCTTAGAATTAATCTAGTCTAGCTTCCTTATCTAGTATATGGTATAGGAATAGCTCTCTTAAAAGCAATCCCAATATAATTTTAGTCGAGATTACCAACTTTGTGCTTTAAGAAGACTATAGTCTAGGATAGATTGTAAGTAAAGGACAGACTGGAGTGTGGAGATACATAAGGCAGAGAGACCAAGTGCAAGGTTGCCTGTTCCTGCAATAGTCCAGACATAATGTGATAAGGATCTGCATTAAGGTAGCAGTTGTGTCAGAGAAAAGAAGGGGCCGTATGCAAAAGATTTTATGACAGCAGAAACAACAGAATTTAGCAAAAGATTGGATATGTGTGTGTGGGGGGGGTGAATTATGAGTCAAGGATGACATCTGGGTTGTAAGCCCAAGTGACTCAGAAAATGGTAGTACCTTCAATATTAATAGGGAAGTTTCAGAAGGAAGAGTGGGGGAAAGAATAATGAGTTGTTTAGGACTTGTTGAGTTTGCATTTGAACATCAAGTTTGAGATGTCTGGTAGGCAGTTGGTGATGGAAGACTGGAGGTAAGGAGAAATTTAAGATCTAGATATATATATCTGAGAATCATCTGCATGGAAAAGATAAATGAATCCATGGGAGCTGATTGCCAAGTAAGATAATATGGAGGAAGAGAAGTGAGACAAGGAGCAAGCCTTGGGGGACACCCATGGTTAAAAGGTGTCTGAATTTGTAGGAAATTGTTAAAAAAAAAAAAGGAAAAGAAATTACTTGGAATGATTTGTCCTTGACGCAACCATATTGGCTCTTTGTAATGACCTTTTTTGATGCTTGATAATATCTTTAATGATCTATTCTACACTTTTTTCTGAGGAATTGAAGTCAAACTTATTAGACTATAGTTTGAAGATTCCATTCCCTCCCCCCCTTTTCAGACATTTATTCTTTTTCTACTTATATGGCATGTCTCTAATTTTCAATGAGTTTTCAAATATCACTGACAGTTGCCCTGCAATCTTACCTGTCAGTTCTTTCAGGACCCAAGGAAGTCATTCATATGGGCCAGGCAACTTGGATTCATTAAGGTCAGATAGGAACTTTCTTCTTATCTCTTCTGCTATCTTGGGTATCAACTTCCTTTGTTCTATTATTTCCAGGGTGAAAGTCTTTGAAAAAAAAACAGTAAAAAAGAATTACTCAACTCTTCCTTCTGTTCCTTATTATCATCATGTTATTCACTTCAAGTAAAGAATCTATGCCTTCTTAGATTAGATCCTCTTTTTTTTCTAATATAGCTAAGAAAATTTTAAAGACCATTTATGTTGTCTTTAGATTTTCCTTCCAACCTCAATTCATTCTGAACTTTAGCATTCCTCACTATTTTTATAGGACAGTGTTATACTTGTAGATTCATTTTCTTTTGCCTGATTTCAGTTCTGTATTTTGAAATTTATTTTTCAAATCAAAGCTGGTTATTTAATTACTTGCACATCCATCTTAGTCTCTTCAAAGAAAAAAAATCCCATTTTTCCTTTTTATTTGAATGTTTCCTTTTTTGTGTATTCAGAATTTTATTCTTCTGTTTGCTCATTTCCCCAGTCAATTACTTGACTTTTTTACTCTTTGTTAAAGTAGGACTCTGCTTCTAGTGTGGAGGGTTTACTGTCCCAAGATTCAGCAGTTTTGTGTGGCTATTTTCAGAGATATTTCTAGGGACCTATAAATTTTCAGTTCTTCCAAGGTTGTATGATCAAAGAAGTGTTTACTCCTCTCCTGATGTGTGCTGTGGTCTGTGAATGACTACAAACACTCTTTTCTGCCTTGGAACTGTGAGGAGGATTCCTTCTCCACTGCTGCTACAAGATCTACCATGCAAGTCCTTCTCCTCACTCCAGCACCATCACCCAGAACTCCAACCCAGACCAATGCACAGGTAAAGCAAGAGAATCCTGCATTAGTGCCAACAAAGTGATCTTTGCATTCCCCCTGTGATCAGTCACACTGGAAGGAGTTGTTGCTGTTCTGGCTGCTACTGACCATGCTCCTCTCTCATCCAGATTCCACAGACCTTTCCTACTGATCTTCTAAATTATCTTTGGTATTTGGGGGTTGAGAAGTCTGGAAGCCACCACAGCTACCGGTGATTTACTCCCCTGGGGCCTGCTTCAGGTTTGCTGTGGCCTACACCAGACTGTACTCCTCTCTCAATTTGGTGCAACAGACCTTTCCTGTTGTCCTTCCAGGTTGCCTTGAGCTGGAAATTTGTTTCACTCTGTCATTTTGTGGTCTCTGCTGCTCTAGAATTTGTTTAGAGTCATTTTTACAGGTATTTGGAGGGGTTTGGGGGAGAGTTCAGGCAAGTCCCTGCTTTTACTCTCCTGGCTGCACCTGCCTTCAGAATTTTGTTCTTGACCATCTCCCATCCCTCTCAAGCTGACTTCTCCTGAATTATTTTATTGCATTGGATATAAGCCAACTCTCCTCTGAATCCTCTGAAATCTGCTTTCCTAAAATTATGGGTACACGAATCTATGCCTAGATTTCCTCTCCTCTATGACAAACTTTAGGATAGTATGATCAATTCCTTCAAACATTAACATCATTTCCACCATTGAAACTAATTCTTCCCTATTAGTGAGATTCAAAATTACAAGAAAATTTTCCCTTGTTGATTTCTCCACCTTTGAAGGATGATATTTTAATTAAGACAAGTTAAAAATAATTAGCTGTTCTGCTTTGGGCAGAGAGAGATAGAGACAGAGAGACAAAGACACAGGGAGAAAAAGATATACAGACAGAGACAAATAGATGGAGGAAGCTCCCACAGATATCTGGATGTCAACATGAGAACTCTTTCCCAAACTCTTCATCTGTTTCCTTTTTCTGGACAAGTGTCCTGTAATATATTCCCATGACAAAATTACTTCTGTTTCTCCCAGTTTCACCCAAAATATTCTGCATCATGCTTCTTCTCTCTTCTTTCTTATATTTTCTCAATTGAGTCTGCTTTATTAATATATAAAATATATTATACCATAATAATGTTCCAATAACCCTCATTTTATTCCTGTTTCTTTGGAATATGGTATGCCCATTAAGAGCCATAATCTAGTTATAGGTTTTACCTGAGTAAGTCTCTTTGGCCTATGAGATCAAATTTATTTCCTTTTCTCTTGTTTGATGCCTAAACTTTGAGCATTTGTATATCTTTGCCATCGTTTTTTTGTTTAAAACCTTTACAAATTTGGAAGGTAATTAACAAATGCATTATTATGAACTTCTGATAGGTTTGCTTCACCTCTGAGGAATCTGTTGATCCTCTGTTGTAAACCACAATCCAGCAATCCAAATCCCATTCTCAGATGCCACATTCTTAGCTGGCTGTTCATTCCCCCAGATGAAATTTTCTCCTTTTCATCTCTTGTTTTCAATGGGAAGTGACAAAAAACATAATCAGTTCCCCATAGTCTTTAGTTTCTTGCCTAAGATTTGAATAATCATTGACTTATGTCTTGTTAGGTTTCTTCTGGAAGTATCCTTTGTTTTCATATGAATCACCTGAAGTGGGGAGTTGGCATCTCTTTTAATAAGCCTTTAATATCTTTGATACATTCCCATGGAAAACAATAGACCTCTCTATTGTTACCAGATTTACAAATAGATACCTCAGGACACTTGAGAAAGGAATCACCAGCTAATTTTGTTCTTCCCTTCTTTTTCTCTTCCTCTTACCAAATTATCTCTTATCTGATAACTTCTAGGACTCTCTCTCTCTCTCTTTCTCTCTCTCTCTCTCTCTCTCTCTCTCTCTCTCTCTCTCTCTCTTTTTGATAAGATAAAGAAGTTCCTTTTCCTCAGAACATCTAGCTCTTTCCTTTTCAGGAATAGAGTCAGATCTATTTGTGAGTTCTAATTGTATAATCATTCTTTCCTTTATTTTTCTTCTCTGTGAAATTCCTTCCTATTCTCTCTTATCCTAACAAGCATCGTCTCCCCTTCTCTACTTCAGATCTATACATCCTCACATATTTTCCCCATTTTTTATTCTTTTAAAGAACTTCAGGCTTTAGGTAAATGTCATTTTGGAGGTTGGGTGGGCATTAGACTGCTCAAGACAACTGTCTTGAAAGTTTTTTATGCATTATTTTATTTATTTTCTTGTTTACATCATTCATTTCCACAATATTTTGAGTTACAAATTTTCTCCCCATCTTTCCCCTACCCACTACCCCAAAACAGTGATTTCACTGTAAAGCCCCTCCCCCAATCTGCTCTCTCCTATGTCCTCCTCCATCACCCCTCTAACTTTCTGGTAGGGCAGGATCGGTCTCCCTACCCCAGTGCCTGTATATCTTAATTTCCAGTTGCATGTAGTTAATAATAATAATAACAATAATAATAATTATATATATCTATATTTTAACATTTGATTGTGGAACTTTAAATTCTAGATTCTTTCAGTTCCTCCCTCGTCACCCACCCCCACTGGAAGGTCAAGCAATTCCATATAGGCTGTACATGTTTAATTATGTCTCCATAGTGGACATATTGTAAAAGACTGATTATATGTCCCTCCTTACTGTCCCGTTTCCCCTCCCCCCCACACACACCTTGTTCTATCTCTACCCTGTCCCTGAGCCTGTACAGAAGTGTGTGCTTCAAGCAGCCCTTCCCTCCCCACCCTGCCCTCATCTCCATCATCCCACCTCTTATCCCCATCCCCACTGCTGTCCTGTGTGGCAAGATACCCAGTTTAGAGTTTATCATTATGTTCTTTTACCTATCTTTTTAAATCGGTTTCACGACTCCACTTATGCAGTGCCTGAAAGGGCTCCTCAGGTAACTTCTATGGGACTTCCTCAGTTTGATACACAGTGTTTCTAGTCCTTACTCCTGTCATGGTCAAATAGCCCTCTTTTACCTCATCTCTGACTCAGGAGCTTTGAGAATGGTAGAATACCTCTTCACACTATCCATACTTGATGCTGAGCTTTTCTGTGGTGAAGGAAGAATACATACATACTCCTCTTAACTGGTCATTTAGGCATTCATCATCCTTGCTATTATTACCTCCCTCACTTAAAACCAATTCACTTGCAAATCATGGCATCATCTTCCTGATGTCATGGTCCTCTTTGAGAATGAAGGCCAAAGAACTACACACAAACAACCCTTATCACTGAATGAGTGTTACCTTAGTCAAAGCGAGAACTCAGAAAGACTTAGGTTTAAAAAAGTCAGGATCTCAAGCTGTATCTTGGACCATCTCCAGTCATTCTGATCTATATCTGGCCACTGGACCCAGATGGTTCTGGAGGAGAAAGTGAGGCTGGTGACTGCACAGGCTTCCCTCACTTAAATCAAATTCACTTGCAAGTCATAGTATCATCTTCCTGATGTCATGGTCCTCTTTGAGAACAAAGGACAAACCTCACACAACCTCTAACCCCATGAAGAATGTTTTTGAAGAACTGATGAACCTCAAAAAATTACCAAAATATTGGTATGAGGGAGAAACACACACAGTGAGGCTTTCCCTGACATAAGTGCCATCCCAGCAAAGCCTTTGTCCCCTTTACATAAATAAATTAAGGTGTGGAAATCTGCTAAATTAACCCATGATCATTCCCTTCACAAAAATATTATTTAAGTAGTTTAAAAATTTGTTTAAAATCTGTTTTGAATAATTTGCTTTAGACAAAGATATAATGGATTTTGATATAATTTAATCTGGTAAAAATGAATTGTCCCATTATAATTCTTTGCAAGAATATATCTGCAAATTAATAAGAGAGACAATGGGTCATAGTGAATAGGAGATTGCCTTCAGTTCTTGGGAGAGCTGAATTCACATCCAACCTCTGACATACAGTGAATATGTGAATCTTTTCAAATCATTTAGGCAACTAGGGCTCTTGGCAACTCTCTATGACTGATAGTTGAAGAGAAGATGTCAATCTCCATTGATTGAATGAATTTCATTACCAGGAAATTACCTTTGCCTATGAAAAAAAATAAGTCCAATACTTCTCCCTATTCCAATTCTTACCTATTAACTAATGTTTTATTGGGAAATCCATGGGACAGCATTTGAACTGAATTCCATCCCACAATGACCTTTTCCTTATTTCAATTTCTTTCATAATTATAAAGTCTGCACCATATTATTACATACTTGTTAATCTAGTATCTTGAAATGGTTTTCTAGTTGTTTTGCTAATTATGCAATCCCCTTCCCTTTTTTTTAAACTCCTTAAACAAATATAAAATTATAGATTTAGAACTAAAGGGAGCTGTAGAAGTCATCTTGTCTAACCACTCTCAGAAAATTGAGGCTTAGAGAAACTGTGACTTGGATGAGGTCACAAAGATAGTAAATCTCAGAGCTGGAATTCAAACCCAGATCCCCAGACTCCAAATGCAAAATTCTTTCCACTTTAGCATGTTGCCTCCCAAAGGTAGGGGCCTTGTCTTGGGTTCTTTTTTTGAAATCCATCATCAGAATTATAAAAGCTAGCATTTATTTAGTACTTTAAAGTTTGCAAAGTGTTATATATATATATGTATATATTAGCAGTATATATTATATATGTATATATGTATGTGTATATACATGCATACATACACACACATACATATGAAGACAGAGAGAGAAAGATTGTCTCATTTGATCCTCACACTAACTCTGTGAAGTTGGCACCATTATTATTTCCATTTTACAGATGAGGAAACTGAATTTGAGAGGGGTTAAATGACTTGGCCAGGGTCACAGAGAGAATAAGTGTCTGAGACAGGACTGGAACTCATATCTTGGTGATTCCATGTATGGCACCCCATCCATGATACCACATAGCTACTGATTATGGTGTTAGGTACTGTTTGAATGTTTATTGAATCATAAATATTCTGCAGAGTTTAAATCAGTGATTGAACTGAGAGCATTCCTGTCATTCCTGCCAGTAAAGTGAGATATTATGCCTTTAAGTATAAATCCCTCATATTTCATTGCAAACTCCTTCACCTAAATACTTCAAAGCTCAGACCTGTGTGATGCTAGCTTGTGGGAAGAGGCCAAGGATGTCTTTCTTATCAAAGCTGAAACTGAGTCATCTTCCTTCTTCACTAATGCCAAGGTGGTTTAATATTGGTTCAGCCATGGGTAGACAGTAGACAGTGTTGGGGAATATGGAAAGCTGACTTGGATGTCAATTTACAGCTTTTCTGTGATAAAATTCATTCCAGCATGCAGTCTTCCCTGACAAAAGGATCCCTTAATCTTCCCATTCCCTGGTGGATTTGACAACATGCTCTTGAGGTCACTTTTCCTTTGCTCACCTTACATGTGTGTTCAGCGGTCAGCCAGAGATAATCGCTTATAAGCAAAAACTTATAAGCTAAAAGCTCTGACTTGCCTAACTTTGATTGTTTCAAACCAATCTCCATCGGAGATTTTCATTTTACTCTTTATGACCATTTTAATTATAGTTTCCCTATCTCAGTTCTCCTAAATATGAATGAAGCAGGTGAAGTGTAGCCCAGTTGGAGCATTATACTGCTTAGTACTGGTTACTATCTTTAGCAGAGATGCTGGAATTCATTCTCATCTCATTTGCTGAGCGCTCTATCATTAAAGTGTCATTGAGAACTGACACCACTTAATTTTAGCAGCTTTCAATTCTCGTTTGCAGCAAGAATAGCTTTAAATGGAGAGGAGTGAAAATTACAGGGAGAGGGATATTTTTACACCACACTCAGCATTTTATCAAACAAAGCAGCCTCTTGGGGAATAGGGGACAATACATTATAAAACCAAACTCTCCTCTGATGCTGGTAAATGGGTATTTAATCTTCCTATTGCAGGCATCCACTCTGATGAGCCTGTAATGAATATACTGTCAGGGACATTATCTGAGCTGTTGTGCTTTCCTATTCCCCAAAATATCTTTGATTTTTATTTCGGGTGTGGTCAGAGAGAAAGTGAGAGGGGAAAAAAAAGAAAGAAACACAACAAGCTTCCATGCTCAGCTGTCCCCTGCAGGCCATAGCCAAACCTGTACCTTGCTGCAAATGAAAGAGCCCTAGGGATTTTTCCCCTATTAATTGCATAATTGCTTTTCCTGGCAGTGTAATTTGAACCCTTGGGGGTTAAGAAAATCACTTACTGTGAAATAGTGGCAATTTTTAACCCATTCAGCTGGTGTTTCTTTGCCTAATTAAATGTAAAATGCCTGTCTGCTGGCCATGTGTGTGTATGTACTTCTGCAGTTACTCTGCTTCCTATGCTGATAAGGTAATCAAAAAGGCACCAAGCATTAAAATGTGGAACGATTTTCCACTTAGCCCTAGAGCACAGTGGTTATTTCGATCACTACTGTGTGCAGAAGAAAACTTCATTTAACCACAAGATTACCTTTTCCCTTCTGTATTTCTCATACTTTAGTATATTCCAGTGGGTGTATGAGCTCATCAATGTGGTTATTCCCTCCATCGGTGCAGATCAGAGCCCATCCATGCACTCTCATCCCCTCCAATTTGTGTGCATACCCTTCCATAGATCCTCTATAGATTATTATTCCAAATGCGCTAAAGGCCATCCTCTAGAGTGCTTTTGCAAATATTCCATGGATGTCATTGGAGTGCTTGAGGTCTTTCTGTTTTTCCTTACTGTCACTACTTGATTGGCTCATCTTCTCTGAATCAATATATGTTAGTCTTGTAGGCTATATCTTACATGAAGCTTATTGCTGTAAATATGGTGTAGCCTATTTGAATCCACCATAAATGTCTCCATCATTCTTTGGGTCACTTGCGACTTAGATTCCCTAGTAATTGTGGTAGCTTAAAACTACACTAGACTTTTGGGACATTCCATACCTGAAAATACGTCCATCATCATTTATACATCTGTGGTTTTGGGGAAAATGTATTATTATATTTTATATTATAAAGCAACATGTATGTATACATATACCATTGATATTACAATGCATTTACTAGCCTCATGAACTTCTTAAAGAATTGTATGGAAGTCTAAGTTATTAGCTATGTGTTTATAATAAAATCTTTGGCCCAGAAGCTGACTGACTTTTCCAAAACTATATTAAAAATTATTCAATTCATTCACTCATTCATTCATGCATGCATGTATTCATTTAAACAAGTACTTATTGGTTTAACAAACATTTATCATGCATCTACTACATTCAAACCCAGGGCAGCTAGGAGGTGTTGTGGATAGAATGCTGAGCCTGAAGTCAGGAAGATGAGTCTTCCTGAATTCAAATCTGGCTTCAGACACTTACTAGATATGTGATCCTGGGAAAGGCACTTAATTCTATTTATCTCAGTTTCCTCATCTGTAAAATGATATGGAGAAGTAACTGGCAAATGACTCTAGTCTCTTTGTCAGGAAAGCACCAATCAGGGTCACAAAGAATTGGACACAACTGAAATGACTGAACAACAAAGTCAGGAGGAAGGAGAGCTTGGAGGGAGAGACTGAATTTGGAAAGATCTGCTAAGAAGCTACTGTAATTGTTAGCATGGGTGATAATAAACTCTTTAGGCAGCAAAGTTGTAGAATGTTAGGAATAGAGAGAGGCACAAATGCTAGAGATGTTGTGGAGGTAGACCTTATAGACCTTGACAATTCATTGGAAATATGAAGTGGGGAATTAGAAGACTTGAAGTTAGTGCTGGGATAATAGACATGGTAGCCTAGGTGAATGGGTAGTACCATAGACATAATGAAGTCAGGAGAATCATACTTAGGGGAAAAATAACGTTTTGTTTGGGACATGTCAAATTTGAAATGCTAGTGAGACATACATGAAGATCAACATGTCTTATGGTCAGTTAGAGATGCAGTATGGAATTGAGAAGAAAGACAAGAACTGAAAATATGGAATTGGGAGTCATCTCCCAAATAGATATGCAGAGATTGGGTAGTTGAAGTAAAATTAAAGTGGTAGGCTTCTGAAATTGATCTTGAATTGCCAACTCTTTTTTTCACTTTTTGAAATTGTGTCTTCATTTTGTCAACCAAGGGTAGGAAGAAACTTCAGATAAAAACATTTTCCTGTCTTCCTTCCTTCTTTATTTTCTTTCATATATATGTTACATATACATATATAATATAATTATATATTATATATAAAATGTAATTATAATATGATATATATGCATTTATAGTTGTAGTCAGTGTATATATGTTTGTAATTATGCTGATTTTGTTTGAGCATCAGTTTGTAGAGTTCTTTCCATATTCCCTTATATACTTCAACCAGTAAGTCAAAAAGCACTTATTAGGTGCCTACTACATGTCAGGCACTGAAGTAGGTACATCCTATTAGGGGGAGCAACATATACGTATAAGTAATATATATGTGTACATGTATATTTATATATGGGTATGTATATATGTACACATGTATACATACACACAAGATCATTTGGGAAGAAAGCACTTATGACTGGAGATAAAAATCAGAGAAGGGTGTGTGTTGGATATGACTCTGCTGCTGATATTCCAAAAGCTGGAATTGTGGAGAGAGAAACAGAGGTAGAGAAGTAGAGAGAGAGACAGAGACAGACACACAAAGATCAGTGAGAGAAAGACAGAGACAGAGAGAGAAAGAAGGCATTCCAGGCATGAGGAATAGTCTGTTCATGGAGAGAAAAGATGGAGATGAAATGTCATGTGTGAGGAATAGAAATAAAACCAAGCTGATTGAACTTTAGAGTGCACAAAGAGAAATTATGTATAACAAGGCTGGAAAGGTAGACTGGAGTCAGGCTGTGAAGAATTTTTAGCTGCCAAGAGAAATTTGTACTAGGAGTGTTGCTGGAAATAAGATTGGAGTTTATTGAGTGGGAATGCAACATGAGGATAGTAGTGCCTTAAGAAAACCATTTTAGCAATTGTGTAGAGGGTGGATTAGAGAGAGGAATGACAAAGTAGGGAGACAAAAAACTATTGCAATGGTACAAGTGAGAAGTGATGAGAACAGGTGAATGCAGAGAGGTGGGCAGATCAAAGAGAGGTTATCAAGGGGAGACCAGTAAGACTTCATTCTTGCCCATTTATTCCATTAGATGTTATTTTATTTGTGCCTATCATCTTATTCCATTAGCTAATATTCCATTATATTAAGTTAATCATGCTGTAGTTAGCTAACAATTGGTGCATACAGAGGTTATATTTTTGCTATTACAAACAGTAACTATAATTATGTTTTTACATGTAAGTCCTTTTTTTCCCCTTTCTGATATTTTTGGAATAAAGTATAGCCCCAGTCTTTTTGGAAGAAAAGCAGCAAAATAAAATAGTTGGAGACAGTGTGTAGACAGTTCTGGTTCTGAGGATTTTTCTCAGCATCAGTTTGTAAACATATTTACACATTTCCTTTTGTAAGAGGAACATCCCATACTCCTCCCTCAATAATTATAAAAGACTCAACTGAATCAATTAATCAGATTATGAACTAGGTGGGAATAAAACCTGAATAAGACATCTCTATTGAATCCATCAATCAATCATAAGCATTAAACTAAATCTGAGCACCTGAATTAAAGTTGTTGGGAAGAAGTGGAATGCTTCTAGCCATTGGATGAGGTGATTTTAAGTGTTTGGGGATTTCTTGAGGAGACTAAGCCCCTAAGGGTTTTGTATAAATAGCAATCTATTTTTTGGAACTTGAGCATTCTAGTTCGACTAGCACAGAGAAAAGAATAATTCCAACTAAGTCCCTAAGAGGGAATCCCTTGAGGGTGAAAGGAGAAAAGACTCTGTATTCTCTCTCCATTCCTTTGGCCAGAGGAGCACATCATAAACTTTGAAAGGTCTGTAAGATTTTAAACTGCCCTTAAGTGCCCTAGACACATACTTGAAATAGCTGATGGCGATGTTCACATTGGGAGTCTAATACAAACAGCAGTGAAGAAACACATGATTTGAAACACAACCTAGAAGAAAGCTTCACAATACCTAATGTGAACTTTATGTGTGCCCTATAAAGTGGAGAAAAAAAAGTTTTCTAGCAAAAGTACTTCCAGAGCTATGAGTTCCACCCTTCTGCCACATATCACATAAACTTGAGCTCTCTTTTCTCTGAAATGTCTTTCTACTTGAAAGTATGTCCTTGTTTTGAGGGGATGCTCTATACCAACTGTTCTTATTATACCACCTAGGAAATATCAGTTTCTAAAAACTAAGTTTCACTGGCTCATTTATATCAACTGATGATCACTGAAGGAATTACATGGTGGGAGTTTATGAAATATAATATTTAAAAAGTCCCATAAGTTTCCCCTAGAATACTTAGGAGAGAAGTAGTATCCACACACTGGGGACTTGACCTGCAAGGTTAGATTTGGTGAGACTAAAAACTGGCAATCAGTCAAGGTATATTAAGGGCCACCTGGTTTCAACCCCTCACTCTGTAGAAGGGAAATTTGAGGCACAGAGTTGTTGAATAAGTTTTCCAAGGTAGTAAGTAGCAGTGCCAGAATTTTAAATCAAATTCATTCATCTTTGCATGTACAACATTTGCTCTGTATGCCCTCCCTTCTGTCCTCTATGTCTTAGAATCCTTTGCTCCTTTTAAAACTCTTTGAAAGCCCTCCTTTCTACACCAAGCCTGTCCTGATCCTACCAGATGCTAGTACCCTATACTAACAAACTTGCCTTTTCTTTATATTTTGTAAATGAGAAGGCAGGGCTGCAGAAAAGCTAGAGAGCTAGCTTTGAAGCAAGGAAGGGACCTTAACTGGGTCAAAGCCCACCTCTGATGTATCATGCCTTTGTGACTCTGAGCAAGTCACTTAAGATGGCACTAACTTATATTGGTAAAGGGAATTTCCTTATCTGGTAATTCCTTATAACAAAGAAAATCACAGGTCCAGTCCCTAAACCTAAATTTTCCTTCTTTTTATTATTTAATATTTTATTTTCCCCCAATTACATGTAAAAAAAGTTTTAAAATCTTTTTTTTTTTTTTACAAATTTTGAATTCTAAATTCTCTCTCCTTCCCTTTCTTTCCTCCTTCCTTTACTGAGAAGGCAAGCAGCTTGATATAGGTTATACATGTGCAGTCTTTCCTACTTTAGTTGTTATGAAAGAAAACATAAACCAAAAAAAGAAGTGTCATCTCTCTTTCTTTGGAAGTAGACAGCATTTATCATCATGAGTCCTTTACAACTGTTTTAGAGCATTGTATTGCTAAGAATAGCTAAGTCACTAACTTTTGATCATTGTACAATATTGCTGTTACTATGTATGATATTCTGATTCTGCTCATTTCACTTTGCATCAGTTCATATAAGTCTTCCCAGGTTTTTACTGAAAGCATCCTGCTTGTAATTTAGTATTCCATCACAATCATATACAGCAACTTGTTCAGCCATTCCCCAACTAATGGCCATCTCCTCAATTTTCAATTTTTTGCCATCATTTAAAAACTATTATAAATATATTTATACATATAGGTCCTTTTCCTTTTTTAAAAATCTCTTGAGGATATAGACCTAGTAATAGAATTCTCTATTTTTCAATGTGTTTGTGTCTATGTTGTTATACCACTCTCAATAGAATGTAAGCTCCCTGAGGGCAGGGACTTTCATTTTTGTCTTTGCACTCCAGCACCTAACACTGTGCTTGAATATAATATGTACTTCATAAATTCTTATTGGTTGATAGAGTCTTTCTTTCACCATATGTATTTCATTTGTTTTGTGAGCATCTCAAGGATGTGAGAAGTGAATATATACTTTTTAGATTAAGAAACTGAGATGAAAAATTGAAATGACTTCTCAAAGGCCAAACAGTAAGCCAGTATCAAGGACAGACACAGAATCCACGTTCATTTTGCCACCATCTAGTTGGTGGTTCACCAGAACACATAAATTAAAATAACGCTATCCTCTCAGCCAGAAAAATCTAATGCTTTCCTTTGCCTTCTATGAAATTCATGTATCAGCAAGCACCCTAGCATACCTAGGGCAGCTGCTGGCACAGGTTCTTAGATCTGCTTTTCTAAAGGAAAGCAACTCAAAATGGGTTAACAATCTTTCTTTAATCAAACAAACATATCATTTACCTAGTTCAGG
>CM053593.1:101979241-101997534 GCA_028646575.1 Pseudocheirus occidentalis | reverse complement strand
TACAAGCAGACCAAGAAACAGATCAGCAGATGGGCTTCCAACCATCTGACCATCACATCCATTACCTATTCAAGTTACCAAAGAGGGAAGCACCAATATCTGGGCTTTTCAAAGCCGGGGGGCTCACCGGCTTCCCAGAGTCTCATCTGGTCAAATCACACAACTCTTCTCAAAGTGAGCCCCAAAGCAAAGCCTCACATCAGGACATATATATAAGCTTCTCCTGGGTCAGCCCTCTTGATCCACTGTCCAATTACAAAGTAACAAGGTGTGGCCATTTCCCCCCAAAAAACAAGCTTCTCGCCACGGGCTCTATGTGACCACCAAATCAGGGAACATTCTCGGAGCCACTTAAGCAAAGGGGATAGGGGCAGGAAAGAGCTTCAGATTCCCATTACAATTCCCATTACAATGTAGAAGTAAATTTACAATTTTTTCTTGCTTTTTGTAGGGCCACTGGGGTTAAGTGACTTGCCCAAGGTCACACGGCTAGTTAAGTGTTAAGTGTCTGAGGCCTGATTTGAACTCAGGTCCTCCTGACTTCAGGGCCGGTTCTCTATTCACTGAGCCACCTAGCCACTCCATAAGTCTACAGTTTTAACAATTATTAGCCACCATCAGAATTTTGGAATAACTTTTTCTAAGTCTCTAAAATGTTGGCATGGTGACTTAAAGCTGGTTAGAATGTTTCTGTTTCTTATCAATATACTGTGTATCACTCCCAACCAAGAATTCTTGGTATTCTTTAGACCAAGACACTATTATTTTATTTAGACCAATAGACACTGTTATTAATCCTGTTGGAAAGTTATCTTAATACATTTTGTTGTCATGAAAATCAGAAGTTTGATAGTCTTGACTGCTATCAGGCCCTGCTATAGACACACTATTTGGAGAGAGTACATAGTCAGCCTTGTCTTTGCATTCTGCACAGGCAGTCCCATTGCTTTCAGGATGAAATGTTTATGGTGACTAATACAGAATCCTTTTCATCTCTGCCATCTCTCTTGAAGGGCTCCACCTGAATGTCATAGATAAGTTTCTTCCAAAAATTGCCTTGAATTAATAAAAACCCCCTGTCATCTCCTTCCTGGGACAGCATTACTGAAAAAGGAAAAAAAGGTTGAACACGAAATCTAGAAATCATCACATTCTGCAGGGACAGTTACGGTGACACTGTACAAGTAGGGCCCATGTTTCTGGACCCCCGGCTGATTAAACTCCACCACTTAATCCCTACAATGCACACTACAGGTAAAATTCACTATACAGCACTCACTGCCACTACCAATTTTTTTCCCATCTAAATATCTAAAAACATCACTTTCTGCAAGAAGTGCTTTTCTTCCAAGATTACCTTCAACTTAGTAGCTATATATCTTATATGTCCACAGTTGCTTGCAGGTTCTCTCCCCCATTCTAACGGGACTTCTTTAAGGTCAGGAGCTGTTTTTACCTTTATTTGTATCCTTAGCAGTTAGCACAGTGACTGGAACAGAATAGGTGCTTGCTGATGACTTGACTAAATCTTTATAGTATTTAATTCAGCATGTGTGTGTGTGTGTGTGTGTGTGTGTGTGTGTGTGAAGGGAATCTGGACATCCTCCACCTAAAGATACAAGCGTCTCATCTGTACCCTAAATCTTACAGAACTGTATACAGCACTGAGGGATTAATTTACTTGTCCATGGTCATTACTATGATGTGTCAGCGCATTAGTTGGACCTAGATCCTTCTTAAATCCAATACTGGTTCCCTATCCACTATCCCATATTGCCAGTCATTTTTATATCTATATAGCTTGCTCAAAACTTCCTTATTTAGTCCTTACCATGGGCATGTATAGACTATGGGTCAAGGAAAACACCAATGGTAATATTCCTTTAAGCTGTGTTGGCACACTTTGATTACCTACGGATACCTATGGCCCTTATATAGATTTTTAACTTTAAGACAAAAACCTTTATTTTTATGTATGGTCTAGCTTAATTGGAGCTTTCATAGGATTGAACGAGTGATGATGTTTCTGCCTCAATCTCTTCTCAAAAAAGAGAAAAGATTATTTTAAAAAATGCTTCCTCTGTGCTCCTATCAAACTCCCCCTCCCAGATCACTGTGTTGGGGCTTACATAGCTTAATGAAACTATGAGCTATGCCATGCAGGGTTATCCAAGATAGACAGTTCATAGTGGAGAGTTCTGACAAAAGGTGATCCACTGGAGAAGGAAATGGAAAACCACTCTAGTATCTTTGCCAAGAAAATCTCATGGACAATATTAAAATGACAAAAGATATGACTCTGGAAGATGAGTCCTTCATGTTGGAAAGTGTCCAACACACTACTGAGGAAGAGCAGATGACAACTACAAGTAGCTGTAGAACTAATGAAGTGACTAAAATAAAAGGAAAAAAGAAGCTCATTTGTGTATGGGTCTGATGATGAAAGAAAAGTCCAATGCTGTAAAAACTATTCTCATATAGGAACCTGGAATATAAATCTATGAACCAAGGTAAGATAGATGTGGTCAAATAGGAGACTGAAAAATTAAACAATGACATCTTGGGCATCAGTGAACTTAAAGGGAGGATGAAGGGTGAATTTAATTTAGGTGATCATTACATATACTACTGTGGGCAAAAATTGCCTAGAAGAAATGGAGTAGACCTCAAAGTCAATAAAAGGGTAAGAAAGGCAGTGATGGGGTATAATCTAAAAAATGACAGAATGATATTTGTTCAAATCCAAGGCAATCCATTCAAAATCACAGTAATCCAAATGCCTGCTCCAATCACTAATGCTGAAGAGGCCAAAGTTGATCAGTTCTATGAAGACCTACACCGTCTTCTAGAAATAACACCTCCCACCCACCTCCCCACAAAAAAAGATGTTACATTCTTCATAGAGGATTGGAATACTCTAGTAAGAAATCAAACAGTAAATGGAACAACTAGCAAGTTTTGTCTTGGTGTACAAAATTTAGTAGGGCAGAGATTAATACAGTTTTGGCAAGATAACTCACTGGTCCTAAAAACACTCTTTTTCAAACACAAAAGGCAACTCTACATGTAGATGTCACCAGATGGTCAATATCAAAATCAGATTGATTATATGTTTTGCAGCCAAGACCTGGAGATGAATGTAGCTCAGATTATGAGTTCTTAATGCAAAATTCATTCTTAAATTGAAGAAAGTTGGGGAAACTACCAGACCATACAGATATAATCTAAATAACATCCCTTATGAATATGAAGTGGGAGTGATAAATAGATTTAATGGATTAGATTACATAGAGTGCCTGAAAAACGATGGGCAGAGGTTTTCAACATTGTACAGGAGGCAGCAACAACAACAAAACATTCAAAAGAAAAAGAAGAGCAAGAAAGTAAAATAGCTATCTAATGAGGCTTTACAAATAACTTAAGAAAGAAGGAAAGCAAAGGGCAAAAGAAAAGGGGAAAGATATACAAAATTGAACACAGAATTTCAGAGAATAGCAAGGAAACATAAGGTTTTCTTAAATAAGCAAAGCAAAGAAATAGAAGAAAACAATAGAATAGGAAAGACAAGATATCTCCTCAAAAAAATTAGAGATATCAAGGGAATGTCTCATGCAAAAATGAACATGATAAAAGACAAAAATGACAGGCAATTAACAGAAGTAGAGGAGATTAAGAAGAGGTGTTGTCAAGAATACACAGAAGGACTACACAAGAGAGGTCTTAACATCCTTGACAGTAACAATGGTGTGGTTACTGATATAGAGCCAGGTATCTTGGAAAACGAAGTCAAGTGGGCCTAAGGAAGCATTGCTAACAATATGGCTAATAATACAGGTGATAGAATTCTATTAATTATAGATAAATAAATCAATCAATCTATCTATTAATCCTAAAAGATGGTGCTGTCAAAATGTTGCACTCAATATGCCAACAAATTTGGAAAGCTCAACAGTGGCCCCTGGATTGGAAATGATTAGTTTACTTCTCAATCTAGAGAAAGGTAATGCCAAAGAATGTTCAGATTAAGTTATATTTAAGATTCTGCAAGCTAGGCTTTAGCAATACATGAACCAAGAATTACCAGAAGAGCAGGCTGGTTTTCAAAAAGGCATTCAAATGATCAACATTCATTGGATTATGGAGAAAGTAAGAGTTGCTAAAAAAAGATCTAATTGCCTTCTGTGTCATTGACTACACTAAAGCTATTGACTATGTGGATTACAACAAAAAATGTGGCAAGACCTCAAAGAGATGGGAGTGACACATCATCTTGTTCATCTCCTGAGGAATCTGTATGTGGGTGAGACAACAGTCAGAACCAAACACGAAACAACTGTTAGGTTTAAGATATTGTCAGCTTATTAACTTAACTCATATGCAGACTAGATCATGCAAAATATCAGACTGGTTGAATCAAAAGCCAAAATTAAGGTTGCCTAAAGATATATTAACAGTCTCAGATAGGCAGGTGATACCACTCTGATGGCGGAAAGTAAAGAAGAATTATCTTAATTCTTAGCTTCTTAATTAGTCTCTTGATGAGGGTAAAAGTAGAGTGTAAAAGCTGACTTGAACATTTACATTAAAAAAAAAATCAAAGATCATGTCAGCTGGTCCCATCACTTCCTGGCAAATAGAGGAAGAAGAAATGGAAACAGTGTCAGATTTTATATTCTTAGGTTCAAAAATAACCACAGATGGTGACTGCAGTCATAAAATTAAAAGATGCTTGCTCCTTGGAAAGAAAGCTATGGCAAATGTAGACAGCATACTGTTTGTATAGTCAAAGCTACAATTTTTCTAGTAGTAATGTATGACTGTGATAGCTGGATTGTAAAGGAAGTTCAGCTCTGCAGAATCATATTTTCTCTCTTTTTTTTGTCTTTTTTTTGGAGGGAGAAGGTAGGCCAATTAGGTTTAAATGACTGGCCCAAGGTCATACAACTAGTTTTTGTGTTAAGTGTCGGAGGTCATATTCGATCTCAGGTCCTCCTGACTCCAGAGCTGGTGCTCTATTCACTGTGCTACCTAGCCACCTCCAGAATGACATTTTCAAATTGTGGTGCTAGAAAAGACTTTTAAGAGTCCCTTGGACAGCAAGGAAGCTAAATAAGTCAATATTTAAAGAACTTAATTCAGATTCTTCACTGAAAGTTCAAATACTGAAGCTGAAGCTTAAAACTCTGATCACATAATGAGAAGACAGGACTCATTGGAAAAGACCCTGATGTTGGGAAAGACTGAAGGCAAAAGGAGAAGGGGATGGCAGGATGAGATGGACAGATATTTCCATGGAAGCAATAAACAGGAGCTTGAACAGATTTGGGGGACAGTATAGGATAGAAGGGCCTGGTGTGCCATGGTCCATGGGATCATGAAATTGGACATGACTGAATGACTCACTACTAACAACTAGTTATGTTCTATTTTTCTACCTGAAGAGAACACTTAAATGATTTCAGAGAAGCTGTAGTATTTAGGAATTGTTTTTATCCTCTTAAGAAATATGACTTAGATGTGTCGTTAAATTTTTAAACCCATAATTATTGTCACCTTAATTTGAAAGATTTAATAGGTAAGACTGATCAGTTTAAATTGCCTGACCACATCTTCCATTTCTTGTATTCTGTTTTCTGATGCTGTCTGATCTCAATACCCGAGCTGTTTTATTTTGTATAGTTCTGGCTAAAGATGTTCAACCATGGGATTTTGGAAGAGGAAAACAACTCAACTAGCAGATAAACACTAACTAGGTCAGGAAATGAGAGGACAGAGATAAACTATAAGGTCTTCCAACTTTAGAAGGCTGAGTTCAGCATGCCATACAGTGGAATCTAATGGGAGCTCCAATATGTTAACACACATAGGGATTCAAGAGTTTGAAGGGACCTTCAAGGCCATCTAGTTGTAATGTTAATGGAATCTGAAGATCTTCCATGTGCCTTTCTATTGGCACTTAGTAAACAGGCACTTAGCTGCTTACTTCAAGTTAACACCTTGAGAGTAGTTAACACCTTAACAGGAAGCGGCAGAACAGGGAGGAGCTACACTGTATATAAGGAAGAGAAACAGCTGGACAGTCAGATTTTCTCTCAGTGACCACCTGGAGACTGTACCTTTTTGCTGAGATCCTCCTTCTGCAACTTTTACTGAGAACTTCCAAGAACCTGGCTGAGGAGCTATCGTGAGCAAGAGAGGGATTCCTGCTTGAGGGAGCCTGTTCTATTGTAAAGGCTTGGGAATGTGGGTGTTCACTGCATTAACCATGTGCCTCAACTTTGTGACTACTGTAATGACTTTGGCTTTCTGGTTCTGGGACTTGGTCTTCTGGTATTTGAATAAAGGCTTTGGTTCTGCCATCCATGTGGAAAATTTGCTACATTTTGTGATTCACAACTATACCAGTATATTCATAGCTACCGTGGGTGTTATGAATATTGCATTATTGATACACTAGTCCTGAATAAGAATCTCTTCTAGAAGATAGGAGAGAGTCTTCTAATTTATGCTTGGAAAATTATAATGAAGGGGATCCAATGACCCCCAAAGACAGACTGCTTTCATAGCTTCCCCTCCCCCCAAGGAAATTCTGGAAAGCCACGGCTATACAGGGGGAGTCACAATACTTCATTTCAAATATGCTGTTGCATTATCCTCTTCTTTTCTACATGAAAATAATGACTTAAGGGCTTCTTTGAGCTCTTCAGTGCACTTGTGGATGGAGGTTACTTGAAGAGATAAAGAAAGAAGTGGGTCTTTATCATGTTCTAGAGAAGAGGCCACAATAACCACTATCTCTGAAATATTCAAATACATAGATTTTAAGTTCAGTCCTTCATATTGAGGTTGAATAACATTGGTTCTCTTAACCCAAGATTTACATATACCTCCTCTCTCCCACCCCTGTTTTTTCAAGCATTAATTGGTGCATTAATTCTATTTAGTTAGAAGATTTTCTCACATATAAATGCATTATGGGTAATATGCAAACTTCATTAACATTTCTACTTTTGACCTAGACAAGAATTGGGTCAGAAAGGACTTCTAGGAGAATGTTTTCCTGACCCTGTTTGCCAGTCTTCATTCATTCTTGATTTTCCCCCCTCATGGACCAGAAAACCTAACACAATCTTAATTTCCTTCCATTCCTCAAAACCACTTCCTAATTTCTGAAATGCACATCCGTTTGGAACAGCAGGATCTGCTCACATACCCTGCTGCATTGATTTTCATTGGTCATGGAAATGCAATCAGAGAAATCTAAGCAACTTGTCTGTCCTACACCATATCACAGATCAATTTTCACAGTTAAAATGTAGATTAAACTCTGCTATAACCCATGCTGCCCCTTTTTGTATTTACCTTCATTTAAAAAGGTAGAGAGCCAGTAAGACCTCACATGTTAAACTGCTTTTCTTCAAGCAGAGTGGCTTTACACTGATCCATCCATCCCTTCTCAATTGCCCCCTACTTTTGATCAATGGTATAGTTTTCTCTGAGGTCCATTTAAAGGTGGGGGAAGGGGGAGAAGGGACAGACCATAGCTACAGAATGAAGTTAACAGACAGAACTAGTGACCCTGGCCTGATTAACACTCAGTTCTAACCAGCTGAGCATCCCAGTTAACAACAATACCACAAATAAATGACTTGGGACATCCTAAACTCTCCTTGTTGCCTCAGTGTTGTACTGAATTCTACATGTGAGTTCAGCATTTCCTCTTTCATTCTTTTCACCTGCTTCTGTCATCTGTGCCCCCTACTCCTTTCTAAATAGACCAAGGAAAAGAATTCATTGAATTTCTTTTTAGCAATGTCTACACTTTCTCTCAATTAATTACCCTTGCCATATGTTAGAGGTCTTACTGTCTCTTTCACTGACCTTTGGCTCCTCAGATTCTTCAATTTTTTCTTTCTATTTTGTACAGTCATCTTTTCATTAGTATCTTTACTTCTCTTGTCTGTTCCTTCCATTCTCTTCGTTTTGTTCCAGAATAATTTCAGATACTTGATCCTTGATGTTTTCATTTCAGTAGAAGCAGTTGCAATATATTTAGCCTCTGTCTTTCCTGTGGAGGTGTAGCATAGTATAGTGGATATAGAGTTGGCCTTGAAGCTAGGAAAACCTGGGTTTAAATCTTGCCTGCAACACATACTGGCTGTGTGACCCTGGGTAAGTTGCTTAAACATGCAGTGCTCCCGAACAGAGGTCAAATTCAAATATAAATAGTTCCTTGCTGGTATAGCTGGTTGACTTAGGAAACCACAAATTAACATGACTTATGTTTTAATTAATTTGGTTAAATATTTTCCAATTATATTTTAATTTGTTAGGAGTTGAACTTTAGGAAATACAACCGACAGGCTGAGAATGTGACACCTCTGCTTTAGACAACTCTCTATGACAAGCTGAAGAGAAGGTACACTTGTATTTCCTATATTAGTGAAGGGCAGTTAAGTGGAACAGTAGTTATAGTGCCAGGCCTGCAGTAAAGAAGATCTGAGTTCAAATCCAGATTCAGACAATTACTGTTACCCTAGGCAAGTCACTTAATCCTGTTTACCTTACCTATTTACCTGTTTACACCTCATGTATAAAATGAGCTGAAGAGGAAAACAACAAATCACTCCAATATCTTTGCAAAGTAAGTACCAAATGGGGTCACTAAGAGTCAGAGACAACTAACTGGCAAAACAACAAATACCAGTGAAATCATAGACTTAGTCCCTGTCCATTTCTCCTGAGGATTTTAAAATAAATACATTAACAAAAAGCTCTAGATTTCATTATTGGACTCCTTTGAACAGCTAACTCCTGGAACACTACAACTATATTGACATTTATAATTTGCTCAATAACATCCACAACTGCTCAAAAGGGGTTATCCTAACAATTGACACAAGCAAAACCAAATTGAATGGGCAGCCCATTGAGACAATCTACCAGACATTCTATCTTGGATAGGCACTGAAGAGGGACAGTAAGGTAAGCTGTGAATTGGAGAGAAGAGAGACAGGAAGAGGGACTGAGAGGGAGAAAGAAGTTATATTATATTGGGGAGATCATTGTAGAACTTTCAAAGAGCTCAAGCTAATTTTATATTTTTAATTAAAAAATTCTTCTAAAGATTCTATATGGCTGTGACTTACATGAAATGTGGAATCCCACAGTTTCTGCAGAATCAAAATTGCTAGGAACCCAAAGAGCTATGTGGATATAAGCAGGTTGCATTGTATTACCAACCTTGATTTGTGCATAGGAAGTGGTATAAAACATTTTTAATTATTGTCTAAAAATATGTATTTTTAGGTGGTCTAGTAATGTAATAAGAGGGAGGGAAAGAAAATAAATAATCTGTGTGTGTGTGTGTGTGTGTGTGTGTGTAGTCTGCTCTGATTCTATGACAATGTTGTACCTTATAACTATACTACAGGTGGAGTCTACAGACAAAATATGGTATAAATGTCTATAGCACTACTGACTCAGTCTCTCACCTGGGCCTGTGAGACTACCCACTCTTTGTGTTTTGGTTTACTCATCCAACCTGCCCCCACATTCATATATTGCTAATTAACAGACAAACCATCAGCACACACCTACATTCATACTCTCTTAGGGTCCCAGGAATAACCTTGTTGAAGGGAAATATGCTTCCCCTGCTCACCACTCTAACTCTTGAGCCTGCATCAAATGAGTTTTATGTATGTACAACCAGCCACTCACAATAATGACACTTAGATCTTGAATGCTTGCTAAACAATTTTGAATGTTTACTACAGTAAGGCAAAACAAATAATCTGATAGTTATTAATATAGTAAAGCAAATGTATAAATCATTTAAAAATACATCACAATACAATATAGACCATACACATATAGACCCAGATCACACTCTCCTTCCCACCAATGTATTCAATAGCTTTCGGCAAACATAAGTAGGAACTTTATTGATATAGAGCTCCAAGTCCTTCCATCTGTATTACTGATCATTTTCTCTCCAACTCAGTACAAAATCCCATCTGACATCTGTGTTCCTTCATACACACATTGTAACAGTATATGTTAAATAAAATTTTTTTCTATTCATACCAGACATTAGAATATTTGTCTATAATAGTGGGAATAACCTCCATTTTGACAATTCCTTTGCACAAAAACATTTTTCTGCCATTTTCATCATTTGCTATTCCTTATGAAAATGGTCATACCTTACAGATGGATGCCCTGAGTGTGACATTGGCACCCATAAAATGTAAAAGACATGGAGGGAGGCCTCTAGCAGGTTGAGTAGATCCTTCATGAAAGATTTTTGGAAATACATGACCAAGAATTATGCTGGATGTAAGGCATGGGTGGGTTGCAATCTGCGTGGATGTTGAACATGTCTTTTTTTTGTGAGATCACAGATATATTGAAGCATTCAATTAATTATAAGTACTTTTTGTACATAGGGAAAGTTCAATAAATTGCCATTTGCCATTAACTGGCATAACAAAACATAGAACTTATGCAGTATATTCAGGCACTGTAGTATTTCTGGGTGGAAAAAAAGGTATGACTACTAAGTCATGTAACTTTAAAAAATTAACATCAGAATTTTTACATATCAATCTAAGTGTTAACCCCATCAGATTAATCACGTTGGAGGCCATACCCTATTTCCAATGATGCTACTATTCCTTTCTGATAGTATAGCTTTTTTTCCTTTGGGAATTAATTTAGTATTAGGAATAGTCCAAAATTATTTGGAGTTGAAAGCAACAATTGAGTTGTTATGTTGGGTACTGGGCCCAAAGCGAGGTCTGACCACAAAGCAATACTTTTGTATGTGACGTAAATTGGGTGTAAAGACAGTTCCCAAACGAACTCAGATATGTTTTGTGAAATGGAAATGTCACTTGACTAAGTACATACCTTCCAAGATCAATACTTTGAAGGCTATACTCTTTTAGACATTTAAATCCTGGCATGTTTATTTCATTAGTTTGTGGTTACCCAGAAATTTTTTTTTTGGTCAATTTACAAAGTTCTGGCTTGTGATAAATCATACACTTCACTTTGTCAGTGTAAAAGTAGGTGGAATATTTGAAAGGAAAAAGGCTGCTCTTTATTTCCACTCCTTTCCAAAATCTTTGTCTAAATACAGATATTAATCATCATCATTGTAAAAATTATTATTATACAGATTCATTTGCCAGAGCTGCTTCTCTCCCTTTCATCATTCAGAACTAGGCTCATATGACTGGGCCTCATTATTATTCATGGTCTTGTCTATTGGTAATAAAGAGTAAACACTGGAAGTGTGGTCAAAACCACACTAGTTGGCACCCCTGGGCAAGGGAGATAGTCACTCTAAATTACTAATTAATAGCTACAAGAGTCCTAAATTTCATGTAGTATTTATAGTATAAAAGGGGGTATATATATATATATACATATACATATATATTTCTAATTTGATCTTTGCAACAACCTTGTGCTATAGATGCTATTATTATCCCCATTTTAAAGATGAGAAAATCAAGACTGATTGAGATGCTATGACTTGCCAAGTGGTAACACAACTAATAAGTGTCTGAGGCAAGATTTGAAACCAGTCCTTGCTGACTGCAAGTCCCATGTTCTAGCCTTTATCTACCTGGCTGAAATAGTTGGGGTTACAGAATATTTTAAAATGCAGTTGTACTACTTTAGGAAACCTCCAGTCATTGGAAGAAATTAAATTTTGGTAAATAGAACCTGTAAGACTCTGCTTTAATGAATAGATAATAAAATATTATAATTATCCTTTCAAATTGTATATTAAAAGACTATAATGCACTTGAAAAAATATTCCTTTAAGCAGGTTTTATATCTTCCCTTTCCCCAACACAGTCCTTTTTCCCCTATTCATTTGCATATTAAACTATTCAAAACAAAACTTAAGATGAACCTCTATCTGCATTAACACAATTTCTGAGTTTCTTATGAAATTCAATGGGCTTTTACTGTTTAGTAATTTAACAGTACTTTTCTGGACTCTTCTCCATTTGGATTTGCCTAGTATTTTGTTTATTTTTCTCCAAACATTTCATTTGAATACTAAGTACATTCCATAATTCTGTCTTATCCTGCTGTCCTTAAGAAAGCAAAATTGAATGGTAATTTTTTTTGATTGCTCCCACCATCTCTCTCTCATCTCTCTCTTTCCAATTAGTTTGTTGTGTGTTCCTTCAAACAAGTACTGCAAGTAGGTCCCTGATTCCTGCAGATGGGCCTTCACTCCAAAGGAGAATTCTTGACCATTCACTTAATTTATTTTGTCTTTTTGTAGACATTTCAACTTGGATTCCAGTGGAGAATATTATCCTTTATTGCCAGTTATTTCTTTCTTAATGCAAACTTTGATTTATATTTTTTTGACCGCTAGAATCAAGTATTTCTATTCTGACCCCTCTCAGAAAACACTTCCTCCCTATGTAAATAAATAAATCTGAAAAGTATTATCTATCATTCCTTTAAAAAATCAGTATCATCAAGAAAACTCATTCTTTGACAACAGGGTTACATAAATAGGAAGGGGTCCCCATTCTCCCAGAAAAACAATGCTTTCTATCTAATTATGTTTTTTCCACTGTGAAATTTTGATTTCCAGACCAGCTTTTCTTCCTATGATTTCATCCTTTAACCTGAAAGCATCTACTTTTCCCTCCTCCTTTGCATTGTCTGTGATTTGGTATAAATTGTATCTGCTTTGTGATGAATACATCATTGCTTAGTTTCAGGTAACATGTTTAGATGTTTGAACCAAGTTTTAAATGAGCTCAGGATATCTAAACTCCCTCCCTCTTGACTCTTAGCTCTTTCTCTCCATCTTTTTATCATGCTTCCATTAGGGCATATTAGATTTCCCTTGGACCTTTTATGCAAAGGTTGATACATCAAACATGTAATGCACTGGGACTTTTCTGCATACTGTAAAAATGCACTTTAATATTTGGAACAATTCGTTAAAAAAGAAGGAAACACATATGGGTATAAAACCTAAGTATCTCCTTTAGACTTTACTTTTCAAAGAAACCAAAAAGTAGCTTATGGAATGGAGGGGAAAGACAGAAAATTGAACTTTCCAAGATCAGTACTTAACATAAAAATTTCATCACAATCTTTATCATCTTGCAGTGGTTGCAGAAAAGGCCTAGGCTTCCTCCACCTTTAACTTCCTAAAGTCGCCTATTTTACCTTCAAATCTGATGAAGTGTCAAAGTCATTTACCAGTAATGAGTTCTGCTGCAAATTTTATTTTGCTTGGAATTTAATTAATGGGCCAAAGACTTTCCATTGTGATTTGAGCAAATGAATAATAAATCAAGAAAGGAGATTTGTCAGGGAAGGAACATCTGTTTCTTACAGGCGTTACAACATGACTACAGCTTGGCTGTGCATTACCAGCACAAAGACAGTAGGAGTCCTCTCCAGTGAAGCTCTCTTCATTTATTGCTCCACTGAAGGTGAACAGAGAGCACTCTAATGGGCCTCTGGTGTTAATAAAAGCTTTGCGCTTCTCCAGTTTTGCTGTAGCTTCTTCCTGTAGGGTGCTACTGTCTGTCCTTAGTCCATGGTTTGTTGGTCCACATCAGGATTCTGCAATGTCAGTACTTTATTGGATGATTAATAAGGGAAAGACAAATTCATAAGCAGAAACAATATGAAATTACCATCATATTAGTGTTCCCTGTCATGCTTTTTATTTTTGGGGGGGGGGTGCGATTTGTAAATGAGATCGTGATTGAAGTTAAGTACTTTGACTTGCACTGTCAAAAGCAAAAATAGGTCACTGAACCTGTTGGGCTCTGTCTCGTTAACCAATAAAGGACTATCTGGCTTAGTTTTGCTTTTTCCATGCCTCTGTGGCACCCCGAATAAGTATCGGAAAACAGAGAAAAAAGAGAGTTGAATCTGCCAAGGGCTTGCACTCACATGCGTGCAAAGGAGGGAGAAGGGGCAAAGCCGTCATAGTGCTTTCTTGGCTATTTATTGCCCGAACACATTTTGCTCCTATACACAAGGGAGGTTTAAGTACCCACTGGGTAGGAATAAATCGCCTTATGAAAATTTGCACTGCAGGGGTCAGGATGACCCTTGTGTAATGTTTATAATGTATGCAGAACACTAATGGCCGCTAATGTCATGCAGAAATAACACTCTGTCTTATGTGCTACACTTTTTTTTTTACCTTTTTTTTGGGGGGGGGAGCTGGAGAGACAATAAGAGGCATGTATAATTTAATGATTTTTATACATTCCTCTGAGGTGCCTCTGAGGAACAGTGCCCTGATGAAGAAAATATTTCACATCTCTGTCACGATGCGCAGCCCCCTAAACGATCCTTTCTAGCATGCAGCACAACAGGGCTTTGTTTGATATGGCATGCTTCCTGCAATTTGTATCGAAAATGGCCCTACGGAGGGAAATCAGCCAGTTAAAAAGTTTAAAACTCAGCCGAGTGAGAGAAGAATTAAGACACAGAGAGCAAAGGGAAAGGAAGTTTATCTTGGATTGGTGGATGAAAGTATTTTTTCTCCATTTGTCAAAGGTTTTTATGTCACCTAAGAAAGTAAAATTATTTCTGAAATTAATGTTTTGAGGGAAATATTTTCATCCTATAAACAATCCAAAGACCATGTCTTCCATCTCTTTGTTCTTAGCACAGAAGCAACAAGAAATTCATCAGAATGAGGTACAAGTGTGGCACAATTTTTGATGACATATCCTGAATCTTACCTGCTACATTTCTTAAATCTATTTCCTCCTTTCCATTCTAGTGATCACTACCCTAACCCAGGCCCCCATTGCCACCTGCCTGGATAATTGCAATATGCCTAATATTTACATAGCTCTTGATGGTTTTCAAAGTCCCTTGCAAATATTATTCCATATCTATCCAACAACCCTGGGAGGTAGGGGTATTATTATTCTCATTGTACTGATGAGGAAACCAAGAGAGACAGAGGTCAAGTGATTTGTCTTGGATCACCCAGCTAGTATCTGAGGAAGGATTTGAACTCAGGTTTTCCTGACTACAGGTCCAGATCTCTATTCATTAGGACACCAAGTTGCTTGTACAATATCTTTTTTTTTTAGGTAATCAGGGTTAAGTGACTCGCCCAGGGTCACATGGCTTAGTAAGTGTCCATGGGCATATGGGAACTCAGGTCCTCCTGACTCCAGGGATCAGTACTCTATCCATTGTACAACCTAATTGCTTCTGCAAAGTACTTTTAGTAGTTCTCATCTCCATTCTTTCCTCTCTATAATCTCACCTTCATAATATTGTGAAACTAATCTTCCCTTTGCTTAGGCTTTGTCAGGTCATTCATCTGTTCTAAAATCATCAGTGGCTCCCTATTGCTTTAACAAGTAACATTTAAACTCTTTTATCCCATACTGAAGGCCCTCCAAAATCTGATGCCACATTATCTTTTCATGTTCTTGTTGTATAGTTTCTCCCACTAGACTCTGTACATTAAACAAACTGAACTACCCCATGTTCTTTGAAAATACCTTGAGCTTTTCTGTCTCTGGGTCTTTGCCCATGCTGTTATCCATGACTGAAATGACAAAATCCATTACCCTCCTCTTAATCTAATGAATATTTTACCTCTCCTTTAAAGCTCACTTTAAATGTCATTTTCTGCATGTAACATTTCCTAGATCTCTGTTAGTGATAAGCTTCCTTTATCTTTACATCTTTAATAAGTTTCCCCATTAGAATCACGATAGAATTCTAGTTGGCTCTTTCCAATGCACTTAGCATGCATTATTTTGCATCATAGTTTATAGATACAGAGCTGGAAGGGATCTCAGAGGCCATTTATGTCTTTGCTGTATTGCTTACCAGACTTTGAGCTCCAGGACAGTAGTGCAAGAATCTGGATTCAGTTCCTGACTATTACCTACTACCCTTTTACCAGGATAGCTAGGTAGTGCAGTGGGTAGTGTGCCAAGCCTGGAGTCAAGAAGATTCATCGATGGCAGAGTCAAGATGGCCACATAGAAGCAGCAAAACTCCACAGCTCTCCCCATAAACACCTCAAATACCTATAAAATACAACTCTAAACAAATTTTAAAGCTCCAGAACTCACAAAATGACAGAGTAACAAAGCTCCTGCTGAAGGCAGCCTGGCAGGCAGATGAGAAGGGGTTCATTGCAGCACACTGGAAGCCCAGACAAGCACCGCATGAATGCACGGGTGGAGCCCTAGGACCACCAGAACAAGCCACAGCTGGAGCACAAATCACTGGCAGCTGTGGTGTTTTCCAGACTTACCAACCCATAAGAAACAAGGACTAAGCGAAAGGTCAGTAGAACTTGGATAAATTTGGGGGAGAGGGTCCGGCCAAGTGTCCCAGAGCTAAAAGTGGCAGAACCAGAGGCCCTGCAGCCACCTCCACATGGCTTCTTCAGAGCTCTCACCCTGAAGATTGCAGGGGAGCCAAGTGATCATTCAGAAGCTAAGTGCTCTTGCCTTGAGCTGCCTGGATCAGGATCACGATCTTGGGGGGGGGGTGGTTCTGAGGTGTGTTTTCAGTGAGCCAAAGCTGGTGGGGGCTGCAGAAACAGTGGCCTCCTGATAGCTCCAGCAACTGCAAAACCCCCAGCAATTTGGGACAGAACTCTCCCCTCTGAAAGCAGAGTTCTACTGAACCTAAAAGTCAAGTAATTGACTGGCAACATGAGTAGGCAAAGGAAGCAAAGCAAATCCAGAAATGCAACTTTAGATTCCTTTTTTGGGGACAAAAAGGATCAAAGCATAAAATGGGAGGAAGACAACACAGTCAGAACTCTTACACCAAAAGCTTCCAAGAAAAATGTAGACTTGTTACAAGCCATAGAGCAGCTCAAGAAGGATTTTGAAAACAAAATAAGAGAAGCGGAGAAAAAATTGGCAAGAGAAATGAGAATGATGCGAGAAAATCATAAAGAGAGAGTCAACAACCTGACTGAAGAAAGTAACACCTTAAAAATAGATGAACTCAAATGGCAACAGAGGCCCAAAAAGCCAATGAGGAGAAGAATGCCTTAAAAAGTCAAATTTTCCAGATGGAAAAAAGAATTTCAAAAGCTTTTTGAAGAGAATAATTCCTTCTGAATTAGAGTGGAGCAAATGGAAGCAAATGACTTTATGAGAAATCAAGATACTATTAAACAGATCCAAACAAATGAAAAAATAGAAGGCAATGTGAAATGTTTCCTTGAAAAAAACCACTGACCTGGAAAACAGATCCAGGAGAGACTATTTAAAAATTATTGGACTACCTGAAAGCCATGATAAAAAAAAGAACCCCGAAAGCATCCTTCAAGAAATTTTCAAGGAAAATTGCCCTGATATTTTAGAACCAGAGGGCAAAATAGAACTTGAAAGGATTCACTGGTCACCTCTTGAAAAAGATCCCCAAAAGAAAACACCTAGGAATGCTATAGCCAGGTTCCAGAGTTCCTAGATCAAGGAGAAAATATTACAAGCTGCCAAGAAGAAACAATTTGAACAGTGTGGAAACACAATCAGAATAACCCAGGATCTAGCAGCTTCTACATTAAGGGACCAAAGGGCCTGGAATATGATATTCTGAGGATCAAGGGAGCTAGGATTAAAACCAAGAATCACCTATCCAGCAAAATTGAGTATAATGTTCCAGGAAAAAGTATGGTCATTCAATGAGGTGGAGGACTTTCAAGTATTCTTGATGAAAAAACCATAACTGAATAGAAAATTTGACTTTTAAATACAAAAAGCATGAGAAGGTAAACATGGAAAAGAATTCATAAGGAACTTTTCATAGTTGAACTATTTACTTGCCAACATTGAAAAACGATAATTATAACTTATAAAACTCTTCTCAGTATGAGGATAGCTGAAGGGAATATAAATGTATACATATGTATACATATACATATGTCTATATACGAGGGTATATATATGCATATGATTACATATGTGAGTATGTGTATATGTGTGTACATAGACAGAGGGTGCAGGATCTATTGAACAGGATGGCATAATATTTTAAAAGGTGAAATTGAGAGGTGGAAAAGGAACAGTATGAGATGAGACAGGGAGAGACAGAATGGGGTTAATCCTCTCATATAGAAGAGGCAAGGGATAATTGTTACAATGGAGGGGAAGAACAGGAAGGCAAAAGGGAATGGGTCAAATTCACTCTCATTGAAGTTGGCTTAGGTAAGGAATGACATGTTCTAAATTGGGTATTTTGGCCTACAGGCGAGCAGGGGGGAAGTGGATGAGAGGGAG
>CM053593.1:101956469-101978741 GCA_028646575.1 Pseudocheirus occidentalis | reverse complement strand
ATTGGCTTTTTGGGCCTCCTTTGCCATTTGAGTTAGTCTATTTTTTAAGGTGTTATTTTCTTCAGTCAGGTTGTTGACTCTCTTATCATGATTTTCTTGCATCATTCTCATTTCTCTCCCCAATTTTTCCTCCACTTCTCTCATTTGCTTTTCAAAATCCATTTTAAGCTCCTTTTTGGCCTGTATCCAGTTTGTATTTTTCTTGGAAGCTTTTGGTGTGGGAGTTCTGGCTGTGCTGTCTTCCTCCTGTTCCATGCTTCAGGCCTTTTTGTCCCCAAAAAAGGAAACTAAAGTGGATTGCTGGGCTTGCTTTGCTTCCTTTGCTTGTATTATTTTCTCCTTGATCTGATAACTCTGGAACCTGGCTATAATATTCCTAGGAGTTTTCTTTTTTGTGATCTTTTGTGATGGGTGAATTCTTTCAATTCCTATTTTGCCCCCTGGTTCTAAAATATCAGGGCAATTTTCCTTGAGAATTTCTTGAGGGATGATTTCCAAGTTCTTTTTTTATCATGGCTTTCAATTAGTCCAATAATTTTAAAATTATCTCTCCTGGCTCTATTTTTCAGGTCAGTGTTTTTTTTTCCAATGAAATATTTCACATTGCCTTCTATTTTTTTTTAAATTTGTCTGGATCTGTTTAATAGTATCTTGATTTCTTACAAAGTCATTATCTTCCATTTGCTCCAATCTAATTCTGAAGGAATTATTCTCTTCAGTGAGCTTTTGAAATTCTTTTTCCATCTGGTAAATTCAACTTTGTAAAGCATTCTTCTCCTTATTGACTTTTTGGGCCTCTTTTGCCATTTGACATAATCTATTTTTTAAAGTGTTATTTTCTTCGATTAGGCTGTTGATTCTCTTTTCATGATTTTTTTATATCATTCTCATTTCTCTTCTCAATTTTTCCTCTATTTCTCTTACTTGATTTTCCTAATCCTTCTTGAACTCCTCCATAACCTGTAACCATTTCATTTTTTTTTCTTGGAATCTTTTGATGCAGGAGTTCTGACTTCATTATCTTCCTCTGGTTCCATGCTTTGATCCTTTTTGTCCCCAAGACAGGAATCAAAGGTTTGATTGTTGTGATTGCTTTCCTTCCTTTGCTTGCTCATGTTGCCACTCAATTACTTGACCTTTGAACTCTTTGCCACAGTAGAACTCATCTTTCAGAGAGGAGAGCTTTGTCCCAAATTGTTGGGGGTTTTGTAGCTGCTGGAGCTATTAGATGGTTGTCCTCTCTGCTGCCCCCACAAGCTCTGGCTCACTGGTCAGACACCCAAGTCTGCGATCCAGATGCAGGCTGGCTAAGGTGATGGTGATTATCCTCTGAATGATTGCTTGGTCTCCTGATGACCTGCATGCCAGGAGCTCTGAAGCAGCCATGTGGAGGTGGCTGCAGGGCCGCCACTTCTGCTGCCTCTTGCTTCAGGGGCATAGGCTGAACTGTGCTCCTCCATCCCCTCAGTTCCAACAGAGTTCCACACTGACCTTTTACTTTGTCTTTGGCATTTATGGTTTGATATTTATGAAAACTGCCACAGCTCCTGGTGATTCACTCTCCTGAAGTCTGCTCCAGCTGCTGCTGGTTGGGGCCACCCTGGGGCTAAACCCAACAGTTCACACAGGGCTGGGCTCAGCTCCCAGAATTCTGAGATGGACTCTTCCTGTTCATCTGCCATGCTGTCTTCAGCAGGAGCTGTGTTTCTCTTTGTAACTTTGTGGGAACTGTAGATCTAAAATTTGTTTAGAATCATATTTTATAGGTATTTGAGAAACTTCTATTTTTTCCCTTTATACTAGTGAGAACTTGGTGATCTTTTTGGGTCTTGTGGATTTAATTATTTTTTCCGTGCAGACGACTCCTAGATTTATATATGTCCAGACCTTATCTCTCCCCAAAGATCCAGTACCTTATCATCAACTGCCTTTTGGGCATCTCAAACTCAATGTCTTGAATGTATCTCAAAAGTCAATGTGCCCAAAATTTAACATCTTTTCCCCAAATATTTTTTTCTTCTGAACTTCCCTATTATACTAATGACACTCTCATCTTCCCCATTACCATAGCTTACAATATTTCTGCTTCACAATATCTCTCTATTCATGGTGTCTTCCTAGCACAGACATTTGGATTATTAAAATAACTTTCTAACAAGCCTCCCTGGTTCAGGTTGTTCTATTTCAGTTAATTTCTCCCCTCAGCTGCCAAAGTGATTCTCTTAAAGCCTAGATCTGTCCATATTATTTTCCTGTTCAAAAATTTCCAGTGGCTCCCTATCACTACCAGGGTCAAATAGTTTTCTCTTTGTCTTTTATGTTTCTTGATAACCTGGCCCTTTCTGCTCTCCCAGACATCATTCCCTTTACTCACCTCTAAAATGAAACCACACTAGCTTACTTTTTTATCACATATGACACTCCATCTCTCATTTCCTTGCCTTTGGACTCGCTGGGCCCAGGACTGAAACGTTCTCCTTACTTATCTCTGTTCCTGGCTTTCTTCATGATTTTGCTCAAGTCCCAACTTCTGGTGGAAGTCTTTCCTTCTGAAATTACCTTTCATCTAGTCAGGATATACCTTGTATATCCTGAATTATTTATATGTTTTTCTCTTGTTAGAATGTGAGATCCTTGAGAGCAGGAACTAATTTTTCCATTCTTTGTATCCTCAGTGCTTAACAGAGTATTTGGCACAGAGGAGTTGCTCAAAAAATCCATGGTGTCTGACTGACAGTGTTCTATTAATCTCTTATCACTTTTATGCCATGTCTCCTCACCTGTAATTGGCCCCTCTATCTCCTTCCTTAGGGATCTTGTTTACTCCTAATTAATAAGCATTCTCCATAACTAGATAAAAATTAGCCCTCTGCCACCCACCTTCTTCCCATACACACACTTTCTCCCTTTAGAAATTGGAACGATAACCAACTCAACATTGTAATTCCTGGAAAAGACAAATAAAACAATTTCCCTATGGCTTCTCTGTTATCCCAGTGACTTACCAAATTAAATTGTCTCTCCTTGGCTACTATTCCTTTGTTGGTGTTTTCTTTCCTTTTTAAAATGTAAGCTCCTTGAGGGCAGAGACTATGTTTGTTATTTGTTTCTCCATCATTTAGTACAGCGCCTGGCACAATGTAATAAATGCTTATTGATAAATTCATTCATTCAATCAAAGTTTCATTGAATGAAGACTTACTGGATCTGGTAGGGAGACAAATCTTGATCATTTTTTTTTCATTTGCTCCTGGGATTTTATCCAGCATATTAAATTATTCTGAGTCATCTTGCATCATCTGCCCTAGAATAAACTCTGTGAAATCTGAGAAATGCCAATTTGATAAGGAAGATAATGGACCTAATGAGGCCACATAATAAGATGGTGAACTACAGAAATCCACAAGAAATGGAGGGAGTATTTCAGTGGGAATCCTAACCTTTAAGAAATATTTGTAGGCATTCCTAATTTTCCTAGAGGATTACCTTGCTTTATCCTCAAGTTCCTTGTCCTAATAGAAACTCTTGGTGACTGTATAACACCTTAAGACTTCACAGTAATCACCAGAGGCAGCAAATACATTTATATCAACCTGAAGAACCCATCTGTTTCAGTCCTTCCTCAATCAGCAAAAATAGTTTATTATGGAGACTGATATCTCCAATACTGCCAATATCACTTTCCCATGCCACATTGAATCCCTTTATGTTCCAGTCAATCAATCAATCAACCAATTGAGTATTTATTAAGCACTCACTATGTACCAGACACCATGAGAATGAAACAGATCCTAATGTTAAGTTTACATTCTAATGGGAAAATAGCATGTATGCATACTTCTTGTTATCATTCAGTTATTTCAGTTGTATCTCCTTTATGACTCCTTCAGAAGTTTTCTTTGGCAGAGATACTGGAGTGGATTGCCATTTCCTTCTCCAGCTCATTTTACAAATGAGGAAACTGAGGCAAACAGGGTTAAGTGATTTGCCCAGGGACACATAGCTAGCAAGTATCTGAGGCTAGATTTGAAGTCACGAATGTGAGCCTTCCTGACTTTTTATTTGAGGGTTTTTTTGGTTTGTATTTTCTTTCACAACAAGACTAACATGGAAATATGTTTTGCATGATTGCACGTGTATAACCTATGTCAAATTGCCTGCCTTCTTAATCGGGGTGTGGGGTAAGGAGAGAGGAAAGAGAGAATTAAAAATTCAAAATTCAAAAATAAATGTTAAAAATAGTTTTTTATATGTAACTCTTTTAAAAATAAAAGAGGTTGAGGATACCAAGAAAAGGAAATGGAGAGCCAGATCATTCCAGGTATGGGGGTTAGACAGTTCAAAAATATAGAAATGGGAGATGGAGTGTTGTGGGTAAAAGAACAAGTTGATTCTTGGTCCTCAGTGTTTTTTTTTCAGATGTACTCCTTTAGTTTTCTTTCATTTGGGAAAGATGCAGGGAGATTTTCCGCTTTAGGGCATAACCATTCTCACTGATGAAGGCTTGCCTACATAGGAGAAAATGGTATGCACTGCTCCATTCCATTCCATGATGGGCACCATTTCTTTAACCTCCCTCTAAACATTCAATTCATTTCTTCCTTTGAAGAACCTGGGCAACTAGGCAGTGCAGTGGATAGAGCACTGCACCTAGATTCAGGAAGACCTAAATTCAAAGCTGGCCTCAAATACCTACTACCTGTATGACCCTGGGCAAGTCACTTAACCCTATTTGCATCAGTTTCTTCACCTGTAAAATGACCTATAGAAGGAAATAGCAAATCACTCCAGTATCTTTTCCAAGAAAACCCTAAATCAGGTCACAAAGAATCTGAAACAACTGCACAACGGTAAATGAAGTCTATGCTCTTTGCTTTTTCTATCATTAACTATCTTTGAAGCCTCATGGGCTAGACATAGTGGAGTAGGCATTGAATATAAATCAAAATTATTTTAAGGGTAAGAAAATATTAGCAAAAAAGGGGTAGGGGTGATAGAGGCTTCATGGGGAGGGCAGAACATGAGCTGAGTCTAAAAGTAAAATAAAGCCCCTCAAGGCTAATTTAGAGAACATTCTAGCCATGGGAGCTGTTGCTTAATCATTTTTCAGGCATGTTCAGCTCTTCGTGATCCCCTTTGGGGTTTTCTTAGCAGAGATTAAGGAGTGGTTTGTCATTTCCTACTCCAGCTTATTTTACAGATGAGGAAACTGATCCAAATAGCATTAAGTAACTTGTTAGTAAATTTCTGAGGCCAGATTTTAACTCAGCAAGATAAATCTTCCTAACTCCAATCCTGAGCCACCTAGCTGTCCAGGCATGGGGTTACCTACATGAATACACAGAAGAGGGAGTAGCATCTTGAGAATTTGAAGGGTTATTGTGTGGAAAAGACATTAGATTGGTTTTGCTTAATTCCAAAGAGTAAAGTTAGAAACAATGGGGTGAAAGTTGCCAAAGATGATATAGGCTTTATGTGAGTAAAGCATTGAAGCTTCTTGGAAAGGTGGTGGGTTTCCTTTCACTGAAGATCTCCAAGCAAAAACTGCATGATGATTTGTTGGGAATTATTAGAAGGATTTCTGTTCAGATATTATTTGGATTAGATGCCTTCTAGAGTTCCCTCTAACTCTGGGATTATGAAATTTTGCAGGGAAAGAATATAAGCTTGTTTTTAGACATGGAGAGTTTGATGTGTTAATGGGATATCTAGATGGAAATTTCTTCAAAACATCAGGCAGGTCTAGAGAATTGTGTCTTGAGTGGGAAGAGGGAAGGAACCTACATTTAATTGCCTACTCTGTGCTAAACTATCTATATAACACTTCTCAAAGCCCTGGGCAAATACCTCATTTGATCCTTATAACAACCATTGGTAGGTGCTATTATTAGACCCACTTTACAATTGAGGGAACCAGGATAGACAGAAGTTAAATGACTTACCCAATGTTACATAGCTAGTAGGTATCTGAGGTCAGGCATGAATTCAGGACTTCCTGACTCTAGGACCAGCACTCTATCTATTGCACTACCTAGAAGCTGTTGGAGCCCAGAAGAGAAGTGAGGTTCTGAGAAATAAATCTTGGAGTCAAATATAGATGCTATGGTCAAAATATTGAGATTCAATAATATTAATAAGTGACATTATAGAGAGAAGAAAAAAGAGGATAATGTTCATAAACCTGGGAATCAGGTTGATTTGATTCTAATTTCTACTGCTTTCCAGTTTGGTAATTCTTATCAAAAGGATGCTACTATCCCACTTATTTGGGCTCTTGTGTTTATCATATAGTAGCTACTCTATTCAATGGAATGTTACCCCCCTTCTTTTTTTACTTAGCCCCACTGTTCTTTTTGTTTTACTTTGTTTTTTAACCAGCACCAAATAGTTTTAGGTGATTAATCTTTACAATATGTCTTGAGATCTAGGAATACCTTCAATAATGCTTTTAAAAATTATTTTCCTGAAATTCTATATGTTTTATTTTTCAAATGTATTGTTGAGTGTTCTCAACAACAATTTAGTTCTATAGAGTCTCCTCTGGGGAATTTGTTTTACATAGGACTTTTTTATATAGGACTATATTAATTCAAATTAATGTAGGTAGAATTTTCATTTTATTATATTGGCATATCCTAACCATGAGTGATTAATAACTTTTTAATTATTTGACTCCATTTATTTCACTAAAGTGTTTTATAATTGTATTTATATGCTTTCTATGTTTGTAGAGTGAATCCCACATATATTAGGCACTTGGTAGTTTAAGTGAGATTTCTCTATTTTTCTTTTTAGTTTTTATTTGTATCATATAGAAATGCTAATGATCTGTATGCATTTATTTTTCATCCTACTGTCTTGTTGAGGACATTAAATGCCTCAGTTTCTTTAATAATTTTCTGCAATTTGCTAAGTATACCATCATAAGGAAAGGGATAAAGACTAACTGTGATTTCCTTGCTTTAGGGAACTCTTAGAAGAGGAAAACTTATTTACCAATTCAGGTAGGCTCCCTCTCTCTAACTCATCATCTTAGAGAACTGCCTAGAGCACTAAAAGTTTGTTTATTTAGGATTACACAGTCATATGTGTCAGAGAGGACACTTGACTAAGATATTCCTGACACCAAAGATATTTATTATGCTACTCTGTCACCTGTTAAGAGGGAAATGTTTCTCTCCTTTTTGTTTATATTTATACCTTCAATTTTCTTCCCTTATCTTATTGTTATAAATAGCATTTCTAAAATTAAGAGAAGCAATAATGGGAAGGGGGGCATCCTCACTTTATCCCTGTTCATACTCAAAAGATTTCTAGATTTTTTATCATTGTAAATCATGTTATCTCTTGGTTTTGATATATACTCTTAATATTTAAGAAGTGCCTTTTCATACTTATGGATTTTTTAAAAAGATTTTTAAAATATAAATTAGTGTCACATTTTCTTAAAGGTATTTCTTCCCCCCCCAATCTGTTTAAGTATTGTACCCCCTCCAACCTAACTTCATCAATCAACACTTGTTTGGAGGACTGAATCCTCAAAGAGAAGTTACTACTTCTTCCTTCATTGTTCAGAAATTAAGCCTGAAAGGTTGAGGTTCTTAGTATCATCTTTGAAAAGTCCCCACCAGGTTAGTTTTCAGTCATTATCAGTCAGAGTTAATTAGGTCTTAGGAAGTGTATTTACTAAGCTGGTATAAGAAGGATAATTGTTTTACAAACATCTCCCAAATGGGAAGTGCATCTCTCCTTGCACAAACAAGATCCTTGGTGAAAATGGGATCAAACATAGCACATAGAGTCAAATGCTAGACTCAGCTCCTGACTACTAGAAGTTCCTTTTAAAAATCTTCATGGAATACTCATGAATTTCTCTGTAAGTGTTGCTATCTATTTGACTCTGAGGGTTTGTACCTCCTTAGAGTACAGAAGTCATCTTTCTTTAGTGTGTCTCATCCTCAATGTGTCCCTCAGGTCCCAATGCTGAGGTTGCCAGTATATACTGGTCTTCAGAGATACTGCTACTTGTACCAATGAGAACTCCTGATTTTCTCCTGCTTCGTCCACATGAGAACTCCTGATTTTCTGACCTTTTGAAGTTCACAAGGTTCTATAACCTGACCAATGGTGGAGTGGAGGAAAAAAATTAGTTCTTAGTTCCAAAAGGAAATTTCCTCTCTAGATTCCTCACTGTTATATTTGACCATAATTTGGCTGGCCCATGATGAAACGTGAGATTCTTAAAGAAGATGCACTTAATTCTTTCAACTAGTTACAAAATATATCCCATGTGATTACATCTGTTTATATTCAATAATAAATGACATTATTCCTCAAAAATAGATTGAAGACTTGTTTGTCTATACCTTGGATTTTTTAAAAATGATTCAATAGAGATGTCAGAGACATCTGCAATTACATTTATTGAGGTTTCTGCTCCCCTCCCTCTATACTGACCCTTGCAGAAATCTTTTTTTGTCACAATGAAAGCATATATGAAAATATTTTGTGAAGTTGATGCATAATTTATAGGATAATAAGATTTAGAACTTGAGATAATCTTAGAGATTGTGTAATCCAACTGCTTAATTATAAAAGATGAAGAAGCTGAGGCCTAGAGAGAGTTGACTACTTTTATTTCTCATATTTACTCATAACTTCTCTTACTTCCTTCAAATTCCAGCTAACCTCACATTTCCTATGGAAAAATTTTACCCAGTCCTCCTTCCTGCTAATGCCTCTTCTCTGTTAATTGTTTCCAACTTATACCATATATGTGTGTATATTGTTTATACATAATTGCCTTCATTTTTTTTCATGTTTTCATGTTCAATAATTATACATAATTATTTTCATATGTTTATGTATAGTTGTTTTCAATTGGAAACTCATTAAGGGCAGAGACTGTCTTTTGCCTTTTTTTTGTTTCCCCAGTTGTTGGAACAGTACCTGGCACACAGTAGGTGCTTAATAAATACTTATTGAGTTCAAGTATTGGAGTCATGCAAAAGTAAGTAGCAGAGATATAATTAAATTTCAGGTGTCATATTCCAGGTGCATTGTTCTTTCCATTATACCATACATGTTCTACTATGGGTTTCCCAATGAAAATAATTGATACCTAATCATAAGAATATTCCTTTTTCCACAAACATGTAAAGGGTGAACAAAATTATAGAGAAAAAAAAGACAAATGCCATTGAGAAAAATTGCAATGAGATAAAAGAGGATGAAAGACAAAACATGCCTCAACCTTAGCTCCTGGTTCACAAGTGTTCACTGTGGACCAAGGCCAGTTTTGGCTGTACTTCCCTAGGAAAGTTCTCTACTTCTGCCACTGCTAAACTTGTGTCCCTTCAATCTGTTTTTTATGATGGGAATATAATCTATAGACTGTATAGAACTGTAGAGTTCTAGAACATCAGATGTAAAATCATGTAAGCAAACAAGAATTTATTAAGGACCTATGGATCAAATACTTACTATGTTAGGATCTGGAGATAAAATGACAAAATATGAAACAATTCCTACACTCAAGGAGTTTACATTCTAATGAGGGGGGCTTAGAAATCATCTAATCCAACCTCCTCATGGTACTTTCTCCAAAATCAGTTCAAATCAAATATGTAAGGTGGACAGCCTGAATGTTTCAATGGTACCATCACAAAGGAGGAAGAAAGCAAAGAAGAAAATGAAAACTTTGGGGTGGATTACCTGAGATGAAATTATAGGAGGGAAGAAGCAAGAGTAGCACAGACTGACTATTCATGGATGGGTTACAATCTGTATATTTTGAGGTAATATCCAAATCAATGAGAGTTTGAGTATCATACACCTAGGTGGTGTATGGGATAGAGCATAAAGTTAAAGCCAAAGCCCTACATTCAAAATCTGTCTCCTGACTGGGCAAGTTAGTCAATAAAAAATTTATTGTGCCTATTTTATGCAAGGTACTGTGTTAAGCAGTGGGATACAAAAGAGGTTAAAAAGAAGTCCCTATTCTTGAAGAGGTCATAATCTAATGGAGGAGACAACATGTAAACAACTATACAAACAAGTTATGTACAGGATGGATTAGAATGTACCAACATAGGGAAGGAACTAGAATTAAGAGGGACCATGAAAGGATTCTTTATAGAGGGTAGAATTTCAATTGGAACTTGAAGGAATCTAGCTAAGCCAGGAGGTGGACATGAGGAGGGAGAGCATTCCAGGTATGGGGGTGGTGGTGGTGGTGGGAGAAACAGTCATTGAGAAATATTGTGAATTGGGAGATGGTTTATCTTGTTCAAGAAGCAATAAGCAGGTCAGCATCACTGGATCAAAAGGCTTTTGTTAGGGTGTAAGAGTAAGAAGATTAGAAATGTAGGGAGAGGGCCAAGCTATGAAGGGCTTTGAATACCAGATGATTTATACTTGCTCTTGTAGATTATAGGGAGCCACTGGAATCTATACGGGGGGGGGAGAGGGAGAGAAAGAGAGAGAGAGAGAGAGAGAGAGAGAGAGAGAGAGAGAGAGAGAGAGAGAGAGAGAGCGCACTGGAAAGTCAGATTTGCATTTAGGAAGATCACCTTGACAATTGGGTAGCAGATGGACTAGAGTGGGGAGAGAGAATGAGAAAATTTTGGGAGGTAGATCAATCAGGAAACTTTTGAAGTAAGCTATGAGGTGATGAGGACTGACACCAGGGTGGCAGCAGTGCCAGAGGAGAGAAAGAGGTATATGCAAGAGAAGTAACAATGATTAAATTGACAGGTCTTGACCATAGGTTGTACATGGGAGAGGGAGAGGATGTTTGTGAGAGATAGTGAGGAGCTGAAGAGGATACCTTGGTGGTGAGCCTGGGTAACTGGGAGGATGGAAGTACCCTCAGCAATAAAGGGAGAGGGTTTGAGGAAAAGATAATCGGATCTATTTTGGACATGTTAAGTTTAAGATGTCTATAGTATATCTAGTTTGAGATGTCCACTAGGCAATTAAAGACAGGAGAATGGAGGTTAGTAGAAAGGTTAGGGCCCAGGACAGAGCCCTGTGGGCGCACCTATGATTAGTGGGAATGACCTGGATAAAAACATCTACCAAGAGGCTGAGAATTTCAGATTCATCATTTCTAAAAATGGGGATAATAACAGCAACTATTTCACAAAGTTGTTGTAAGGATCAAATGAGATATAAAGCACTTTGTAAAACTTAAAGAATATATATATGTGTCTGTGTGTCTGTGTGTCTGTGTCTGTGCGTGTGAGTTGTCTTTCTGTCTCTGTCTCTTTCAATAGATACATGCATACATATATGTAAACTCAAATATATAGATATATTTTCAAATAGGGGCAGCTAGGTGGCACAGTGGATAGAGTGCTGGGCTTGGAATTAGGAATACTCATCTTCTAGAGTACCAATCTAGCCTCAGATATTTACCAGCTATGTAGCCCTAGGCAAGTCATTTAACCCTCTTTGCCTCAGTTTCCTCTTCTGTAAAATGAGCTAGGGAAGGAAATAGCAAACCACTTCAGTATCTTTGCCAAGAAAACCCCAAACAGGATCACAAAGTGTCATAAACAACTGAAAAATTACTGAACAAATTCTGACATATATATATGAAATCCACATGTTCATGTGCACGTGCACACACACACACACTTATACTTCTGTGTATATACACATATGTATGGATATACATAGGTTCAGTTGTGTACATGCATATATATATGCTTATATTTAAAGCTAAATACTAACAATGGCTTAGATTGCTAGATATTCAATAGATAGTAGATAGATCTCCAATAACGAAAAGGAGCATCTTGGTTATATCCCCACACTTTTGTGATGAAGCATCAACTGGATCACAGGATTATAGTATTTGGATCAAGGAAAGACTTTAGAAGTCATCTGGTCCAACCCTAGGGAATATAGCCAGCAGGAGAAAATTGAGGCCTGGAGTAGATACGCCACTTCTCCAAAGTCATGCAAGTGGCAAATAGTCTAGTTGAGTTTGTTAGAAAATGAAAACTCCATTGGATTGGTCATCATTCGTCTGACCCTTTGAGGTATTTTATGTTGTTCTTCAGAACAAAGATTTCCCTTTCTTGTATTTCTACAACTAATCTAGTGCCCTGTCTTTTGACTCAGTTAACGTTAAAGTTTAAAATGGTTCATCTTAAGGCTCTAGACAGCAGACAATAAGCATTCGCTTTATAGATAAGTCCATTTTATATGAGAACTTCATTGAATGAGAAGTTTGTGTGGTCATAAGCAGGAATTTTGTACTGATAAGGGACCCAGAAATAGTTATATGGGACATTAAAATTCATGTTCGTGGTGGCAGGGAGTACCATCTGAGCCCTCAGTGTCCCCAACATGAGGAATGCCCCCAGGCTCCCTCGGGTTATGACCCTGGGTTAGAGTTATCTTTTCTATTTCAACCATGTCCTATTTGGAAGGGGATAATAGTGCCCGACAGATCTTTTGTTTAGTGCTTCTTATATATAGTAAAATACTGTAATTTAACAGCTTGCTAGGGGAACAAGAATTTGTTCCAGTTCCTGATTTAAATGTTTATGCTAATTGCTATTTATTGGCTCAGATGCAAATGATAGGTTGGCCAAAGTGAAATTTTATGACGAGCAAACTCCCCCCTTTTGTGCAAATTGAAAAAGTGAAACAAGAGGAGGATGAAATGAGCCGAAGATGGTCTTAATGGCTGCTTTTTAATGGGGAAGATAAAATTAAGACTGATTTACGTGGCCAACTCCCCTGTTTTCTCTTATCAGCTCATTTGGCAGGAAAAATGGAAAAGTAATTGTTCCTCTTTCAATGTGGGCCTCAAACCATTATTTATTGGCTGAAATTAATCGCTGTTTATCCTTCATTCACGTGGAAACCGCTCTATCAGCATTATGAACCCCAGCAACCCAACTAGTCCCTTGCAATTTAGTCGACAGCAAGCTCAGATCCTGATGAGGCGTGCCTTAATTTTCTGGGCTGTGGGAGTTAATGAAGACTCCTTTCTTAGGTGGACATATTTGTATTTCTACAACATTAATAACAAAGACCCACACTTTCTCTTCAGCAGCAAATAAACTTTTTTTTACCTAAAAATGGGGGGGAGGGAAATGTGCCTGGAAAAAGTGGAGAAAAGAAGAGTGAAACTGGGAGTTTGCCACTTCAAAGATATTTGAAACATGAGGGACTTAGTAGCCATAGGAGGTGGAGAAGGAAGCTCCTTTGGAAGTAAGATATCTTGAAAGCGATAAATTGGAAGAGACACTTTTCTTGATTGTTTTAGTCTTCAGTATTGATTGATTCATCTAATTGACAGCCTGTGGTTTGAGTGGGATACCAACTCCTAGAAAACCTCCCATTTTGCTTCAGAAGACATCTGGGATTGGCAGGTCATAGTCTGGGACTCAACTCTTTGCCTGCTCAATCAGCAGTTTCATTGAATATTTACATACTTAGTGTTTCTCCTTTTTGAGTTGGTGAATAAATAGAATGATAGTTTTATTCTGTGTTCTACTGGCAGTGCAGTTGAACTGTTAGAGAATTATATTGACTAGTGAAAAGGGCACAGTCACCCAGTGTGGTTAACAGAGATGTGACTATTAAAACTGATCTCTTCCATGTATTTCTAAACAAGAAGTGGCTCTGATCTTAATTTTTGCCAAGATGTAATTCTGTTTTCATTTAAATTTTTAAGGGGTAGGACAGACCTGGGATTTTCTTTGTATAGAGAACTTTATCAAATCACATCTACAACTTAGAGTCTGATAGAGCTGTCTGGTACTAAGGGGTTAAGTGACTTGCCCAGGGTCACACAGATAATATGTATCAGAAGTTGGACTTGATCCAGGGATACCCGGAAAAAAATTTTAGCAACTTACTCTCCGGAAGAAAAAAAGGTATATATAACATAGTTCTAAGTTTAATCTGAATTATTAGCATTTTCTATATTACTTTCTTAAATTTAGCCAGTCAGTACTCAACTGATATACAGATTTATACTGAACTCTGATTTATAGTGTTTATGATTTCTGAGGTATACTCAATGAAAATTTAATAATCAATTCAGTTCTCACAAGTTGACATAAAATGGCTCCAACACACCCTTAATATATTATTACCTCCAAGATGCTGAGACTCAGAACATCCTTCCTCCACCAAACTTTCATTCCTAACTTCACACACACACACACACACACACACACACACACACACACACACACACACACACACACACTGTAATAAAATGAGATGCAACATGGATTTGGATTTGGAGCAAAGAAGATTGGAGTTCAGGTGCTATGTCTGAAAGGAACTGTATTATCATGTGCAAAACACCTCACATTTCTAAGGCTCAGGCAACTTTCTAACATAGGCCTAAGTAAAAGAAAGGTGGCAGTCTTCCTTGTCAGGGAAAGCTCCCACATCATTGAAGTCACAGGTCATAGTGTACTGACTGTAATAAAACCATTACAGTATAATGAGCTTAGTGGTCTGAGCTCTTTCTATATTGTTTACTCCTCTTCCTAACTTTGCTAAGATCCATCTTCTTGCTTAGAAAAACTGCAAGGAGAATAGGATATAGTTTAAAAGCTAAAAGGGAAAAAAAAACTCATTTCTGTCCCTGTAATTCTCAACTTTCTCTCAGAAAGATTTTCTTGGGTTATACTTCACTATTGATTTTAGAGTCTATAGATTTTATAGGTTATCACTTTCTTTAAACCGTGCCCATTGATTGTCCATTAGAGTTTTACTGGCCTGAAAAACAGCAACCTTAAATCCTCTTTAAATCATTCGAAGCTGGCTGTTTCAATAAACAAAACCCCATGACTAAGCCAAATTCTCTCTGATTTAATGACATAGAGAATTCTTGACTCAGGATGAAGCAAAAGAAAATGCCATTGAGAAATGGCTTTCCATAGGACATTCTGTAATTCCACTTAAATAATACTTTATGGTCACAAAGTATTTTCCCATGCTTTATTTTACTGGAGTCTGATGATAGCTTTTTGTTAAATGGAATTAAAGGAGTATCCTCATTTTACAGATGAGGAAATCATGGTCCAAAAAGTAAAATAATAGACCCAAAACTCACACAACAATGAGTGTTAGACTTGGAACTGATGCTCATTCCTTCAGACTTCAAATCTGGTGTTCTTTTCACTATATTCCACCAACATGTTGAATCCTTTCTTTTATAGCAATCTTGAAGAACATGATGGATAGGATGCTCTTGAGAGGCTCAGTAAGAAGACATTTGGGAGTCCCTGTCAAAACTTTTTAACCTGTGATTTCATCTATTTATTTTTATTGTTGCTCTTTTTTTTCAAAAGGCTGTATATATGTAAGTCCTTCCCCTCTCTCCTTCTACTTAAGAATCCCTTGAAATGGGATTCAGATATTGACATCTATTATGCTGTGCCTGTCTTGACATTATATACCTCTTTCATCCACAGTTCTTCAGTTCTGGCAGGAGAAACCCTGCAAGTGACATTCATGTTAACATTACTTCGGCTTTTGTTGCCTTCTTCCAGTTAAATCATTAAATTCCCCAAGACAGGAATTAACTAAGAATCAAACTTTTTCAGTTATAAAAAGCTTCTGTAAAATTATTTTTTATGATTAAAATGTTATTATGATATAAGATTGTTCTTAGCCATTTGAGCTTATTCTCATTAGTTTTGGTAATTATTAGAGTCCACTTAAGTAATTTATAGTTGGATCCTTAATGTAGCCTGGCCAATAATTTAATACTCTTTGGCCTTCCTGATGTTAATGCTTTCGACCTAAATTTCATAGATGATAGGGAAAACACTCTAATATCACCACTTACAGAAGATACCAACACTGTGAAAGGCAACATAGCATCGCAATTATGAAGAAAAGCCCATCTCAAGCTCAGAAAATCTTAGGTTCGATTCCTGCCTGTGCTAGATATTAACTGTGAAACTTAACCTCTTAGTGCCCTCAGCAAATCATTTAACCTCTGAGCAACCTGGCAAACTTCTAAATCTATATGTTAAAGAATATTTGCCTATCTGCATTGGTAGGGGGCACCTGCACCAAATAAAACATAGTCCTGAACTGTTAAAAAAAATTATTTGGAATTACTCGTTGGCTTTATAGCAAGTAATATTTAAACTGCCTTTCTGTAAAGGCCCCATAAACAGAAGTTATCTTTTTAATTTTCAAAATAAGATTACTACAATTCAAAATTCATTTCTTGAAACTGAATTTGCTAGTTGCTCCTCATTTTATAAATTATATTCATGTTCATGTATATATATCACTGTATTATAGTTGTTGTGGCCCAGTCATTCAGTCATATCTGACTCTTCATGACCCCATTTGGGGTTTTCTTGGCAAAGATACTGGAATGGTTTGCGATTTCTTTCTATAGCTTATTTTACAGATGAGGCAACTGAGGCAAACAGTGTTAAGTGACTTGCCCAGGATCATACAGTTAGTAAGAATCTGAGGACAGATTTGAACTCAGGCATTCCTGAGTTCCTCTGGTGTTAGGGATTGCCAAGCCTTTTTAAAAACTGATTGTTCACTTTTGGTGTTCACTTTCACCCAACTCTCACTTGTGACTCTAAGAAACTGTAGCATTCACAGCAGCCACACCCACTGAACCATCTAGGCAGATGGGTAAACCAGACTGAGGAGAGCCAGTAGGCTTCAAACCCATTGGTGAGTTAAAGTGATGTCTACCCCAAGCATATGGAAGTTCCCTGGTGGAATGGATGCATGAGAACAATTTGTTCCAACAGTCATAAAGGTAGAGGAAATAGATACTGTGGAGCACTTGGAGCTTGGTCAGGCATCAAAGACACCAAGGTCATCCACTTCATTCTGGGTCATCATCAGTCATCTTGACCTTTGTCTTACCACTGGGCTTTGATGACTCAGGAAGAAGGATTGAGGCAGACAATTTTGTGCCACTGTGCCTCACTTAAAGAGAATTCACATGCAAGTCAAGACATCATCCTAGAGGTCACTGGTCCTCTTCCAAAATGAAGGACAGACAAAAACATATTCAGTTTAGTAAATCTGTAATGCAAATTTAGTCTCATTTACTTATCAAACCACAGAAATCTTTCAGTAGATTCAACTGAAAACTATTAATGCTGAAGAACTAAAGATGGTAACCAGTCTGGGGCATGCTAAGGTCTATGATACACTAAATAAAAACCACAGCAAACCACAAATGATGCTCGCCTAGTAATTGGTTCAAGAAAGTGCTTAGTTGTGCTTCATCTATTCCCTTTCACTCTTATCCTATACTTATCCAGGCAGAGGAGGTACTTACAAGGCCTGGAGTTTATGGGATATCACATTCAGAACTCCCAGGATTTTATTGCCCTCCTTTTGTGTAGGCCTTGGTTATAACCAGTAGAACTGAACTGCAGTATCACATTTTGCCAAAGTTATCAATTAACATAAAATTAATTCCATCCTTAAAACATATGTAAATAATGCTTCTTCTATATTCCTGGTGTTTCTATGTGTTGAAAAGAGAGTAATCCAGCTGTTAGATTTATAAACTAAGATATGAATTCTCCTGGTTTATTCCCAAATCAGACACAGAGGCCATTGAAACCACCACCATAGAGACTACTGTAAACCAGCATCAAAGTTACTTAGTGTTTCCAGTAATTCTTTCTTCCCCTGAAATCCAAGATTTTGAAATCAGGATCTCTCAAAGTCCTTAATGCAATGAAATACTATCTTGGTCAACCAATAAATATCAATCAATACAAATTTATTAAGCACCTACTACATGCCAGGTATTGTGCTAAGTGCCAGAGATACAAAAAGGAGCAAAAGATGCTTTCTGTCCTCAAGGAAGTTACCATCTAATAGAGTTAACTAATTAGAAAAGATTCAGAAAACCTGAATTGAAGTCATAGCTCTAAAATTGCCTGCTAATTAGTCAGCATGCCTCATGTGTCTCCTCACTTTAGGCCATCCTCTACTCAACTGTCAAATTAATCTTCTCAGACCACAGATCCCCTAGGGAATACCTCCTATTCAATAAACTCCAGGAGCTCCCACCATTTTTAAGATCAAATATAAAATCTTCTACTTGGCATTCAAAGCCTCCTCCTACTTTAGAAATCTTCTTGATCCTTACAGCTCCCACATGCTCTGTGTTCCAATGACACTGTCTTCCTTGCTGTCCTTCATACAAGACAATCCATCTCCTGACTCCAAATATTTTCAACAGTTTTTCTCCAGGCCTTGAAACTCTGTCTCTCCTTGTCTCTACCTCAAAGCTTTCCCAGTTTCCTTCAGATTTCAGTTAAAAATCTAGTCAAGTCTAAAAATCTACTGTAAGAAACCTTTCCCAAAGAGCCAGCTAGGTGGTGTAGTGAATAGAGCACTGGCCCTAGACTCAGTAGGACCTGAGTTCAAATGTGACCTCAGTCACTTAACACAAAACTAGTTGAGTGACCTTGGGCAAGTCATTTAACTCCAACTGCCCTGCAAAAACAAAACAAAAAAACCTTTCCCAATCCTCAATTTTAGTGCCTTCCCTTTGAGACTACCCCCAATGTGTTCTATATATATTTTATTTGGACATTGTTTCATCTGTTAGGCTATGAGCTTCTTGAGATCAGAGACTGGGGAAATTTTTTTTTCTTTCTTTAACTCCCCAGTGCTAAGCATAGTGACTGACATATAACAGGTACTTAATAAATAGTAGTTGACTGATTAACATACATATCTATTGACTCACTATATAGTTAAAGCCCACACAGACATCAATAAATCTATGTTATGTACACTGAAAAGATTTTTAGGGAGGATCAATTATAATCTCTCAGGGTGGCTTTTGTCCATGTATGCTCATTTTTCTTATTTTCTTGCATGTGTGTGTGTGTGTGTGAGCATGCATGCTCTTGTTTACTTCTTTGAATACTTAAAGTTGTCAAAGAAAGTTAAAGTAAAATTTATGTTAAAGGAAAACAACAAGTAAACAGCTATGGTATTCTCTTCTTCCAATGGCTGTTACTTCCTAGAAATAAAGCCTTTAGGGGAGTAGGAGACTGTTTATCATTTCACCATGTTTGAAAAGGTTTACATGACTTCCAAATAATTCAGTTCATTACCAGAGGTTTGCTGACTTTGGCCATAGGGAGAATTTTGCTTTTCACAGGCTAGCCTTTTTGTTATCTCTCTTTCTAAAAAACTTACTATTTCTATTCTTTGTAAGTTCTCATTGTATGGAATATGATCATCTCAACAACCCCAGCAAGCTGAGAGAGGAGTTATTTCTTCACTTGGTCTGGGCTTTGACTGCTACCATTGATACGGGATTATTTGGGGTATAGCTTCTCTCGGTTCTTCATGACTGCCCTTGGAAGGTCTAATAATAGAAGATCAAAAATACAGGAGGTACTAGAAAATGAATATGTTTCTAAAATTAGATTTCTAGGCCATGTAAAACCTCAAAGGAATAGGGACAAGTGAAGGTGATGAAGAACATAAGCATCCATTTGACTGAAGGCCAAGAGGAAATGATGTGTTAAATTCCTGAGTGCTAAACAAGTCCCTGCCAATGATCAAATGTCTGCTTTCAGCTTACAAAACCAACTATGATCTGAAGAAGTGTCAAAAGATGAATTCCATACATACAGTGAAAGTAGTCAAAAAGGCAATTTTCATTAGTCAGAACTTTTGCTGATGGGTTCTATGTATCTTTCTCTCTCTCTATTTTAATCCTAGAAATTGTTTCCTTGACTTATTTTAAACCATTTGCCCTATCTACATGGAAAGATGATAAAGAATGCCTTGAGTTTATCATATCCCACAGAAAATCTGCAAAGGCACTGCAAATGCGTGGGAAAATGCATCCATTTACTTTGGGAATATTTATAATTAAGAATTATAATATAATATATTATATATAAGTATATATATTTATAAAAATATATAAATATAATATTTAAAAGTACACTGAATGATTAGGTTACTAATAAATTCTAATAATTTTAAGGTAGTAAGATTATACAATGAATAAGGATTTGAGGTCAAATCTGTCTTCAGACACTTATAAATTCTGTGATGCTTTGCAAGTAACAACCTTTGCTTGCCTCAGTTTCCTCATCTGCAAAATGGGAGTAATAATAGCATTTACCCTCCCAGGGCTGCCGTGAGAATAAAATGAGACAGGTGATTCTCCAACAATAAAGTGAAATATAAATGCTGTCATGTAAAAGAATGAGTACTCTGTACTTTCTTTTGCAGACACAAATTAGCCACTTATTTTAGTCCTCTATCTCTCCTGTCACTTTTTTGAAAATTGTAGCCTCTTCTCTTGAGAAGGTGTTGGTTCCTAGGAACTAGCCGCTGTTCAATAAATGATGTGATGAAGTATTTAACATTAATTCAAGCAAGCCTATCCAAGAGCCATATGTGCCCTGTCCACTGGACTCCATTCAGTTGTCCTGTGCATGGGAACATACTTAATGATCTACACTATGGGGACTTAGTGGCAAGATCTTGAAGAAACCAGTGTATGATGTATGGCCCAGATGTTACTGCGGTAAAACACAGAATGTTTCTCGAATTTGCTGTGTGAAGAAAGATGGTAGAATTATGATGAAATGTCTCTAAATTTGAATCTTTAATTGAATTATAAAATTATATGTTTAGAGCTGGAAGGGTAAATCAATGAATGTAAATGGCTCAGAAGAGACAGTGTGGTGCTATGGATAGAGAGCTTGTCTCAAGGCTGAGGAAAGCTAGGTTCAGTTCTTTAATATATACTGGCTGTGTGACTGGGGAAATCACATAATCTCTTACTGCTCTAGGCAACTCTTTAAGACTCTAAACTGTGCAGAAGATGTGCCTTGCATGGGTAGGAAGTGTACTTCTTTGGAAGTGCCCAATACCAATGAATTGACAAGTCTAGTCCCAAACTCATTTCATCACAGTAAATTATTCAGGCAGTTAATGTTAACTGAACCCAGTTAATGTCTGGATTTGGAATCATATGACCTATGTTTGAATCTTGGTTTATCAAGTTACCTGTGTGATCTTAAGAAAATTGCCTTCTCACTCTCCATATCATTTTTCTTATCTGTTGAACTAAATTAAATTTAATTTCCTTTCTTGCTCTAAATCTATTACCCTGTGACTCAATTAAATATTTTCAGAATGATGCTTTTCTCTTCAGTATCACATGTGACAATAATAGGCATATCAAGAAAAACCACAAATTTGGATGAGAAAATAGATCTAAAAAGAACTTTTAGAAAAAGAAATTGAAAAAGCATGAAGAATTTATGATAGTTTTGATTACATTACATTACAAGGGATTTGTACAAACAAAACCAAGGCAGCCAAGATTAGAAGGAAAGCAGAAAATTGGGAAGGGGGGTGTTACAGCAAGTTTCTCTTATGAAGATATGTAGTTCCCAAATATAAAGAGAACTGAGTCAAATATATAAGAATATGAGTCATTCTACAGTAACTTATCACAAGAATAATACATTTTGATCAGATTTGATCTATTCTAGGAATACAAAGATGGTTCAATATTAGGAAAACCATCAGTATCATTGATCATATCAACAATAAAACTAGCAGAAACCATATAATTATCTCAATAGATGCAGAAAAAGCCTTTGACAAAATACAACATCCATTCATATTAAAAACACTAAAAAGTATAGGAATAAATGGAGTTTTCCTTAGAATAATAGGTAACATCTACTTAAAGCCATCAGCAAGTATTATATGCAATGGAGATAAACTAGAAGCATTTCTAGTAAGATCAGGGGTGAAACAAGGATGTCCACTATCACCCCTTTTATTCAATCTGGCACTAGAAATGTTAGCAGTAGCAATTAGAGAAGAAAAAGAAATGAAAGATATCAAATACGCAAAGAAGAGAGTAAGCTATCACTCTTTTCAGATGATATGATGATATACTTGGAGAATCCTAGAGAATCAAGTAAAAAACTTCTTGAGACAATAAATACATTTAGCAAAGTTGTAGGATATAAAATAAACCCACATAAATCATCAGCATTCCTATATATTTCCAATGAAGTCCAACAGCAAGAGATAGTAAGAGAAACACCATTTAAAGTTACTGTAGACATTATAAAATATTTGGGAATCTACCTCCCAAAACAAACCCAGTACCTTTATGAACACAACTACAAAACACTTTTCACACAAATAAAATCAGATCTAATTGGAAAAACATCAATTGCTCATGGCTGGGTCGAACTAATATAATAAAAATGACAATCACCT